>CM022395.1:6786545-8036545 GCA_011833715.1 Carcinoscorpius rotundicauda
GAGAAAGAGAGTGAAAGGCTCATTCGAAATTAGTGTAACCCATTAACATACGTTGACCAAATTGTAGATTAAATAAAATATTCTCGAATTTAAACTTCGAGAATAAACTATTGTCGGAATACTAAGTTTATTTGTTTATCAGCCCTTCAAAGCAATACTCTCCATCTGTGATATGCATTAAAACTGCAAACACGAACTATTTAATTTTAAGAAAAGAAATTGTTTATAATTGTAATTGATATTTGCAATTTATAAAATATAAAATGTTGAATAAAAACAGAACTTTTACTCAGTGATGATAAAAAACTCACTTCAAGTAAAAATATATTCCAAAAACGACCTGGTATGGGTATTAAAACTTTAATGACAATAAAATACAGAACAAAGTTGCGAACTTCTTAAGTCATCTTCAGGTTAACAAAAATATGTTAACCTAAGAAGGTGACCTGGAATGACCAGATGGATTAGGTACTCGACTCTTAGGGTCGAGGGTTCGAATCCTCGTCACACCAAACGCATTCGCCATTTCAGCCATGGGTCAATCCTACTATTCGTTGATGAAAGAGTAGCCCAAGAGTTGGCGGTGGGTGATGATGACTAGCTGATTCCCCTCTAGTCTTACACTGCAAAATTAGGGACAGCTAGTGCAGATAGCCCTCGTGTAGCTTTGCTCGAAATTCAAAACAAATCTAAGAAGGTCGAAATGTTGTTCTGTACTTTATTTTAATTAAACTTTTAATATCTATACAAGCCGTTTTGAGAATACATAAAAGTTTTACTTTCAGTACACAAACAAAAAATTGTTGAAGTCAAGGAAGCTAAATATAACAAGCAAAATGAATTAAAATAGATTAAATTAGTGCATACGAGCCAGAAAGATCAACCATAAGAGTTGAATTTTAAAGATGAATTATGATCGTAGTACGATTAATAACGTAAGATAATTATAAGGCTAAACACGCATTACAGTTACATTTTCAGGAATCAGTAGTTCGTTATTTTCGTTGTTAATGGGGGTAAAAATATCTGGTACAGACTACTATAATATCCCACTTTCAGTGAAATAATGAAACATCTTGAGCTTCTACAGAAAGAATCTTTGGTCATCCAATTCAACGTAATGGTTTTAAAATGTGCTTCCTACACGAGACCGTAGTTTTTGGATCAGCAGGACAAGAAAGGCTCACATGATTAAGCTACATATTAAAAATTACGTCAAACGGAGCAGTTAAAATCAAATTAGGATTACTAAGGATATTTGAAATTCCACAAATCTCAGTTTAAAACAAAACATAATAGATACCACATGATTTGGAAAAAATGAAGCAAATGTTTACATTCTTTTCAATACGAATCTGTCAAGAAACATGCTACGATACGACAGTTAAAAAATAACATACCAGGTTGAATGTTACAAGAAAAAATATTTCGTAGATAATTATAAAGTTATTGTTTTCTATATTTTTTTCTGTGGACACATTTTATTGCTTCTATACTTGTTAAAGGAAAGCTAATTTATACGTTAAGGTCTCATATAAAACTTTTTTAACAAAAAATATATTTAGTCGCTAACCCTGGCAGATTTCGCAGATTTTATCACTTTGAGTTCTAAAAAGCATCTACATAAAAATAATTCAATAATTCAATGACATTGGATGATATTTATTTTATTTTTGGATGATAGGCTAATAATATCGAAAACAAGTTTGAAAAATATCCACCGAATTATTTTGAAATAGAGAAGCAATAACATCAATTTCCAGAAAAAAACAATACAGCTTCCAAATATTATATTGATGAAATAAAGGTTATAATTCGTTTTTTTCTTAAACGAAAATACTGTAAAACACCATTTGAAAAAGTACAAAAGCCGCTAGAAAACTCCCACTGTTTTTAATATAATACATCTACATAAGTGTCTGTTTGTTTGTTTGTTTTGGATTTCGCGCAAAGCTACTCAAGGGCTATCTGCACTAGCCGTCCTTAATTTAGCAGAGTAAGACTAGAGGGAAGGCTGCTAGTCATCATCATCCACCGCCAACTCTTGACTGTCACATTATAACGCTCCCACTGCTGAAAGAGTAAGCATGTTTGGTGTGACCGGGATTCAAACCCGCAATCCTCAGATTACGAGTCGAACGCCTTAACCCACCTGACCATGCCGGGCCTCTACATAAGTTTCAGTATTTTTTTTTTTATTACAAGCATCACAATCATATTTTGTGTGCTGTAGTCCACTTTTAATAAAACAAACGTTCCATAAGGTACACATGTTTTCTTTTTTTGTGTACATAAAGTTTCAGATATTTAAGTAACGGGTATCTAGGAGTTTTCATACCAACACTATACCTGATAATCACGATTATTTTCAGCTTTAAAATATGTCTTACCTTTTGATCATTACAGACCAAAGTAGATAAATTATTTGCCTACGCATTCTTCAATATCAACAACATTATTGTAATGAATGCTAGCCTAAAGTTTACGTGTTGAAAAAGCAACAGAGTAAGTTTCTGATGATGTGTCGTAGAACACGTGTTTGAAAATAATTATATATTTTTGTATTCGACACAAATTCTGATCTATAAAGTGCAGTTTTATACAAATGACTTGTTTCTAAACTATCGCTTCCCGATAGCACTACGACTAGGACAAATATCTCTCGGTTAGGTGGATACGAGATTATATTGTTCTATATATCTCACCACAAAGTAAGTACTGTATTTCAATGAGTTCACACATTTTGTTCTTGTTTTAGTACGTAGAAGTAGTTCATACATTTTAAAAACAAAACTTAAATGTGCAAACTCATCTTAAAACAAAATAAATAATGTGATTAACCTCCTTCATCTGTTGATCAGGTATTAATTGCTGTCGATATTACTTGTTTTCATTACTACATACGTTTGGTTATTAACCAGTTACTGTCTTAATATGAGATACTAAGTATTGTTAAATTTTAATTTTTGATGCAATACATTTTCATTCTAATCTGCTGCCGCCTGTTGTACTAATTATTCGCTCCATTCTTCTCCATTAATATTTAAATCAACTTGAATACACAATACACATAAATTTCATACGGATTTCGATTCTCATGGTGGGTGAAGCACAGATAACCATTTTTGTAGCTTTGTGCTTAATTCCAAAACAAACAAATGGATGTTACAAATTGCCAAGTCTTTAGAATAATGAGAACTTACAACACAATAATATCAAAGCTAGTTCACCAAAAACCACCTGTAGATCCAATAGAAAACGAAAATAGAATTCAGAACATTGGTTGTGAATGTGTACTGTAATATACTGTTAAAACAAAAACATATCCAAAAGTCAGAACTAAAAAGTATAGCAGACAAAAGACTCAGAAACACTAATTATATAATCTACTTGTACCCCCTATCTAAGTGGCTTAGGGATATGTCTGAAGGCGCACACCACATGAAACTGGATCCCGATATTCGTGGTGACTACATGACACATAGCCCATTGTGTGGCTTTAGACTTAACAAAAAACAAAACTTTTTCCCAACAGTCCATCATTTGAAAAAGTCCGTGCAATAAAACGGAATAATACTCAATAGGATATAAATCACATATGAGAAATATAAAGACAACACATTTAGCAAAACTAGCAAATGAGCCCTGCAAGGCCAGATGATTAGGGCGCCTGACTCCTAATCTGAGGGTCGCGGATTCGAATTCCCGTCGTACCAAACATGCTCGCACTTTGGTGGGGACGTTATAATGTGATGATTAATTTCACTACTTGTTGGTAAAAGAGTAGCCTAAGAGTCGGCGGTGGGTGGTGATGACTCACTCTCTTCCCTCTAATCTTACACTACTAAATTAGAGACGGCTAGCGCAGATAGCCCTCCTGTAGCTCTGCGCCAAATTCAAAAGCAAAAATTCGAACGCTCGGCACTTAACATTATATGCGCGAGTTTACTTTTAAAATTACATAAACAAACTAAGGGAAAAATAAATTAACGAAAACAAAGTTTTCTGCACATTATTTATATAATGTAACATGTTTCACAATTATCTGTACAAGCTACTTCACAGCCAGATGATCAAATATTTAGAGATGACAAAGAGTAAGTACAAATAATACATTAAATTTATTCTATTTTTCGAAATGCAGTACATATATATTTTTTTTCAAATTTAGGGAATCGACAATCTTTGCGTTATTACCACTGACTATTATAAACTACAGTTAAAATTGTAAAATAATAAATACATGCTACAAGATAATTTATTTGTATATTTTTTACATCAGTAAACTGTAAACTTAACATGTTAGATTACAAAAACATTATATTTTTATATTAGTGTATTTTATGTTGCAATACTCTACATTTTCTAATATATTATTTCATAGTTCGTTTACTTCTGAATTCCACCGCTGATGACTAAGAGGCAAGTTTGAAGGCTTATAACTTTTAGATCTCTACTTTTGGAAGAAAACAATGATTGCTCATTGTGTAGCTTTGGGCTTAAAAGCAAGTCAAGCTTCTGTAATTTGGTTTATTTATATGGTTTGAACAATAACTGTTTAAAAATTGATAGTTAGCTAATATATAATTCACACGAGCCATAAACTTGGGCTACAAAAGCCACAGAATTTAACATAAATTCAAAACTTCTTTGTATACAATCTAGGAATATGGTATTTGAAACATCGTTTGTACTAGACATATCATTTTGGACCATTATATTAATGATATTATAAATTGCGTTCATATAAACATAATTTTATAAAGTCACAGTATAAAAAATTAAACGATTTAAGAATACAGTTGTCATGTTAATAATATTTGTGGCCCGCAAGACCAGGTGATTCAGGCGCTCGACATGTAGTCTGAGAGTTGTGGGTTTGAATCTCCGTCACACCAAACATGATTATCCTTTTAGCTGTGGGGCGTTACAGTATGATGGTCAGTCCCACTCTTCGTTGTTAAAAGAGTAACTCAAGAGTTGGCGGTGGGTGATGATGACTAGCTGTCTTCCCTCTAGTTTTATACTGCTAAATTATGGACAGCTAGTGCAGTTAGCCCTCGTGTAGCTTTGGGCGAAATTCAAAAACAAACAATAAGATTTGTATAAGCTTATGTTTTCATGGTACATTTACGCCATATTGGCCATTTTTATTTCTCATTGAGCGTTAACCACACTTAATAACAATGGTATGATGTGTTCTGTGCTGCTCTTGGAGTTTTTTCTTCGTCATCGATCGTATTCGGTCTGATGTTCATGGCTACGCACTACTGCTCGACGCCGCAATTTTCGTTGTAGCTTTGATAACGAACAGCAAGGTCATTCTTAGAAAGTACATCGTTACGAACTTTTCACAGTCCATCTGCTGCACATTAACATTAAATACTCAAATAGTTGAGTATTTTGAAAATACTCTCCAGTAAATTATTTTGTTTTAATAATTTAAATAACTGGTTATAGGATTATTTCTTTGTTTTTTTTTATTTCACGCAAAGCTACACCAGGGCTATTTACGCGAGCCGTTTCTAATTTAGCAGTGTAAGACTAGAGGGAGGGCAGCTAGTCACCCAACATTCACCGCCTACTCTTGGGCTACTCTTTTACCAACGAATAATGGGATTAACTGAAACATTATAACGCCTCCACAGCTCAAAGGGTGAGCAAGTTTGGTACGACGGGGATTAAAACCCGCGATCTTCAGATTACGAGTCGAGGTTATAGGAATAAACCACTCTACGAATAAACTAGTTTTACACAGTTATACTCTTCGATTATTATATCACTTACGACAAAACAAAGATTAGATTAAAATAATTTTGAAAATATCGAAACAACTATAACAGATATAACGTCGCGGAGGACCGAGGATATTAGAACTATATTTTGGTATTATTTATTATGTAGGTAGTAAGATGTTACTTAAGAATGATTGTTTTTGAAGGGTATGCAACCCCCAAATAATAAATATGTGTTAAGATTGGAGATTTAAAATTCACAAAACGAGAATTTCTGTTGTAGGTACCGCACATACTTCATTATATGGCAAACTGCCAAGAATAAAACACATTTGTTTAATTCCAAAATCACGAAACTTCTAATGTACATACTAAGGAATCCACTGTATTGTTTTCTGAACCTTGAGCAAACAAACAAACAAATGTAAGCTGAATTGCTGTCTTTAATAGATTATTGTTCAGAGGCATGTCAAAAAATTGCGCAACAAAAATTCATCAAGCTTTAAAATATTTGAAAACGAAAAATTCAGAATTAACTTTCACTTAAATGATGACGAACAAAACCACTCTAAATAGAGTGTTAACAATCACTGGTGTTAAGCCTGAGATCTTTGAGTCACCACTATGGAAATTAAATGTTCCAGTTCTATTATATTTCTTTACTTTAATCAGGCTAAACTTCTAATATTTAAAGAATATTTCAATAGTTTATATTTTTGTGCTTCACATTTGATCAGAGCTCAACTTTCTTAATTTTACTCGGATCTGATGAAGTGTTACAAATACCAGAGTTCAGACTTGAAACACCATTATTCTTATATTGTTATTAATTTGTAAAATAATAATATGATAACATTGGTAAAATTACATTTTACTTTGTCAGTTGTGAAATGAAGAGGCGGTAAATGAAGGGATAACCAAGACAAAACTATGGTTAAAGCCATATGCAACAACAGTCAATTGATCATTTGATCTTCTATAAATTTTAGGTATGTGTAATGAGAAGCTACAAATAAATCAGTGTTCTAAAACATCGCTAAAACAACCACAAACCGTTTAATTAAAAGCGCTTTAGTTTTTTCTCGTTATATGCTCGAGATAAGGCTAATTAAGTAAATACTATTTTTTAAAAAAACAGGCAGAGATTAAAGAATAAACTCTTTTTATCACTTTTACAGAAATAACAATAAATGTTTATGGAAGCAATATACCATGCATAAATAGTTTACAGATAATGCATAATAAACTTAGAGAAGGTCATAATGCTGCACTGTAGCACAGAGGTATATCTATGGACTTACAACGCAAGAAACTGGTTTTCGATACCCGTGGTGGGCAGAGCACAAATAGCCCACTGCTTAATTTTGCGCTTAGCTGAAAAAAAAAACAGCATAAGAAGAAACAAAATAATTTCCATTTAGCTATGAAAGTAGCTTCATCAAAAGGTTACATCAAGGACTTTTGTGTATATGTAAAATATTAAAATTCACAAACAGTGTTTTATAATACACTATTTTTTTTTTTAGAATTAAGCACAAAGCTATATAATAAGTTATCTGTGCTCTGTCCACCACGGATATTTGGCGTTGTAAGTCTGCTGTGTCAATGGGGGACAATACACAATTAGAATCTTTATTTAGAATGCTTTACAGTTGTAAAAGTCACTCTACATCTTTCAACGTAGTTTCACATCATATTCAAGAGTATGAAAAATAGTTACTGTGTGCTATATAAATACAAAAACTATGATCATGTTATACTAGTTTACACGGGTCATTAGAAAGCTCGACTCGCAATCTGAGGGTCACCGGTTTGAATTTCCATCACACCAAACATGTTTGCTCTTTCACTCGTGGAGGCGTTATAATGTGCAAGTCAATTCCACTATTCGTCGGTAAAAGGGTAGCCCAAAGTCGGCGGTGGGTAGTGATGACTAGCTGCTTTCCTTCTAGTTTCACTCTGCTAAATTAGGGACTGCTAGCGCAGATAGCTCTTATATAGCTTTGCGCGAAATTCACGAAAGAAAGAAACAAAGAATGCTAGTTTACAATTAAAAAAAAATGTAACTTTATCTAATACACTGTGTTTGTTTGTGAATTCCGTGTAAAGCTGCTCCATGGCTCCACGCACTAGCCTTCTTCCTTTATTCAGCCGTGGGGCAATATGTGACATGTCCTACTATCGTTGGTAAAGAGTTGCCCATGGATCAAAGGACGAGTTGACAACAAGTTTCGATCCCGCAACCCGCAGGTTGCAAATCCATCTTCCTAGCCATCAACTAGTTTATGCCAAGCTCAAACAAACTAATACGAGTCTAGAATATTCAAAATAGATTTACATCCAAATTTATTACAGGAAATTCACAAACCATACTGTGACTTGTACTACATAAAACACTATAAATCATGTCAAATGCTCGAGCTTAATCATAGGGCTAATTCACTTTACATGCACAACTTTAAACAACCCTTTGGTCACACCTATAGTTATAACAACAGATCATTAGATTCGATAATGTATAAACGCTTAAGTGATATTTTTATAATTTACTAGTCACACTCCATAACAGTAAAAAATATGATTTAGATATCTCCAGTTGGCAGAGCACAGATAGCCCATTTTGTATATCTGCCCTTAACAACAGACAAACAAAACGCTACAACAATTATATGAAATTGAGTCTTCTAAAAAGTGGAGGATAAAAGTCGAATTAAATAAAACATAAATTGAAGCAACTTGTTATTTACTGATAACGAACTTTCGAAAAACACAAATAAATGTATAAATGTTAAATTCTTCTACTCGTGCTACAGAGCACACCTAACCAGTATTTTCTTTTCCTTTGAAGAATGCCCCCCAGTGGCTCAGCGGTATGTCTGCGGACTTACACGCTAAAATCCGGGTTTCGATACCCGTGGTGGGCAGAGCACAGATAGCCCATTGTGTAGCTTTGTGCTTAATTCAAAACAACAACAACATCCTTTGAAGAAAATATAACATTCCAGTGTAAACTTAGCTTAGATTATGATCAATACTATCCTTCACTAGTAAAGATTCTGCATTTATATCTTGATCTGTCGAGTTCCGTGTAAAATATTGATCATTTTTAAGGAGAAATTTAGAATTTATTTCCGTGATATATATCGTCACGTGCCTATCATTAGAAACGTCAGAAATACAGTAACGAGAATTAAAAATTCATCGTACGAACATTTTAAAGTAAATACAAAATCAACAGGAAAACATTAGAAGTATGAAAGAAGTCTCTGTAGTTATTGAAGAAAATCGGAACAAGACGGAGAGACTGACAGAACTAATTATCCGGAAAATTAGGAGAAGAAAAACAATAAGCTTAAAAATGTTTTAATATTGAGAAAGCAAATTAGCGCTGGACAGATTTCAGCGAGAGCTGATTAACTGAATTAGAACAACAATGAAGATGATGTATTGAGAGTAAAATGAACCTCAATCAACGCTCGCCAGCCACGAGAGGTTTCCTGGCAAAATTTTAGTCAACTGTAAGATAAGGCTGTTATTTAAAAATAAATTAAATACCGTTGAGTGAATGTAACTAGAAAACGACAGGAACAAAAGATGAAGTTAATAAAGATATTGTTATATTAATCTTATTTTATGAAATATATTAAACAGGTAAATGTTAAATATGTTAAAATAACTCTTTCTTTCTAATTTGAGCTGCTTGAGAAATATTACTTGCTTTGCTTTTTTTGTTTATTTTGCGCAAAGCTACTCGAGGGCTATCTGTGCTAGCCGTCCCTAATTTAGCAGTGTAAGACTAGAGGGAAGGCAGCTAGTCATCACCACGCACCGCCAACTCTTGGGTTACTCTTTTACCCACGAATAGTGGGATTGACCGTACTTTATATCGCTCTGACGGCTGAGAGGGTGAACATATTTGTAAAAGGGATTCGAACCCTCAACCCTTAAATTTCGAGTCAAGTGCCTTAACCACCTGATCATGCCGGGCCGAAAAATATTACAATGAACAGAATATCTGATGCTTTAAGGATTTAGGATATCACTACAATGGTTAACTATTCAGAAATCTTGTCCTTTCAAACACTTCTAGAACTGAAGAAATGACGTAAAAAGTAAGGACCGGCATGGATAAGTTGGTTAAGGGGCTCGACTCGTAATTCGATGATCGTGGGCTCGAATCCTGGTCGCACCAAACTCGCTCGCCCTTTCAGTCGTGGGGGCATTATAATGTTACGGTTTATCCCAATATTCGTTGGTAAAAGAGTAGCCCAAGAGTTGGCGGTGGGTGGTGACGACTAGTTGCCTTCCCTCTAGTCTTACACTGCTAAATTAGGGACGGGTAGCGCAGATAGCCCTTGTATAGCTTTGCGCGACATTCAAAAACAAGCAAAACCTTTGCCTCGAACGCTGTTCTGGAATATAGGTGATATTCACATCTACTGATGGAAAAAGAAAAAAATGAAACTACCATTAAATACATGAGTGACAGAAAAGCTAGACAGAAGTTAGCACTAAAAAATTGTAATTAATTTGGTAACAGTTGATTCATGATTACCATGAAACTTTAGGAGCAACAACACGAACTGATACTACGTAGTAAATGAAAGAAACCTGGATATTAGAAGTAAACTGGACAAATAGGAAACTGCTCCAGGTTAATACTTTGCATCTGGGTGTTAATAGTGCTGATCACGAAATCTACAACTAATACACCTAGGTTGGTTAATTCTTTCGTTAAAGATTTCCTACATTTTAACGAGCTAAAGGCTTGATGAAGGACATTACTATATAATAGCTTTCTTATAATTTGAGGCCAAGACACCTTGATGGTTGCAAAATGTTTCTATATAAAACAAACCGTAATTTAATGTGAATAAAAACTTTTGCTATTAAGTACACGACATATGGAATCAATTTAGGCAAAATAATAAGTATTCGAATTTGCAACTCTACAATGAAGGGTTCAATTCCCTTCTATGGTCACAGCAGATAGCCTGAAGTAGCTTTGCTATGCCAAAAACATTGTTCTATTGTGTTCCGTTCAATTAGTTATCCTTATAAGTGAAGTAAATTAACGCTATGCACCATGCGTGTGTAACATTATGATAAGAAAGTTAATGTGGGATAATCTTTATAACAAGTAACACACTAATATTCATTTTATCGAAGTTGTGTTTGGCATAGATTAGTCACATTTGATGACCTTCCAGGTAATATACAATGTTAAATATAATGGCATATAATATTCTTTGTTGAAGACTGTCATCACAACTGGACCCAAAAGTCACTGATTACTGAGCAGGATTAAATTCCAAAAATTATTTAAGTTTCAAGTTACTAGCAAACGCATCAAATTTAAGATGTTGGTAAAGTTTCAACTAAATATGATTATAGTACTATGAAAAGAGTAAGTAATTGTAATTTTTTTTCCTATTATAAAAAGTACTTGCATTTCGGTGCATAGTGCAATGTACAAAAATAATTTTCGTGTTATTTTTCCATGTATTAAGACCAAACTGATATGATCTGTCTATTGCATAATGTGTTTTTGTTAATTAGTCTCATAAAACAAAAGTTCGTAGATCTCTAAATGTGTTGACTGGTAGAAAACAAAAAAACATACATTTTATTTCATTCCAAGCTAACATTTGTTTTACTGTGCATCAAAAAGATTGATTTAGTTCGTTAGTCCTAAGTATGAGTTTTTCAATCATCTCATAATTCGTTATATGTACAATCTGTGATGACGAGAAAATTCGCTTGTGGAATAGGTTAAAAATGTAAAAGTGGCTGGTGACGATGACCGAAGGAGGTCGAAACGTTTATTCGCTCCTGTACACAGTGCTTTCTCCTCCAATATCAGTCGTTTTTACATATATAATACGTTATACGTACGTGTTCTAAATGTTTTGTCTGTTATTGTCGAAGTATGTAGCTCTAAGAATTATTTACTCAGCATTGACAAGTGTAATAATTTAACTCGTTGACTACTCATATAATTTTCACTGGTTTTAAAAAATTTGTCTTGGAGCTAAAAATTAGAGTTCTGCAAAAGTATCGGTGAAATGGGTGACACATAATAAGGAACAAACTTGACTTAATATGTTGAAGGGATTATAAACTGATCTCTTGCTTTCTCAAAAAAAAAGAGGAAATCCTCAAAAGCCGCGGCTTTAATTAGATCTCTAATCGGTCAAGAGATGGAGTTAAAAGTTTTTTCCTGAAAAAAAACAAAAACAAACTCAGAGCAGTTCTATGAGCCACTGCAGCTAAAAAGAAAATTCTGATATTGTAGATCTGAGTTTGTTTTAAATTTCGCGCAAAGCTGTCCCTAATTTAGCAGTGTAAAACTAGAGGAAAGGAGTTAGTCATCACCACCAACTCTTGGGCTACTCTTTTACCAACGAATAGTAGGATTGACTGTCACATCTAACGCCCCCACAGCTGAAAAAAACGTGTTTGTTTGGTGCGACCGGGATTCGAACCCGCGACCTTCAGACTACGAGTCGAGTGCCTTAACCCACCTGGCCATGTTTTCGTGAAAGTTGTCTCACTTAAATAAATCTAAGTTTGTCTGCGAAGGCATGAATACGCTTGTTTATCATAATGAAATGGTTCAAAAATTTATAATGTGTGAAAGATAAATATTTAAAATATTTTACTTTCTGAGACAGTTTATAATAATTCTTTGATGATAAAACCTGTACAACAGCACACTCGGTCGTTCTTTATAAAGGTATTTATTGTAAAAGCAGACCAGTAATTGATAGTTAAACAACTAACCAAAACGGCCATTAAGGAATATTAAATCTAAATGAGTAATATAATATTCTATTACTGCAATACTATAACATATATATATATATAATTTTCTTAAATATATCCGTAGAGTTTCTGTTCGTATATCACAAAAAGTTTCTGAGTGTAATTTTCCACTAACGTAAGCTACATGAAACAAACGTAATTAATTAGCAAAATAACAAATTAACAGTGTCTATAGTACAACGAGAGCATTAATTCAATATTTGTCTTCACTCAACAGTTCCTAGTTATAATTTACTTCAATTCAGAAAAACATAAAATATAGTGTATTGTCTCAAACTATACTTATTACTACAATGTCTATATATTTGATAAATAGAAGACTAGAAACTCACAACGTCTACAAACAAGTCTCCAATCTTCTGCTTGCTATCCCAGTAAGAAATTCTTTGGCGAACAGACTCCAAAAAACTCTCATGATGCACGAGAATTTCTGGTATTTTGTAAAAAATTTCATCCACCAGGTTTTTCTCAACTAGGGCTGCATTTTCTGTTCTTTCTAAAGGTTTCTTGTATTTCTGAAATAGCAGTCAACAAACACTTACTGTATGTTAACAATGATATAACAACATAATTACTATGTAATACAAAATCTATATATCTCTTTATTTCATTAACACAAGCGGTGTATGTTTTGATAAAACTAGCTTGATTCCTGTTCGTAATTAGCTTAGAGCTTCAACAAAAAATGTTGACACGAAAATAATTATTCGAAATACTTTGAGAATTTAATTGAAAATATTCTGAGCTGTAATTATGTTTGTTTCTTTAAATTCAAAGGTACAAAATGAGTTATAACCACTCAAATTTAACACTGAGCTGTTGAAAGGCATAAGAGTATGAATAATTGCCTTTTAAGTATTAAGACGTCAACTAAACTGACATGAGCTGTCTAAACCACGACTCACAGCAATAGTTAGACTTCTCATCAGCGAACTAAACAAATATTTTTTTAAAACCACAACAACTAACAGTATTTGTATTCACTGATTGAAGGGGTAAAATGTAATACATATTATTTTTAATTAACAGGTAGCTGCTTGATTTAACACATAGAATATATTACATTTATAATTGTGAACTGAAATTTGTTAGGCTGTTTTAAATAAGCAATTCATTTGGCTTAAAACTAGCTAATAGATTTAAACTAAATTTCAATTACCTTAAAACTGTTTCGTATATTTATTAAACAATTTACACACATATCCACCCTGTCGTCATATGGTAAACTACTAACCACATGTATATTACAATAATTCTCTGTACAGGTTAGTCACTCAGTTGTTATTGATTCACACACTTCTATAAGCTATAATGACTTACACTCTTTTTTTCGATACATTAATCTAATAAGAAAATAATGATGATTTGAACAGTGCTACCCACGTTCAAAATCGTGATATAAGATTGAAACTGTAATACTTATAGTAGGCATACATTACGCCAGAAAGTCGCTATCAAAATACATAAAAACTATCTATCACTAACTTCCGTTCACAGAAACTGCTTTCATAGATCAGAATTTAAAATCAACATACTTGTTAACATATCGAATTATAAGTGTACAATATCTCTTTGCTAGGAATATGTGTAGCTTAAAATGAAAAAAAATAATAAAGGTAAGTATATAATATATATTCAACACTCTAAACGACACTGTTCATGAAATTAAAGAAAATATATTTATTGCAAAACACCTAGAAATACTTGACTATTTCTTGGCTATTGCCGATTCTGTGTTATTTAATTAATGTTACTTACATTTACTAAAATCTGTAGGGACTCTACGTAGGATACTTCGGTGTCGTAGATTTCTCCCACCACGTGAGTTCTGGTGTCCTTCACGAGAAGTTGATAAGACCTTTCATTAGTGTTACACCACCGACCTGAAACTTTCTATTTTATGTCGTTTTATGATATATTTCTTAATCATTGATATAAATGGAACGTTTAACAGTTATACATAACAAATGCTAGGTTGTGCTTTTAAGAGTATCTTTTTTATTTTCAGCAAAAGTAATTCTATTAAGATCAATGTTATTGGATATCTTTAACAAATATCGAGTCGTTTTGTTGGAATATTGCTTCAATGCTTTGCATAAAGCATCCTTGACCACCCAAAACTTTGATTTCTACACGTTTGTTATACAGTGTTTCTGTCCTGTGTTCCATGGTTGGGTACACTCTATCACCAGTGCCGCATCAAGACGATCGTAGGGCCCAGGTACCTTCTGTTCGTAGGCCCTACCAGCTATATAAGTTAAACCAAAGGTTAGATAAATTATAGATGTATAAATTATAAATTCTGGTTTGAAATTTAAGTATTTATATGCATATAATATATAATTGCTATTTATGTGTGTTAATACACTGTAGTTAAATATCAGATGTGTGCTTATGTGAATGTGAGAACACAAACTAACGCGTATATACAAAAATAAATCGTGTAACTTAGAGGTATAACAAAGTTTTTGAAGTAAAATGTGTGTTTTTATGCTTATTATTATTCGGTCTTCTAAGATTAACTTTTAAGGAAAATTGTCATGGACCCATAATTTTCATTGGCCCTCAAATTTCGTAGGCCCTAAGCATTGTGCCTAACAAATAATTCGTCCCTATCTATCACTAATGACCATAATAATACTTTCTGTACTTCCCAGTATTACGAACTTTATACCGATGTGGTTCTTTCTGATTGGTTAAATGATAAACAGTTACAGTATGCGTTATCAATACGTAACTTTAATATAGTTATATGAATCTAAGAAGACAGTTATTCAAAACAAATGAGAAAGAAATATTATTAAATCAATAAAAATAAATAATAAACTAAATAAAACTGTATTTTGGATGGAGGAAAAAAAATATTCAGAAGAATTAAGCTATTGATTGAATAAAATAAAATATAGTTAATTATTTTACTGGATAAAAATACAATTAACAAAAATTTCTTTACTTCAGTATTATGTTACGTAACTCATAATGATAGGAAGTATTGTGACCAATATTTTATAAATTGAATATACCGTAAGTGCATTGAAGATAGATCAGTAAATTTAATGATCGCAACACGGCTTAAAATATTCAAGCAATTAAATATTAATATTTATTTTGGATAAAATTTAAAACTGTCTAAGGAGATACATCTGTCATTGATTGAGAAAGGATAAAACTAATCTAATGAGAAAATTAAAAAAACTGAACTAAATGACTTGATAGCAGCTGGCTGAGAAAAATCATCTGATTTAGTTGTAAATTGTTTTATCGTCTGGGTTTCAGTTATTAAAATGTAAGTACGTTCCCGGATTCGCAAGATTTCTATATGCAAAAGAAACTTTTACTTTCACTTCAAAATACTAACTTGGTCACTCTTTTCACAAGTATATGACAAAAGCAAACCACAGAAATGATGCTGTTTTAACTTGAAATCAGTTGCTTAAAGTTTGAACGCAAAAGTTCATTATTCTCTAGTATGACTCCTAATATAATATTTAAAAAAAAACATTTGCATAAAAATTTCATATATTTACTGGAATCTACCTAATTAAAGCTAAATTACTTACAAGAACTTGTAGTACAAGAAGTTATGGAAATATTTTGCAAAGAATAAAATGAAAAGAAGTAAAAAAAGAGAAATAATGAAACAATAGTTTGATCTTTATTCAAGACTAAAGTGGTAGTTTCAATTCAGCTGGAGCATTTTCCTTGCACTATTCAGCTTCTGTATTTTTAGTTACACGTAGTTTAGCTTTTGCGGCAGAAGAACATATTGAAAGCAATACCAGACCGAGATGTTAGTGTCATCCTCAGTGTCACCGAGTTAACAATAACTCAAGAACAAGCTTAAAGAAGAAAATCCTCCAATCCATGCTAACTTGTACACGTCTTTTTTCCACTCCTACATATGAGTGTCACATTATTCAACTAGCGTGTGACACAGGAACAAGGCTAAACATTCAAAAGTCCTGTTGAACAACTGTTGGGTTGAGAGTGTTCTGTTTTGTTTAATTTCGCGAAAACCTCTACTCAAGTGCTACCTGCGCTAACCCTCCATAATTTTGAAGTGATAGATTAGAGGGAAGACAACTATTTAACACCATCCACTGCTAGCTTGCGTTATTCCTTATCAGCAAATAATGGAAGTGGCCACCACATTATAACGTTCTCACGTGTTTCGATCTTGCGACCACTCAGATGCGAAACGTGTTCCATATTAACCAGGTAATTTCAGGCCCGTTCTGGTACGGAACATAAATGATCTTTATTCAACAAGGTTACAAGAATATCATTAACTACGCTCGTAACACATTTATTCAAATTTAGAAAATCTACTAGAATATAACTAAATAAAAATATATTTTTTACCAATTGCATAACGGTAAAATGTGGAATTTTCCTGACTTAATAAAATATTTTTCATAAAGCAAAATATAACCACGCATTCTCTGAACTGACAAGCCTTCTGTCAACTTTCAATGAACAAATAAATATGAGTTGTTCCGTCGGGCCATAACAAGAGTCGTACAAATATCCCAGAATAAAAATAGATAAACAAGTAACGATGTACTAGCAGATACAAAATTGGATAAACAAATCCTGAGGTGAACATATTTATAATATCTTGTTAAAGAAATTAGTTCCACCAAAGAACAAACACATATTTACAATATTGTGTAATTTATTATTCATTACATCTTCTATGTCTCGTAGTTTATCGTTATAGCGATAACTCTGAAGTGCAAGTGTATTTAAACGCAGACCCTACAATTTGATATAAATCTGTTATATTTGCTTCAGCTAGTTCATCCGAAAAACTTAAGACTCTAATCCAATGAAATTAAGTTTAATATCCAACACTTCGAATAAACAAACTGCAATAGGTCTATACGATTAACTAAAGTCTGTTCGTATCTTGACAGTTAGATACCACATTTGGAAATGTTCTTAACATTAATCGAATCATTATGTACTAAATTTATTCTTTTATTTACAGGCAGCCTGTAGACACATATTTAATTTTCAGTAAATTTATAAATGATTTAAGAAATCAAAAAATTATGGATGAACCATACTGCTTTTTGTTCCATGTAATGTTTCTACAATTTCTTCATTACATTTGTCAAATTACACAGATATTAATTATTGAAGAGGAATGCCCATTTTCGGTTATCGCGATACATTGTCGATAAAAGTTTACCATAAACACCAACTATTTGATTACTGTTACAACAAGTAGGCAGTAGACAAAGCTATTGTAACTCAGTGAATGTGCTAGTAATCGATTTCACATTGTTACTTTCCTCCTACGTATCTTGCGTAATTCAAATGAATATCAAGAGAATATCAAGCTTTCTTCTGTAACAAATACATCAGGTTAATTCCCTTGGTATACCTCATCTGTATACAGGCAGCCTCAAATGAAAACGAGCCTGTTATGTTTACATTTATTAATTGGTACTGTTACGTAGTGGCTTATATCTAACATAATACATTATTCAAACAGATGGGATTCTTTCTGTACATCGTCAAACCTGCCAATACCTTTGGGTTTTGCAAACTTTAACAACACTGAAAGGCTTGAATAACTCGTTTAAATGAATGACAAAGAGAATCATTATAGTGCATACGTACAGTATGTACCACTATTGGATACATATACGTTTTTAATACGTTTTTGTAGTTAAGATAAATGGTTTGTACTTTACGCTTCATTATTGACGTCACAAGCTGATCTGTTTAAAATAATGATGTTAGATTCTTACATGTACAGTAATGGGCATCAACATATTTTAAGGTAGTTTAGTGGGAAAATAGGAAAAATGAAGATTATGGTGACTTGGAAATTCCACAGCAACTCACATCGTCTCAAAGCGAAAAGATATACTTGCATAACTCACCGTTCATAAATGTATGTTTGTCCGTCCAGCAGAATTCGTGCATTTTGCCATTTCAGCCACATATTTTGAATTATATACAAATTTAATAACTTCAAATAGCTTTAATCTATAAGGTCATCCCATTAGTAATGTCGGAAAATTTAATACAGAAAGTGTATTATTATTTCTGTCTTTGTCGAAGGCTTTTTAGTCATTAAAGTAGCAGAACCTGTATAAAAATGTTCAGACAAATAAAAGAAACTAACCCAACTCCACTTTCTCAGATCATTAATCAAATAAACTCTTATTAAAATCACATATCTGAGAAGCACATTAGGCATAAAATGCTGTATGAGTTTAAGAAAAGGCAAAAAGGCAACAGAAACTACCCGAAACATTCAAGGTGTTTATGGTTCGGAGTATCTTAATGAATGAACATGTCAAAATTGTGTTCAGAAGTTCAGATCAGGTGACTACAGCTTAAGTGATACGCCACTTCAGTTCGTCCTGTTGAGTTTAATGATAACTTGCTGCTGGCTACATTTGATGAAGATTGTGCTGTAACAGTTAAAGAACTAGCACAGAAGTTTAGTTCAACCCATTCAACAGTCTACTGTGATCTGCAACAGCTTGGAAAGGTGTCAAAACCTGAAAAATGGATCCCCCATGATTTGACAGAAGCTAATTTTAGAGCAAGAGCGGACACTTGCACTCTCATGAATGTAACTCACTTTTTTTAGACAGGTTAGTGACTGGAGACGAAAAATGGATATTTTATGAAAATGTTAAGCATCGCAGACAATGGCTCAGTTCAGGTAAACTGGTTAAAACACAGTAAAAAATGTACTTTCATCCTAGGAAACTCTTTTTAAGCGTTTGGTGGAACACTATTGGTGTGATCCACTTTGAGTTGCTGCCACTCCATGTAACCATTATATCAGACTTCTATTGTGAACAGTTAGAGTGCTTGAATTTTGCACTGAAAGAAAGAGAGGCCTGCTTTACTTAATCGCAAAGATGTGTTACACCAGGATAATGCACGGTTCCATACAGCAAGGTTCGCATCTGCAAAGATTGAAGAGCTAAACTGGGAAAAACTTCCACATCCTCCTTGTTTACCAAACTTTGTTCCATCTGATTATCATCTATTCCAAAGTTTGCAGAATCATCTTGCTGGAAGAGAGCTTGGAACACATGATGATGTCAAAACAACTCTCTCTCCATTCCTTTCCTCCAAACCCTAAGAATTTTATAGAAGTGGCATTCAGAAGCTTGTGAATTGCTGGCAGGAAGTAATTAATAATAATGGAACTTACATTATTGATTAAATAACATTAAAAGCTTTTGAAATACTTTATATTTTAATGAACCTGAAATCGGATGACCTGATAGATATTTTTTCCTTGAACCTACATCTGCTTAATGTCCAATTTCTGTTAGAATTTTATAACGTTTGTTCTGAATATTTCAGTGAGACTGGTAATGAAGGACTGCCGCTGAACGTGGCAGAACTACGTACTTGAATTGAAAAGTTTTGGACTGGAATTATGGATGATGGATAATGAGCTATTGTTTCACCGTATTCATCAATCGCACTGTTCTTTGAAACATTTTGTAATCATGTTTTATCAAAGAAATAATTTTGCAAATTACGTTTTGACATTTTCAACTTATAGTGTTGTGATAATGATAAAAAGTTGTGGGATAAATTATGACAAAAAATTCTATTTTATTGAAAATAAACAACTAAATCATTTTCGGCTCCTAGTGACGTCACAAAAAGATTGAATACAGTAACTATGACACAACCCGCAAAAGAAATCAAAAGCACGTAATAAGCACATACAGTGTCGTCAAAGTAGAAAAATACAATGAATAATTCCAAAATATTATTATAGAGAATGCAAAGATGCTTGAAGCATGATCCAAACAATCTGAGAAGAACGGCAAGTAAGGAAAAGTAGAATATTTTAAAGGTGGAAAACTATGTTTCTGGCTTGCACGAAGAAAATAAGAGATCAATAGAAGAAATGCACTATACACACAGCTAAAATTACTTGGTAGAACATGTGAAGTTTAGTTATATCTCATCATAGTTACATTGTGGTATCATAATATAATGTGATGTATTGAATGTTAAGTAGAAAACGTTATGTTATAAACTACAAAGATATATTTCCTTTTTGCATTTAAATGTAGTAAAATTAGTTTCAAAATTATTGAATTTTACATTGAAAATTCCAAACGAAAGCAGTTACCAAATAGGACATTTGACGATGGATATGTTTTTAAAATCCTGGTAAATTACGTATATAAACGATTAACTCGAGCAACTTGGCAGGTGAAGTTGGTTATATGAGGTCAGACTCTCCTGTTAAAGTAACCTTTGGTTTATTATGGTTTTAAGGAATCTAACTTACACCGAGTTTTAAGTTATTAAGCGGATTAAACAAAAATTAATATTACATTAAAATATTTTGATTCACTTACAAAAGGTTTATCATAACTGTTAATAAAATTTTTATAACACCTTTTGTAGTTTCAATATTTCGAATAAGTAAGCATTTTAATCTAGCCTTTTTGGTGATAAAACTATTATCGAAATCAATCAGCTGCTGAGTTGGCCGAGATGCAGCGGGTGAGAGGTACCACGGATTCTGATTTAAGGGGGGCTGTTCAATTATTTCAACACGAGCTTGGTGTGTATATTTTCACAAAAGTTGACAAACTATCGGTAAATGTCATAAATCTTTCACATAAAAATGTCATACGTTAATAAAGTGTTTTAATACATTAAAAAAAGATTTGCTCCTGAATAAATCAACTACTTTGTTACTAGTCCACGTAGAAGTAAGTTTCATGTTTCAACTACTTTGTTACTAGTCCACGTAGAAGTAAGTTTCATGTTTCAACTACTTTGTTACTAGTCCACGTAGAAGTAAGTTTCATGTTTCAACTACTTTGTTACCAGTCCACGTAGAAGTAAGTTTCATGATAAGATTAAAATGCTTTTCTGTATCTTAAAATCTCAAACTTCATTTGCATAATCTCTAAAATAATTGTTTTCAGTAAAACATTGTATTTTGATTTTCTCTACCCTAACTGTATATGAGGTCAATCAAATTAATTGATTTCGTAACCACCAAAAATGTCGAAACAAATTTAAGTTAACATTTTTTCTTTCCCCAATGACTCCAAATTGTGAGATGAAACTATATTTGTTTATCCTAAATAGACTTAAAATCACAACAGTATACATTTATTTACAACTAAATTTTATTTTATATTAAACTTTGAACCGTATCGAACAACTATTCGTGCTATATAAGTTGTAAATCATTTAGTGAAGTGCTCAGAGGCACAAAAAGGATATCCATGTATCTTGCATGCTTACATTTTTGTCTCTAATACTTCATGTATAATTTCACGCATACTGTAGGATTATTTGTAGCACCCAGAGTATCTGTACTCTAGAGCTGATTCTTGTCTGCTGGAGCGACTAATAAATAATTTATTGTTCCAAAAAATGTTTATTCGTTATTATTATTTTTACTTTTAACATTACTAAGGCTCATTAACAGATATTCTAGAACTGGGTTTTACGTTTTTACAGAAATGTGTTTTGCGTTATTATTTTGATACTCCAGCTTCACTTACCAGTACGTTGAAATACGTTAACATTCACACGTTATCTTACATACAGAGTGAAACTCATTCACTGCTAAAACGTTAAAAGCTTATTTAAAGTATGTTAAATATTTAACGTACTATTTAAGTATTTAGATATCTTTAAACGTTGTTGCATCATAAGATGCTAAACTTTAAAAAGTATTTTACGAATTACATAATTACATTCAACAATAAAAAGACATCTTGGCAACATTCGCAATGTTTGAGTGCTACATGATTGTCATCTAAATAATGGAACGTTGAAGTGAAAGTAGAAGCTAAATGTACGACCGAAGGAACGGAGGGGCGCTGTCAGATCATTGGTACAAACTACACACAGATCTGTGTGTAGTCTAGTGGTTGGTATTTAGACCTGTGTACTTATGTTCATGATGCAAGAAGAGCACGATCCACCTTTAGGCTGTCGAAACCAATCCTACTTATTCGGTTAATGGTAATCTCATAAGCTGCTGGTGTTTCTATCTTGGTGCCCTTCCTCTATTTATCAGTTCAAATTAGGAATAGCTATACTTTGGCCCTGGAGTCTGACTTGGCTGCATGACACATGTGTTACAAAGTGCCATTCGTGCTGAAAACACTAAACACCAGAAACTTTATACAAACCTTATTCATTTCACCTATCATACTTTAGTATATTTCAAAGTACAGTTTAAAATATATTATCAATGAAAATTTTGGGGAATTTGATGGACAGTCTTTTCCGAAGTTCTTAAAAGTACGCTCACAAATTCTGATGGTTTTTATGATACTTAGCTTAGGTTAAAAAAAAAAACTGCTATGATGTTGAATAAGAAAAAATATCTTGCTTCCAAATTATAAATATTCGTTTTGGATAAAAAAAACAGCGATATCCCATATCAACAAACACACCTTCTAACTCCAGTCACTATCCAATTAGCGATGAACAAATGACTCATTGTAATATAACAAGTTATTAATACTTATATCGGATAAAAAACAACGACAATACCCCATAGCAACAAACACGCCTTCTAACTCCAGTCACTATCCAATTAGCGATGAACAAATGACTCATTGTAATATAACAAGTTATTAATACTTATATTGGATAAAAAACAACGACAATACCCCATAGCAACAAACACGCCTCCTAAGTCCAATTAACAATGAACAAATGATTCATTATAATGTAACAAATATAAATACTTATATTGGATAAAAACAACAACAATACCCCAGAGCAACAAACACACCTCCTAAATCTAATCGCTATCCAATTAACAATGAACAAATAACTCGTTGTAATGTACCATGATGAAAAGCTAATAACGTCAAAACTGTTAACATCCTAAAGAAATAATGTTATGAGAGAAAATATTGATATAATAAATCACAATCTAAGGTAATAGACGAAAATTTATGTAACTACAATACGAATATTTCCTTTAGGAATATTTAGTAATCTAAGTTCATGACCCGCAGCGAATATTAAATTCATAAAAAAAGCTTTCTTGTCCAATATAGAATTATTGTAGTTTGCTTATTACACGTAATAGTTTCCAGTGGCAGAGCGGTATATCTGAATGCGTATAACACTAGAAGCGAGATTTAGATACCCGTGGGCAATTACAGCTAACCCATTGTGTAGCGTTTTGCTTAATTATTAACCAACAAACACGCATAATTGAGACTCTTCATTAATAATTGTAATTATTGTAGAATTTTAGCAGTTTTTCTGGTTGAACTTATTACAAAAATTGACATAGATAATACACTTACAATAATAAAAAACATTAATAGAAACATGTTGGTTTTGGTTTCTTCTATAAAAACGTAAAGAAAGAAATCTGTTTATAAATGATGTAACTGATTATATTATGTATGTAGAATTATACACAGACCTTTCTCTACAGTAAAATCGTTTTATTTAGGAGCTTTCGGTTTTCTTTCCGAAGCCTTCTTCGTTGGTTAATCGAAGTTTTATCGATCAATCCGTTGTTACCCGATGAAGGCTTCAGAAAGAGGACCGAAAATTACTTCCCCCCCCGAAAAAAGTGTTTTTTTAGCCTAGAGAAATGTCCGCGTGTATTTCTACAAAGAATTTACTTAAGTTATGAGTCCTAAGAACAAATTATATTTTATATTTATGCAAATCATGATATCCCTCTAAACATAACAGTAAACTTCCCGGTCGATAGACAAAATACTTCATATCAAGCGTGAACTATTTATTTATTATTTTATTTTCCAAAAAGGCTTTTCGCGTTTTTACCACACTCGTAAAAGTACGACCACCTACATGGCAAAATCTTTATAATGCGATTCAAAGACAAATAATGAAAAACAATTAATTCAAAACTATTACATAAGTCTTACTCACTTGTAGACCTTTACTGTCAACAAAGAATAAACTCCAAATGAAGCCAAGTCATAGCATAATGGGTCCGGCATGGGAAGGTAGCTAAAGCGTTCGAGAAGTAATCTGAGGGCTCAGGGTTCGAATCACAACTTACCAAACAGGCTTACCCGTTCAGCCGTGGAAACGTTATAATGTGACGTCAATCCCACTATTTATTGGTAAAGAGTATCACAAGAGTTGGCGGGAGGGTGGTGATAGATAGATGCCTTCTCTCTTGTCTCACACTGCTAAATAAGGATGACTAGTGCAGATACCTCGGCCCCCCAGTGGCTCAGCGGTATGTCTGCGGACTTACACGCTAAAATCCGGGTTTCGATACCCGTGGTGGGCAGAGCACAGATAGCCCATTGTGCAGCTTTGTGCTTAATTCTAAACAACAACAACAATAAACAACAGCAGATACCTCGTGTAGCTTTGCGCAAAATTCAAAGAAAAAGTCAAATAGAACTCAATGTTATCACAAGAATTTGCACACTTTTAGTTGAGTAATGTCATGTTTTTTTTTATCATAAACAATCTATAATTCCATGGATAATTACAATGATGTGTTCATAAATTATCAAAATCAAACCCCCTTTCTCTGTTGACAGGATATGTTAAAATATATAGAAGTAGCAAGAATATTTATTTGAAATATGTCATTTTACAACTCTGTGCAAGACTGCATGGTGTATTACAGGTCAATACTTATCTGTATCGCCGTTCCATTATTCCTCAAATTTAAGCAAAAAAAATTTATCATAAATGAGCTCCATACAATTTGTCTGTGCTTATATAACCTTTGATAATGTAAAGTTAGTTCAACTCATAATGTTTTCCCTAAAAACGTCTGCCTCTTCTGGCTCGGCATAGCCAGATGGTTAAGGCACTCGACTCGCAATCTGAGGTTCGCGGTTTCGAATTCCAATCGTACCAAACATGCTCCCATTTTCAGTCGTGGGGGCGTTATAATGTGACGGTGAATCCGACTATTCGTTGATAAAAGAGCAGCTCAAGAGTTGGCAGTGGTGGTGATGACGCGCTGCCTTCCCTTTAGTCCTACACTGCTAAATTAGGGACGGCTAGCGCAAATTGCCCTCGTGTAGCTTTGCGCGAAATTCAAAATAAACCAAACAAAACTGCCTTTTCTAAACTCTAATTAAGCAGCCTTCAAATGATAACATTTGGGATATTGTACATAAAGGCAGGTAGTTAATGATTCAATAAACAAGTTAAAATGCTTTTCGCTGTTATTTATTTTATCTCACAAACTAACTAGTTTGTGGTCTTAAATGTCTTAAACATAATTTATATCTGAAGAGGACTGATAAGAGAGCTTATTCGACAAAACAAAATTGTATTAACGATAAACAATAGCTGTACTCTTATATATGTAGTTTTATCAGCTTATGATATTAGATTTTAGACATGCTGGGACACTAACAACCACCTGAGAGCACTAAATTTGTGATCTTAATTTTATAGATAACTGTATTAAAAAGCATTCGCTCTTATGTATTATTTATAAAGACGGGTAAGTAGGAAAAATATCTACTGTATTAAAATGTTGTTGTTGGTGTTTTTTTTCAACTTCATCACAATCAAATATTTCTTGCTGATAACTTACTTAATCACAACAAACAAAAGTTACTAATGGTAAAACTGTAATCTATTGATTTAATCTATTTCATACACTTTGAATAGGACAATTGAGTTCTGCTCTGAATTTTACTCAGAGCCAAAGTTTAGAGCCACACATGACGTCCACCGCGAAAATTAATTGTTGATAATTTCAGTCACGCTACGATTCACTCAAGATTAACATGCTGTAAATTTACATTTTTATCATATTTTGAAAACAAAATGGTAGTATGATTTCTTCCTAACATTTTGGTGTAGAATATCCTGCTTCCTAACAGTTTCGTGTAAAATATCCTGCTTCCTAACATTTTGGTGTAGAATATCCTGCTTCCTAACAGTTTCGTGTAGAATATCCTGCTTTCTAACAGTTTACTGTAGAATATCCTGCTTCCTAACAGTTTACTGTAGAATATCCTGCTTCCTGACAGTTTCGTGTACAATATCCTGCTTCCTAATAGTTTAGTGTACAATATCCTGCTTCCTAACAGTTTACTGCAGAATATCCTGCTTCCTAACAGTTTCGTGTACAATATCCTGCTTTCTAATAGTTTATTGTAGAATATCCTGCTGCCTAATAGTTTAGTGTAGAATATCCTGCTTCCTGATAGTTTCGTGTAGAATATCCTGCTTCCTAATAGTTAAGTGTACAATATCCTGTTTTCTTATTGTTTAGTGTACAATATCTTGCTTTAGAAATCAAATCAACATTATTCATACCTGTTCTCCCATCATTTCAGAAACGAATGTTGAACTTTGCCTTCGTGCACAACTTTTGAAACGTGAGAACTATTTGTTTTTTGAATTTAAACGCAAAGCTATATGAAGGCTATCTGGTCTAGCGGTCACTAAGACTAGAGGAAAGGCATCTAGTCATCATCACCCACCGCTAATTCTTGAACTACTCTTTTAACAACGAAACTGACCGTCACATTATATCGCCCCCACGGCTGAAAGGGTAAGAATATTTGGTAGGATAGAAATTCGAGCGCTCTGCCAGCTGGACATGCCCAAACAAACGCTCTGCCAGACATCATGGTTTTTTTTCTCTCTCCAAAATTCATGTGAAACCAGTATATAATTTATCCTTTTATTCAAAGGAATATTATTTGTCGAACACTTTATTTGTTCGATGGAATAAAATGTAAGTTCTACCAATTAAGAAATATTGTAAGTACTCAATATTTCATAATAAATTGTTATAAAAATAAATCTTTTGAACTCTTGAATCTTGCTTATTTAAAATTAGGATATAAACATGTCAAATATCAGCTGGGTCTCAGTTACACCATCTTACGAAAGCCTAGTTAGACTTGTAGAACCTGCTACCGGTGGTAAAATAAATGATTGTCACAATCCTTTCAAATATTAACAACTGTCCCACTATATCACACCAATGTCGCTTTCAAACCGACAAAGAATTATCATATGTTCGTGCGTTTTATTCAAAGGATACTATACAGACCAAACTGTAGATCTCGAGTAAAATAAAAGAAACAACAAGAAATTTTTACACTATAAAAATAACCTAAATGAATACAGTTCCAAACAAAAGCGTTATATTTTTATTTAAAGATTGTAAAAAAGGGAGAAAAAGGTAACTTATATTATGATTAAAACAACATGAAAATAACCTAAAAATATGACTGGAAAAAGTAACTCATACAATGTTTGTTTGTTTGTTTTTTTTAATTAAGCACTAAACTACACGATGGGCTATCTGTGCTCTGCCCACCACGGGTATCGAAACCTGGAATTTAACCTTACAAATTCGCAGACATACCGCTGAGCCACTGGGGAGCCTCATACACTGTGTTAACAAGTTATGAATACTGAACTTCAACTAACCAGTTCTAACTATTTTTAGTTTTGGTTTTCAGGTGTATCTACGAAGGTACATTGGTTTTTGTTTCTGTGCTTTACTGCTATATGAATTAAGGAATAAGTCTGTTTCGTTTAAGTAATTTTGGAGTAATGATTTATTAAATAATAGTTCATAAATAATGAAATAATACTAAATAAGTGTGTTTTTTAAAAAAAACAATAATCATTGTATAATTTAGTCGTCTTTCACACTATATTATCTGTTGAGCGTTCGAATAACTGACAATCCGTTTTTTTTGTGTTTCCTTTCGTACATTTATCATTTTAGTAAAATATTTCTTCGCCATAGGGTCAATCCCCCACGGTGGACAGAAGGCGGTAGGTTCATTGTGTAGTGTTTTGTTAATAAAAATTAATGTAAATTTTAACAGCATTTAAGTTCTGAAACGTTTGAACTCAGAACTTCACTGTGTTTTTTTTCCTATTTATATTATTATTATCATCCAGAAAAATTACCGTGCTTTGAGAAAGGCTGGTTCCAACGGTGAATCTCCGGCAGAAGAAATATCGTCTTATACGATCAGATATCCACGGATCGCTTCTCGCTCGCTTGTTGTAGCGTCTCATGAAGGAGAGCATGATCATGAATGTAGCAGTACGCATAAAGACTCAGCGTATAAACAGTAGAAAATCACTCTACGGGCATTCTTCCTAAATAATAACGTTCTATCCACTGATCACTTGTGTTGGATTTGTTGTAATGTCTCAAAAGGGAGAGAACAATCAGATATGCTTACAACTGAACTATTTAGAATGTCCAGAATCGCCACCCCAACAACTTCTTACGTAGTAGTATTTTATCTACATATCATTAGACACGGGATATCTAAGAATACGTCGTTCTCCTAAAACAAATATTGCTGTCCAAGGTTGTCGTTGTACACCATATTGTTGTTTGTTAGCTTTGTATACTCTAGTAAAAATGTGTATAGGTTGTATGAATAACATTAATTCTAAAAAGAGTTAAAGTTAAAATAATATTTGTTAGAAGTTAATTTCATGTTTCATATTGGTATATTGAAAAACTTGTAATATATAGGTAATTACATCCTTCAACTAGTTTCATCAGTTCATCATATTGTAACGTTTTTAAATACTAACATCACTAGATATTCATCCTGCACCTTAATTTTATGCAACCTTAAAACAATTATATTACTCTTCTTTTTCATTGAAGATGATTGCTGTATTATTCACTGATACTTAGTTTTTATTATTGGTACTGTTTATTGAGCTAATCATTTATTGGCATACGTCCTATTTCAATTATACAACAAATATACTCAAATGAAAACCATGAAGGACTTTCTTCAATTGCTAGTGGAGCTTGAGAACGTCATATTATTGTCGAGTTTTTCATATCATTATCAAATAAGAAAATATGCTAGCATTCCATTATACATTGTACAGGAGAATATCTGATTTAAGATACCACGAGTAAGCCTTTACTTAGGGAAAACAAAATGAAAAAAAAGGTTTTCGTGTTTCAAATTTGCTAGTCCACTTACTGAACTGAGAAAGTTAACAGTTCTATAATATCACAAATGCTGATGAATGATTTCTAATTTTTTTCCAATAATATACTAAACACTTTCTTTTAACAAAAGAGTAAAAACACCAGCAATTCATTATTTGATAAGTTAAAGAAATATTTTATTTTTAAGAGCAAGAAATATTTTCAAATTTTCGTTCACGTAAAATATAAGTAGAAAATTTAGAAGATTCGTAAGCAAATTACGAAATTCTGTTTTCTTTGGTAAACAAAGTACTCATAAATATTGAAGTAAATTCTATTCTAAATAAGTAATAATATTTCATTAAATATTGATCTGTTATTATTCTTAAATGAGAAATGAATAATATCTTTTCCAATATGATAAGATTTTGGGTAGATATTTTTATGTTTGATTATATATTAATAACGTCAACTGAAAGTACAGAATTTTCATGAAAAAAAAAGTCCAAGTATTATCTACCTGGACTAAAATTTATATAGAAGGACAGCTTGGAATTAGTCTTGAGTAAGTTGTGAAAGAAAATAGCAAATAAAACTGATTTCTCACATGAAGGAAAAATTGCCTAACAAATTCCGTAATAATGATAATAGTCTCAAAATTATTGCTGTCTTTGCTCAACCTAAAATACTGTAATGCGACATCGATAAAGTAACATTCATGTATACATTAAAATGGAAGAGAGCGATTAAAGCAACATGTCAAAATTCCAGAAATAGAAGTTTAAATCAAAAAGTGAAGAGTTACACATTCTAAGACATCAAGAACTGATGGCAATGACCACGGTTTAAGCTGGATAGCACATTCCAACCACAGCTTCTAAAAGTAGACAATATTCTCCATATAGTTGACTTGAACGCTTCATAAGCCATTCACAAGCAACCACAAAGTTCTCACAAAAGGTGTGTCATTAATTTACAAAATTTTATATCTCACGAAATCTCGAGTTTAAATTCAATAATCTAGTAAAATGTACACTAATCCCTATATTAGTAAACCGCACTTCTGAAACTAGCTGGACAGAACGTGAACGATATATTTATAAGACATTATCCCTAGTAACTCATCTTAAATCTTATGCTTTTATACTGTTCACTCAAAGAAGTCCAATATGAAAACCAACGAAAATTTCATAAGAACAATTGAGATTGGAGTGCTAACTCCAAAGGAAGGACTACGGTTACTGAACTCCGGCAAGTCATCTAGCCATGCAGAGAAAGCTTGATGCCAACGCGCGTGCTCGTTTCCATGACAACAAGGTTTGATTGAATGTTTGCACTACTCGAAAGGAACAGATTCATTTATAGACAACTTTTGAACATCTCATTTTCCACCATCGTCTGAATATTATAACTGAAATTTCTTATTAATGGTCTTTATGTTGCAACGTATAGAAAAATTTAATAATAAGAAGATATTAATCCCAACAGAATACATTGTTCCAAAAGTATAAGAACACTATGCGCATCGGGTGTGCTGTTAATGTATTGGTTGAAGCCTGACTTTATCAGTATTTTAAAATCAATAATACAATATTTAGTTGTAAAATACTTTTTACGTCTTATATTTTAACATTCACAAGAAGAAAGCAAAGAGAAAATGTCAGTAATAAAAGGACTACTGTTTTGATATACTATTGTTCTAAAGTAATGTATGTTTTACTGAAGATTATGTTTTCAATTGTGAGCATTTTAATATGGTCGACTTCATTATTTACTGTTCCCTCTATCATGAGGTTTGTTGTGTTTTGTGATTTCTTGTAAAGCTACACAAGATCTATTTGCATTAGTCGTTCCTAATTTAGCAATGTAAGACTTATAGAGAGAGTAACTAGTCATAACTACCCATTACCAAGAAATTATAATACCCTCACAACTGAAAAGACGGGAATTTGAACTCGCGACCTTCAAATGACGAGGTAGACGCCCTAACCTTATGGCCATGACCGCCCTCTTCATTATGAATAATCTATTGTGTAAAATATTATAGCGTAAGTATGTTTTGTTTTGTTTCAAACGAACATGCTTTACGACCTTCTCAATCTTCGCGTGTTATTAAAAAATATAACACGCAAAATGTTCTCATGTAGAATAATACTGACACGTAATACAAAGGTTCACATTTACAGGTGACTCGTCCTAATCTAATCACTCCAAATATTTAATACACAAGTCATGCAGGCTTTTTTCACAAAAATAAATAGTTTCATATATAATATTTAATAATAAAACCTAAACTGAAGATTTTTTTTTTAAATTTTTTATTACACTTCATGTTAACAGGATGATTCGTGGCATGTTATCTTTGTCTACAGAAATGTCTATTTGGGTATTTCTTGACTACTGTCCAAAATATTTTTCAGAATTGTTTTTTCGAGTGTTTTTGTTGCTTTCAAAGTTATTAATACACATAGAAGTGAGGAGGAGAAAAACCACCGTGTTTCATAACAATGTTAGTTCAGTAACTTTATAATGAACCGCAAATAAGAAACATCACTGATTAAATTTCAATACTTGTGAAATGCTAATTTGATGATGTGAAAAACTACTATTACGCAAAGCATGATAAATATTTATAAAAAATTTTTACACCCTTCCTTTGATCCTGAAGAAGAAAAAGGTTTTAAACTCGAATGCTCACGAGTGTTTAGGGTTCGCTGTTATGAATCCTGTTTTTATTGACCGGAATGGATACTTGTGTAGTTCTTTAATCTAAAACCATTATAGTTAAATAGCTAGATTATTCCATCTAAACATTTTCTTTTCAAATATTATATACAAACATTTCAAATCATGATTTTGTTTAAGCAATAGAGTGTAAGTTTCGAACATCACAGTAAAGAGCAATTTCTACTCTAACAACCTAATTTACGTTTATTGTATTTTTAGGAAACTCAAGCTTCTGATAAATATTTAGTGACTAATTCGTAAGATATTGACATGACACTTCATATCTAGATAACCCCCAAGTTTAAGCCTCGAAACTTTCGTTGTATTATTGATAAATTGTAAATCTTTAAATCCAACCGTTTTATCATTACGCAGATAACAAATAAAACCGAGTTATCGAAGCAGGCACATGAATTGTCTTTCGTATGTGAAACTGAACCTTTTAAACAATAAATAAAACACTACAAATCAGAACCATGGATTGTCTTTCGTATGTGAAACTGAACCTTTTAAACAATAAATAAAACACTACAAATCAGAACCATGGATTGTCTTTCGTATGTGAAACTATACCTTTTAAACAATAAATAAAACACTACAAATCAGAACATTTTTACATAAATATGACATATCGTGAAATAGCACTTCAATAAAATCTCATCTACATTACTAAGGTTCGTACGTTATGATTTGTACATAAATGTATATGACTTTGTGTATTAAATAAACTATTTTATTAAACCCGCTTTTTTAAATGAATGCAGTTTTGTTGGATTAACGATAGAGTCGTTGTGGACTCAATAAGTATATGGCAATGAATCTTATTTTCACTGGATGTTACGTATTTTTTATGTTTTAAGTTCTTCGTAGATTAAACGCAACAGAAAAACACAGATAACAGCTTGTATAATTTATTACACTAAACTATTAACAAATATAACAGATATGAGATAAATTGTATAATAACAGTGACAGATATTAAGTTACAACATTCGAAATTAATTACAAAACAAAATAATATTAGTTTCAAACTTCAAAATAAATCACAACACAAAACGGTACTGGCCTGTATCTAATGTAATGATCTAAAATTACAGTCTCAAATTCCAGTCTAGGGTGTGAATTTGGTCCTACGAAGAAATTCCGAAACAGTTCACAGTTCAATGAAATCGCCGTCTCTCAGCTCAAGCAGTAATTCAGATGTATCGTAGAGATTGACGAAATAAAATCACAACTTCCGTGGATCTAACTTCAATCACAAATCCAAGTTGAATATTCACAGCAAACACTTAATCTTTCTCAAATAACTAACTCTCTTCTTTTGAAATGAAACTGGTGTCTGAATCTCACTCTTTGTCTTCGAATAAAACTAATGACTGAATCTCTCTCCCTCGAATAAAACTGATGACTGAATCTCTCTCTTGTCACCGTCTTTTATACCGATAGGCCTATTTCTCGAACAATCTTGCAATTTCCATAGAACTCCAGAGCTATCCACGCATATCCGTTCTTGCACGAGACTACACGTCTAGACAGGAAGTCACCAGCACTCATTTACAAACCTATAATTGGTCTACTTAATTCGAGAAAATTCTAAAATGTTATCCTAAATAAATAACAACATATTAGTTTAAACTATGAAACAATAATATCAATATGGAAAAATGAATAATACAAATGAAAATTCAAACACAACACGACATGTTGTCGTTTACAAAATATTTACACATATACATAACACTGGACTATAAGTTATTATATATTATATAGATTTATTCGTCATGTATTACGCTTTTTCCTTTCTTTATTTTGTAATATTCATTCTGTGTTTGAGAAGCTTTTTCTCCCAAACTTTTCCTCTTTATTATAATTATTTTATGTAACTTTTAGGCCTATTTTTCAAATAATTAATTTGTATGCTAAATAAGTACGATATTGTTTGAACACGGTTTTTACAGAGCACATAAGTTTAGATGATAAAAGAACCATGCAACGGAAAGTTTTGCCAGTGGGTGCACAGAAACATGCAAAACACATTTATCTAAAAAAAACTAAAGGAAGCTTGCAAAGTGACCTTGAAGAACAAATATTATTTAATATTAAGAACACAGCAGTACCAACTACGGTCATATCGAACACTTAATATCCTCTCTGTCCATTCCAACAGTAGACTCAAGACAAGTAAAAACCCGACAGCAGCGCGAAAGAATCTTCTGTGACATGCATCACTTAATGTCTGATATCATTTTTGATCAACTGTTAACACTGGATATCGTACCAATTCTACTAATCGATAAGCGATGGAAGACCTTTGGTGTCAAACTCAAACGAATAACTGTAGTTCCTATTGATGTCACATGACAACCAAATTCAAGGCCATCTTGCAGCAACACCTATCATTGTTATTGTTTTTCATAAGCTGTGTAAGTCGTATGGTTCTTTAAGCAGCAAACTTACTTTGTGTTGGCCCCATACATTGGTTGATGCGCAAACCAGTAAAAACTGTCCACAAAATGAATACTACAAACTGTAGAAGACTTGTATAATTAAGGTCAACAGTTGAATTTCGCGCTTCATTTTTTTTTTCCATTGGAGGACGCCCTTTATGACTTTAGTACTTGTATAAAAATCTATGGACAGTCCATACCAGAAACTGTAACAATTTAATCGATTTTGCGTATAGCCTTTTCAGTTCAAGGTTTGAAAAACCAATCTATTTTTTCTAAGTACGTTTGACTGTTATGTTTCTTGGGATGCAGTGTTATTCATATTTGGTGGATGTTCCGAAAAACTGTCCATCGATGACAAAATTAACCTATAGTTTTAAACTTTTTCACCAAAAAAAGTACTTTAATTAATTTGTATTTTTCATTTATAAAACTGCAATGAGAAGTTCGAATTTTGCTTAAATATTACTATAATTTAGATAGAACTTTAGAACTTCCATGATTTATATATTGGATAAAAAAAAGTGAAAGAGTTGAGGTTGGATTATTTTTGCTAGATGGTAAATCCCCAGTTCAATTAGCTAACAACTGGAACAACAAACTAGTGGTACCCATGTTCACTGTAATAATAGGCTTGGCATGGCCAGGTGGTTAGGATGCTTGAATCGCAATCTGATGGCCGCTGGTTCGGACCTTGTTCAAAAGTATGCTCGCCCTTTCAGCCGTGGGAGCGTTATAAATCAGCAAATCGAAAACGTCAAAATTTCAAGAATGTTATAACTGTTCAAGTGATTTTTCTAATTATTACATCGATCCTCAATATCTCTACAGCACATCTTTAATCTACTACAAACTTTTCAGGAGAAGATTTTTTTAAACCAAGAAATTTTAGAACTATGTGAGAGCAATAAAATTTAAACGAAAATAACAAATTTCCACTATTTATATCAAAATAAAATAACAGCAAATACATCAATAACTAGTACTTATTTTCATTAATAATCTACGAAGCTTTAACTAATAAATAAAACTAAAGTTATGGCATAGTTTTTTCTATCTGTAATTCTTTATAAAAAAAGTGTACATTTTGATCAGCAAATAGAGAAGTCAATTTATTCCGTTTGAATGCGTAGTACAAATCCAGAGTATATAAAATAAAGCGACTAATACTGAATGCTTAAATAATTTTTATGTGACAGAGTTACTTTGTTTTAATGTTTCTGTGTTACCCAAATTAACCCGATGCTATTATTATGAAAGTTTAGTGTATGTTTTTATACAGAGATAGGCAGCTAATAATGTAATTGCTAATCCTTTTTATACATTTTAAAAATGAAATGTAAGTTGTCGTACTTTTATATATTTTTTAATTATTTACAACAAATTAAGACAGCTTTAAAAATTTATTTCGATTATTCGTGTAAAGCTAATCAAGGACAGTACTAATTGTTGGTCCCTATTTATAAACTGATAGACTGAGAGTTACTTTTTAAATAAGAATGAACCCTTATATTCAAAGTCAGTTCCGTTAACTTCAAGGCCATGCCAAAATTGTGTGAGCGTAATAACTAAAATGTTAAGTAAAACATTCACCAGGTAACGTTTAGGTTGATGGATCATCAAAAAGTCTGTTAAAACAAAGTATTCAGCGCTGTGACACGCGTCTCAACTATAAAACTTTAGTTTGAAAAATGTCAAAAAATCGACCATGAAGATACGAAGTACATATTATATATAGTAAAAAAAATACAGACAGAATTAAGTAAAGACGCAATATACCAAGGTTAACGCACTTTATAAGAGCAATAATATAGGTCTCGTTTTACTTTTGAAAACAATTTCCATATAATGGCTGTGATTACCAAATCTCTAAATTTCTATAATAATAATAGGCATCTGTAAAAGACGAAGATGCTAAAGTTAGATTACGAATCTTGATAAGTTTACCACAAATTCTTTGAAATTACGTATCAATGTCAACTTTCAAGCTCACGTTAAACCAGATCAAATTTACAAAGATTTCGGATGACAAAGGTTTAATGATATTGTTTGGATAACAGCTTCGTCGGTTAACTTTCTCATGAAAACAACTGTCGATTTAAAGACATAGTTGTAAACTTTGAACATTTTGGTTAGTGCGCCTTTGTTATTTTCAACTGCTAGTTTAAAAACTTTTTAACATTAGTTGAACATGTATACAACTTCATAAGAATGAGTTTTTCTTTTGTTGGCTGGCTTGCGGATGACGACTTCATTCTAAATTGGTTCGGGTTTCAGAACCCGTTTCAGTCCTAACTGCTCTGTTGTACGAATCTTTCAGTATCCACAGTCTTCTTTTTCTAATTGTTGTGTTCTTTGGTCCTACAACCTTGGAAAAGCTTTGCACATTATACAATCATAAGTCACTCAGCAGGACATTATTTCTTGATTAAACAGGAATTCGCTGTGAAACAAATACACGGATGCTAAGCGTTACGCCATTGCTCGCACCTGCAGTGACGGGTTGCTGACATAAAATACAATTAATCTTTTTCAAATCATTGTTGTTAAACAAGGTCCAATAAAAGTTAATTTCCCTCCACACGTGCTTAAGTAACTCTATTGTGATAACAAGGTGTAATTAAGTTTTCTTAGTCGTTGAGAAAAAGATTGTTTTTATACGTGTAATAAACGTGTAGAGTAACTCAAAGATTGGTAAATATTCTTGCATATTATTTTGTCATCACTTCTCTACAGAATTTCTTGATTTTGTGACTCATAATATATTTTTATATAAAGTTCAAAATTTACCTATTCAGAGTAATAACAACTTATCACAGTGATTTAATGCTACGTTGATACAATGAACTTAATTTTAAATGATATCTCTTTAATAAAATAACTTGGCATTATTATTGTCTTAACATGAATACTTTCAAAATATATATTGAAAATTTTCTGAATTAAAATTATTTATCTTTACGATTGTTTACGCGCAAACCTGCACAATGGGGCATCTCTGCTGTTTCCATTATAGGGTTCGAGTTCTAAAATTTAACGCTATAATGGGGCTAAAAATAAAGAAACTCAAAGCCGTAACATTATTTACGTAAACGTTAACAACTTTAAAATGCTTGTTTGTAATATTACGACATGCATATTCCTAAGAAAAGAAACTGTCAAGCTGCTTAAAATTCAAACAAAATAGCAATGAGTACTTCATGATATGTATTAAACTAATAGCTGGGATATCCTTCTCCTAGACGGTGTGTGTGTTTTTCGTATAGCAAAGCCACAAAGGGTTATCTGCTCAGCCCACCGAGGGGAATTGAATCCCTGATTTTAGCGTTGTCAATCCGGAGACAAACCGCTGTACTAGCGGGGGGCTTACATAACTTCGTGACTAATGAAAGGTTACCTTAAGGCATAAAAAGTTGCTTCTCTTATATCTAATTGTAAAAAACGACCATTAAAACTGCAAAATAGAATATGTGAAACCGCAAGTTTGCATGTATCTCCCCATGGACCAAACAAACCTTCATGCTATATTAGGTTAAGTTTCATGAGGAAGAGGTGAAAAATCTCCATAAATCATACAAAACATAAAATGCAGAAATGAAAATTTCCATGTATTTCCCTATGAACCAAATGAACGTTCTTACCGAAATTAGTGAAGATCTGTTCATACTCTGCGAAGTAATTACATGATCATATAACAGACAGTACTTTTATATTTATGCATATAAACAATAATACGGCTACATATTTAGTCTATTAAAGTGTCATACTTTGATGTTAAGACCAATTACAAGATGGGCTGGAGCTATCTTTAAAATTTAATTTCACCAAGAAATTTTAATACCTTGTCACCAATTCTCAGTGTTTGTCTATTAGGAGAAGCCATCACTCTGCCATGCAAAAAAAAGTAAAAGAAATCAAATGTATGAAATCTAGTTTGTAATATATCTCACTCTCAAGCAGATCTTAACAGCGATCCATAATGGTTCACTTCGTTCAAGTCAAATGTATAGGCTGAGTAAATAAAATCCTGAGCATTTTGCGTCTCAAACCATAGCTGTATAAAGCAAGTAACACATCACGATAACACATTGAAAAAGGTTAGTCTCTTCCTCAAACAATTTCCTTGGTACACAAAGTCTAAAGTTATAAAGAATGTCATATTGCTGATCACTGACTCAAATCCAATCTAATAAAACAACTTGAAACTGTAACACTAAAACACTGCGAAACTTTGCAGTATGAAACAACACACATGACAAAAGAACTAGCCTGCAATTCTGAACTCTCGTCTAAGGCTTTACTTAGTTAATTTAACATCGAAAGTACACTCATGACACATTTCAAAATTTATATAGGTTGAAAAATGACGAAATTTTGACAACCTGACTGATAATGTATGCACATCTACAATGGTTTCCTATTATTTTTACTCTCTTTCCATAGCAGGTTTGAAGTACGTGTTGGTAAACGTCAGTTAAAAATATTATATGTCTCAAACACTCATATCATTACTGCTAAATCCTTTGAATAAGTGCTCTTTGAAAGCTGCTAAGCCTTTTTTTACGACTCACTGTTAATACAAATAATGTTAATATCAGTCGTTGACTTTTTGTAAATCTTTTGTAACTTTGCTTATTGAGATTCATGGGTATATTCAGTAGCGAATGGCCATTACTATTTAGGGATTGATGACTCCATAATTTACTTATATAGTGAAATTACTGATAAATAAGTTTCATTCTTTTATTTAACAAAGTGTATTCATTTTCAAGTATTCTTTATATTTGTCGTTAAAACAATTAAGTTGTAAGCATTAAATTTAAAAAAAGTTCATAATACTTCATGCATTAAAACTTATAAGAACCAGAAACTTTCGCAACATATCAGTGTGTATGAATCATATACTAATACAATGTGACACTGCCATTTACCTGAATAACTCCTGCGTTTCTTCTACGCATCCTCTCAAATTCATTCCAACAGGTATCTGCCTTCGTTATACTTAAAAAACACACACAACCAATTGATGATGATTGGGAGGCTGTGGCTTGCACTTTCGAATTAATCCTCACAAATATTGTACGGAGTAAATGATAATACATTTACTTGCTAACGAAAGGAACAGCAGAATATATTTATTTAAGGAACAGTAGAATATTACTTACGAAATATTTACATCCCTGAACAGTTACGTGTGTAAACACGAAACTTGGGACTTATACCGACAAGAGTTTAGATCAAGTAATAATTCTTTCGCCATATCTCTTTCCACATTGTTAAAATTACATTAATCACCTAGTTTGTCTTAAGAGTGAGTGAAGTGGTTTTTATAACTCTTTTAAATTTACCATTAACCGTCATAATTACAGGGCAAAGAATGCTAGGTAACAAGCTTTCTTTAAAAAGATGAACATATTTGTATCTCAGGTCTTAAAAATATTGATATCACATAGTGCAGGCTGCACAGACTTTAAAGATGGTGGTAGTTTACATGAGATCAAACTGTATGCTGGAAAACTCTTTTTCTCAATTCTTTACCAAAATAATTTGGGGTCCGTTTCCACGATGCAGTCAAAAGAGAATTTGTCACAATCTCAAATAGCACTTTAACCTGAAATGAATATTATTACCTACTGTACTTTCACGTGTTCGATGTCTTAGACAGATCTTATCTTTCCATACACCTATTTAATTTTTTTTTCCATTTTTGCTGGTGGGCTATAGTATTGACAGTTGATTCCAATTATTCAATCACACAAAAGCAGACAAAACTTAAAAAACGGGTACTTCTGACTACATATCTTCCCTCTAGTCTATCTGTTCATAATTAGTGACAACTATATGTATTCATTAGTTTGTATAAAATGGATTTATAATTCACAACCTGATGGACGATTTTTTTGTTGGAGACAAATTTTCTTTAGGTGTGAAATAGATCCACAAAAGTGCATCAAATCTTCGTTTTCAAAAACGAAAACAATAAAAACTTTCCATTGAGTTGTTCATTATAAATCCATATTACAAAATAATTCAGTTGTTAGCTCTGACGTTCAAAGAATGTGTTAGTTTAAATTTGCGCGAAAATTCTGACGAAGACAAAAAATATATAAATATGAATACTTCGATCATGATCGTTATATACATACTGCCCCGCTACTACAGCGGTATGTCTTCAAATTTACATCGCTAAAATTAAGGGTTCGATTCCCCTCCGTTGGCTAAGTAGATAGCACGATGTGACTTTACTATAAGGTAAAATACAAAACATTTTATCCACAAACAAAATAAGCTCCTACAATATACACTATTTTAATCACAAAGCTTAGATTTTGCAATATCGCTTTTCCTTGTATAATTGAATTAACTGGTGTGTTCTTAGATTCGTTGCTTTAATATTATCTTAATTTTTCCTTGTTTTTGAATTTCTAGTTCATACCGTAATTCAAACACTCCTATTTTACATTGGAAAGCTATTTTTTCTCCTTCCTATCAATAGTGGGTTTAAAACGTTAAATAATTGGACTAGGCACTCGTGTGGGCACTGCTCAGTTAGCCCACTATGTAAATTACTTTGTAACAAAACCGTCAGAAGAGTGAGCGGAAAGGACCTTGAAACGATACTTTTTACAATTTTCACATTTTTCTTCCACTTAGAGAAATCTGACAGCCTTCTATGACAGTAGAAATAACCAAACATCTTCTATTAGTGCAAGTTATTTCATAGTTAATGCACATATGGTTATTACTACTAATGTTGTAAACAACCGAGAATCCACGAAAAACGCTTTTTCTAAAGACGCGTCTGTAAAATGTGAACTGACTGGTGAACACATGTGACACTTTTTATGTTAAGATGGTATTCACGATAAGACTATGTCAAATGTGTAATGCAAAATCGAATAGTAAAAAGAAAGAAAGAGAAAAATAAGAGATGGGTAAAAAAATATTGCACGCGAACCAGAAAAATATAATACAGAAATATGATAACGAAACCCTATGAAAAAAATGAAATAACAGAAAGCAGTTATAGTATTGACAAAAATTACCTAACTGCTTCACGTGTAATAAAATAATATATACAATGTGGATAAGCGTTTCGTCTGTGGAATACATTTAAGGGCTGACCTGATACTTCTAATTTACAGAATAGTATTTGACTGTATGGAATGCTCAGGGGCACTATGATGACTTAAATACTTTAGGATACCAGCATTGTGAATTGTGATTTATACACTCGTAATACTAAACAGCAGATAAAAATAAGAAACGCCGATAAAGAAAATCATTAGACAGACAATAATAACAAAGAAACTGTCGGCTACACAGTGAGAGTGACATAATAAAAACAAATAGTACAGAGTTTGTTTGTATGTAGTTAAGTACAAACCTACACATTAAGCTTTCGAAACCAGGACCAGGCTTCTAGCGTTGTAAGCTCGTAGACATGCCACTGTCCCAGGGGAAAACTGAACACCAGAAACAGATGAGATAAATAATAAATATTTGAAGTAAGATATGAAAATTACTGGTAGTTTAGCTAAAAATCGTAATAATAATGGATGATAAGTACCAAAAATAAATAAGATGAATAATAGTACTTTCCATAAGGATACTAGTAGTTGTTACGTTTAATAGTCAATATGATAAGATAATTATGATTATTAATTAGTTTCAAATAAATGTATCCACAGTTTTGGTTGCTACGTCAGAATCAAAATAAAGTTAGCAGTCAATATAACCATGAACTGTAACTCCCACTATCGCACTATGATACGATTGTTTGTTTGTTTTGGAATTTCGCACAAAGCTACTCGAGGGCTATCTGTGCTAGCCGTCCCTAATTTAGCAGTGTAAGACTAGAGGGAAAGCAGCTAGTCATCACCACCCACCGCCAACTCTTGGGCTACTCTTTTACCAACGAAAAGTGGGATTGACCGTAACATTATACACCCCCACGGCTGGGAGGGCGAGCATGTTTAGCGCGACGCGGGCGCGAACCCGCGACCCTCGGATTACGAGCGCACGCCTTAACGCGCTCGGCCATGCCAGGCCCTATCATACGAAAGGAAAGGTGTTCCGGAAGTTCAAGAAAGACATTACCACTAAAATACTACCAGCCATATAGTTTTGTTTAACATACTACTGAATACAAAGATAATTTTCTGTAACCACAGAAAGAATAAAACAGTTTCGAGCTTCAAACTCTAATTGAAGATTATCAATACACAAAGATGAAGTCCAGAGTCCAAAAACATGGACCAGAAGCAGTAAAATAACTAAGAGTACACCACAGAACCAATCCACAAATCTGTGTTTTATCTATAATGAAAAGAAAAGGTACATTCTATATCTGCAGAGATTCATCACGTCATCTCTCAAAGTTTATATAAACAATCGAGTTAACCTAACAAGACACATTAAGTTCCGATGCCTCTAGCTAACTAAAAATCTTGAAAATGATAGAACTATCTAGGAACGCACTCAACTGACAATATCTATCATATCTCAACTCATAACCTGTTGTATCTCTACATATTAGTGACTCATCAGTACTTAGTAAAGCGGTATTGAACTCATAACCTGTTGTATCACTACATATTAGTGACTCATCAGTACTTAGTAAAGCGGTATTGAACTCATAACCTGTTGTATCACTACATATTAGTGACTCATCAGTACTTAGTAAAGCGGTATTGAACTCATAACCTGTTGTATCACTACATATTAGTGACTCATCAGTGCTTAGTAAAGCGGTATTGAACTCATAACCTGTTGTATCACTACATATTAGTGACTCATCAGTACTTAGTAAAGCGGTATTGAACTCATAACCTGTTGTATCACTACATATTAGTGACTCATCAGTGCTTAGTAAAGCGGTATTGAACTCATAACCTGTTGTATCACTACATATTAGTGACTCATCAGTACTTAGTAAAGCGGTATTGAACTCATAACCTGTTGTATCACTACATATTAGTGACTCATCAGTACTTAGTAAAGCGGTATTGAACTCATAACCTGTTGTATCACTACATATTAGTGACTCATCAGCACTTAGTAAAGCGGTATTGAACTCATAACCTGTTGTATCACTACATATTAGTGACTCATCAGCACTTAGTAAAGCGGTATTGAACTCATAACCTGTTGTATCACTACATATTAGTGACTCATCAGTACTTAGTAAAGCGGTATTGAACTCATAACCTGTTGTATCACTACATATTAGTGACTCATCAGTACTTAGTAAAGCGGTATTGAACTCATAACCTGTTGTATCACTACATATTAGTGACTCATCAGTACTTAGTAAAGCGGTATTGAACTCATAACCTGTTGTATCACTACATATTAGTGACTCATCAGTGCTTAGTAAAGCGGTATTGAACTCATAACCTGTTGTATCACTACATATTAGTGACTCATCAGTGCTTAGTAAAGCGGTATTGAACTCATAACCTGTTGTATCACTACATATTAGTGACTCATCAGTACTTAGTAAAGCGGTATATTTCAAAGACAACACCCTTTTCAGAATAGCCTTTAAATCCATTTTAAACTATTTGAGTTTTTCAACTAAACATTAAATAAAATATTTTATTTAATTGTTTAAAAAGTACCCAATATTTTGTTTTTGTCTTCCTTTATGTTTAAGTCATTTTTTTCGAAATTCATTCAGAAACTTATATATTTCAATGCTTGTTTTGTTCCTTATACCCAAAGCTTTGTCTGTGCTGTGCCTTCAACAACTAATAAAACCCATTATTTAGCATTGTAAGCCTTCAGATGCATTGCTGAGCCATTGGAGGACTGCATTAAATGTTTATAGATAACAAAACTCGAGACTTTATCGTTTTATATTTAAGGAATAGCATTAATCAAATAGAAAAATAACGTGTTTTTTATTAATATTTGTTTCAAAGAAAGTACAGTCTGAAATTTGGTAGTATTTCAGATCATCTGACCTGCAAATAAATCTGGGTACATTACAGTTTTACAAGAAAAAAAATCACTGTTCAAGTGCTTCCACCTGGGCATAAAGTCTGTATCTAGAAGTATTTTTTAAATGTATGATATGCCATTTTCAACAAATATTGTATAGTGGGTTGTCTAGAGCTGTGAGACTTTTAAGTCTGTCTAAATAGTAAATGACTAATGGAAGAAGCTAATTTAGTATTTAAAATACATTTCAGTTAACACATAAAGACTAAACAAATGAATTCTTCCAAAATACATTGCTGTACAAGGAGTTAAAAAGTATTTTGACAACAACATCCAGCTGAAACGATTAGTCTTGGAAGTGTGAAAACTGAGATTGATTCTGATTACTTTAAATATTTTATTAATATTATTTCAGTATGTGATTTTACAAAAACAATTATCTTTAAACGTTATTTTTAGTTTTCGAAGTGCAGTTATATAATTAATATATTTGCGCTGTTTGTCATCTGTTGTACGTCCATGTAACTACTTCCATGGTGTGGATGACGCATCACCTAATTTGGTTTACAGTCTCAATACGTTCACGTGGGAGTACACACAAGTGTTAAGTTTTGCATTTTGTTTTGGGGCTGGTACTGACGTTTTTTACCACTCCTTCGACTCCTGTTGATAGATCTTCACCAAATTTGGCTTGAAGGTTTGTTTGACCAGTGAGGAGATACACGCAAACTTGCAGTTTTACATTTTGCGCTTTGCAATTTTTGTGTGTGTCTTTTTATTATTTCAAATAAGAAAAGCAATTTTCCATGTTCTGATGTAAACTGAGATAACTATTATCCAGGGGACCGGTACTCCAGCTATTATGTTAATATAAAATAATGAAGTACTTATAAATAATAACCTTTTGTTAGAAGTTTTAAGCAACCTGAAAATTTATTTTTCTAGAACAAATGAGTGTTTTCATATTTCCCTCCGGGGGCTCAGCGGTATGTATGAGGACTTACAACGCTAAAAACCGGGTTTCGATACACGTGGTAGACAGAGCACAGATAGCCCATTAAATAGCTTCGTGCTCAATTCGAAACAAAAACAACTAGTTATGCATATTACCAATAAACATTTTAGAGTTTATAAAATTTAGTAAAAAAATAATTTTCAGGTTTAAGTTTCTTTTCCAGCCCATTTGTATCGCTAAAATTCAGGGCTCGATCCCTCCATTGGAAACAGGAGGGATATCCTATTGTACAGGGTTTGAGCGTAAATAATCGTACAAATAGACAAGCTTGATTTTGAAAATTTTAAATATATATTTATATATTGAAAATATTCATGTTGAGACAATATTGGCCTGGCATGGCCGAGCGCGTTAAGGCGTGCACTCGTAATCCGAGGGTCGCGGGTTCGCGCTAAACATGCTCACCCTCCCAGCCATGGGGGTGTATAATGTGACGGTCAATCCCACTATTCGTTGGTAAAAGAGTAGCCCAATAGTTGGCGGTGGGTGGTGATGACTAGCTGCCTTCCCTCTAGTCTTACACTGCTAAATTATGGACGGCTAGCACAGATAGCCCTCGAGTAGCTTTGTGCGAAATTCCAAAAAACAAACAAACAAACGAGACAATATTAACACCAAATTGTTTCATTAAGAGGCATCATTTTAAATAGTGTTCGTTGTATCAACGTAGCGTTAAATCACTGCCATAAATTGTTATTTCTCTGAACAGATAATTTTTTAATTTTGGGAAAAAAAATACTATGAGTCATGTAATCGAGAAACTTTCAAACACGTTTATGTTTCCTTCTGAATAGTTAAGCTTATTTACAATGAAGCTATTCACCTTCAAATATTTTGAACCACACCGTATTTCTTTACGGGAGAAATAACAAAATAATTTGCGGGAATATCTTTTTATCTGTTGTTTTTATTTCATTCAAAACTATTCGATGGCTACTTACATTAATGACTGGCGATATTTAACGCCAGTCATCGTATACTCTTGGACTACTATTAATCTAGTAATTGGATTGGACTGTCGCTCTTATAACGCACTCAAGCTGTCGGCTCAAGAATTAAGATAGGACAAAACAAGAGCATAAAAGCAACATAAAACGTTAGGCTACTTTTTAGGGATAAATTATAGTACTTAGTACAGTTAAAGGAAATTCTTTCCTTCTATTTTTCAATTGTGGCTTTACTCTTTCTAGCTTAACATAAAGAAGACAGAAATCAAGCATCACAAATTACTAGCAAAAAACTATAAATAATTTAGTTCCATCCAATTTAAAATTTGTTAGAAGTCACTTTAAAAATGAATGTAGCAAATACGAGACGATAATTAACCAGAATATAACAACATACTGTATTTCTTTTGCATGCTTTTCACAACATAGAATGGTTTCAGATTTTGTGATCGCATCCTTATACAGTTTAATGTGGAAGAGACTCTAAAAATGGAAAATTTTAATTACTATAAATTTATTTACAAATAAAAAAATATGAAATAGGGTTCATTTAATAGCGTCCACCAAAGGCACTGAGCACTATCTAGTGTACTCTTTAAATATTGGATATTTACCTACGGCAATTTCCAACAAACAGAATATCACTGACTTGATAAGGAAACCCAAAACAGCCTACTTGAAAGAGGTCCAAAGATTCTCGAAAGAAGATCGAGTCAGCCACTTGGTGTGGGCGTGATTTTTCTTCTGAATACGAAAGACTTGACCCTTTGAGTACATTGTAGACGAGCATTGAGATACAAAGAATCGAATTTTTGCCATGGGACTCGTGTATAACTTCAGAAATCCTCAATCTGAACACTTGGATACCAGAGTTTCCACTAAAGTTATTGCTGTCCTCAATCATAACGAACCACCAACAAAGTAATCATGCACAGAAATAATTCTAATTTAGGTTCACCAAGAGCTTAAACTAACTTTTTAATTACGTCTTCCATGAACAGTATAAATAGATATAATAATTTCAAATGTGTTTGGATGTCGCAAAAGAGTTCATTCTGAGTTGTGTAATAAGTAACGAAAAGCCTGCATGATCAGGAAGCAGACATATTATGTGTTTTTGTCCCTATTTGACCGCCTTCAAGCAAATTCGTTACACCTCTATGGATTTTATGTCATTTCAAAGCGCGGGAAATGACCCTGTGTCACACTTAAGACAGTTACAACACAACACTGGAACTATCCAATGTGTCTGTTATTATGTAAAACCTAAAATCAATGAAAAAATTAGCCACATGACCTAAAGCATCTTATTCTGTACACGTTCCTTTAACCTACTGATTCTCATACTTGTCATTGATTTTCAAAAATATCAGTATCTTGGTTTGGTTTGAATTTCGCGCAAAGTTACACGACGGCTATCTGCGCTAGCCGTCCCTAATTTAGCAGTGTAAGGCTAGAGGGAAAGCAGCTAGTCATCACAACCCACCGCCAATTCTTGGGCTACTATTTTACAAACGAATAGTGGGCTTGACCGTCACATTATAACGCCCCCACGGCTGAGATGGCAAGCATGTTTGGTGTAACGAGGATTCGAACTCGGGACTCTAAGGTTACGAGTTGAACGCCTTAAGCAACCTGGCCATGCCGAGCATGTATATTGGTATCGATTATTTGTTAGCAGTGATCCATACCGGATTTTGATTTTTATATATTATTGTATTATGAATGCCCCCAATGACACAATAATGTCTCTACGGACTCTCACCGCTAGAAACCGGGCTTCGATACCCATAGTGAGAAGAACACAAATAGCCTACTGTGAAACTTTGTACTTAATTCCAAACAAACAAACAAATTATTACGAATGTACTCTTGTAGCAAACACTTTTGCAATTTCTTTGCCTATTTGTTTTCAGAACCATTTCATTTTTTCTTGTAATGAATCAGTTATAGTATTTGTAGTTGTAATTTGTAACGACGACAAAGCCACAAATGCTATCTGCTGCCATCCCTTATTTTGAACTACTGATTCCACAGAGAGGCAGCCAGAACATGGTAAACAACCGCCTACTTTTCACGCCAAAGGACTGACTATCATTCTTGAAAAGCACACACAGTTTAAAGTGTAGGGAATATTTTGTGATATCACATGGCTTTGAACCCGACTCTACGCCAGATCCCATATTGAGGACTTGATCGTAAGGCTAATCCACGTTCCTTCAACATCTCATAAACGTAACAAAAGCAGCTTTACACTAATAAAATTAACAACTGTTAAAGTGCATGCATTCTCATTATTCTTTCTATATTTTTTATGTTTATATTTAATTTTATTAAATGTAAGCTAAAATCATTAAATGCGGGAAACTGGCCCCAAATTTGAGAAACCTGACAATATAGTAAATAAAGAAGATTAACCCTTCTTTTGTTCATATAAAAGTAATTCAATCACGATAAGATAATTTCAAAAATAATGAAATATAAAAAAGCTTCATTTTAGTGTCAAACTAAAGTGCCAGTTTTGAAACAAAACAGAAAGCAAACTAAGCAGCAAAGTGTGGAAATGACCAATATTACTACACGTAAGGCAAACCCAAATATCAGAATAATTTTTTGTTTTGTGTTTTTAAAAATGTAATGCCAAATTTTGTATTGATTTTATACATTCTATAAATGTATACAAAACAATTCGGCCAAGTGGTTAAGGCAATCGACTCATAAACTGAGAGTTGCGGATTCAAATCCTCGTTGCCTCAAACATGTGGCTTTTCAGCCGTGGAGGCGTTGTAAAGCTACGGTCAAACCCAAAATTCATAGATAAAATAGTAGTCTAAGAGTTGGCGGTGATAATTAGTTGCCTTTTCTTTAATTTTATACTGCTAAATTACGGGCGGCCAGCGCAGGTAGCCATCGTCTTGCTTTGCGCGAAATACAAAACAATTTATATTTGAAATTTGTCTTTTTCTTTTTAAGTTTTTTACTGTTTATTACATTTTCTTCTACAGTCATGAATTACGTCTTTATGATTTTGTAAAACATTATTATTGTTATTTTGTTTCTCTCAAATAGTACAAAATATTTTAGTAGAAATGGTTTCATGTAGTATGGATGATGAGCTATTAATGCTTCCTCAAAACATATGATGAAGAGGGCACTCACATTGAACATGACATTACCTCACTGCATGAAAAGGTTTTTTTTTTACCACAGTAAATACAATCTGTCTTTCAAACTTTAAACCAATTTGCAGCACTATGAGTTGCAGGAGTTCAAACCTGGCTGAGATTTTGTCACAGTTGGTTCTGTTTCCATTGCAAACTGAAAGCAGCAAACATGTGGATGTTATGTTAAATAGGTTAAGCCATATCTTATCCATCACAGGTCAGAATAATACAGGGAGAACAAAATCTTCCAGAGTAGAAACTACAAGTATTTGAACCATATATACCTTTACCAGGAGGGTTGGCAAAATTCATCTGCACTAAAGACAACAATACAAGAATGGTGTATTAAAAATACGGAGTAAAATACTGAGGAAAAGAGTTAGAAAAATAATGGTATACATGTTTTGCTAGCTAGTATCTGTTATGAGCCATTTATGAAAAGGCTAATACTCTTTATTTTGCTTCATGTTGTTGAAATTGGTCAGACATACAAAATAGTTATAACTTCTCCTGATACAAGTGTCATAATACTGTCAGCACAGATTAAAACTCTTGTCGGCCAAATAACTTTGGTTACAATCGGGCAACAAAGATAAAACTATTTCATACCTATTTGTTTAGTTGTGTCATGAGTTCGGTGAGAACATCATATGCACTTTTACATAAATGAATCATTATTATCGAAACCGAGTCACATTTTGTTGTGTTTAAAGTATTTACAACCACTGTCTATAGATTTATCTAGGCCATTCTCGGCGTGAAAGTCTTACCGATCGTCATAGAAACCTAACATAGTATAAATAACAACAAAAGTATTTATTATGGCAAATGAAATAATAATTTGATCTCAGTAAATGTTTGTTTCTTTCAAGTTTGAAAAATTCCTTACATGATAGAAAAAACAACATTATTCGCTAAATCTGTGTAGATGATTCAGGGAAAATCAGTTATTGAAACCAAAACAACTTTTATGAAGTTCAAATTCACTGGTCTGTGTAATAAATTCATTACTCAATGTAAGTTTTTATTTTTTGTAATAACTAAAATAACTAAAACCTCAAACAAAAATTACTGATTATATCATTTGTTAATTAAAAAGTTGCGGAATACTTAAAAATGTTAACATAATATTTAATATACATTTCTCTTTTGTGTCTTTTATTAACCCTGAATTTTACCTTTCATTTTTTTCTGGGTAATTACAAAGTTAAGAAAATGGCAGAAGCGTGATTCTATCCACTACCCACTATAAGAAATTATTCAGTAACGTATATTTTTCTGTTGAAGGAAATTTTGGAATATGAAGGTAAGAGACAGACCAGCCAAGCTGATAAAAACGTAGGCAGACAGCCGAATTTTAATACATAAAACTAAAACGAGACGCGCAAAATACTTTCTGTCGTTGTCATGGCAACAAGTATGACTCTTGCGCAATTTCAAATGACGGGTGGTGTCTTAACAACGTTATTGAAGCCAATGTACAAGTCAAGAAATGTCAATGATTTTACTGTCGGAGAAGCAATTTACTTAATCCGATGAAAAGATAAAATAACGTCATGATATATCAAAATAATTACAAAAAGGCGGCAAATCTTTTAAAATATACGTTTAATTCACTATATATACGTGTTTTTAATTTGTTTTAACTCCTATTAAACTATTAGTTAATGAACTTACACAGTTGTAAGTTATCTGAATTGAGAAGCGTTAGCGTATTAATCCTGTTATTTAATAACTACCAGAAAATTACTATCAACCTAAATCGCTTTCTGTTGGTTGTGAAAGGTCTGTTTCAATCGAATTTACAACTGGTATTATATTAAATATATTTATTCATTTCAAATCCCTCATAATATACGTTTAAAACGTTTTCGAAACATACCGCGTACTACTAATCACTTAAATATTTATACATAAAGTTTTTAAGGTTTTATAAATTACACCCAATTTTTGTTAGAATTATGTTGTTTTCCAAAGTCTGTGTTATCTGTGTTCTGTCCACCGCGAGTAATCGAATTCCGGATTATAGCATCGTGATTTTGAAGACCTACCACTGACCCACCAGCGAACTATTAAAATAAACATAGCATAAATTGTAACATGTAATGATTGAGTCTTGTCAATGATAAACAATACGTATTCATTTTCATAATACTTACTGCTTTTATAAGTGTACTGTATAAGTTTTACATTTATATAATAATAAATTCGTTCATTTCCTTGTCTAGAGCGCCATCTGCATATTGAATAGAATAAATGAATACAATAGAATTTAACTTAAAACTTAAATTTACTTGAAGTGTTTATTCTAAGAAAAATCATGATTTTAACACCTAAGATCATAAACAATTTCATGTGTTATGATACCTCTTCAATTTGCTAACAAATCTTAACATTTATAACAACTTAATTTTGTTACAGTATCATTTTTTTAATAACTATTCATTTACGAGTGGTACATGAATCTCACCAAAGTTATTGCACAATTCAAATCAAAGCGTAGAATGTGATTTCCGTTCTAAATAAACAAATAAATCGAAACAAAGATGTAGAATGATTTTAAAATATTTGATGTATTAACTGAGATAACATATTGCAAAAAAAGAAATATTTGTATGTGATTCTATCCATCCCGTTTTTGAAACGTTTGTGTAACTTTCTGTCTTTATCTATAAATATATTAAACTAATAGCTTGTATTTGGAAATTTGTCGAAAACTACCAATCCTTCAGAAAATCGTTTTGCTGAATTATTTAAAAGATAAGAGTACTATGGAAAGTATTATGGTATTTAGCTTCAGTTTTTAATTGCTAAAACTATTCAATAGCATAATCGACCTGATTTCAATATTTTCTATGGATTTCAACAAAATAAGAATCAACAAATCTATTAATAATTATTATCAACACACAATTTAAGGAAATTTTACCGTGCCATCTATCAACCAGTTTATGTACTAATAAGTAACCAGATAAAACAATCACAATTAATTTATCAAACACACGTATAAATCCATCATCAGTTAAAATTTGTTTTGCCAGACAGACATTTTAGCCTACAACCAATTTTTAAACCAAATCATTCACTGACAATCAAATGGTAAATTGGGAATTACAAAATTAATTTTAATAAAATTGTATATGTTTTTTTTTTACTTTATGTCAAAATGTTTGATACCAAGTTTTAAGACAAAATTTGAAATTTTTATTAGTATGATATTTAAGGTTGATACCTTAAATATCAAGTGTTTGATACCAAGTTTTAAGACAAAATTTGAAATTTTTATTAGTATGATATTTAAGGTTGAAAGGGTATCAAAAGATATAAAACATATTTTTATTGCCAACTTAACAGCTAAATCAGCTAATACTAACATCAGTGTAAGGCCTTCTGTGGGAAGTAAAGGTAGGTAATGAATTACACAAATTATATTTTCATAATTAAACATTTTATTTTACAATTTTGTTTTCCTTATAAGTAAAAAAGCAACCGTCTATCCACCTACTTTTGAAATAGTTTACGTTCTCATCTAGGGCCGGGCTTGGCCCTCTACTTAGCAATACTGAAGGTGCATGCTTCGTAATCAGTTGTTGCAAGTGCATTATAAGATAGACAATCAAATCCTACAATTCAGTGAGATAGGATTAGCCCAAGTGTTAGCGGTAGATGCTGTTAAAATATTAAAATAAGCACTTGTAGGAAACACTTATATGAACGTTTGGATGATTCGATGTAGGATATTTAAAAATAACATCAAACCAACTAAGTTTTCAGTTAGATACTAAAATTGCAAAGCTGATTATGAACAATGGAGAAAAGGTACATTTGAGGGACAACAGAAAACAAATCTCACCAAAGTTTCATAAATAGTCACGCATATAAGGAAGTCGCAGAAAAAAAACATTTTTACGGTACCGATATGAACAACCCTTACAGCCAAACTTTAAAATATTTATATGAATTTATATTTAGAGAACAAGTTAGTTGTCTTAATCATGATATTCTAACGAAATCATTCGACCCCGTATAATAACCATCAGTAACCAATTCTTTAGAGATAATTATGGACTTTAATTATTTTTCTGCAAACTTCAAACAAATTTAGTTTAGAATAGTAGTAAATGGTGGTTTATCTATACATATAGATATATTAAATTACAGAAACATATGCATAAGGTAAAATATCTATGTCCTTACTACTGTATCTAAAATATTTTTGAAGTCAAAGAGGATATTCTGAGTAGTGTGTATATGTGAAATTCTCATTCACAAATATGAATACACATATATGTAGTATTTTTTAGTAGAAATTACTAAATTTCTCATTTTATTAAAAATTACTAAAATTATTTTTGTTAAAAATAAGGTCATCCAAGAACTTGGCACTATTTTATGCAGATGTACACCTTAAGCCGCATATAAAAGCATGACAGTCACAGTAAACTATCACTCTACAGATGTCGTGTTAATTAGTGCCTCTACCAAACTAAGGGCAGAAATGTTAATTACAAGAGGTAAGTTTTATCTTACTGACGTCTAAATAGTATTACCTTATTTTCATTATTTGTTATTTTTCATCTTCTTATGTTTATCTTTTTCTAATTCTTATTTTAACTTGGGAGAGAAGTCACCTTTCCACACCTGTCTGCAGCCAGCGAAAGGTTGTGTATATATATATATATATATATATATCAGTGAAATATGTGTATAATTGTGTTCATTGAACATAGGAATAAGTTTAAATTAAAACGTTGAAACATAAAAATAACTGCAGATTGAAATTGTGAGTAAACATCATTGTTAAAGCAAATATTTTTCTTTCTCTTTTTAGCGTTTTTGACTTTTCACAGAGCCACTCGAAGTAGGATTGAAAGCTAATGTGTCAATGAAGATTTTATAGGTAAGAGAAATTTAACTGTATCAAACATGTTGTATAGTGTTATGTATATTATAATGAGCTGACTACAAGAGTAACACAGCTAGTTGCTCCATAAAGCAATTATAGTAAAAAAAAAGAGCAGTCGTTATTTGTCGAAAACAATTAAACATAACCCAATAATTTACACTTTTTACTAATGAAAACGAGTAAGGCTTAGAAACTTTAACTCTTAAAAGAATAGCATCACTTTGGTAATTGGGACCAAACCGTACAAGGAAATTTACTGCAGCCTTACAGCTTTGAAATAAATAAAAAAGAACGCCTAGGACACTAATCCGTAGACGTTCTCATATAGATAACTTTCTTGAATACATTCAAATAGTTAATAGATCAGTGGTTCTTAACCTTGTTGGAGGTACTAAACCCCGGAAGTTTGGTATTTGCATTTACTGAACCCTTCGTAATTGGAAAAATAAAATATGATTTTTTTTTTCAAATTCAAAACATAAATAGATATTTTATTAGTGCACAAAATGAACCATTCATCAGTTGCATACAACATCGCTGTGTTCAAAGAACAATACCAACAAAACATGAATTTCATACAAAAACATAACTCAATGAATATTTACTGCAAATCAATGTGACTTTTGCTGTTGCCTTTCAGACATAAGTTCAGAAATGCACGGCTTCACCTTAGCAAATGCCATTCTCACACCATTTTTTGCAATAAAGTCTGTTCCTTTTCTACATTTTTATGTCTACCATCCGCGAAAAGAATTGCTCGCAAAAATACGTTGTAACAAACGGTATGAGTATTTCAAGGGCTTTCTTAGTAATACGAAAGTACGCTACGATTTGGTGACACCAAAACGTTGAGAGCGTTGTTGTTCTGAAAAGTTGAAGTTGAATCTGGCTCTGCTTAAGTTCAATGATTTCCTCGAGGTGTTCATCATTGACATCTGTTGTCGCAACACTAAACGTGAACGGCTGTCTCACCCATGCTGAATTTGACTCTCTGGTGGGGAAGTATCCGTCGAGAGACCTTACGAGCTCATCTAAGTGCATGGCAATCTCTTGCTTCAGATCCAAGGGTACAGAAATGTCTCCGATTTCAGACATATCTTCGATCTTACTTACACAGTCGTCCAGTAGGGGAAATATTGCGAAGTTGTCATTCTCTGTTTGCCGTTTCCATAACGATAGTTTTTTAAAGCCTTCAGGTTTTCTTCCGCTTCGATGATGTTTACTCTACCGCCCTGCATCTGTTGATTGAGAGCATTGAAGATATCGGCCATGTACGCCAAAATGAGAATAAACTCAGATTTTTCGAAACAATTTGCATGACAATGTTGAGGGCTAATTCCACACGCATGGCAAAAAACACGATTTAGCACCTTTCCCGGAATAACCACCGAACGTTAAAATGGTACACAAGTACCTCGAATTCAGAGCCCATTTCATTACACAGTTCTTTGAAGATGCGGTGCTTCGGGGCACTATTTCGCACAAAGTTCACACATTCCACTCCAATTTTTAATACTTCTGCCAGTTTTGAAGGCAAGGTTTTTGTTGCCAACGCATGCCTGAGCATTACAATGATGTTGGTGCATCGGCTCTAACCAGCGCACCAAAACCAGAGTTTCGTTCCAGCATGACTGGAGCTCCGTCCGTACAAACTGCAGAAACCATATCCCACGAAAGATCGTTGCTCTGAAGGAGCCATCCAAAAGTGTATTCACGTCGGCTGCCTTATTTGTTGGTGTAAGAGGCTTACAAAATAAAAAAAAAAATCTTCTTTTATCTCGTCGTTCTTCACATAGCGCACGAATACAACAAGCTGACTTAGATTGGAAACATCGGTGGTCTCGTCGGGTTGAAGGCTCAATTTTGCTGGGCTTGAAATCAGATCTGCATGTCATTCCTCATGCCATTTTTTCTGCTGCTGATGGTGTCATTTGAAAGAGGAATTTGGGATAATTTGTTTTCAGCAGCTTTTCCCAGCATGATATTCTTTATCTTCAACGCAGCTGGTTTTACGAGTGATTCACCAATGGTGTGTGGTTTGTCCTGCTTTGGGATCAAGTTCGCAACTTCAAACAATGCTGTGAGGATCGGTTTGTCGATGGGTACAAAGTCGAAAACAGGCAAAGCTGCCTTTTCATCGAACCTGGCTCTCTTTACCTTAAATTCAGCAAGTGTTGTGTTCTTATATTTTCAATCTCCATGCAGCTTTAGGGAGTGTTCTCTTAGTTTTGTCGGTGCTAGACTAGAATTGCTCAACTTGGCATCGCAAATCATGCATTGAGGACGCTGACTCCCAGCATGTTCCGTCATTCACGTGAATCCATATTGTATGTCCGACCACTTTCTGTTTTTGCTCGACATAGTTAGTATGAAGGTATTGAAAGATTAGTAAAAAAACTTACAAATGACGCACGATTACTGCAGTCACAAGTTGACTGCTAAGCGCACGAAGTTCCCTGCAGCACAGATATTAAGGCCAAGTGATATTACGTGATTAGCCGCAGTCAATGATGGCCAAGTGGAGCATGACGTCACGAATCATGCGAGTGGGTGAACGGATAGGACACGCACACAGTTTGTGTGTCTTGATCTCCTCCGAACCCCTGGTGTTCGATTGAACCCAGATTAAGAACCACTGTAATAGATAAAAGTCCTGACGAAAGATATTACTTGGCTGGAGATCACGAGTCATCCAAAGAAATAGTTTGTTTCGCAAAGTAGAATGCTACACAATGGGTTCTCTATGCTATGCTTATCACTGGCTTCGAGCCCAATTTTTTAGCGATATAAGTCTACAGACTTACAGCTCAGCTGAAGGATCTCTGTCAAGAAGTACGATTTTCAATCCCGGCAATCATCATCAACTAATTAATATTTCTTTAGAACACAGAAAAGTACTCAGTAATCAATAAAGTAATTTACAACTCATAAATAATGACACTTGTATCCATACATAATGCGAATTTTCTTTAATAGCTTAAAATTTCATTAATTTCCACAAAATACAACCAATTAGCTACATAATATAACATGAATGTTTTAAACTACTATATAAAAATTACTATTCCGCAGACAAACGATAAGAACAAAATATGAAGCATGTTGAAAAACTTTTAACACTCCTGCTGCCAGAAATACTTTTGTAAGTATACAAAACAAAGCAGAGTGAAAACTTTGAAATATGTTTTATTCTAGTCAAATTTTATTAAACCTCAAATCTATGTGTAAAACTTAACACGTGATTGGCATAGCAACAGGGTTAGTGTGCTTCTAGCTGCTAGAATCTAGCATGACAACCAAAGGAATACTGTATGAGACAGGCAGCATATTTTTTTTAGAAGAAACAGTTACAAAAACCTATTGCCTGGCATGGCCGAGCGCGTTAAGGCGTGCACTCGTAATCCGAGGGTCGCGGGTTCGCGCACGCGTCGCGCTAAACATGCTCACCCTCCCAGCCGTGGGGGTGTATAATGTGACGGTCAATCCCACTTTTCGTTGGTAAAAGAGTAGCCCAAGAGTTGGCGGTGGGTGGTGATGACTAGCTGCCTTCCCTCTAGTCTTACACTGCTAAATTAGGGACAGCTAGCACAGATAGCTCTCGAGTAGCTTTGTGCGAAATTCCAAAACAAACAAACAAATACAAAAACCTATTATTTAAAAGTTTCTTGTGGCAAATATGTAAGGTTCTAGGAAAACCCCAGCTGACCTCACAAAACCTAGTTAAGTTCTAAACTAATCGAAAGTCAAAAAATAGCAATGATTATTATAAAAATAAAATATGATTTTAAATAATGCAATGCATGTTTGTCTCATAGCAAATTGATATCAGCGTATCTTTTATGTCTGCTAAGGAGAATCTAACACCCTGATTTTAGGGTTGCAAATGGGGAAATTACCGCTCTTCCAGCACGGAACTGACACAATAAAATAACTAAAATCCTAAAAATATTTATACACTATTTTCATAATATATTAAAAAAAACCCATATTTATGCTATTTGGCCTGGCATGGCCAAGCGCGTAAGGCGTGCGACTCGTAATCCGAGGGTCGCGGGTTCGCATCCCCGTTGCGCCAAACATGCTCGCCCTTTCAGCCGTTGGGGCGTTATAATGTGACGGTCAATCCCACTTTTCGTTGGTAAAAGAGTAGCCCAAGAGTTGGCGGTGGGTGGTGATGACTAGCTGCCTTCCCTCTAGTCTTACACTGCTAAATTAGGGACAGCTAGCACAGATAGCTCTCGAGTAGCTTTGTGCGAAATTCCAAAACAAACAAACAAATACAAAAACCTATTATTTAAAAGTTTCTTGTGGCAAATATGTAAGGTTCTAGGAAAACCCCAGCTGACCTCACAAAACCTAGTTAAGTTCTAAACTAATCGAAAGTCAAAAAATAGCAATGATTATTATAAAAATAAAATATGATTTTAAATAATGCAATGCATGTTTGTCTCATAGCAAATTGATATCAGCGTATCTTTTATGTCTGCTAAGGAGAATCTAACACCCTGATTTTAGGGTTGCAAATGGGGAAATTACCGCTCTTCCAGCACGGAACTGACACAATAAAATAACTAAAATCCTAAAAATATTTATACACTATTTTCATAATATATTAAAAAAAACCCATATTTATGCTATTTGGCCTGGCATGGCCAAGCGCGTAAGGCGTGCGACTCGTAATCCGAGGGTCGCGGGTTCGCATCCCCGTTGCGCCAAACATGCTCGCCCTTTCAGCCGTTGGGGCGTTATAATGTGACGGTCAATCCCACTATTCGTTGATAAAAGAGTAGCCCAAGAGTTGGCGGTGGGTGGTGATCACTAGCTGCCTTCCCTCTAGTCTTACACTGCTAAATTAGGAACGGCTAGCACAGATAGCCCTCGAGTAGCTTTGTGCAAAATTCCAAAAAACAATTATACTATTTAGTGAAAACTAACATAAATCCGAATTCTTTGTGATGTTGAGCTATATAACATTATAAAAAATATAAGAATAAACAACGTAGCCATGTATTTTGTAATGTAGTTGTAATATTGTAAACTCCAATAAAATAAAAAGGCAGATATTTTTTAAACTTTTATTTACACTAAAAATACTTGCATTAGAAAAAAACCAACAAGAAACATTTGTAACGTAAAGTATAATTCACAATATAAGTACATAAAAGATAATTTGTTTGAATACACATACAATAACAAACAGAAATCCCAAAACCGATGATGTTTGATTCTTGTAAAATCATGCTCTTTTTCATTCTTGGATCGATTGTTTCTGGCAATAGTGCGTGAAAATGAAACAAATCCAGTTTAGGAAGCACATTTTCAAGTCTAAAGTTGTCACATCGAGTGATTCGTTCGAAACTTATGTCGAAAGGTGTCCAGAAAATAAAATCACAATTTTTTTTACCATTTGTATTAAATTAAGCCTGCACTCGGTAATATGTATAGGGGATATCTTTCAATTTCAACGTAATTTTAAACAAACTGCAACAGTAATATTTAATTGAAGCCTGTAAATGTTACGTTTTTTTTATGTGAACTGAACGCAACAGAAAGACACAGATAGCAGCTTGTTTAATTTATTATAATTATCTATATGTGATAGACACAAAATATATTATCTAATGGCAATAACAGATATCCAGTTTCAACCATCAAAACAACTTACAATACAAAAAAGTACTGGCCTGTGCTTAATAATATGATCCAGGATAAGTGTCCAAATCCGAAATCCAAAATTCCAATCTAGGCGTTGAATTCAGTCCCACGGAGAAATTTTCGAAGTTTGAATGGGTAATTTCAAACAAAAATTCACAGTCCAATTCGTATTGACTTTCGATATAATCCGTAATCCGACTGAATTGTAAAGGTTGACGGAATAAAATTTTTCACCGCTTTAGTCGATCTAGCTCTATTCACAAATTCAGTTTAAACTTTCTCAAACAAGACAAAGTTCTTAATCCGAATAAAATGGATGACTTACTTCTTGACCCGAGTAAAAGTGGATGATCTCCCTCGCATCGCCGTCTGTTTATATACTATATCGCGTAACTTCCCAGAATTCCACAGTACAAACACCAGGCCAATACAAGTGATCAATCTATTTAGTTTTAAAATTTTCTAAATGAATTTTAATTAATTCTAAAATGTTATTTTAAATTTCACTGATTTAAACCTCGAAACAATAATATAAATATAGATTTATAAATAATAAATATGGGAATTCAAATACGACATTACATTATATTTACATGACATTTACATAACACTCGACATGGTTGTCGTTTACATAACATTTACATAACACTCTCGACAACATTTACATGATATTTACATAATTTTAAACAAACTGCAACAGTAATATTTAATTGGAGCCTGTAAAGAAGTCAATCCATTAGATTTTAGTGGATACTTGACTTCAGTATTACGATCAAACTTTACAGTGGCATCTGGAAAAGCTGCTAAGTACCCAAAAAGCTTATCCACAAACAGGCCTGTATTTGGTTTCCAGTTTAAATACTTTACTCAAGTAAAGCAATTTTTCGTTGCTTTTAGCAACTCAGTTGCAGGTATAGCGAAAGAAAAACCGTATAAAAAAATCTTCACTTTTGAGCAACATGACTTAATATCCCTTATATTGCAAATGACTTCAAAGTGAGAAGCTGTAAGTCGTCGTTTCCATTCTCTCCTTCGTAAAAAACTTCTATACACTGACCTTGTGTTTCTTAATCTGTTTTGCATCTTGTAGTTTTCTTAATAAAACCTTTTTTTTCAGTTCTAGTAACTCTTAATCTCGGAGATGAGGCTTTTCTGATTGAGGACCCTAATTCTTTTTTCCAGTGTTATCCACAAATAGAAGATTATGGATTTTCAGCGCTTCTATTTTGCATTAGGAACTAAACGTATTTTGCGAATCATCATATTTTGAATCTGAATTTTAGCTGAATATTTCTTTACAAGTGTGTATGGACAATTTGTGGTGCTGGATTTCCAGGCCAGACTATGTCATGCTGGGCCAAGTTGAAATATAAAACATGCAGCATATATTTTTTCTTCTAAGATCCTCATTTTGACCTACAGGCCTGTTTGCCACCGATAAACTTAGTCATAAAATGCATCTAAGCTGCTTATTGAATTGCTTATCATGTGATGTACCATTTAACTAATGCACTGTAGTGGGTATACCATAATATATTTATTTTAATATTTACGTTTGTTTCAGTTTGATATATGTAATACACATTGTTGGGTGTGTGTTGTGCAAGTCCTGCCTGTTCTCTAAATTTAGGGTCCGGCATGGCCAAGTGCATTAAGGTGTGTAACTCGTAATCTGAGGGTCGCGGGTTCGCATCCCCGGAGCGCGAAACATGCTCGCCCTTTCAGCCATGGGAGCGTTATAATGTACGGTCAGTTCCATTATTCGTTAATAAAAGAGTAGCCCAAGAGTTGGCGGTGGGTGGTAATGACGAGCTGCCTTCCCTCTAGTTTTACATTGCTAAATTAGGGACGGCTAGCATAGATAGCCCTCGAGTAGCTTTGTGCGAAAGTCCAAAAAACAAACAAAACAATTTTCCTTTCTCTGCTGCCGCCGTACATACACACAAAAATATTTCAACAATTATAATAATATATCAAACTTTATCCATATCCACATCACTTGCCTCTATATGTTCTTCTTAACAACCTGTGCATAACTTGTTTATGTAGCAGTGCTTCCAGTTCTTAAACAATAAAGAATAGAATAACTTTGGTTTATTTAGTATGTTTATAACTGAACTTGGAACATCAGAAAAATATCAGTTTGGAAGAAAGAATCTGTATTAAAATATTCGATGTGATTCACAAGGGTAAAAGTAGAACCTCTTTTTGTGCAACCTACTTCATTAAATCAGCATGGGTAAATAAAAAAAACTGTAAGTGTTGAAATATAATGTCTGTCGTTTGACACATAAACTTTAATAAATTACAATGAAATGGATACACATTTTTACATGCTGGATATTTATCTCGCAAACGTTTTTCTTCACACTTCTGAAACGTGTTTAAGCCCACACACTATACGTTCATAATAGATCACATTGATTCCAATTTTGAATGTTCAGCACCTGTGTCAGTAAAACACAAAGCAACAGAAACATTGACCACATGATGTCCTTCTTCTGAAGCATTAACTACATTGACCACATGATGTCCTTCTTCTGAAGCATTAACTACATTGACCACATGATGTCCTTCTTCTGAAGCATTACCTGTCTAAATTGACACATTCTTAACACGCTGCCCCCCAGTGGCTCAGCGGATTGTCTGCGGACTTACAAAGTTAAAAACCGCATTTCGATACCAGTGGTGGGCAGTGCACGAATAGCCCATTGTGTAGCTTAATTCAAAACAACAACAACTTACCACGTTTAAATGTTAAAATACTTTTCAGTTCTCAACGAAAGTCACGGTGAAATAGAGAACATTGTTTTTTGGCAATTAAACGAATAGTATGATAACCTCCTCGCTTCGGTGATGAAATGTCCAGTTTCAACAATCTAACTTCCTATGTCTAGTTCTTTGATTCCAGCACACGGTTGTCTTACTATCATATACGGTAGTTCCTGGGTATCATTCAAACTGAAAAGTAGTATGAAATATATATATACATATCCAATAAGGCTGTCTTACAACTTAATAACAGACGAAACATGTACAAACTATGTTTAAATATTTCTATATATGCATTAATTTTCGTATTGATTCAGAAGCCTGTACCTTTCTGAAATGAAGTCTGTTTGTGAATTATCAGGTTTATCTGTAAAAATTCTCTGCTGCATCTGATAGAATTCTTTCTTCTGTAATACTTCCATAAATGTTTTTCGACTCGTCTACCCTTGTTTGTTTGTTTGTTTTTTTAGTGCTTTTTTTTCTAAAATACATCCACGATTACTTCATTTTTGTTTTCAACTGTGAAAATTTCTTTTTGTTTCTGTCATGTTTCCAACACGTATACCAAGTACAAACTGTCAATACGAAATATCTATTTCACTTCAGATTAGCGATAAGTGGCGATAAAATCAGGAGGTCGATTCCCGTCGATGGACTCAGCAGATCGCCCGACATGGCTTTGCTATAAGAAAACAAACAAACCATTGTTCAGTCTCCTCTATTTCACCCACTGGCACAGCTGTATATTCGCGGACTTAAAACGCTATAAATCGGGTTTCGATACTTGTGGTGGGAAAAGCACAGATACCCCATTAGTTAAGCGCAAAGCTATACACAAACTAACGCCTATCCGTATTTATTTATTGTGCTTGCGTAAGTGTATATACATATGTATGTATTTATATATAATGACAAAACTAGAACTCGTCTTAAACGCCAGATTGTTTGAGTAGCCCAAAAGTTGGCGGTAGTTGGTGTTGACTAGCTGTCTTCCATCTAGTCTTACAGTGCTAAATTCGGAACGGCTAGTGCAGATAGTTCTTGTTCGAATTGCCCTCTTACCAAACATACTCGCCTATTACAGCCGTGGGAGCGTCATAATGTGATGTTATAAGAGTGAGCGGTGAGTAGTGATGACACTCCTCTGGTCTTACATTGTTAAATTAAGGACGGTTAACGAAGAGAGCCCTCGTATAGTTTTGCTCGAAATTTCGAAACAAATAAATAAACAGACATGAGTGAGCTACCAGAAAGATCAGTAATAGCATAGGATAATACAGATTATTAATAAGTACAATAAGCTACAGATGCATTTCATAAGGAATATTTCTGGATTTTCATCTCTGCAATCTAACTCTTCTGTTTTCATATGTATAAAAGTCTAATTTATTACTTCTTTATTTCAAATCAGTTTTTACATGTAGTTAACAATTTACTTGCCTATTTCCCACTTGAAAGACTAATGGCGTCTCTACATGAAGTATTAGTTCATAATCTTTATGACTAGTGAACGGAAATTCAAAAATTGGTTAAGAGTTTGTAATTATTCCGTTCGAGGCGCCTATTTGTTGGTTGTTGTTTTTTTTAAATTAGTCAATTGTTAGTTGCTATAGAGATTAAACCATGTAAACCTTAATCAGTTCGGTTAAAAAGAGTGACTATGCATTTTTTATTATTATTATTATTACCATTATCGTTTATTCTCCAATTACTAACAAAATTGTTTTTACGAACAAATATAGATTAGTGCACGAGCACCAATGCAATGAACGCTTGTCCTCGTTAAATTTTCCGTTAAAGAGCATTACTTTTCAGGATAGTCTTGAGTTGAGAAGTTGATATGTAATAACGTTGCACATAAGAATAAATAAAAAGGTAAACTGATCTGTTAATCTTATATTCGGCTCTTTTTCCGCCTCTGAACCTTTTTCTTATTTCCTTTTGCATGAATGTATAAGCAATTATATACTCTAAATTCGAACACTAACTCTAAACAATATCGTAGTTCAAAAGAAAGAAAAACGTTTTGCACATTATTACATATTGCAATTTATTCCGGACAAGCCTCCGATTTATTATTACGTATTTTAATGTATTACTATTTTAAATAACCTGAATTTGAACTCAGTAGTTAATTAAATGTTAATAGGTATTAAATGCATGTCATTTGCCAACGAGATTGATACACAATTTTCTTTTAAAACAAACATTTTTTTAAAGATCGAAACCGATTTTTATTGAAAGAAAAACACAGATCCGGACTATATACCAATACAATTTTATCGCATAGCTAAACATTATTGTTTAATTGCAAAAACGTTAACACTTATAGACTCATAAATACCGTAACATTATTGACCGTAACATTATACACCCCCACGGCTGGGAGGGCGAGCATGTTTAGCGCGACTCGGGCGCGAACCCGCGACCCTCGGATTACGAGTGCACGCCTTAACGCGCTCGGCCATGCCAGGCCTCAACTCATAAATACATCCATGGAATTTCTTGATGTGGTTGTTCATCTATAATTTTAAGCCTGCATTACACCTTATATTTTATAGAACCGTTATATTCTATAATTTACTGAACGTATGAAAAGACAGACATATACCTATGTATTGAAAAAAAAAACATTTCTCCAGCTCTTAAACCTAGACTGAAAAAACAACAGTTTGTATCGAAAATATTGGAAGAGAGAGCCGTATAAGACATTAAGTTCTTAAAAGTCAATATAAATGTTCATAGACTGTGCCACTTGTAAAGAATAACTAGCAAAAGAAGGAAAGCTCTTTTCGAACAAAGTTTACTGACTTTGATGTATTTATTGCACATGAATAGTACGATTAAGAGCAATACGCTACCGAAAGCAGGCAAAGCAATTATGAAAACCTCTTATACCTCTGAAACTGAAAATATATATTTATATATATATTTAAACAACTCCACAGATAACTGCATAAACACTTTCCGAGGTGATAAGTACCGTAAACCTGCTTAGAATCATATAACAGCTATATATATATATATATATATACTAGCGAAAAGCCCGTCAACAATGACGGAGCTGATACTATTACCCCCAACCCACAGCATACCCTAAGCTTACTTTTCTTAACTAACTGAAATAAATCAATTTAGCGAAATCAAGCTTGACCAACAAAGAGGCAGAAAAGTATGGCAGTCAAACATCGGCGAAAATGCACGTCATTCGTGAAATGAATCAGAGAAGTGTTTGTAGAATAATTATCGATGTAAATCAGTAAGTCTAACGACTTCCACTATGTGGAGAATCAGTTGCGTTTTGGAAACAAACACAACAGTCCTACACTGTTTGTTATGTCATATCGTTCACCAACAAAACTATGTCCATGCAATAAAAGTATAAAATGAAACGTATAGATATTAAAACTGGAAAAATAGTCGTTGATTTCTTAACTAAAAGTCTCTGCTGATTAAAGAAATTTGTGATATAACAATAGTTTAATTCAGAAAATATTTAAGTTTTAACGTCTTTAGGTTTGTTCTACCAACACTAACTACACTAATAATGTTTCACAACACCCATTTGTCCAGGTCCTCCTGCACCCGTGTCTCTAAAATAGGCAGATTTGGATTTTACTGCTTCTCTTATTTTGTAAAAATAAGATTAATCAAGCATGCAGTTTGTTTGTTTTTTAAAGTTATGTATATTACAACAATAATTGTAATGCATTTTCAAAGGTATTTTTCCTTTATCAAGTGCTAAATTAATAAATTTTGATCTGTGATCTATGATCGTCTTTGCAGATACGATCTTAAAATATATAAAAATCTTTATAAAATGTATAACATCCGGTTCTATCCAGAAGAAAGAGGTTTGTGAAATTCTCGTTATTCGCTTTATATCCAGCTATCTAAGAAACCACTTCGGAAAGTATAGTTTCCTTTATATTTATTCTAGTTTTAAATGAATATTTGCATTTTTATTTATCGGCTCGGGGCCCGGCATGGCCTAGGGCGTTAAGGCGTACGCTTCGTAATCTGAGGGTCGCCATCAGTGATGTCGAGAAACCCACTTGTTGAGAATTTTATATGCAAAAAACGGCTCTTTTAGGCTCAGAAAACACTTCAAATAGAAGAGCGAACAACGTTTCGACCTTCTTCGGTCATCGTGAACCTGACGTTGTTCGCTCTTCTATTTGAAGTGTTTTCTGAGCCCAAAAGAGCCGTTTTTTGCATATAAAATATGAGGGTCGCCAGTTCAAACCCGAGTCGCGCCAAACATGCTCACCCTCCCAGCCCTGGGGGGGGGTTATAATATGACGGTCAATCCCACTTTTCTTTTGTAAAAGAGTAGCCCAAGAGTTGGCGGTGCGTGGTGATGACTAGCTGCCTTCCCTCTAGTCTTACACTGCTAAATTAGGGACAGCTAGCACAGATAGCTCTGGAGTGGCTTTGTGCGAAATTCCAAAAACAAAACAAACAAACAATTTATCGGCTCTTATTCAGTATGACAAATGTAAATAATTTTATATAAGAAAATTATAAATTAAGAATGGGGACACCAGTAAATAAGGAAACAAAGTAGGAATAGGCGAAATAACATTAAAACCCTTGGTGGTTTATGACACGATGCAACATTAGAATGGGAGTAGCCATAATTTTGTTCATTCCCACTTCGTGTTCTCTTTGTGACTTGGTAATTGTTCAAACTAGATAAAATGTGTACAGATTTAAATTTCTTTTTCGTAAATTTTGTTTCAGTAGCCAAGCGTATGTATATAATAATTTTTGTGACCCTATCGAAATATGACATCCTAAGAGGGATCTTTGGTGTCTGAAGCAGAACAGGAAACTTCAATAGTTATACTTTGCTTATGACTCGTAAGGGGTAACCTAAAAGTATAGTATAGAAATCGTTGATTTTTTTCAACTTTTTTAAATTTGTTGAGTATTTTAAAAGGATAAAACACAATTCAAGTCTATAACTGGTTCAAAGTAAAACGCGAAATAGTAATGATAAGGCTACATGATGTCAAAAACCACCAAGTGCTGTTATATTACCCTGTCCATTCCAACCTTGTTTCCTAACATTCTGGTGCTCCCATCATTCCTATTACCCAATTTTTATTAAAATTCTTTTTAATTTGTTTTATATATCTTGGTGGTAATTTTCAAGAGAGACTGGGCTCTAGACCTATCCTTATTGTATCTTTTCTTAGATCTATCTCTCGACATTTTTGACTTTTGCTAATATCTTGATTATATTTTTTATTCCATCTCGCTGGAGTGGCAGCCTTTTATTTGGCTATATTGTTGGATCACGCTTCTTTCACATACTTATGTTTCTAACTTTATTCTTTCAGTAATCCTTTCTTCACCATGACAAATACATTTAAAGTTATCAACATACGATTTTCTTCTTCTTTATTCATTTTGTTTTCTTGAAAGGCATACTTTGAAAATACACTGTTTCAAAAACAGCTTTAGATGTCAACAGCTCACTCTTAGTTTGAAAACAATGCAAAGGTAAATTACACAACTCATCGTTTTTGTTTTCAGTCCATAGAGCGCGAGTAAAGTCGTGTCAGATATCGTTAGTGGTTGCATTCGTCCGCATGTAGAAGACTCATCTCTTAGGTGCTAACTGCTATGCTAAAATAAATTAGAACTCCTTTGTCCGGCACAGAACTTTCGAGTGAGATGTATGGAACTTAAAACTTCGCTTTCAAAGGCTAAATAATTGTTAAAACCCAGATCTAAAGCATCTAAGTAAGTCATGTTTTTCTTATTTAATTGATAAATCTTCAAGCTGATCGCGTAGCGCTTCTGCTAAAGTATTCACGCATCGGCACAAGATTTAAGGACCAGTTGGTACTTGACAATTCACAGAGCGTGAACGTAATAATAGACTAATATGGCTCGTAGTATATTGTTAGTAGTGTTGCAAAATAGTTACTTTTATTACTTCTTATTACCGCTTTTAACCAAGTTAGCGTAATTTCATTACAAAAATTTAGTTTTGCCTAAGGTGATGGCAGGAGAATGCTATGCCTTTCCAACAACATCAGTCAGTCAGTTAGATTGACAAATTTGTGGATTTTACTCTACCAACTACCTCAAGTGTTTTGGTGACTTTTTACTCTTTGATATTTTTACTATTCAACAGTAAAGTGCTTATAAACTTTTAAGTGCTGTTTACAGAGGGTTTACATATCTGGGCCATTTCTACTATAAGTACCGTTGAACTTACGATACACAGAAAGCATCTCTCAGTGAATTTATATAGCAATCTCTGCATTTTAACTTATTAGCTCTAATCCATTGTAATACACAGAATGCATTCTTTAGTGAAATTATGTAACAATCTTTGTATTTGTACGTTTTGTTACATTTGAGACAAAAGTTATTGGAAAAAGAACTAAGCTTTTTCTTTCATTTATTTTGATGTAAGTCAAGTATTCAATAACGTTATATCAAACATATCTCTTGCTGCAAATGGACTTTTTCCCGAGCGTCTGAATCATATCGCTTGCATTTATCGTGGCCCCCCAGTGGCTCAGCGGTATGTCTGCGGACTTACACGCTAAAATCCGGGTTTCGATACCCGTGGTGGGCAGAGCACAGATAGCCCATTGTGTAGCTTTGTGCTTAATTCAAAACAACAACAGATGCATTTATCGTATGGATAGCGAATAGCGAATACGATATAAAAAAATTTCGAACATAGCACATAAATCGCCGGCTTAATCGATTGCAGCGTTGCTGTAACAAAAGTATGTTTATCAAAGCTAACATGAGTTTTAATGCGTAGGTAAACACTATAAATCATTATTAAGGTTAGTACACCCTTTGCTAACAGTTTATAATTCAAAAATTATTATATGATCAGTATTTATACCCATGTTAAATTTATTACGAAAAATAAAACCAATCTATGATTACATATATATTACTCTCCTTTTCCTAACAACTAGAGTTATTTTATGTAAAAAAAAACATAATGTTATTATTATTATGTTATATGTTAAATATCTCACGGAGCAGCACACTCGACAACAGATCTGCTTCTATACTGAAATACAAATACTTAAAATACTTCGTCAGATTAAATATCATGACAAATACAGTAACTAACAGAATTACAAACAACAGTTTTTTTTCAACATCACGAATTAAGTATTACTTAATTTATAAACAAATGCGTCGTAAAAGCAATACATGTGTGTAGTTTTAGTCTGAGAAAATAATAAATTATTCGAGAACCATGTGTAACACATGGTTTAGTATGTAGATTTTTTACCTGATACTTCTTTAAATACCCTAAGCTCAGTAGCTGAGATTGAATCATCGACTCTGGAGAGCAATGTCACTGATGTCTGGAGTATGGACATTTATCGCTTTTGCTTCATCACTGGGTAATGTCATTATACTGGTCTTAATGTAAGTCAAAAGTGGTTCACATGAGAAAGAAGATTAACTAGAAAGTATCACTTTGGGATCAATACATAAACTTGAATTTTGAAGGTTTTTGTCTTTTAAGGACTTGATGAGAATAAAATTACATAACCGTGCTTTAGGTTCAGGTGCATCATTGGATTTCAAAGAAATTATAGTTAAATATGTGACTTTACACAGTCTCTTCTTGGGTCATTCCTTGTAAGAAATTCAGATCTTCACTTTGAACTTGCACTTGTTCTTCCACAGACTTCACCATTTCATCTTCCAACATGTTTCCATACCAATAACAAAGGCGTGTTTCACAATACCACTTTTGCTGTTGGTAGCATTTGAAAACCTATTCTCTTTCTATGATCAATTTTATATCAAGTTTTGAATCCAGACTTCTTGGCTGTGTCAAAATGGCAAGGAATTCTGCTATCAAACCTGTGATTAACAGATTGTTCTGGAATGAGATCGCCAAAAGTAACCGAATTACTAGGAAATACTCTTATTTGACACCTTCTTGGCTCCTTTTATCATCTAAAGAATGACCACCGCCGAGTGCGATCTTACTTTTGTAAAATGTGTGCGTGTGTTTTCTTCTAGCCAAACCACGTTGGGCTATCTGCGAGCTCACTCAGAGGAATTTTGTAAAATGTAATTGTTTCACTTACGCCTGCAGTTTCTCCACTCTTATGCTCACCTGTGTGTGACTAGAACTGTTATTGATTCTTCTAACAAAATCACAGTAGCTAAAGCATCTGTCAGCTGCAGAAGTCAACTTTCTGATGAAGACTTGTTTAGCTAATCCTGGCATGCTTTTCGTTCAGTTCAATATATCACTGTCTTTAGCAGGGGAACGATTAAGTCCATTTTCTGAAACAAAGTAATAACATTTTAATAAATTACTCAATTGCTTTTCGTTCTTTCTTGTAAATTTTTGTATCCCAAATTTGAAAGCCTTTAAATGAAATTTCTCTACTATTTTCATCTTTTCTGAGATTTAAGTCGGGAAGAAGTAAAAGTGTTAATGTTTTCAACAGAAAAAAAACAACACAATCTGTGATACCGTAAAATGTAAACTCTTATTATTTGAATATGTATCAGAAAGAAAATGTTCGTTTCCAGATGCAAGCATTGGTTCTTTGTTGGAAGTGCATACATTTACAAACACCAATTTTCTTTCATATAGGAACCGGCATGGCCAAGTGGTTAGGGCGCTTGGCTCGTAATATGCGAGCAGTGTGTTCGAAACAAATTTGGAGGCGTTGAAATGTCGATCAATCTCGCTATTCATTGGTAAACGAGTAGCCCAAGAGTTGTCAGCGGGTGATGACGACTTTCTGCTTTCATTATAGTCTTACACAGCTTAATTAGGGATGGTTAGCGCAGATAGTCCTCGTGTAGCTTTGCACGAAATTAAAAACAAATGGCCTGTTCGAATGCTCATCACTCGCACCACTATATTGCTATGTTACATGTTTAGAAACAAGGAATTGCCGATCAGATTATAAAGCGACGTTCAGATTGGAAAAGCTACTGCTAAAGATGAAATAATATTTTGGAAATACATTAGCGGAATTGCTTTTACTAATTGCAAAATACATTTTATGAGCTGGAATCACGTACTTGCACTTATCCCATACACCTGTCTTGATCTTGGCTTTTATATTTCTTACAAATCCACTACTGTCGTTATGACAACTCTTTTAAATCACGATGTTCCTAATGTCCGAGTTTGATTCGATATAAAAGTTGAAACATACGAGATCACCACTTCAAGATGTGAAGTGCATATATAATAGTACTAAGTAGCTGAAATATTTTGAGCTTTAGGCTTACCAATAGGTGGATTCAGTAGTGTAAGATCTTTACATAGCAAGTGCACTGCAGCAGCTGTGCAACCTTTTGCTCAGTAGCTAAACGCTACAGTTGATACCGTGCTGTTCTTTTCAAACCCGATTTACATAGCATCTTCAGTTGCATCATAAAACTGTTGGAGATGAACATTACATTTACACGTTCTGATAATGCTGGAAGTTCTACTTTCCACTGAGCACGTGATAGCCGGAGCGCCCTGCTCCACCATTGAACTGGGTCCTCCGTCCCGTCGATGATGATGCACTAATTTATCATGTTCTACACATATACTTGAGTGATTTAGGTTGTTCACTCCTCCTTTGCGGTACTTAATTATTGATAAAGGTATTTATAGAAAGCAGAAAAAAATTCTTTCAGTAAGTTGTCATAGAAACAGTTGTTTATTTAAGGGTAGCGGTAATGTTTCGTGTTGAAACTAAGCGAAAGAAAACGCGCATTATAATGCTTGCATTAGTTGTTTACAATTTAACCAAATGTTCATTCTATTTCACAATATTGACAAACTTTAAATAAGTTCTTAAAATGTAGAGACGTATTTACTCTTAAATTGATTGTTATTAATATTGTAGCAACACTTGAAAATGAAACACAACCAAATGAAAAGCATAATACTGTTATACAAGTATAATATAAATTTACCATAGAATTCTATCTAATATTAAATAAAACTGTTTAACAACTGATGCTTATTTCACATGTTATTCGTGAAATTTGCTTCACTCAATGTCTGAATGATCATTAAAGCGATATTTATAAAACACGATAAAAATATTTGAGAATTGGAAACTATGTCATTTCACATAATATAATACAATCGAAGCATTGCTCATAAGTAACATTTTACTTTATAGTGAAGTCCTCCAATTGTTACTGTGATTAGACAAATAATAATAACTGAAATATTAATATTTCTTATAAAAAAACATTAACGTTAAAATTCTGCTGAGAAAAAACTGGAACTGCAATATAAATCTTTACTTATAGTAAAATGCGAGTTGGTAACTAAATCAACAAGTTACCTTACGATAAATACTCGTTCCTTTACTCATAAGCTATAGTCCTCTTCTCATCCATTTTTCAAACGTATGAGCAAAGTAATGTTCTAAACACAGTCACGCGGAAAAGGAAAAATGTAAAAACAGGTTTTAAAGACACTCTACCTCTATTAAACGGTGTTAACTCCATGCTAATACTAACATTTTTTAAAATGCAACTCAACCATTGCGACAACCCTAATTCAAATTAAAGATTTAATGTACAACTGGAAAGTACGTTCTTCTGTACTTATGTATATATAAACCACTAGATGGCGATACATTTGGCAATGACGTCAAAAATATAGCCTACACGCAGAGATTGTCACGGAGACACGCCCGCCGCTCAACGGCTTTACAACGCTAGAATCAGGGGCTCGATTGCTCTCGGTAGAATCAGCATTTGCCCAATGTGATTTTGCTATATAAAATAAAACACACACACACACGTGAAGACACGATGCTTATCTTCTCTAGTAGTTTAGCGTACAGAGTTTCAAATTTTAGTGTTTATGATTTGCTACAAAAATTACACTACGGATTCTGAGGCCGTAAACGCTAACGGTATAAAGCCAATATTTGTTTAATGTGCCCCAACATCTTGCGATAAGCGATGTTGACTAGCCGCCTTCCCTTTAGTCTAACACCTCAAATTATGGAAACAATCTGAGAGACTCCTTTTGTATCTTTTGCGCAAGTATCTGAAACAAACAAAGCCACTGTTTTCGATTTCTAAAAACAACTACGCACCTCGCGCGAAACACACTCACCGACCCCCACACAGTAGGCGTTGCATCGGTTAAAAGAAAAGAAAGTTGCCATGGAAACACAGTACAATTTAAAACGTTAAATATAACTGATGGAAATTCATGATTTGAAGTTTCTTTAATAACATAAATATACTATTATTACATAAACAATAATTTCATGTATTCTTAACTATGTTAAAAACACGTGTCCCAAGTGCCACAGCGGCATGTCTGCGAATTTCCTACACTAGAAACCGGGTTTCTATACCTGTGGTAGGCAAACTACAGAGACCCTACTGTGCATTTGTGTGGTTAATTTCAAACAAACAAATGTTAAACACACAGTGACCGTTACGAAGTAGAAAATACAATATTATCTAACAAAATAAGTTTGCGTTCAGTTATTGAAAAGTTTATGTACACTTAGTAAATTTACTCAAAATTTGAATACATCTATCATTTTCACCTTTATTTTTTGTTTAAAATTTCAAAACTGTTAATAAAAATAAAATATAACAATTTCTCGTTTTCATATTTGAAAACGATATTTTAATGAGACATAAAAAAAAAACGCTTTACTTTTTGAAAGTATTAGCGTCACAAATATTGCATGATATAAAGTGTGAACTGGTTTATTTTGTTTTTGGTTCCCTTAAGATGTTTTTGTGTGTGTATGTATATTTAGGAACAGAAAAGTAATAACTGTTTCACTGTGCAGTCCTCACTACTCGTACTGAAGCACACAGAACACTGTAACAACACGAATATCGTAACCACACAGTATTACCATATAACTAAAAGATGTATGAACTATGATAGTGACTCAAAATAGGGATCGTAATGAATCGTACACAATCGTGTTATGTATATGTGTAAATATTTTGTAAACGACAACATGTCGTGTTGTGTTTGAATTTTCATTTCTATTATTCATTTTTCCATATTGATATTATTGTTTCGAAGTTTAAACTAATATTTTGTTATTTATTTAGGGTAACATTTAGAATTTTCTTGCATTAAGTAGACCAATCATATGTTTGTAAATGAGTGCTGGTGACTTCGTGTCTAGACGTGTTGTCTCGTGCAAGAACGAACACGCGCGGATTGCTCTAGAGTTGTATGGAAATTGCAAGATTGTTCGAGAAATAGGCCTACCGGTATAAAAGACGGTGACGAGAGATAGATTCAGTCATCAGTTATTATTCGAAGAAAAAGAGTGAGATTCAGACATCAGTTTTATTTCAAAAGAAGAGAGTTAGTTATTTGAGAAAGATTAAGTGTTTGCTGTGAATATTCAACTTGGATTTGTGATTGAAGTTAGATCTACGGAAGCTGTGATTTTATTTCGTCAATCTCCACGATACATCTGAATTACTGCTTGTGCTGAGAGACGGCGAATTTATTGAACTGTGAATTGCTTCGGAATTTCTTCGTGGGACCAAATTCACACCCTAGACTGGAATTTGAGACTTCAATTTTAGATCATTAAATTAGATACAGGCCAGTACCATTTTGTATTGTGATAAATTTTGAAGTTTGAAACTAGTATTATTTTGTTTTCTAATTAATTTCGAATGTTGTAATTTAATATCTGTCACTGTTATTATATAATTTATATTATATTTGTTAATAGTTTAGTGTAATAAATTATACAAGCTGTTATCTGTGTTTTTCTGTTGCGTTTAATCTACGAAGAACTTAAAACATTAAAAAATACGTAACAAACCGTAACACAACGTTCGGGAAGAAAAACATCTTAAACAATAAATATTAACACTTTAAAACCTTTACTATTGACTGCTATGGCTGTACTCATATAAAAACTCACAAAAAAGCACGCATTTTAGACCTCTATGAAAAGAAAATCCGCTCAAAATAACCCGTTTCTAATTCTTCTTTTCAAAGTTTTCTTGCCAGCCTACACGACAAAGGACTTGATATATTTTACCCAAACCTTTAGAATAAATAAATAAATAAGATACTGCATAGGTTGTAGGGGAAGTGAAAAGTCAATTTGTTTCTTCTATGTTTTAGATATGCGAAAAACTTCATAATTCTCCTGTAAACGATATTATCATTTTCTCCAGAAGTTAGTTTTTCAAATATCTGATGATCCTTTAAAAAGCTTAGGTAAAAGTTGAAACACACATTACAAACCAGTAATAGAAGAATATTGGATTAGTGTAACATGTAAGTACTCAACGCTTTCTACACTATACAATCTGTGTACTTATGGAACCAACTCGTACATTATACATGGAGTAAAGGTATAAAGAAACAAAGCAATCAATACACATAATATTAAATTTTATTATACACATTCTAGAGTACTTACATTTTAAAGGGATGGTTTATTTGGAATGGCTGCTTTTCTACTGTTAAAGTTTCATATGCGCTTAGTAGAGGTTGCGTTTTAGTCCAGGCACATGTCTCCTCATTGCAATGCATTATATACTAAAAATTTAGTTTCACTCAACTATGACCATAAACAAAGCCAGCAGAGAAGATAATAAAAAAATGGGAATTTAAAAACCTACAAAACATTGTAGGTAACAGCATGGAACCAAAATAGGAGTTTGTAACTTGAGTAAATAATGTCAATTGTATCTCTAGCTTTATTTACTTTTTTTACGATCCATATTTGCAGGATTTTAACTTACCATTTGTTTACTCACCTTGATGTTGGTAGTTAAGCACAGAGTTACACAAAGGACTATTTACGCATAGTATTGAAACCTCTTTGTGTACCTTTGGGCTTAACTACCACCAGGTCCATGGGTATTGAAACGCAGTTTATTGCAATATAAATCCACAGACGTAACGCTGTGCCACTAGGGAGAAGAATAATATATATTAAGTTGTTTATCTGTTGAAAACTATCCTCTTCCTCATTTAACCACTTTTTAAACACGGTCTTGTTAATTTAATGGTACTTAAGTACTTGTTCAGACATATCTAGTTTTATTTTATTCTTGAGAAGTGGGTTTTTATTTGTACATGTTGGTCAAGTGATTCCCGTACGTTTTAATTGGCCAAAAATGGAAATAACTTGCATGTAATAGTATCTTAATTGCTTAGAATGATTTTTGAAGTTCTTCAACACAAAACGTTCAGTTTCACCTATGTAATGTATAGATTTTTAACATTACATGAATTATTGAAACTATTGAAGTTAATTAAAGGTCGATATGTATTAAATTTATGTTTTCCAACAGGATTGATACACATCACACAATATTCTTTCTTAACACAAATATATTTTATTATGCAAGCAACAAAACAATTTGTAATAACGATTATTACAAATAATGTTCTATATACAAAAAAAAATTATAAACTCACTACCAAAATCAGTCTTCTACGTGACCTGGAACTAAGAATTTTATCGATGATCCAGGTCCATGACAAGCGAATCAATTCTGAGATGATATTAATATACGTCGTTTAAGCAAGTTACTTCTTTATTTATTGTTAGCTAGCATCACACCGCTAACAAGCTGGTATTTCACCGACGTTGATATTTAATGTCATCATAGAAATACTAACGTCTTAAGTTAAATGGTTTGTAATATTCTTAATCTATAAACGTTCCTGGTCAACAACCGTAGTTTTCCGACTAACAAGTGTTTATCACAATTATATCTTCCATAGCTTATAGTATACTGACTGTAGCAGACCAATAATATTATATTTGTCTCTCGGCGTGTCGATTTATAAAGTTTATTTGGCAACAATATTTGAAGATACAGAAAAGCTTTCGTAAAACTTATATTGTTTCGAGAATCTTCTTCAAACTTAGAGAACAGGAGGAACTTACATACATTTAACAATATATATTAAATTGAAAAAGAAACGGATATAGTAAAATAATATTATAACCGTTACACGTACTATACCTTAACTAAGAAAAGTGAGAATGTGTTAATTTGCAATAATTTTATATATGTTAAGAAATTTGAAAAGATTTGATATATATTTGGCGAAGACATGATTGATCATTTTAACTCAAGAATAAAATCAAAGTATAATATATAAGGTTGGAGTTTTCTCCACAAAGTATATTACTGTGTGATTCCAATATTAATAATGCTTATTTGTGCCGTGTAATCTCTTACTCAGCAAGACTTGGTTCCATATGAGTAGTCGTGTATGTCTTTGAAACATACACATTCTTGTTAAATGATCAAGTAACACAATAGTCAGAAAAAGTGTCTGATTTCCTGATGAAGGGAACTTAGAGAATAAAATCTTTGTGAAAGTCTGTAATCGATGCAGATTTTGGTAATTATTCTGAAACAGATACCTTGTGAAGTATATCATAAGAAACTAATTTTCAGGGCTCAGTACTTACCAATATAAGTTTTGGAGTACGAGAATTTAACGGGTAGGGTATTTCGGTACGTATATAAACATATATATATTTTATTTTTGTGTAAAATCAATAATTTTTGGACTTACATGTTTTCGTAAAATCATCTATATGGAATTTATTTGAGACAATGTTTTCACAACTGCATTCTTAACTTTTAGCACATATCTATGTTAATTTCACAACATATGTAATTGAATTTACAATTTCTCAACGCGGATTTGTTTCCTGTATGTACGAAACTGAAAACAAATTGATAATTTCACACACACAAAATATGTCCAAATATAAATAAAATGTGCAGGTAACTAAATATTGTACAAAATTGACGCTTTTTTGAGTCAATAGTTTTCAAACAGTGTACTACACGCCTGAACTAGTATACTGCTTGTCATATTTAAGTTTAGATTCATCTAAGCTTTTCAAACTAATCCAAAAGTAAATAGGACAATTGGTTACATTAACCTATTCAATAAAATGGAGTAATATAGTTTATCTTACTGTAACAGCGTATTTAGTGCATTTAGATAAACATGAACTGTTATAAAACTTCTAGTTAAAAAAACAATAAATCTTCAAAGTTACTGTTTGTATAACACAATCTCACGTTTTGATAGCTTTCTTTATCTTATTCACAGACAAAAAAAAATTAACTATTATACCATTCCGCAAACTTACGAGCATTTTGACACTGAAAATAAAATTATAAGATCACGGATATCTCATTGTGTAACTTTCTGCTCAATACAACTCAAACTTATTCCTTAATCAAACATGTTACGAAAGTATTTTGAGCGTCAGTAAATCACAATTTATCTTATCGTGTTCCTAATCCATTCCTCTCAAGCAAAGAACCGAGCATACAGATTACACTCTCATAACAAGTTTTTGTTGCTACATCCGATAACCTGAAACTCTATATTCGCTACAATGCTGCAAAACGAAGATACAGGAATTTTTTTCTACATCAGTGAAAATTAAAATATTATGCATAATACATTCATATGTTGGACCGGAAATTTGAAGTTTGGGCAAAAAAATATGTTAATTTAAAGAATCATCGGGACAATGCAATTAGAAACGTAAATGGTTTTATTATTCTTTTTTAACCATAGTTTTACCTAAGATAAAAATAGTTGATAAGTATTTAGAGAAGGTATAAATATTCAACTTAATTAAAGTATTCAGTTAAAAATAATACAAAAAAATGATTCATCGCCCAGAGGATTTATAACATGAAATCAGCATAAATGAATCTGTAATATTCATATAGATTAGTAACGTAACAGCTGGAGCTTTACTCACTCAAAGATAATTAACTCTACAGAAAGCAACGTATAACTCAAAAACATTTCGTCTATTTTTATGCGCTTTTTACATTTATTTTATAGTGTTTTTTTTAATTTATAAGTGCAATGTATGATACCAAGGCAAACATTCTGAAAAGTATTGCGAAAAATATCTAAAAGATAAAAGGATGTAACATTTAATAAAATTTTTGTGATAAACGAAGCAGTTAACAATGTAAATATTTTGATGGTATTTTACTTGTGAGACTGATTATGACATAAGCATAATTTTTTGAATTTTACAGATGAAAACTTATGGTTTCAGCACATTGTAAAGGCGAACTAGATTCATATACTAAAGCCTACAGAAAGTTTAGTTACTTAAGTCTGACATGAACTAAATGTCCAAAGAACAAGTTAGTAAACATCAAAATTTGCTTGCGCATGTCTAAAAATGTTTCATTCAAATAGAGATACAAAGAAAAAAATCTTTATGAACACAAAACTGCATTCTTAACTTTTATCACATATCTATGTTAATTTCACAACATATGTAATTGAATTTACAATTTCTCAACGCGGATTTGTTTCCTGTATGTATGAAACTGAAAACAAATTGATGATTTCACACACACAAAACGCTAATTTTATCTCATTATTTTACAAAAATTATACCTGTTTTTTTAATTAATATAATATGTGGCAAGTCTGTGTACAACAGTATTAATTATTTATAATATAACATCTATTACTACTAGTAGAAATGTATCAGTAATTTATGGACTTGTAAATGTAAGCAACGGATCTTAGAATATATCAATTACACTAAATTTGCCATAACAAATACTGAGAAAGCCTTTCATCAAATACCAGGACTTACCAAACTGGCTAGGATATGACAAGTATAATAGAGGCCTAAATATTATGTTTAGTTGTTTGTTGTTGTTTAGAATTAAGCACAAAGCTACACAATGGGCTATCTGTGCTCTGCCCACCACGGGTATCGAAACTCGGATTTTAGCGTGTAAGTCCGCAGACATACCGCTGAGCCACTGGGGGCCTAAATATTATATATATATATATGAGATTTATATATTTTCAGTGCTAACCAACAACGATTATAGTGTGAACTATGTTAAGCAAGCAAACTGCAATCTTTATTAATTTTATATAAGTTAATTACAGTCAGACTTTCTTGACGTGAATGTGTAACGCAACACCAGCTACTTTATTTTTTAAATTTTTCAACGGTGGTTGTTGATTTATTTATTATATTATAATGTTGGAAGTTGTAACTAGTCCAGCATCTTCAACGTAGAAAGGCGTAGGATTATAGAGATCGCTTGAAGTAACAACAGATCATGGAAATCGACCATAAACAACCGTATCTGATTCTTTTCTTTGTTTTTTTCTTCGTCTAAAGGCCCTACCCTGGGTCCGTCAGTGAGATTATCATCCATCACTATTTGATAATAGCATCAACTAACAACAGTTGAACATTATAAAAGGGTAAGGTAAACGAGATGTCCCCGAAGATGTACTGTTTTGTTTCAAGAGTAAATAAAATAAAAATTAAGAGTAACAAATACATCTTTATTTCTTGATATTGAAGTTCATATGTCATGCTGTGTTATAGCCTGCATACAGAGTGCATAATTCTTGTCATGATTCATGGAATACGTATGTTTTACTGACGTTACATTACAAATTGCAGTGTTAAGAGACCCTTAAGTGACGTTATTTAGGTGTCTACTGAATGATTGAACAACAACACACTTACTGTATACCGATGGGAATGATTAATATAGGTTACCTTTTTAAAGAGGTTTTCAACAACCTTTCGGGAAAGTAACCCAAGAGTTCGTGTGTTTTTGTGCGACTTTGCAACATCCCCATCTCGTAGGCCTTTCCGGCTACGGTGATATTCACAAAGTTTTTCATAAAACAAGCCCTACGGCTTCATAAAAACAAAAGTCTTCGGATTTACAACGCTAAAATCAAGGGTTCGATCCCCCTCGGTGAGCTCAGCAGATAGCCCAATGTGGCTTTGCTATAAGAAAACACACAAGCAAAACAAAAGAACTTTCAGTTTTATACAGGACAGGATAGCTCGATCGCTAAATAAGAAACACCCAGTGTCTCTTGGTGTGGTTGGTCAGTAGTTAAGTTTAAGAATTTATAAAGGTAAAATATTTCTCTTGTTTATCAATTTATTAATTAAAAAACGTAAAACATGGCGTGAAAATAGTCCAGTTTTATCATCTACCATAATTGGAATGACCAAATTTTGCCACTACAGCTATTAACAACAGATAATATGGTTCATTCGGCAAAGCGTATTCATCTTTGTTGCAAAAGAAAAACAAGTAATAAATTTTCGCCACCGGTAGTTAATAATTGAAGTGAATATAAAGTACAGACACATTAAAAATTCTTTAGGGTTTCTGTTTCTTTCACGCACTAAGCGATATTTAGAATGTTAATTTTCTATCAGTCTTTATAATTTGCTCTATATGTGTCCCTATCCAGTGGTTCAGCGATACGTCTGCGGGTTTACGACGCTTAAAATCGAGTGGTAGGCAAAGAGTATATAGACTACTGTCAAGCTTTGCGCTTAACTACAAACCAAACTAGCTTTACAAGAGACTAACAGACTGACTGCTCGATAATGGGAAAAGCGCCGCGAAGATAATGTTATGAAGCACATTGTATTGTTTTGGAATTTCGCACAAAGCTACTCGAGGGCTATCTGTGCTAGCCGTCCCTAATTTAGCAGTGTAAGACTAGAGGGAAGGCAGCTAGTCATCACCACCCACCGCCAACTCTTAGGCTACTCTTTTACCAACGAATAGTGGCATTGACCGTCACATTATACGCCCCCACGGCTGTGAGGGCGAGTATGTTTAGCGCGACCCTCGGATTACGAGTCGCACGACTTACACGCTTAGCCATACCAGGCCGGTTATGAAGCACATAAAACGAACACTTTTTGGAAACTAAAATACAAGAAATTTGTATTACTTGAGTCTGGTTTACATGGATTCTTCCAAGTTTCCGTATTTTAATAATGAAATGAAAATTCCATTATATATTAACGGTGTTATAACAAATGGGAGAAGCGGTATTTTATTAATTGACCTAAAGGTTCATTATCGAAATCACCTAATCTTAGTCAGTTTTAAACTAATTTTAGAAAATACGTATTTTGTGTAAAACGTTCATGAACTAGTTATCTACGTATATAAATACATATAAATTATATAAACTGTACCAGTATCTCTGTTAGATGTCTGAATAAAGCCCTTTGACAAAAACACGTTTACCTATATAAAATTTAGTTTATCTATCAGCAAATAGTCTAGTGATTCATCCTCGTTGAATAACCGTAATGTAAAATACTTATAAAATACATATACTAATTTCATTTCTCTCTTTCATGCTATTGGTCCCCCGATGAGATATCGAAAAAACGGAATTACATTACGGGCTTCCATTCTCTGCGCTGTACGCAAATGATACACAACAGATAGTACGATGTGTCTGTGTTCTAAAATAAGCAAACAAAATCTAGCTATTGAATAATCCTTTTAGAATAATTTGCTCTAATGTTGTTGTTTCTTAAATGATTGTTCTTGTTGTTTTTAATTTCGCGCAAAGCTACATAAGGGTTAGTTGCGCTAGACGTCCCTAACATGGAAATGTAAGACTATAAGAGAAAACAGTTATCACCAGCCACCGCTAACTCTTGGATTACTCTTTTACTAACGAATAGTTGGAATGGCTCTCACGTTATAACGTCACCACGGCTGAAAAGGCAAGCATATTTAGTGCAGCGAGGATTCGGAGACACAACCCTGAGATTACAAGTCGAGCGCTCTAACCACCTAGCCAAGCCGAGCCTTCTTAAATGAGACAGTAAATGCATTGATTTTAATGCATGCTTAAGTGAATAGAAAGTAAAGATATGACGATGCAGTTGATGTAATTGTTTCGATACATCGTCTCCTACGATACGATTTATGTACCTTCCGAAGGTTAGCAAACTTTCAGCAAACATTATAAGTATTTTGTTCAGGAAAAATACAATTTCTAATAAAGTGTTTTTACTGAAAATTAACGATTCAATAAATACATTTTAATATTGAATATTATATACCATATTTGTTTCTTTTATTAAAAACATTACATTCACAATAACATGACAAATTAGCACTAACACAATAGATAGATATTCATGTTTGTATTTATTTTACTTCTCTTGCCAGCTTCCACCTAGTTGATCAAACTTGAGAATGTGAAAAAGGCACTCTAAATTGTGAAGTACTTAAATAAGATATGTTGGTAATACAGATAAATAAATTAAAGATAAGAGTGTAAAACTTTATAAAAAAACATTTGTAAAAACTTTTGTATATAGATACCTATCGTATCGTGGAATCAATACTAAGATACGTATCGTAACAACTACAGTGATGAGATACACAAATTTAATAGATTGTTTGTTTGTTTGGAATTTCGCGGAGAACTACACGAGAGTTATCTGCTATAGCCGTCCCTAATTTAGCAGTGTAAGACTAGAGAGAAAGCAGCTAGTCATCACCACCCATCGTTAACTCTGGGGATACTCTTTTACCAATGAATAGTGGGATTTACCGTCACATAATAACGTCCCCACGGCTGATAGGGCGAGCATTTTCTACCGTTTTCTTAGTAGGTGTTTTAAATATTTCTCACCCACCGATCAAATAACATCGAGAGTGTTTTGCGTCTGTGAGCTTTAGCATTTTCAAGGTCAAATTGTTAACTTTTTTTTTGTATACCTACAAAACCAAATACTATTTTTACTATTAAACTATAAACTATCGCCAAGATGCACGACAAAATATAAAACTGAATAACCGCACTCTTTAAAATGAACCTTGTTTTACACCTCGGCGCTAAAACATTTTATTCTGTCGAATACACTTCAAGGAAAAACTTAAATTCGCCCGAAACATTTATCGTAGTTAAATTAAAATCTAAAACAAGTAAATCGTTTCTTTACTTTCTTTAACATACTTTACAACGTTTCATAAAACATAATGCATGCTTTTGTAAGAAAACAACTCTTTGATGAAAAGGTTTTCTTTCCGCATCATCGGCTACACCTCCGTATTGTTCAAATTTAACATTTCTTTCGATAAATATAAACATGTGAAGGTTTCCGGTTGAAGTAATGGAACTGATGGAGGAGTCTTAATATTACAAAGAAGGCGTTGAATCAACGGTACATTTCATTGAACTGGAATTTTAAGTGCACGTTACTTCTAAAGTAGAGTTAGTACTAATACTAATTCTTTAGAGATGTTTCCTAATCTATATTCTAAAAGCAAGTGCATTAAAACTGTAATGATTGTTATATAAATAATTGAAGAAAGATATCACTTTTAACAAATGTCACTGTTCATTGCCAGCGGTTAAGAGGATTGTTTGTTTATTTAAACTTCGCACAAAAGTACACGAGGGTTATCTGTGCTAGCCGTCCCTAATTTAACAGTGTAAGACTAAACAGAAAGGAACTAATCATCACCACTCACCACCGACTCTTGAGCTACTCTTTTACCAATAAATAGTGATTGATCGCCACATAATAACGCCCTCACGGCTGCAAGGTCGAGTATGTCTGGTGTGATGGGGACTTGAACCTGCGACCCTTAGATTACGAGTTGAACGTCTTAACATCCTGGCCACGCCAGGCCAGTTAAGAAGAAACCCTGGCACTCAGAGAATGCCGTCATATGTTGTCAGGTAACTGCTATGTAGTAAGCAAAGAATGCCTCATGAGGGCTGTATTGCTATTACATAATATCAGGTCATCCCTTAAGTAATGTTCGATTTTAAGGTTCAGAAAAAGAGAAAGAATTTCAAACGATTTTAATGTTATTTAATCAATAATGTATGTTCCATTATTATTAATTACTTCCTGCTAACGATTCACAAGCTTCTGAATGCTACTTCTATAAAATTCTTGGGGTTTCGAGGAAAATAATTTAGAGAGAATAGTTTTGATATCTTCATGTGTTCCAAGCTCTTTTCCATCAAGATAGTTCTGCAAACTTCTGAATATATGATAATCAGATGGGGCAAAGTCTGGAGAATAAGGAGGATGTGGAAGTTCCTCCAAGTCTAGCTTTTCAATCTTTGCAGATGTGATCCCTACTATATGGGGCCGTGCATTATCCTGATGTAACACAACACCTTAACGATTGATCAAAGCAGGCCTTTTTTCTTTCAGTTCAACATTCAATTGCTCTAACTGTTGGCAATAGAAGTCTGATGTAATCATTATATTGAGTGGCAGCAACTCAAAGTGGATAATACCAACAATATCCCACCAAACGCTTAACAAGACTTTCCTAGGGTGAAGGTCCATTTTGGGCTGTGCTTTAGCCAGTTTACCTGCACTGAGCTATTATCTGTGGCGCTCAACATATCCATTTCTCATCTCCAGTCACTAACCTGTTCAAAAAAGGTGAGTCACTAAGGTGCAGAGAAGTGTCAATATCCACTCTTGTTCTAAGGTTGGCTTCTGTCAAATCATTTTCCAAGTTCTGACACATTTCCAAGCTGTTGCAGATGATGGTAAGCTGTTAAATGGGTAAAATTAAGTTTTTGTGCTAATTTTTCAACTTTTACAGCACAATCTTCATCTAGTGCAGCCAGCAACAAGTCATCATTAAACTCAACAGGACGACCTGAATGTGACGCATCACTTAAGCTGTAATCACCTGATCTGAATTTTTGAAACAACCTTCGACATTTTCTTTTATTAAGAAACTCTGTACTGTAAACACCTTGAATGTTTCGTGTAGTTTCTGCTGCACTACTGCCTTTTATAAACTCATAAAGCATTATGTGTCTAATATGCTCCTCAGACACATCCATCTTCATTAGTTTATTTGATTATGATATGAAAAGTGGAGTTGGGTTAGTTTCTTTTATTTGTCTGAACGTTTCATATTGGCCCTACTACATATTTTAGTCATTAAAGCCTTCTAAAAAGACAGATGTGACGATGTACTTTCTTTATTAAATTTTCGTTCATTACTTATGGGATGACCTAGTATACATCTAAGGGTCAAATAACTTCTACTACAATAAGCACAAGGGAACGTGTTGCTAGGTTCTGTTACGGTGCATCGTTATGACAATTGTGTTGACAGTTTGTGAGTGAATCACCAGGTGATAATGTAAATCAACTTGCTTCAACTTTATAGCAATAATAACAGTCTCTAAATTAATATTTTTTGTGACTTGCACAACGTTATGTTCATAGCTATCACAATCACACTTTTGTTTATAAGTAGAAACATTAAATCTGTTATTTTAATTTTTAGTTTGGATCAACTTTGTTGTTTTCACTTATGTATTTAACTGCATATGTTTTTAAAAGGCAGACAGTGTTTCTATATGTGAATTGTGTTACCTAATATAATGTTTCTATAGATGAATGGTGTTCATTAGGAATATTGAGCTTTCGTATAGTCTCTCTTTGCCTCAACTTTAGATTATGTCACCAATATCTAATCTTCATTTCATGTTATAAAAAGTTATTTTTAAAACCAGCCCCCTCAGTGGCTTAGGGGTATGTCTGCGGACTTACAACGCTAAAATCCGGTTTTCGATACCAGTGGTGGGCAGAGCACACAGCTCATTGTGTAGCTTTGTGCTTAATTCAAAAACAACAACTACTGAAACCATTATTATAACGAGACAACGATTATAGCACTCTTACATATGTCAATGCTTATCACATATATTAACTTAATTTATAAATTTTTGAACAAGGCAAATATAATTTTAGCTAACAAACTTTTACAATTATTTATTGCATTATGTATGAAACACTTCACGACATTGTTAGTTCTGTAGTTTGCCTTTCTATATTTAATTTTCATTAGATACTTTTCACCTTTTATATGTTAAGCATGTATTAATATCACAAATTAATTTGTTCTACATTTTTCTTTTTTATAATTAATGTATTGCATAACATCTATTTACCATGAAAAGAACATGTTATCTTTATAAACTTGTCCACTAAAGTTTGAGGGATCTATGAAAATTGCTATATTTAAGAAATACTATTTTAGAAATATTATTCATACCTTTGTTAGAAAATGTTTCACAAACCTTGTTTCTTGGTGGGTTATAACTTTAGGCATAATGCTAACTGATTTATATGAGTAGTTATGTACATAGTACAATATATATATATATACATAATATGGTACAGATATATCCATTACATTACTGTACAGTTTTCACAGCACGGTACAGATCTGCACAATAGAGTACAATACAGTTTTAAACAAACTACCTTTTGCAATGAACACAGAGAGAAAGGTTATGATTATATTGACTATATCCAGTCAAATAGACGAATATATGACTTTTGACATAAGTCCATTGACAGGCTCGATAAGATTTGGTTTTAGAAAATACAATGGTCAAAGAACCAGTCTATTGCTAAAACCGATCTAATACACTGAAAGTAAAGGTGTGAAATTAAAAAAATATGTAACACACGAATATATATATTACTCTTTTATTTAAAATATTTTCTCAACCCAAACGAACCGTTTTTGCATATAAAATATTAAGAGTTTGATATGACAAAACTAAAACCAAGACATTTTCAAACATATATATATTAGATATTTGTTGACAAACTAGAAATTATATTTCCATTACTTTCAAAACTTCACTCTATGCACACTGTAACATTTAAATCTATTAGTTCACCGAAACATCAGATACATTTTCCACAAATAAACATATTTTATAACTGATAAAAAGAGTCGATAATTTAAAGACTTTAATCTTATATCAAATTATTATTTTTCATTTTTTATAAATCCAAAACATGTACTGTTTATCATCACAGAATATACTTCACAACAACAAATACTATCAAAACTTCAAGATACATTGTGATACTATAAATATCTTAGCTTGCAAAATACTACATGAACTTTCACACACATTTTTCTACATTATGTCCCAATTATTGTTTCAGTCAGAGTTTACATTTTGTCTTTTATATACCTTCATTTGAAAAGAAACATTGAATTTATCAAGGACATTTTAATACATCATACTAAAGGCATATCACTACATTAATAAATGAATAAAAAATGAAATGCAATCCAAATGTGTAAGACGTCAGTTCGTAGGATCAGAAAAACAAGATTATTGTCTCTTTTACATAAAAATAGATATTTCATTAACATCTGATATATTATATTTCACTTCAAATACACTTTATAGAAAGATTTACTGTCAGTTGCGATTCAGTGTGCTTGTCAAACATCGATATAAGGCGCTAGTTGGGGTCCAAAAAATTCAACCGCGTTGTATCTGATTGCGCCAATCATAAACTTCCTTGTCCACTGCTGGGTCTGATGCTGTCTTGGTTTTCTTCCTCTGTTGTCCTGTCTTTCTGTCCACCTGGTTGCAGAATTCTCTCAGTTGATCTTCATCCTTTAGCCAACCTCGAAGTGTAGACTCTGGAACTCCTATTTCTTTCATAATCTTGGTCCTTGTTTCCTCGTTCCAGATTCGCTGCACAATCTGTATCTTCTCTTGTACTGTGTAAGCTTTCCTCTTGGGGCCTCTCTTCTCCATGGGTATAAATACGCTGTAGGTTGAAAAACTATGAAAATCGCAGTCTGTCGCCACCGGATGGTCACTATTCCATATACACACGACAAAATTGATGCGGTCGACGAAATTCTGCCTACGAGCCGGTGTTACAAGACCTTTCAGTTATTCGGTGGTGTTAGAATAAAAGGGAATAGCTGACGTCACAGATTTCCCCTTCGTCTGAAAGCTTCTGGGGAGCCTGAAAAAAATACCCCACAAGAGCATCCAGCAAGCCAGTTCTGTACAGACTTCGTTTCACAAATGGGCATTTTACATGCCCCCAAAGAACCCCAAAGCCCCGAAGAAGACCAAGACCCCATGTGGAGAGCGCCAGCTCTCGACGAGCAATTTCTGAATATGAGCCTCTCACGTGCTCCCCAGAAACCCGAAGCCTCGAAGCAGACTATGCCCCCTTGTGGACATCGCCAGCTGCCGACAAGCCATTTCTGAAGATTCCTTATCTTAAAGATGAGCCTCTCACGTGCTCCCCAGAAACCCGAAGCCCCGAAGCAGACTAAGACTTCGTGTGGAGATTGCCACCTTAGCCGAAAACTGCATCCTAGTTGCTACCTTTGTGCCTATTTCTTATTGTTTTTAATCCATGTGCAATTTTAACTGTAATTGTTCGTTACATGTTATTAATCTGTGTATTTCCTTCCTTACAGCTCTTCTTCCGGGCACCTCCAGGGCCTATTATTCGGCGCCCTGGTCGTGAAAGTGGGTTTTCTCGGGGTACTCCCGTTTCCCCCCACAGCAAAAGTTCCGTTTGATAGGATCTATAGATCCCAGCCCTGAGAAGAGGTTCGTCATTTAGCTTACAAAACATTTAGCTTACAAAATATTTAGTCTTAAAAATCTTTTCAAAATTTTAAATATCCATAACGCCTTGCGGTCACAAGTCCTGTTCATATCGACGCACTGTGTTTGCATCTCCCTGCTCTCTCCACGTCAATAAATTTAAACACATCTCATCGTGAGCCTGTGGATGTGGTTCTGGATCTTCCTTCGTCCTCTTTTCGGCGGACCTTTCTGTGCTGACTCTCAGCTCTTCATGACGCTCCTCCTGATGAAAATTTATACCATATCAGTCTTGTGGTCATCTATGACCATCACATTCGGAGAAATAAACCATTCGTCAGCCATTGGAACCTTACTCCATCACTCCTATTCTCACTTACACTAGTTATTCTTGCCATGTGTGGGGTGAAGAGAAACAGCAGTTTCTGACCGCCCCTGGTTATTTTTCGTTCGTAATGAACGAAATCATAATTTAACCAAAATTCCTACCATGTCCTCCGGATGGCCTGAGCATTGACGCTATCGCATGCAGCACTTCGTGCCACTGCCACTGGTATATAGGTGTATATGATTCATCCCTCGTCATCCATCGGTCGATCAAGGTTGACTTGTGGTTTTAATAAAAATAAAGTTTTGATACTTCTTGCCTACACACTGAAAGCTATCCTATGACTGGCAGATTGTGTACTTTACTGCAGTTGACAGCGCCAGGAATTATTACATGCAGACCAGGGTTTGATCATATCAACCAGCGGCCTGATCACAATATGCGGCGTAAAAACCATACAAAAAGATTGAAGTGGATTTGGTTTTTGATTTTTGATTACATTAAGCAGAGGTAATTTTAAGCGGCAGCCTCTGGAGAAACCCAAAAAAATTTGGGGCCTAAGACCCAATCGCGCCCAACTGATTATCGCGGATCATCGATGCGTCTTATATCGATGTTTATCTGTAATACTCAATCAAACATAAACATTGGGTAAATAGAATTGATTAAACCAATAACAATACTTACGAGTTAATGTTATTATCTACTGTTGACTGATCATTAAAAATGGAGAGATTTTCTTCAATAAACAGCTAGTAATCTGTTATACTGGAGTTGAGAATTTTAAAGTTTTCAATAATTGTTTTTTCTTCTTACTATGTAATCTGACACAAGACTCGGGCGAATGAGTTAGCTTATATTTGTTTCTAACTGAAATTCCCATGAGGTGGTGTGCCCGTGTTTGTAGGAGATATGTAACTGGTTCTAGGATAACTGCCACCTAGGCAACTGCTTCCCGAACGACCGCCCCCAGCAGCCATATCTTTTTATATCAATACAACTGACTAAAATGGGAAAAGTAAATCATATTTGCTATATTTTATTGAAGAACGAATTATCTAAAACCCTCTCAATCCGACTATTGTAGAAAATGTTCAGAGCCACAATTTGATGGATATTTTTAGAGGAATTCTAGTGTATTTACGTTATAAAACTAGGTATAGTTCAATATTTTTATCTTATTGAAATAAATAAAACTAAACATAAATTTACATTAAAGTTTTAACCCAAGCTGACGGTACTTCAAAAAGAAGACTGTATTGGCAAAATACGGTCATTCCACCACAGTAAAATACCGTATTGCCCCTAATTAACGCCCGCCGATATTTTTATAAGCTAACCTTGTGTGACAGCGGTAGTATTTCAAAATATAATCCATTTTTATTACCGTAATTTTTATTTGAAAAATAAGATTAAACACATACACATATATTGAAATCAATAAACTTCATGTGTAAAATAAAACCCAGAACTGAATGAATATTATAAATAGCTCCCTTTTTTCAATTTACAATTCTCCCATAAGCGTTAATTATGGGCTAAACGGTTATTGAAAAATGTGATTATTGAAATTCTTTAAAATTGCATTTACGTATTTTACTTATTTTCGCAGCACATCACATTATATTTTACTTTTGTTTTAACTTAACGCCTACAACTATATTCAATTACACGGAAATAGTAAATCAACTTGAAAGTTTTACACACAAAAAATTTAACGTAAATTTCATGCGCAATCACTTTTAAAATTAGTCCTCAGAAAGACCTGTGTTTTCTTTGCTTTGTTTGTTTTTTGAATTTCGCGTAAGCTACACCAGGGCTATCTGCTCTAGCCGTCCCTAATTTGGCAGTTTAAGCCTCAAGGAAAGGCAGCTAGTCATCACCACCCACCGCCAACTGTTAAATTACTCTTTTACCAACGAATAGGGGGATTGACCATCACATTATAAACTCCCTCATGACTAAGAGGGAGAGCATCTTTGAGGCAAGGGGGATACAAACCCGCGACCCTCAAATTACGAGTCGCACGCCTTAACACCCTTGACCATGCCGGACCACCGATCAAACTGACCCTAGTAAGTTCTGGCTACACTTAGAAAGATTCACAAATAAATCCACGACAAGAAAATACCCAACACTGGAATATAACAACACCTTAGCACAAACCAACAAAGAAAAAGCAGAACCCTTCAAGCATCAATTACAAAACACATTTAAAACACATAATGACACGGACATGAACAACCATTACTACAATAAGATAAACAACCACGTAACAAATAACATAGAATTATATAAATTACACTTTCCAGTCAACGTTATGAACAGGAACACTAATAATACATATGACTACAATACACAACTATTCACCTGAAAAATTAAACTTAATGAACTTGAACAAGCAATCAAAAATACAAAAAACAAAGCGCCGGGAAATGATGGAATACAAACAATACTTATCAACAAAGGCACTCCAAAATTATATTACCACCTATTAGCCATATTTAACCTATCTTTATACTCTGGATACATCCTAGTTTCTTGGAAGCAAGCTAACATTTTAATGTTTCACAAAGAAGGAAAACCAGTCAATAAACCAAACAGTTATCGACCGATTAGCCTGACCAGTTGTGGAGTCAAAATTCTTGAAAGAATAATAAGCAACAGACTCTCCATATTTTTGGAGATTAATTAAAAATTAACATTAAAGCAAAACGGATTTAGAAAATATAGACAAACAACAGATCACTTAATTAGATTAACTGAAACTATAATAAACAGCTTTAATAAAAAGGAATGCACTATCGCCTGCTTCCTTGATATTGAGAAAGCATTCGACACTGTATGGCACAATTGTCTTCGGTTCCGTATGAAATGGGACCACCGCGAGAAATTATTCGCTGGTTATCCAACTTTTTGGAAAATAGAAAATGTAGAATAACGTAGAGGGAACTTTCTTGGAATTCTTCACTCCAGAAACTAGTGTTTCTCAAAGAGGTGTGGTTAGTCCTATTCTCTTTATCATATATGTAAATAATATGCCACTCAAAGACACAAATCATGGATTACTGTCACAATTCGCTGATGATGTAGCAATTTGGAAAAGTGCTGCTACACCAGAAATAGCAGCCACTAACTTACAACCACAACTAAATAGATTATGTAAATATTGTGAAAAATATAGAATTAAAATAAATACAGCGAAGACACAATTAGTAATATTTTCGAAATCAACGAAACATCAAAAAGTTCAACCTCAGATCTACATGAACCGAAAGCTTCTCCAAACTTCTACGTCTGCAAAATTTTTAGGGTTAACATATGATTCGAAACTTACGTGGATAAAACATGTAAGTAACATAACAACTAGAATTTGGCAAAGAATAAACTATGCTAGGAGTCAAAGTGGTAAAAACTGCGGAACAATACCAGAAAATATCATTAAAATATACAAGACGTACATAAGACCTATAATAGACTATGCAGCTCCTGCATGGATCAATGTAAGTGAAAAACAAATGTGGACCAAACTTCAAACATTACAGAATACACTAATTACATCAGCATACAGAGTACCTAAAACCACTTCATCAAAGTTCATGCACAGTTACTCAAATACACAAACAATACCAGATAGACTTCTGCATAGTACAATTAAATATTTTGATAAAAATTGGAAAAAAAATGAGTTGTTACGCGAAATAGACAGATATTGCTGTATGATGAAGAGATCTAAACACCTCTCACCGTTAAATATATACATCAGATCATTAAGATAAAATTATTTAAAATAATAGTAATAATTAAATAGAACTAAAATCTAACAGGCCACCTATGTTCTAGACTTATTAAAAATAATAATAATTAAAATATGAAAGAACAATGTAAATGGACATTGCCCTGAAAAGGACCAGACTAAAGTTATATTATTTCAGCCGTTCAGTATTTACTCATAGTATAGTAATCAGACCACTCCAACAAAGTTATGGAAGGGGGAATAGGTCTAATGTACTCGACCCTCCTGGGTATACAAATATATGTACCCAAACACCTACAGAGAGAGGTGACGCTACATTTGTCCTTGTATAAGAATAGTATTATAGTTGTTTGTTTGAACACAAAGCTACATAATAGGATATTTGCACTCTGCCCATACATTATGTTTTTTATTATTATGTAACTACTAGAGTGATAAGTTATTTTGATGTATACTTTGTATTCAATATAAAACAAACAAAATACGACTACCTGTATTCTGCCCGACGTAGGTACTAAAATCCAAATTTTAATGGTATAAGCCGTATATTTACCACTGAGATACCAGGAAGCTTATTTAGATTAAATAAGTATTAAATGTTGACTTTGAAATATTAACATTCCGTTTTTATTTCACCAAATGGCCAACATGCTTAAAGAGTGGCACTAAAGTAATATATTAAAAGCTTTTAATTTGAAAGTACAAAATCTCATTTGATTCATAAGTTTTCTTTAAAAATAATGGATTTAATTTACAAATGAGCGAAAGAGTGAGTTAAGTGGTGATATGTAAAACACGAGTTAATATTAAAATTGTAAATGTATTTTAGTAATTACTTATTATTCTTATTAATAAAAATATATTATAACGCTTAATTTTACACTACCCAAGAAATCTCTTGCATTCCTGAAAGGCTTAAAAGAGTTGCAATGTTAATGGTTATAGGCTGATGATTCGTGACGAGTTAATATTACTTCGAATATTCTCGAATTTTATATAGTTTCATTTATAGCATTTTATCAAACGTGTGATATTTTCTAATGAACATTTATTTTACGAGTTTACTGAGTGAAGCACGTATATTCATAAACTTTTATATCAAAACTCTTATAACGTTAACACTTAATTTCAACACCCGCTGTGGTAGACCACAGTTAATCTATTGTACAGCTTATTCTTTTTCACACGATCAACAAGCATAAGCAACTTGTTAGTATTCAAAATATTGACATTATACTGATATTATCTACAGTATTTGACAATATATAATACAAAGTGAGTCATCGTACATCACACGTATCTTAAAGATGCTCTAAATTATTTTTCTTTAATTTAAATAAAGCTCTAATTTGACCATATCAGTGACAGTTACACATTATTTTCTTGGCCAAGGTTTTTTGTTTTTTACATCGTGCAAGCGAAGAACTGGCTCATTATACATTTCCTGATAAAAAAAATATTATGTATGAAATATAAAGATATTAATTTACAACCATTTAATTTAATAATCTCACGTGTAATGAATTTGTATCTGTTGGGTCCGGCATGACCAGGTGGGTTAATGCATTCGACTCGTAATTTGAGGGTCACGGTTTCCAATCCCTGTCACACCAAACATGATCGTCCTTTCTTTCTCTTGGTTGAACGACAAATATTATAAATTTACAGTAGTGGAACTTCAAATGCTTGCAATCCTGTGAAACTTAAAAGAGGTAAAACTACATTCATCCTTTAGGACCATAGGGGAACGTTTGCGGACTAATGATGCTAAAAACCGGGATTCGTATATCCATTCTTCTATTCTCACACTATATACAGAAATTTCTGAATCCTTTAAATGAAACAAAACTATTATTTGCAAATATTTTCCTTTTATCAACCAAGACATTTATATGATGCAAGTGATATATTTCACTCTCGAGTACGAGTTGCGTATTGAAAATCGTTACAGATTTTACATTAGTTAAACAGGAAAAAAAGAGCTGGACAATGTACTAACGTATCTGTGCACTTATATTTCAATTTTTTTAACACTTTATTTCTTTTAAACAAATCAAAATAAAATCAGTGGTTTCTCGTTTGTGCAAGTTCTCTCTTTTTGTATCTGCGGTATGAATGATACGGAGTACATTTATTATTTAAAATTTCTTTATTTGTAACATCCACATACAAATTAATGTTTTTGGGAATACAAGCAAATATAATTTGTAAATGTTTGCAGCCTTTGCCTCCTGACAAATGACCAATTGCAAGCTGTGTGTGTATATATAGTTTGTTTGTTGCATTTCACATAAGGCCACGAGAGAGCCATCTGCATTAACCGTCCTTAATGCTAGTGTTAAACTTTATATAGACGAAAGGGAATCTGTCAATACCATTTGTTGAGATTATCAAGGTACACGTACACTTAATCAAGTCTCGCCACGTGTTGCTAATTTTACTCAGTAATGTATCATTTCATCATTAACACAGCTTTCTACAATTGATGTTTATGTGTCACCTTTTCTGATGAAGATATTTTTCTTTTGTTGTGTACATGCGGACAACTTTTGCTCCTGACTTTTGTTTGTGAATCCTCATGTGTTAAAAAAAAAGCTGCATTTTGGTTACCCTGGCTAGGGGTACAACTTCTTGCAGCTCTCTTTATGAATAATTCTGGTACAGCAAATTGACCCATTTTCTTCTGTTTATTAGTACCAATAAATACAAGAGTTATCACCATGTTGTAAACTCTTAATTGCTGATCCTAATACATTTTTGTAATTGAAAATTTTGAATCAAAAAGGGTGTTACATACCCTTCGTAAAATAAATTTTCAGTACATCACACTACTAGTAACATGCAAAACAATGTTAAAATGCAGTTATAATACATTTCACTCCACCGCATCTTTATTTTGGTGGTTATGTGACTTATTGATGTGCATATTTAAAACTATTTTAATGTAACACTAAAATAAATAACCTACTGTGTAAGGTTAAATTTGACTTTCAATCATTTCACATAACATAATTTGAGAAAATATCCCAAAATAAAATTACTTATTCAAAAATTTTGATGCAGAGCAAAATGCTTGCAGATGTAGTGACAAAATTTGCAACCTTTCATGTCTTCAGAGAACTGTATATTAAATATCCTTTTAATGGAAAAATAATTTGATCTTTGACTTATCATGTATTATAAAAATTAAACTATTATATATAATGTATTGCATGGTAAAACAAATTTGACCCCTCCAGGGTTGGCATTTTGATAAAACCTCCCATCCTCATGTCACTACCTATAGGAAAAGGGACTGGGTGTATTTCTGCCTTTCACACCCACAAATTTTGCTTGATGTTAATTTAGTATAGCCTGTACTGTGAGAGCCTCCTGAAAGAATTATAGGTAAGTCAAAGTGCAACAGAATAAGGGGGTCATATCTTGTGTTTTCCTGAGGAGGGTCACTATTCAGAGCTAACATCCTTAAGACACCTCCCAGAGAACCCTCTATGTAATTATTATACTATTCTATTAATCTTCACTAAACATTGAAAGCATCCCAAGAACGCATCAGAGAACAACACAGAAAAGTCAGCTTTCAGATTTAGACCCATGGGACATTAGCTAGTTGAACGAGTACACAAATGATTTTACATATCTCACTAATCTTAAACTAGTTTTGTTGAGCAATGTGTGAACTGCAACAGTATAAAGTCTTTGAAATTGTGTAACTGTAAAAACTTGCTTAAAGATCACTTAAGCTTCAAATTTTGAAACAGCTGAAGACAAGCTGCAGACTTTTTATTCATTAAAATCACAAACAAATCAAATGTATTTAAATCAAGAAAATCTGTAAAAATACAAAAGTTTTCCCCATTTCATGGGTCAAAAATTAAAAAGAAACATCAGTAAAAATAACCAAAGTGTAGCCAATATAATATTGTAATTATAATGTATTTCAATAAATGACAAGATGCAACATGAATATTTTCACACAGAAACTGCAGTAAATAAATTTCATCACAAAACAAATCATTTGAATATGACTTAAAAATGAAACTGAAAACATTTCTTTTTCAACTTTCAGTCTTTGTTAAAATGTTACATACAGAACATTTGGAAGTTAAATTAGACATTCCTACAACAAATAAAAGCAAAAATTTTGGACATGCTTTTAAATAACTTGTATGACTCAAAGACTAGAATAAATGTAGCAATATCTATGACTCACTGCTCAATTCAATGATAAAATTTACAATTTCATTTAAAATTTTACATGCTTCAAAGTTGCATACCATATTTTTTATCTAATTATTTTAATTTCTTACATATTATTAATGATTTACAATAGAAATCTGGAAGAGTTTAGCTATCAACTGACAATAGTCTCTTTCATGAAGTTTAATTTATATCAATACACATGGAATAGCTAAGTGCCGAAAAACAGGTGTTATTGATACAGAAATGCATGTACTGTCCCAATATGTATTATTTTTATTACAACTATACTAACATTATTTTAAAAACAAAAATATTTCTTTCATATTTAACTAAGTAACAATTATAATTTCGGTACATTTCATTTGCAAAGGAACTTTAACCGTGTGATATAGAATTATATGTCGTATTACCAGTACTATATTCAACTTCTGATATATTTTATCATCACTGTCATTATGAGCTTTTTTGATTGATTTTAACTTTTTAGAGGGGTATTTAAGGAAATTGTCTTAAAATCATTAATCATTAAAAAAGAATACATAGTAAAAACTAGTATTGAAATGCTGTAGTGTAATAAATTAAGTTACTCTGTTAAACTTAAATCAAAAATATATATATATCATAAATTTTTAAATTTTATTCCTAATCAAATAACAATTTCATGCATGTTAACAATACATTTTGTTGTACATCACATAGACAATAAACATTAATTTTTTTTAAGCATTTATCAGTTAAGACTATTTTTCAACAAAATAAAAACAGCACTTTCTATGTTTATTCTCACAGAGACAAACGAAATTAACAGGCTTGTTGTGCAAACATTTTAATAGACATTTTGAATGTTTTTATCTAAAGATATTTAAAAAATATGAGACAAGTGTATCACTAAAGTCAGTTTATATTTTAAGAAATAGCAAGATAACTGCATACAGTATACCAGCGACTACTGAAATATTTCCTTTATTACATACAAATGTAATTATAAGACAGCCAAGGAAGCATAAAATATATTTCCTTCTCACTAGTCATACATGTTTTAGAACAGTTATAAATATTCAGAGATTTGAATCTTTTACTCGTTTTTAAGCAGATTTTTTATCCTAAAATAAAATAAAAGGACTTCACTTTCATTTTACTTTCAAATTAGAAGAGTCAAAAGTTAGGAGAAAAATTAAGCACACTTAATAAGAAATACATGTTCTTTGTACTGAACCATAGTTTAAACGTGTTTTTGCTTCTTTCCAGTGTAATGTTGCTGTGTATACATTATTAAATTTATCAAGTTTGAAAACCATTTTATCTGTATTTATACAGGATTGAATAAACTAAGATGATTTCTTATATGAAAATTAAGTCAGCATAAAACTGCAGTAGAATAACACGTATCACAAATACATTTTGATATTATCTGGTGTTTTCTTGGTAGTGTGACACCACCAAAAATGTACTTATCATTTTTGCAAAGGTTTTGTAACAGTTTTTGTTGATGAAAGATAGTTATGATTTAGTTTCAAAAATAAGAATATTCCTAAGAGTTAAATGCAATAGAAAATAAAGGAATATAGATCAACTGAGTCACAAGAATCACCCATAAAGCGTAGAATCTTGTAACAAAGACAAAGGTTAGCAGTAAAACTGATTCACATGACTAGGTAACATAATAAAGTATCTTCTGGAAATGAGACCAACCGAGTTCGAGTTCACCAAGATACAACTTTCAGTCATATTTCCTGCTCCACCATTATATATCTCAAATACCTAGTAAATTAAGTAAGTATTCATGCTAATCCTAAAAAAAACAGTCAATTCACAAAATTCATAGGTGAAACCATTATACTCATATATAAGATGGGTTATAGAAAGTTTACAAAGAATGGATAAAACAACATGACAGCCTGATGATGGAGCCTTTTAAAATGGAAAATATATTGTAGGCTATTGTCAAGATGCATAGTTATCAGAGAAGTCTTGATCTGAAAACATACTCTAATGATGTTTTAAGGCTTCAAAATCATCATATAATATTCTCAACCCTCTTCCAATGTTACATTATTGTACCTTGTTACTGAGCATAGTGGCTCAGATAATCAGTCAAAAGAAACAAGTTAAATGCCAAACGAATGCTGCTGTACCTATAAAACTTAACAAAAGCTACAAACTGAACAACATACAATTTACTGTATATTCCCATATGTCAGTGTAAATTAAGATTATCAAAAGATGGCTGTTTATAACAAGTATATTTTACTAAGATAATATGGGTAAGAATCATGTAAGGCTTAAAATGATTAACTCTCCAATCTTACCTACAAACAAGCACTTGGTAAATTTGTTAATTGAATGACGTAGCGAGAAAAGAAAATAGAGTTAATGCTATGGCATTAATGGCAAAAGGCCTGAATCCACATGTGAGTGACTACATTTATTGTTTTCAGATATATTTTTTTTATTAACTGCTACACATTTTTAACAAAAGTAGTTAAAACATAAAAAAAAAATTTCATGTTCGAGTTAACAAACTTAGATAAAATCACTTTGACCTCAGGTTGACTCAGTAAAGACTTCACGAATTCAGAGACATATCTCTAGAAAAAATACTTTATAAGACTGTTTTTGTACAGAATATATTAATACTATTTACTAAAAGTTTCATGACATAAAATGCAGTTGAAGTAAAAATATATCTCAGGGTATTAGCACTTTTACCAAAATAAAGCAGAGAACTACATTTCAACCTCCTAAAATGACCTAAGGAGGTCGAAAAAACTGGCTATGAAGATATCATGAAGAAATATTAAGGAGGGAAAAAAATGTGAAGAACTTTTATAGAAACACAGAAAATTCTCACTCCTGATATAAATTTAGTCATCATTTTGCATGCATCTGTCAAATTTCTTATATTTTAAATGTCAAATATTAGTTTAAAAGAAACAGAAAACAGTGTCTATATTTTAAGAGCATTATAAATTTATCTTTAATCTACTTTTTAACAATATTAATACTTTTATGTTGCTTAACCACATTTAAATTTAAAAACACATATTGGAAGAATATATTCATATTTATTGGGAAAAAATATTCATACATTTATACAGGCACAAGTAGGGCTATCAAACTCAAATTACTAAAAAACTCAAAGCTGAACTATTAAGATGATTTTATACAATTATAAAATTATGATATCAGAAAAATCACTCCAAAATACTTTGTTTGATTATACTAAACACATTTTAAATTACAAAAATAAAGCTATTCCGTGTTGTACCTTGAGCTTTATGTGGAATATCACACCATTATCTCAACAAATGATGAGGGGAACATTCCTTCTTTTCCCATTGGATCTTTGACTAATTTTCCTTGCCACCAATCAGTATTGACAATTCCTGTACAAAGAATTGTTTCACTCTTATTAAACGTCAGCTCATTGCTGTTTTCTCCTTTAAATGAATACCTTGCAAAATACACCTTCCCAACTGGTAGTCCCTGTAATTGAAAATAATATATGAAACAAATAACATTCCTAATCAATCACCAATTAAAACAGCACTCACTACCTATCTATACAGCTACATCTATTCATATCCTGAATTATAAGCAATTCTTAACATAAACCAGATATACATCTTTTTTTCATATCAATGATCAACACTGAGTTAAGAGCGATTCTATGGAATTCCAAAGAAATGTAGCACAACATTAAACTGATCTAATCTTTAGTTCAAAATGTTAGATAAATTGTATGTGTATTGAAGTTTCAAATGAGGTGTTAAAAATTATATAATAGCAGAAAAAACACTATACTACCGTCGTCTAACATTATATATAAATTTTAACTTCTCGTAAAAAAGGAAACATCTAATTTCCTAAAAACAAGCTGCCATAACATTTAACTAATTTTAGAAAGCAGAACACAACCACTCACTCAACACATTTCAGAATTTGGCAAACTAATTTCTGTTTGTTTGTTTTACAATAAAATCACATTTGGCTATCTGCTGTATCTACCACAGGCAGTTGAATCTCAGATTTTGACATTTTAAACCCGTAAACGTTTTGTTATCCCACTAAGGAACAGCTAGTCACTGACTTTAAAGTTATTTTTAAAGACTAAGATATATTAAATATTTGAGTATTAAGTGGTTAATAAATTAACAGTTCATTTCTATTTGCATTACTTAAATGATTTAGAGTGTGGTGCTCTATGGCACAATGACACTAAAAAATTAGTGTTTGAGATGTGGGTCTGAAAACAAATATAAAAAAAAAGTAAACTAAATGCTCAAGATGGTATAAGAATACAAAAACTTGAATGGAAAAGTCTGAAAAAGGCAAAAGATAAGGGTAGAGATAAAAGCTTGCCCCTCATTAGATAATTCAATAATAATATATAAATCTAAGTAGTTTTTAAATGCTATATATTCTCCTTACTGAAATTCTGTGTTGAGCCATTGATAAGTTATAGATTTAAAATTACCATCAACTTAGCCAAACACATAGTGGAAACATGTTACATATAGAAGTAACACAAAAGTGATAGCAGATAGAATTTAAAACTGTATTAAATACCAGAGACATTAATGAAATTGAAAAATAATACTAAACAAGGAAGCTGGTCCAGGTCCAGAAATAACAGAGTACTAGACAGATGTTTTGTAGCTCTGAGTAGTTTAAGCCTGGGTGACACTATAAGACAATAAATGATTATGTGGGAATAAAAGTCCCAACCATGTTTTTACCATTACTCCTGATGGTGGTGTCATAGACAGTGAAATATATGAAGTTTTATTTTCTTTCCTTTTGGATAAGTTCCTGGGTTTAACAGCTGTTTATTGCCAAATGATTTTAATGTTGTATTCCTAATAATTGTGCATATAGATGTTTTACCCAAGTATTGTTCTAAATTAGTCATTCCTTATGTTGTAAAATTTCCAAAGATTTATTTTATTTTTGATCAGAATCTTACATTTCACATATCCAATTAGCTGTCACTTTTTAAATTGCTACAATCACCACTTTTGGCTGTAAATCATAAAATAACCTATTGAAAATTGACAATGGTATATTGGTAACCATGACTTGAGCTGTCATACTGGAATCAGGTCAAACTAAATAATATTTTTTCAGAACTGCCAAATGCAAGTCTCCTTCTGTATTTTGCCAGCTAAATTGTCTTTCAATCATATTTTAATGGAATAGAAAGCAAGAACAAGAATATTATAGAAGAACAAATTCTAACTATATATTATATCAAAAGAGATTATTTATTAAATAATAATACACAACATAAATTATCTTCAAATTTTTAGACAGAAATATTTTATTTTACACAGGGCTTATTGAGTCCTTGGTGTTTATATACCTAAAAATAGTGAACCGTTGTTCCAGAATTTAGTGAATATTTCATTAAAAAGTGTGCTTTTTCTTATATTCAGAAATTCTTAATATAATTGGTCAAGCTAAAAAAGATGGGTAAAGAATAGAAATTTAGAATAAATGTAAATTGGAATTTATACTTCAGATGTTTCATTGCTAGATGTTAAAATATGCATCATATAGCAGATCATGTGAGTGGTTAACTCTCAAAACTTTGTAAACATTAAATTATACAAAGAAAATGTGTTTTGTCTCTAAAATGCACAACTTTCATGAATTTGAAAACTAGGACAAAACTCCTTCAGAGGAAGAAGCAAGGATCAACTGCATGTTATTTTGTAAAGCTGTTACTTGAATACTAAGAAATCCTTGTCAGTTCCCAAATGTTAGAGATGTTTGACAATGTCTAATCACACACACACACACACAGTGTAGAAGTGTATGTGTATCTAAATAATTTTAAAAAATTATGTTTCAAACCCTTTTATTAAATACATGAAGTACAATACAGTCATCTAATTCATCTCTTAAAACAGACACTTACCAATGCCTCTTGGGAAGGTTTATATACAAATGATTCAGGAAATTGTCCTCTCAGACCTTGAATTTCACCATACAACCAGTCCTTATTAATACGAGCTATAACCTTGATTTTGTCACCTTTCTATAAAAGTAGAAAACATTATATTCCCTTAAAAATTCTAAGTAACATGACGTACCATCTCTTCCTATCTAGGGTTACCATATTTGAAAAATGAAAACCTGGAACATTTTTTTCATACAGTGACACTGTTACAGCTCTGAAACTATTTGTGTTACAGTTTAGACTACAATAATACACCTTTTTATAATTTGCTAAATATTATGATGTGTGTGTGTGTGTGTGTGTGTGTGTGTGTTTTTGGTATAAAGCTGTGTAAAAATACATGTGTACACATACAGGTGGAAAGCCACGAGTTTTTCCAGTTGTACAGATGTATGCACATATTCAATGAAAATATTACAAGATGTCATAATATAATAGGATACATATGCAAAGAAGCATTTTTAATACTTTTTTATAATTGTTATATTTTCCTTTTTTCTTATTCTTCTCTGCTGGTCATAGTAAGGTCAGTCAAAGGTTTGCTGTAACTGGCCAGATTTCCTCTTGAAGGTAAAAAATGTGTTAATTTTCACACCTGTGAACTGATCATATTAATACACCTTTTCCCCACCATTTCTGATAAAAATAGTGATACTTCTATGATCCACTTCCACTGTGATTACTCTAAACTGATGGGTTGTCACTGCTGCATACTTTATCTGAAACTAAACCCTTTTTAATAAAATATATGGTAAAAATATTTTGTCTCACTTTCACCTAGAATCATCATTTTTGCCACTAACTGTTTGCATGATTCTTGTCACTCCTAACAGTCAAACTTCAAAAATGGCTGATCTTTCTGCAGTATCTATAAAATTCCAAACTACAAAGTGTTGGCTATAACTCGACACTTACCATCAACCATCATAGTGGCTGCTGATCCAATGCTCAAGGCTGAGCTCAGTGCTAACTTTTAAACTGTGGCCTAAAGATTTCTATTGTGAGAGACGACCTGATATTTTTATATTTTAGATGTTTCTGTAAAATGGCCAAAGGTAATGCAGTGTTAAAAAAAATGTAATCCTGTAAGCATTGTCAAGTCCAAAAGGGCAGGAACCCTATATACAAACAAATTATATGAAACATTAATACGGTTGCAACAACCTAATAATCACTATGGTAGATATGTTACGCTTTCCATATAAACATTTATTTACATCCATAGACCACATGCGACTATATACCCACCGAGTGGATTATAAGTCTCTATACATATACACCACACACACTAAAATGACAGGATGTGAATGTTATTGCTATGTAGTAAAATAAACCTAAAAACTATTCTACACAATGTACAAAAATGCATTTAGTAATAATGCCTAGGTTTGATTATAATAATCACAGCCACTTTTACTGTAGGTTCGTGAGACAATATTAAAGAATAAAAACGAAGAGCAAATGGACAATCTCTATTATGAACCACTCTCATGGTTCATAACTTTTTTTTTGTTAGTTCATTGTTCTCTAAAACTTTTAAATATTTAAATGCATGTAGATAGTAAAAACATTGGAATGCTGTACAAATGTGTATTTAAAACATAGCCACATAACCTCTGATTGAGAACTTTGTAATTAAATGTAACATATACTTTAAAGATTCATCACCATTAATTTTGTTCTTATAAGCACTATAAACTAGTTTTTTGCAATATTTATCTTTTTTCTCTATTTTTAGCATTCAAACACAGAAAATAATACTTGCTTTGAAGCTCAAATCTCTCTCATCTCCTTCTTCAAAGTCATACAGTGCCACAACTATACATGTTGCAAGTCCTGTACATTGAAAAGCATGAATTAAACCTCATGCATTATCTCTGTATTTTAAATAAGAACTCACTTGGTTGGAAAATTTCACATCTTCACCATATGTAAAAACTGTATTACGTAGTTCTACCTACAATTGCTACTTCCCAATTTTGTTTTATTTTTAAACCATGAAACTGTTTTGATGTTGGAATTAAAATTATTGCACATAATGCAAAATAATCTTATTTACCTTTCAGGAAAATATTTGAAATGCATGGAGCGTTATAAATATCTTTACTAGTACTTCACTATCATAAAACTTACAACAGTATCACTGAAAACACTTAAGTAAATCACTTAAGAAGAAACCAGTTTTCCAGAATGTACAAAAATCATCCATAACACCAAACTATAATTATTATCTGAATCATGCTATATTAATTTAACTAAGCTGTAACAAAACTTTACTATATGTTTAAATTCATTAAAAACAAATGATGAATACCTTCTCTAGTATTAACATTTGTACTGTTGAAATCATCAGTGTCTTCCATCACTACATAAGATGATGGAAAAATACCTTGTTGGTCTCCAAGATTACCCTTCCACCAATCTTCATTTATTTTCTCTTCAAATATGATCACATCCCCTTCTTTAAATGTTAATTCATCAGGGTTTTCACCTTTGAAGCTATAAACGGCTTTACATTTTCTTAATGTAACTGAATTCATTGCATTTTCAGGCCATGGTAAAGACAAATTCTGTTGATAATATTCTAAATTACAGAATGTTATGAAACTAATATGTATTGTTAAAAAAGGAAAAAAAAAAAGCATTTTTAACAATATTAAATTTTATCTTTACATGAATAATTTAAACACTCAAAAGTTGAATAAATGATGTAACACATTACACATCTTTAATCAAATAATACACATTTTTATCATAAACAACTAATATTAAAATCTGTTCTCTACTATGGAAATCTATCTACACATTGCAATTATACAGCTGAAGCTTATACAGTATTTAGTTACAGTTTAATTCTAGCTTTGTCACATTGTATCTTTTTTTTTTTATGTTTAAGTAGAGAATACTACTAATGAAACTAACGTTTATACATTTATGTATTTATTTGTTTACAAAGGATATCAGTTCCACCAGATGACCATTCTAGACTGAGCAAGGAAATATGACAGAAATAAACTCTAACATATTAGAAAATACACTATTTTATTGGGACAAATATGTGTATGTTCATTCAAATTAGTTTAAGATTAGTTTTTAAGGCCAGTTATGAGGTTCATGTAGTTTAATTTGAATTTTGCATAAAGTGCACAAAGGCAATCTGAACTAGTTATCATTAATTTAGCAATGAAAGGCACTCCCCTACTATAGTAGTGGAACAAAGTGTAGCAGCATACATCCGAGATGAAGTAGTGGACAGCAACTTTTGAGCCTTAGGATAAGTAATGTTTTGAATTGTTTTTAAATGCAGCACCTCTTTTTCTTCCAACCATTTAGGGCAAAAACAAAAGTATTGCATTTGTCGCATTGAGGGTTCATTTCGCACTCATAAACATTGAGCTCCTTGCCACTGCAACGAGCACACGTCAAGAAACCATGACATCTTTGAAGACTAAACCACTGACACTGGGGACATCTGAGAGGGTTTGGAATGCATGGCTGTACCCTGCAGTTAAGATAGTCTGCCTTAATGGCGGCAGGTGGACATGGTGATGTAAATGTCAGAGTAAGTCATCATAATTCCATCTTTGTGAGTGGAGATGCACATAGCTGCAGAAACTTACTGGGTGGAGAAACCAGTGAGAATCTTGGACTTTAAGATGTTCTTCAAAACCCTCTCAACAACAGCTCCTTGTGATGGATTCAAAGTAGCATGGGGTGTAACCTCAATAGGTATATCCCCAATCACCTTTGAATGCAAGAGGAGTTCACTCTGTTGAGATGTGGATGTTTCCACCGATATCTCACCAGATCGAAGCTTCTTTAATGATTTTGGAGAGCTAGCAAGTCCCTCTGGTCCCTTCTGAATGAAAAAGGGAGATATCTGCCCCAAAGGTTTGTCTAAAAGGGAATAAAGTATAAGAAAATGAGGTACAACGGGTGTTACAGATGTTGAAGATTGCTGCTCAAAATCTTCAAGATGTGATCGTTTACCGATGGACTGTTTTTTCACTATTTTATTTAAGTTTTTATTTGGAGGATATATAATAAAAAAAGGAATATTTTGGTCCCCACTGACCCTACCCACCATGGAGCCCTAAAAGGAGATGCACTACAATGCCAAACAAGCACACTGCAGCAACACCAGGGTTTCGTGAGAACTATACTCAAACACCAGCATCAGATACAATACCCACAACACCTATTGAGAACATGCAACATTAATACTTGGTTGACCCTTGCCCCAATGGACCAGCCAATTGGCTCAAGGGGCCCACCCCAAGGCCACCGGTCTACAGGAATTCAAGGCCAAAGTGGTGTGTTAGGGTTGGATCCCTTAACCACCAGGATCCTATCCTTCCTTTCACGGGTCACCACACACGGTAAACACATGGGTGAATGTTTAGATCCAAGATGAGGTAAACTGAAAAACAGAACGTTCCCTGGAAGGTCCTCTCAGGACATACAGAAATCAACACTAAGAGGGGGGTGCAGAAGGATAGTGGGTGTTTCTGAACAAAGAATACAATTGATGTATCAACATATTTCACTGTGAAATCTATCCTTCTAAATGAAATATAAAAAACACAATTGGTAAGTTGCTCCACTGATATTTTTATAGTTTTAAATCATTCTACTGTATAGAAACTTAGTAAATGTATTATAACACAGCAAAACAATGTTTTTTGTTGAATCCTGTGAAACTGTATGAACAATTAATTACACACATAGCTAAAACTTCTTCAAGTGTAAAATAGGACTTTTTCAAATTTCTTCATTTACCTTTATATAAAAATGAAAAACACTAATATTCACCAGCACTTAAAATTAAATTTTTGAATAGAAGATTTAAAGTTCTAAGTAAAAGAGGTTATATTTTTAATTACAGAATGAAATTACCTTAAAGTATCTTTCTAACTCAAAAACTAGAGCATTTTGTCATATAAATCATGAATATTTCCTATTAAAAATATATAACTTTGAATACTAAGGAAAAATCTGTTTAATTGGCATTAAAACTTACAAAATCATTTTTCGTGTTTAAATTCCCATAATGAACATTATGCATAGTGGATAGAGGGTCTTGAGGTGTAGTGAGGGAAGATATATGTTGGAATGATTTTTCTTCCTTTGTTGAAGTCCTTGCTGAAGGTACAGTTTGAAGTAATGACCTATATATTCACAAAAATATCCTTTACTACTTCAATAATATCTTTTACAATGAAACTTTCTTGGATATTTATCTTACACATATTTCTAGCAATTGTAAGCACCTAAAGTTGTATTTTAAACAACAGATTTTCTTTAGGTAAATTCATTGTAATTTTATTAAAAGTATCTTTTGCTCATAAATAAAACCTTTCTTTTCAAAATATTTTTCAGCTGAGGCAGAATAATCCTTACAGTTTATAATGACTTGGGAACTTTGTGATGGTTTTAACATTAAGTTAGCTAACCAGAAGACAGTTAAAACATTGCTAGTGATAAGCTGTACCATAAGAAGCTTGTAAACTTTAAAATGATTTTAAAGTAAATGCACTTTATTATTAAATGAAAAAAAAAATTGTAGTTTAAATAGTAGCTTCATAGGTTTCAAAACATTTCACTTGTGTGCTTGTCTACTTGAAAGCCCCCCAGTGGCTCAGCGGTATGTCTGCGGACTTGCACGCTAAAATCCGGGTTTCGATACCCGTGGTGGGCAGAGCACAGATAGCCCATTCTGTAGCTTTGTGCTTAATTCAAAACAACAACAACGTCTACTTGAATTCTACCCTGAAGCATCTACACGTGAAACTGACAGGTTGAAAAAAAGAACACAACTAAAGAAACTTAATTTTAGCTTGGTCATACCCATTATCTATTTGATAATTTTTAAAAAGTGATTATTGTTATCAGTGGTAATGCATTCATGCTCTGCAGTTATTTAAAGCATAACATGATTCCTTAAAAAAAGAAAAAAATACTTCAAAAGATTTACTGGTGTTATGAATAACTAGTTTTATCACTACTATTTCATGCTATTTTGTTACTTTCTTGTATGCTTGTTTAATTTTTGTTTAATCAGAAAAATGTGTTGTCTAATAACTGCTATGCATTATAATACGGCAAAGATATACCTTATATTTTTTCTATTGTAGTTATTATAAGAGCACTCTTCTACCTGGTTTCTCAAGTTGCTTAAGTTACTTCTTGTTAGTTTTGTTAGTACCCCACTTTGATTGAGGCTAAAATTTATGAAATTATAAAAAGGGATATTTTCTGCCAAATAAGAGTGGTATACTGTAGATTACTATCAGTATCATGTTTGTTACCCTTCTAACATCAAATATTACATCCCGGATTTATGTGAAGATGTTAAATATACCATCACTCAAAAGATTTTCATGCCTGGAATAAAAAATTTAGATTGAAGTTCACATTTATCAGAAAGATAACTTTAGTAATCTTAAATATTTACCAAAATTATAGAAATATTTAACTAATGTATATGCAGTTAAGCATGCAAATAGTTTATTACATACCATTTCTTTGTCTGAAACCTAGCACCAAGAGACATGTATGTGTATTTATCACACAGTGGTTTTTGTTTGTGCTATATTATAGCATAAATATTTGCAAGTCATTAAACTTTCATTAAATTGGTTAATTCCTTCAGTATTGGTAATTACCAAATATTTCTGAGGAAGAATTTCATAATTTATTTCTTCAGTTCATATTATATAAAAGGTTGATTTTTGTAATGGTACATACTGTTAACATTCAAGGTATTTACTGGAATGTGTAAAGTTCTTAACCATGAAATAATCAATTCTAAATCTAAATAAATGAGGTATAATGCTGTTTATATCCTTACACTAACTCTCACACACTAAGAAATTTCAGCAAACATTAACTGAATGTTAGGTATTACATGCAATAAATAAGCAATGCAATGTTTAATATATCCATTGGGTATAATTGGAAATGAACTTTTATTAGTTGTAAAGTTACATTTCATAACTAATTTTTCTTATCTTACACCAATCCATAGCATCATAGTGACTAATATGATTATACAGTTTACATACTTTACGCTGTGTATCAATACTTTAACCTAATACTACTATGACATTAATATATACTTCTGTTAACATTAGTGAACATTTCAGTTACACATCTTTAAAGTATTCTGATTCACATTTACACAAGGATATTTACCAAACATTTTGAACTTTGTGTGAACTAACTAGATATGGTCAATATTTATTTAATACTGAACATTATTTTAATTTACAGTTCACACACAACTGCATTTGTCAGAATTACTGAACAATAAGTATGTTAAAACAAGCCCATTCAAGTCTGATATTATGCAGCCATGAGTTCTAGAAAACATTACAAGTGATGTGTACAGATATTTTTCATTTCCTTTTGTGACAAAACTATCTAATCGGAAAATTAGGGCAATGTCTATAGCAAAAATAAATCCTTTTATAAATATATTAATTAGAATAATTCTACAGCAAATGTTATGGTATCTTCTGAAGATATTCAAATAAATACACCACAACATTACTTTTGATATTATTTTCCTTTCAGTGGTCTTTAACAACTTGTATACACTAAAGTAGAAAAAAAACTGAATAATTATTATGAATGTTAAAACCATTTTAACAATAATCTTTAACTGTACTAATGGATTTATGGAACGGTTATTGATGGAGACATACTGAATCATGGAAAGTAAAGTGCAAAAGATTAAGCTTAGTATTTATATAATTTTATTTGGTACATTTTACTTACTTTTGCTTTAATAATGTATTTTAAGGTACAACTTGTAATTGTTGAAGCAAATGACAAATATAACAATAAAAAAAGGAACAGAAACTAATGGAAATGTTCTGAGTTGCAAGAACCATTTATAACTGCCTTAAAACCATAATTGTAATTCCTTGCTATTCTGGTAATGTACGTCTTGTTATATTGATACTAGGTATTTTATTCTTGCAATAATTTCAACACTCAAGTTTTATTTTTATATAGTTACTATCACAGATCTTTAAAGTTGTTTTGTCAAGAAAGCAAATCTGTATTTTTGTTTAAAATAAAGTCTGAAGTGATAAAAAAAATTAAAATTATACTAGATACAGGACTATAGCTCTAGGAACAATGTCTGATATGATTATGTAAAATTATTTACAAGTAAAGCTGCTTTATTGTAGCACAATATATCACAAAAAATTATTAGAAAGTAACAAACATTTATCAAAACATAAACATACAAAATATGAAGCCAAATCAATCGTTTGATTTTTGCTCTTGTTCAAAGTTACCAATGAGGAGTGGAATTTTCTGAAACTAGTATTACAACTCATTGATAGATTTTACTTAATATTTATCTTTTATTAATTTAAAAACCTTTTTGGGTGAAAAATTCAGAAGAATAAATTAAAAATATCTGTTCTGCATCTTTTCGAAATTCCTACATAAACATTGGATCACAACTTGAATAAAAGACATCTCAAAACATGTAACTGTTCGTCAGTCTATGAGCAAAACAAAAACGAGTTAATCAGTGATGTCGAGAAAACCCACTTGTAGATAAAAATATATATGTCATAACAGCTTGTTTGAGAAAATCTTTTATGTAGAGAAGCAAACAACATTCAACTTTCTTCGTTCATCATCAGGTTCACAGAGAAAGGAAGAAGCTGACCATATGTTTGAAAGAGGCTGTGTAAATGAGTGTCAGAATGTAGAGGGCAGTGTTAGATGTTTTCTATGGATATGTTGTGTTTATTTGACTTGAATTGTTTGAAAACGTGTGAAAATGACTTATGTTCTTTGAATCTGATTTCCATTTTTCTACTTGTTTCTCCAATATAGAAGTTGTGGCAGTTATCACATTGTGTTTTATAAATAATGTTGGTGTGGTGTTTTTTCAGTGTAGTAATAATAATAAAATAGATAATATAAAATTATATATTCAAACATTTAAACACCCCCTCTACATTCTGACACTCGGTTACACAACCCCTTTCAAACATGTGGTCAGCTTCCAGTCAGTTATCTCTTTCTTTCTCTGTGAACCTGACAATGACTGAAGGAGGACAAAATGTTGTTCCCTCCTCTACATAAAAAAATTCTCAACCCAAACGAGCGGTTTTTACATATATATTAAAAACGAGTTATTTACATATTAACTGTAACAGGTGGGAATACGAAGCTTAAAAATAATAATAAGAAGATAGGTGAAAGAAATGTAGAAATACAAAACTATAAAACTAAACAGAAAATTCAAGTTATAAATGTGTGTGAAACTGAAGAAATAAAAATGCTGAAAAAGATGAAATAAAATAGAAATATCTTAATATAATATTTATAAGTCTATTCAGATTTATAATTAGATTAAAAACCACTAAAAAATACATACACTTGAATAAAATAATGATATTTAGTAACATACGAATATTGTTATACTGCGAGATAATTAAGTTACCTTCAAGAAAGAAATTTATAATAATTTAATAGTATGTCAAGAAGATCAAAAATGCAAGTAAAATTAATTTTCTTTTATTATTACCTCACCTTTCTTCTTTGGCTTTTGTATCTAATGAGGCCTGCCATACAGTACTGGAGCTTTCAAAACTAACAGGCACAGGGCTCCTTACACCTTGGTAGGAATTGACATTCAACTTTGAAGTTTTGGATTCATTTGGCACTTCCCTAGGTATATTAGATACAGAGAAACGATTTTCAAGCTGAGCAACATTACTATGACTTAAATGTGACTCATTATTTTTTTCACATGGTGATGCACAAGAACCACTGGTGTCTTTTGGAAAACAGGTAAAAGATCTTGGAGTTGTTAATTTGTTTTCTGGGAGCACATTACCTGAATGAAATGAAACTTGCAACTTTGTATTAGTCCCTTCTAATAGTGAATATTCATTAATATTGTATGTATCACTTATGTCTAGCAGATTTTCTTGACTTTCCTCTTTCTGATTATATGAAGTGCGTGTTTTGGGTTTGGGGATTAAACAAGACAAAGCAGATGAATCAACTAAAACACTAGATTTACAAGTGCCACTGACAGACAGAGTATGATCATCCTGACCAGTAAAGGTGCTTGAGGTAATACCATCATCAACATTTCTTGGAAAGTGAAGAGAAGCATGTCCTTTCTTTGAGTAATGAAATGCTGGTTTAGGCACAGGTGATGAAGTTACTGTGTCATTCTCTTTCAAGAAAGATGATTTGTCCAAATTTTTATTGATTTCTTTTTCTGTATTATAGATGGTTTCTAACTCAGCTTGATAATCATTCTTCTGTGAAGTGGCTGGTTTCTGGACAAACAAAATATTCTTTGATGAACATAACATTATATTTAGGGACAATGAGGGACCTATTAGTCCATCTCAACTCTATCCTCTAAGCCACACTAAAACTATTAAATAAATAATATTAAAAAAATTAAACCAGCCCTTATAATTTATATATTTATAAAGTTTTCTTTTAAAACTCACTCCAATTTACTGATGCCACAACATCTGAAGACCATAGGCCAAACACCAAATTTGAAAAATAAAATTGTCTTAGATGCAGATGACTTGTACCTTGCCTAATTCTATAATTCTCTATACCACCACTTAAAAGAAAATACAAATCTACCTTAGAAAGTTATATTTAAACCACACTTTGTGTTTTATTTAGATTAAATAAAAACTGTCCCTCAAAAAATACAGTTGATGAGACTTGGCTTTACACTTTCTAATTAGATGAGAAATAAATCTTATCTTCTGTACAATTTACTAGGTTTTAATGGCAAACTCTGAAAAATTCTGAATAAGAATTTGTTTTATGCATTCAGATTTAATAATAAACACATATATTAGTTGTTTCATTCTTGCCTATTAACTTTTCTTTCCAAAAACTGAGGTTCAAGAATATTGCTGTAAGTTACATTTTCTAATATTCCCAGCTCAATTTGTGAAGAAAATGAGATGTTAGCTGTGATCACACCAGTTTTATTCATAAATCATCTAACTAAGAGTGTAAAATTTTCTTTTGGTTGGTTACTTTGTGCAAATGTTTTACTAACATTAAAAATGGAACTTTATCCTCGACTCTGAATTAATAAACAAAAAACATTTTCAAGAATTATTTGAAAAGATGAAATTTCCACATTACACATAGTTTGCAGTTTGCTTTCAACACAAAAACAATTTTGATAATTGTCTTGGACAATGATATTGGTATTTTAGTGTATTTGTGTAAAAATGTTTTTAAGCTTGTTAGCTTATATGTGATGGAATAATGACCAATTTTTTGTTTTGCTTATTGTCATTTAGTTTCTTGTTTTTAGTGCGATTCTGACAGCTTTAAAAATTTAAGTGTTCACTTGCATAGATATACATGAATGACAAGCAATTCAAAAATAACAAAAAATAACTGTAAATGTTTGAGCCATGCCATGTTTTAATTATTAAGGATAAAACTCAAAATACTTTTGCATTTGGTAAATGGAATATTATGCTATAATTTTGGTTACCTCATAACAGAATCATTTGTCAGATATAAAAAGACTATTTAGCATAGATAGTGTTATTAATTAATTAGTTTTGTGTTTGATGTTGAAAACAGTGTTTACAATCCATAAAATTGGGGTTTTAGAGATTTCTAGAAGACCTAAGTGAAGAATTTACAAAAAATGGCTACATGAGCTGAAACAGAAAAAAAAAGTAAAGTCATGCAAAAGAGAAGACAGGTCAGAGAAAAGTTAAACGTAACATTCACTGTAATTGGAGTGAAAGGCCTAATGGATGATATGTTACAATGATTTAACAATATTGAATGAGATAAGGAGAATAAGTTGTATCACCAAGTATTTAGATTTTGACAAAAAGCAGATGATTATTTGGAAGCATGTAAAAGTAGACTATTATTGGCAGAACAAAATACAGTTGTGGTTGCTCATACAAGTGAATTATATAGACATTATTATGATGTATATATCAATATTAATTAAAAAAAATAGTTGAGCTTGTCAACTGAATTCTAGCGCAATTTAATTTGCCTGGGTGAAATTTTTTTTGAAGCGATGAAAACTATATAGTGTTTGAGACACAGTTTCAATATCCACAGTGTAAAGACCTTTGGAAAAAAAAGTTTAACTTGTTTTAAATACAAGTGTGTGTGTGTGTGTGTGTGTGTGTGTGTGTGTGTTTTTTAAACAAGTGTATACTTTTCATTTATTATCAAAATCAACACCACAAAGTCATAGGCACCTAATGTAGAAAAAAGCTTAGTCCAAAACAAATATTTACTTTAGCATGTAAAATTTAAAAAGTTTGACATTTTAAAATTAGTGATGCATTCAATTAAAGTATATTTCAACAACCAAACACACAAACTATGTAGAAGATAAAGTAATAGATTTTTATACTTCAAGCACTACATTGTGAAATCTATCTAGCATTTCCATGAAACTAATATTATTAACTGCAAACTTCTCTTTTTTGTCATGCTCTGCACACTAATGTAGACATGATGTAAAACTTTTGCTTATATACTATCCAATTACAACTTACAAATATGAATAGATACATTGTCAAATATGAAAAATAAATAACATTGACATGTTTTTTCTTACTTTAGAATACTATTTGCTTTATGTGCATCACAAATTTGTAGCATTTTTTTCTACTTACAACAAATATATTTGTTGATTTGAAGGTGGGGCCAGACTTTGGTGGAGCTGAAAAAAATTAAACAGCAAAAAATCAAAAAAAAATTAAAAAAAAAGCAATTAAAAAAAAAGAAGAGAAGAGTAAACACCAAAAAATATCTATAAGCTGAAGAATATTGCTAATCTTAAATTCAAAATACACATTAAAAACAGTCAGTTATAACAATAAATAAGCTATTTTAATGAAGCTATAATAAATAATGCTCATTAAGATTAGAAATAACACTAGTGAATTTTTGTTTCCATAGACAGGTAAAAATTTTATTATTATTATGAAATATATTTAGAGCAATTTACAAATAAGCAAAAGTTTATGCGTCTACTTTACAGAAATATAATTTAGAATGTTTTAATAATATGTACTATGCCTATTTTTAATTACTTTTCTGGAGCAAAAATACACACTGAGCTATCTACACTCTGTCCTCCAAGGAGAAACCTATGAAGTAATTTACAGAGCATGTTAATACTTAAATTTATTTACCAAAATGTATCAAAGTACACCCTAGTGAATTACTGAATTTAGATTAAAGAAATTTGCTTTTTAATTTTATTATTGATGCTATTGAAACTCTTCTGTAGCATTTTACTTACGAGTGAAATATTTGTGGGTAAATAAGATGTATGAAACAAGCTAGGAAATTGAGAGGTTTTGATTTTACCCCTCCCACCAAAAATAATAAAAAAAGGTATAGGGATAAATAGCCCACGAGCCCAGAAAAGGTGAGAAAGATTTTTTTGCTATAATCTCTTTTTTCACTTGCATTCTAATCAATATCATAGATACACAGATCATTAGCTATTAAACATGACAAAAAGTACTTACTTAAAGCTATCTTAAAATGTTTCCAAGTTCAATATATTGGTTATTTTTGTTTACTTTGAAATCCTTGAGTTACCAACACTTTTGAGTAATGACAAAATATTAGAGCACAAAATAAATTTGTGCTATAATGAAACATTAGTTACATTAGAACTTCTTTTCTACTTTCGTCATACTGGACTTTGTACTCTTGTTTCACTATTTAATATTGTAACTTTTATTTAAACAGTAAAGGTTGACTAATCAGCACCTCTCTAGTTCTAAGGATTACAAAATGTATATATCATGCATAAACATAATAATTTTTCTTTAAGCTTAGAACACAGCAGAATACTCACAGTTTGTCATATCTTTACAAAACAGTATTCTTAACAAAATATAAATATGAAATTGCATATCAATTTATAAAAAAAGCAAAAAAAAAGTGTAACACAAAGATATAGGCTTTCAAGGTTTACTAGTTTTCTGTCTAATATCTTTGGCAAACATCAAATTCCCACCTGAACCATTTGTAAAATCACAATATTATTGAGATTAAAATCAATTAATATTTGTTCGAAGAAGACTTATTAATGATGAGTGGATCATCATAACCATCCGGTTAAGAAGAGCCAGTCACAAGGTACTCTCTGATGAATGGCAAAAAAATTCTAACAGATGGATATGAAGAATAAATTTGAAAATAGTTTCCCACTACATAATTTCCATTCTATCAAGAAATGCTACTCAAACAGAAAGATGAAGCTTCGGACCAGGAAGAGGAAACTTCTACAGTAATATTGTTCCAATCTAACTACAAGTTAAGCTTGGGGTTTAAGTGAGAGGAAAGGATAAGACACATTTAAAAGAAACCCCAAAAAGGTACCACTGGCTGATCAAAACCCACTGGAAATGGTACATATGGGTACAACCACGAAAATGAGGGATCAAAATAGATAGAAACTCATGTGCAAAAGAAAAGGGAGATACAGAGATGTTACATACAAGACATTCCATACCTCTGAATTAAGGGGGAGAAGTCTTGTTCTGATAGAGAAATGAGGTGACTACCCCTACACCAGTTGTAGTTGCGACCTCTTGAAACTGCAAAGGCATAGTTCATGTAGTCAAAAACTTCAACAAAATATAGAAAAGGCTAAGTAGCTAACGAAAAAATATTGAAACTCTCCACTAAAAAAAAAAAAAAAATGAAAACAACAATAACCGAAATTAGAAAAAAACACATGAAAATAAAATCATGTGAATATAAAAGCTAAATTGCAAGAAAAATAAGCTAGCCAGCACAGTAAGACTGTCAATCAAGAAGTGATAAATAGTGCAAGATTAGAGTGCAACCAGTGACAACAGAGTAGTGCACTCCTATTAGGGGAGGACTGCTGCACTGTCATTTACATTTGATACACAGAAGGAAGTAAAATACCAACAATAGAAGGAAATGACTATAATAATGAAATATCTTTTATTAAGCAAATTCAAACATTTTTCTTTACAGCTTATTTAGGAGAATTATATACACCAATATATATGCAAAAATGGCTCGTTTGGGTTGAGAAAAAATTTTACATAGAAGAGCAAACAACGTTTCGACCTTCTTCAGTCATTGTCAGGTTAAATATTTTCTCAACCCAAATGAGCCGTTTAAAAATATATATTTCTCTACAAGTGGGTTTTCTTGACATCACCGATTATATACACTAATATGCATTAAAAAAATTAAAGAAAGTAGTGGGAGCTTACAAGGCTAGTGGTGAGAAAAATATTAGTTCAGAAAGCTTTTTTGATAGGTGCTAGATATTATATCTAAAATAAAGATACAAGATAAAATATGTATTGGTCTATAACTTTCATCTTTCCTGCAATTTATGTACAATCAGCTGTAATTTCACATATATTTCTGACCCACACTTTTTTTTTAAATAAAGATCTCAAAGCTTATTCCTTTCATACTTCATACACAAAAATATTAACTGAGTTTATGACTAATTTCATTCATACTTACACATAAAAATATTATTTTTGCATTATGATAGGTTTCTATTGCTAATTTTTTTTTATCAGTCTTTAGATCTTAGATTTTGAACAAGTTTCCACTATATTAAGCTGAACTTTTAAAAGTTCTATTTCCCCTATAATAAAATTTTGTTCTAATAAACTTTACCTGTTACATGTTCTGGATGTTATGTTTTGGATGTAATTACTAACTACTACATCTTCACATACAGATACACAAAACAATGAATAATCCAAAGAAATGCAAATATATATGTCACGACTCTCAAATAAAGTGACTATCACTGCAGCCTAGACAATAAAACTGACCAGTTTTTAGCTTATGATGATTACTGTTAAATGAAAAACAATAATCAGATGGCTGTTGTGTGGTCAATATATCCACAATTACACTTTAACCCTCAATGAAATAAGCATTTGAAAAGATAGAAGGAAGGAGCTTGTTAACAAATGTGTAAGCTAAGACAACACATTTGAAAATTTTGTTGCAAATAAATGAAAATGTTGATGTTCTTAAAATAGTTGCTTTTTCTTTTTCTACTTTTGTCAGCATGGGTGGCACATTTGCCAGTACTTTTTAAAGTGGTCAAAAACATTAATTTCAAACTATAAAATGTACATTATTGTTTTCCCATGTTATAGAGAAAGCACAAATACTCAAAATTTCGTTTTTGAATTTGATCAGCAAAATCTGCCACATTGCATGTTGACTACCAAAATGTTTAACAACATACAAAATCTGCCACATTGCATGTTGACTACCAAAATGTTTAACAACATACAAAATCTGCCACATTGCATGTTGACCACCAAAATGTTTAACAACATACAAAATCTGCCACATTGCATGTTGACCACCAAAATGTTTAACATACAAAATCTGCCACATTGCATGTTGACCACCAAAATGTTAAACATACAAATGCCCTTGAAATCATCTTATACATAATCTTCTGCATATTTTGATGTAGAAATGTTTCTTTAAATCGATTATGTAACAAAATTAAACATTTAAAATGAAAATGTAAACCAAATAAACACATTTTTCTTAAAATGTTTACCCTTACATAACTGATAATAATTTTACAATTAGAAACCTCACTTTTTATAACTGACTCAATATATGTGAACATAATATTAGACAGAGGTTCCATTTCACTCAAACATCTTTTAAGTTTCACCATGATTAAATATTTGCAGCAACAATTACCTATGCTTGACACAAACTGGTGTTGTACTTTACCTTCTTTGATATCCTACCATCTACTTGTATATATATATATATACGAGTTTTGAAGGTTTGGTAATAAACCCGAGAGTAACAAATCTTTTTTCTTAGTTTGCTTAAGACAGTTACCTTAAACTTTTAGTTGTCTAAATATTGGTGATTTAATGAATAGAAAATATTCACAGCATTTTTCAATATAAAATACATAAATAGCAACTATTATGTAGTTGAAACACTGATAATACGTACTAAAAGTCTCATAGAAAGACACACAATCTGTTAATCATGTTGTCTGTTGACCACCAATTCACAGGTAATATGCTTATCTATCAACCATATCAACATTATTGGCAGCTTTTTAACACCATACAAGAGCAATTTAACATTATTATTCATTTTTTTAACCCAACAGAAATATCAGGGCATCAAGTGCATGAAAAACATCAAAACTGTAAAAATGTATCTGTGAAAATTTCATGGATTTTTAATACTTTGATATCTAAAATTTGATAGGTTGTGATAAAATAAAGAATGGTATGAAGTTCTACTTGCTGCCCAATGAGTGCGCAGAATCTTAATGCCATAAGGAAGTTTTTTATTTACATAAAATAGTAAGTTAACAAACCTACCACAATCATTGTCAATATAATCTGTATTTTGAGCTGATTATCAATAAACAGAACATGCTTTCTGAGATCAAAATATATTTCTTGATCAGCAGAGACTGCTCGACACTTAAAGTTCTATGTAGCATATGGTAAAAAAATAACCTGCAGTTGCAGGCTGCAAATTTTACACTTGTTAAGTATCATAACTGTGATTAAACCTGTTGTCAGAGAAGCATGATGATAAAATCTCACTCATCAACATGAATTACTCATTGTAAACTTTATTCATCTCTGAAACACACACACCAAAATTACTAAATACCAATCAGTCAATTATTGCTATCACAATAAGCATGATGAACATGAATTTAAAATCCTCAAAACACCTATGAAAGGAACCTACTCTTAAGCCAGAAATGAAATAGATCCCCAAATATTTTACTTACGAGGTCTAGGAGGAGCCTCTTTTCTTTTCAGTTGGTCAGTTTTTGATTTAATAATTGTTGGCCTTCTCAAACTGTTTATCTGCTCTTCATAATTGTGTGTACTGCTATTCTGTGAATCAAGTTTATAGTCCTACAAACACGAACACATAAAAAAGTATTTGTATGATATACTATTAAATGAACACTTATAATGAGAAAAACAACCCTAAAATACAAATGTCTTCTTTTTTGTAACAACTTCTGAGAAAAATGTCGCATAAAATCTTTAGAAGCAATTTTCAGTTATAGCATAAAATACCTCTGTAGCGTTGGAAAAACACATGAAGAATACAATACAATAGCACAATGATTCTATATAGTCAACACCAGTTAACATTTTGAAAACAAGTCCTTTTCTAAACGTGGTGTGTATTTCACTGCTATAATAAAACAAAAAACACAAATGTGAAAAAAAAATATGTCTATTATTCATAGTATTAAAAATAAACATGAATAAAAATGGGATGATTTTGAATGCACTTTCTACTTTTATACTCTGCACTGCACATGGAGTGATAACTAACAATCTTTGTCTTTTATATTTAAGTGTGCCATCTGAAAATAAACTCACCTCATTTCATTTTTTTAATTTTATATAGAAATGTTTAAAAATCTTTCTTAGGTTCTTCATTTTCTTCACTGAAGACGTTCATTGTAATCAAAGTGTGGATTTTCATGACTGATCAAATTAAAACAGTTCCATAATTTCAGTAAATTTTCACAAATGACATAGTTTGATAAGTTTCTCATCATCAACTTGAATTCCCCCTTTTTCCTTGTAAAACTGAGTTAAATATACCTGGTGATATAAGTTATGAACTTTACATTTTACTATAAAATAAATATGAAGACATAATATACGAGAACAATGGTAAAATTGTTTACATGGCTACTCTAGCTAAGTTTTAAATTATAACAGTCAAAATAATTTCATTTGGCATGATTTAAATTTGCTGAAGATATACACAAGCTACTAGAGAAAACTTCTTGCTTATTATACTCCTAAAATACTGTAAAAAATTCACATTTTTAAAAACTTGTCCATTTCAAAACTTATTAACTACTCTGCTTAAATGATTGTTTAAAATAGAATTTCAGAGATGCTAAATATTTCAAATGACTGAGCGTAATGATTGTAGACAGAGCCCTTTATCGTTTGGGGCTACTAGGCCTGACCAATGTCTCTAAGCTGTTTATTATTATATTATTATTATAACTTATTATTTATTGCTGCTATAGATTGCTCATTTATGACTGTGTTTTGTATATTTAATAAATAAATTAAAATTATTTTGAAATTTCATATCTCATAAAAAAAACTTTATTTTGTTGAATAAATTATAGTGAAATTCTATGGTAACAATGCAGTTATTTATGATTTTTTGTTCTTCAGCTATATACATAAACTCTGAAAAAAAATTGTTGGATATCCTCCATGTGCAAAATTTTAAAAGGCTTAGCAACCTATGTCCAGCAGCAACCAAGCACAAAGGTTATAGCAAGAATAGATATTTATCACTTCTTTATTTATTGTTTTATATTTTAAGAAAAAAGTTTAATAATTTATTTCTAAACAGTAATAATCTATATACATGATACATATTATACATATAATTCAAATATGACGTAATTCAAAATACTAGTCCACTAAAATACAGCCAAGACAGGGAATTCTAAAGGTCAGTTTTATATTACAAGATATGTGACCTGGGTAAATGTGCATAGTGTCGATGAAAGATATGTAATGTTATGTACGCATAACCAAAAGATCAATATAATAAAATCTATATATGTTTATACATAGTGTTCCGAGACTACTTACGACTAAACCATTTGTATTTTTGTGTTATAATATGTAGTCATTCTAGCACATAAAAAGCATAATTTATATTTATTTCCTAATATTTTTTAGCATGGTTACTATGTTGGTTAGCTAACAGACCCCATACATAGTTCGGGTATAAATAATACCATTTGACAAAGTTTTACAGAAAATAAATGTTTAAATGTATTTAGGAGGTTTTAGAGATTTTGCAAATAATAATTGAGATTTTGGGGATGAAGAATAGTTTTCTTTAATCTTAACATGAAATCACTTTGCACACAGACTAGTAATGAAACAGACTATTTTCACAAACAAATATTTAATAAAAATGTCATTAAAAAAAATTTGATTTTTGGACAAAAAATACATATAATCTTTATTAAACGTCTATTGATAAATTCTGTGAAGTTACAGATGATGTATCAAAAGTTATAATGCAATGTGTGCAAATGTGTACACAAGAATGTATATTACACAAGCTTGTTGCAAAAGGGTTAAATATAGCATCTCTGCAATTTTACCAGTCATTTGAAAAAAGTTTTACACAACACTGGTCTTTGTTTCTATTAATGGATGACATTTTGCAATGAGTGAACAAAAGAATTTGTTGTAGTGTTAATACATTTACATATATATTAAAATACCAGAATGGTTTTGAACACTTGCATACAATACTTAAAAAACATAGCTTTTCTAAGTACAATATTTTTATGTGCTATTAATCACAAATCAAATATTTATAACATAGTGAAGACCTAAAAATACTAAACCGAAAGACTGCCTACACACAAATCATTCAGTCTGCACATTAAATTCATACGATAAATCTTGGGTACTGATAATTAAATGGTTTTAATAAAAGCATTTGAAACATAACAGAAAATATTTTTATTATTTCTACCTAACTTAACTCAAAATAAAACCCCACATAACATTAAATGTAATGTAACAGTCATGCACATACAACAGCACCATTCAAACATATTACCTGGGAATATTATTTATTAGTTTTATCATTCAATACAGAACTGAAGTTGTATGTTTCAAGATAACTAACTGCAAAGAAAAAGTATTTAAAACATTTTACAACAAAATACATGAAACAAAGTTTCAGTTCAGAACACACATATCATTAATAAATGAAAACAATTTGCAAATTTACATAGGCCTACTATAATACAAAAGACACACACACTGCTGGCCAAAATCTTAAGGCCAATAAACATAAAGAAAAAATATGGATTTTGCATTGTTAGACTCAATCATATATTTAAGTAGAGCTTTGAAAGATGAAAACAAGAAAAAGAAAAATGAAAAACTTTTTCAGAATTTAATAGGGAAAATGTGAACACTATGAAATCAGCCTAAATACTAGGTGGTTAAAAGGTTAAAATCATACCAAAAAGAAGTTCTAAACAGGGTATGAAATGCCAAACAAGAGGTCTCAGTAGTGAGTTGTAAGGCTATTATTGCAAATAACTGCAAACATTTGCTTTGGCATGGTCAATATAAGCTTTTGCAGAAGACTGGCTGGAATGTTATTCCAAGTGGTGAAGATGGCTTCACGAAAATCTTGCACTGTTTGAAACTGATGTCCATTTCTAGACTTCCTTTGCCATTCACCCCCAAACATTTTCAATGGGGTTCAGTTCAGGATAACACACTGGATGGTCCAAAAGAATCACATTAATCACCATGAAAAAGACCTTTGTCCTGCAGACATTGTGGATTGCAGCTTTGTCCTGCTGAAAGATCCAGTCATTTCCACACACACACTAGACTCTTCAGTCAATAAGGATGCTCTCTCAAACATGCCAATACAGCCAGCTGCTGTTTGATGCTGCAATATAACCTGAAGATCCATTGTTTCATAGGAGAAAGCACCCCAGATCATGATGGTACAGCCTCCAGTGTGTCATGTGGAAAATGTCTCCAGTGGGATATCCTTATCGTGCCAGTAACACTGAAAGCTATCTGGAAATCAAGGTTAAATTTTTCTCATCAGAGAACAAAGCCTTCATCCACTTTTCTACTTCTCATGTTTGGTACTTCTAAGCAAAGTTTAACTGAGCTGTTTCGTGGTATGGAAGGAGGCGGACCTTTAAAGAAGTTTGCTGTTTTTAAAGCCTTTCTCTCGCAGATGCTGTCTCATTGTTCTTGAGATGTATTCTGCATCCGTAAGAGCTTTAATCTGATTCAACAATCAGCTGTATCTTATTGGATAACCAGTTGAATCCTCTTACTCAATGCTAATGAAATTTTCTTGGACCGAGCACTTGAAATTCTCATTCCGTACCCCTCAGGATCTTTTAAAAAATTTGCAACAGCATTTTACTTTGCCTAATCTCACTAGTGATGGCATGCAGCTCGACAGTTCTGCCATGTTCAAACTCTGTCAACTTTTTAGCCTTTGTCATGTTTTTACCCAATGTAACACAGAAGATCTCAGTGGGAGATAGTGACAATGCTTGAACACAAATGACTAAATTTCATACGTGTTTAGCGATTAACGCTTTGTTTAAATGTGGTCTTAAACATTTGACCAGCTAGTATTTAGGCTAATTTCTTAATGTTCATATTTTCCCTATTAAATGCTAAAAGTGTTTTTATTTTTATTTTCCCTTTTCTTATTTTCATCTTTCAAAGCTCTACTCAAATAATAAAAGTCTTTCAATTTAGAAACAATATCTACAGTGTTCTTCAGAGGCTGTATCTGTGTAATAAAATGAAAGTTTACAGCAATAAAAAATGCACTGATATTTCTACATATTCTAAGCAACATAATCCTGAGTTTTAGAATGCTCTTTTAATTTAGTAGTAAAATTTCTCTGTTTGTGAATTTTAATGACAAAAGTGTATTGCAGAAATCAATAACTGCAACATCTTGTTTTATTTTGGTAAAGGGAAGGTGAAAATTTTTTGGCTTGTTTCATCCTCAGAAAATAGGTTGTATAATCTATACGATAACAATAAAGATGCACTCTACAGTAATTATTCTGTCATGAACTAGGACAACTCTGAAGGTAAAAGCTCTAAATTAACGAGTTATCAATTCGAGTGTCAGTTATATAAATGTAAGTAACACCAAGTTTCACCTTTAAAGTGTGGTTTAATGTTATTTTGTTCTTTGAAAACAATTTTTACTAAAAACATGACACCATGTATGCTGAGCTTTACATATAAACAGCATGCATTCAAATCACAAATGAGTTAGATAAAAAATAAAGTGAGAAAATAACAGAAGTTGGGCAGCTGACTTAGTGACAGTTCTAATTCTGTGCACCAGACTATATCATGTAAATTACAAGTTACTATAACTAATGCATTGGTTATAATGACAGGTAAAATAATGTAGGTTTCTAAACCAGTGATCACTACTTAGTAAATGAATGCTACTTGTCAAGCCTAATCACGATGAACACAAATTACTCTAAGCATGGTACTTGAATAACCAGCTCCTATTACATCACAGCCTATGAATACCTCAATCTTAGCTAGCTGAGGCTACCATTGATATTTTAGATCCATTCAAAACCCTCACAATATATGTACCTACAACAAATGTACTAATGTTACTTTATTCTTAACATTTGTACATAAAAGATGAAAATATTAAATACTGTTATCGATACTTTACCAGAGTGTTATCACAGATGATGTATGACTTGAAAGTTGGAACAGATCTAGAAATAAAAATAAACATTGGTCACAAAAGGTTTTCAATCAAGTAATATCTTCTTAAAATATATACAATTAATTCTCAATCTTGCAAGGTATGCAACTGAGGAAAAATACATTTTAATCATTATGATTATAAAATGTAAGAACAGAATACTTAGTTAATTCAAAAAAGTTCAATTGGGCTACCATGTTTGATTTGGTACATAAGCCACACCTCATCAAAATAAAAAGATACAAGGTTCTTATTTTACATTACAACTTGTGAATGTTGATAATGCGAGATCCTAATTTGTATGAAACTACAAGCTTTGTATTTTGACATCTAATTTTAAAAAGTGGTGCATTTAACATACAACTTACTAAAATCTATATTTGATGTGTTATTTTAATATTTACTTTTAAATTAAGAAATTAACTTGAATATAATGTTAAAGTTTGAATTATAGTCTACAATTTGATTTAAAATTATTTTCACATAAATTCATAAAATACTTGTTGACTAAAATTTTAAAAAAGTCAACAAATGCAATGACATGGCTTTTGACCCCTGAAAACATTAACAGAAAAGGAGAAGGTTTAGTCTTCCATTTTGTTAAAAGATTTATGACAAAAGATCAGTTGTGGTAAATATATTAAGAATCTTATGAAAATAAGGTACAATAAATGTTCTCATTTTCTAAGAAATTTATTTCATTGTTTGTTTTGTAATGATAGAACAGCTTGCATATGCATTATTGCCCATGGATGCCTAATGAAAATGGGCAATCAGTAAAGATACATGTTTCAAGTGGCATTAATCATCATATTTATTTGGTGCTAGCTTCATGCAGTTAAAATTGAAATGGTTGTCAAACTTTAACTGTTCATTTGATTTATTTTTTACTTAAAATCAATCTCTGTAAAATTTTACTCAAATTCTATTTAAGAAAATTCATGAAAACTTATTCAGCCAGTTTCTCACACTTTGTGATGTCAAAATACCAACCATATGAACAACTCTGCTTAATTTATATGAAAGAGTTTTGCACATCATTAAGAAAAGACAAATAAGAGTAAAAGTTAAAAGAAATGTGGCAAAAAATCAAAGAGTTAAACACTTATTGCTTGGGTAAAGGTTTAGACAGAGAAACGTACACTTGAAAGGCACTGTTAATGGCGTAAATCTGTTTAAAATGTTTTGAATAATACTTGACCCTGTTAGAACAGATTTTTGAAGGTCCCAGTGAAGATCTACACTAGCACCTCAAACATCCTCCACAACCTCCTAGACAGACATAACCAGCACCTTTGATAGACAAAAATCTGTTCCAATAATACTCAAAAAATAACAGATGATTCAAGGAAAATGCTTGAATCAGGTGCACAAGGAGCCTGAATTATTTGTAAATGTTTTGAAAATGGGACTTCACACAGAAAAGGTAATCAAAAGTAGGTGGTGGAACAAAACCAGTCCTCTAATCCTCAAGAGCAAAAATCAAGCAGTTCAAGTCTTCAAACACATAAGTCACAAACATGTTACAGAAGAGAAAGACTCGTGTCCTTTCACCCTCATCACTTTCCAAAGTACTTCCATTATAGTTATTCATGCTGACCAAAATGTGATCTTAGGCATAAAAATAAAACTGAACAAGTAATCCTGTGGAGAAAAAAAACAAAACTGATTGCCTTGGCAGAAGGCTAGAAAGAAACTTCATGTTAGTAGTGGGTCTTTCAATATGATGACAAAAAATTAACAATCCTAGTTATTCAAAATAACAATACAACACTAGGGAAGAATAAGGATGCATTCCTGCAAAAGTTGAAAATAAAGAGCTCATAAAAATGGTTCTGGTTACAACAGTATTTTTAAAATGAAAATGAAAACAAATATAGGTAGAGAAACAACATTGCCAGATTCTCAAACAGGGTGTTACTGCAAATGATGTCATATCTCTATTCTGATATTAAAACTGAGAAAGCTTAAAATTAAGGATAGCCAGAAAAATTTGACCTAGTGTGAGGTCTTTATTCAATGGAGATTAAATTAAGAAAGCAACACATTTTTATACTTTTGTTGTCTACACATTTTATTTTATACTATCAGCACATAGATTAAAAACATCAGGTTAAACTTTTGTTGCTAAGTTGGAACATAGTGTTACCAAAAAATACTGGCTTTTTCATCTATTAGAAGTTTCAATAACTTATTTTACCAATAATTATGAATACATCACAAATTCACTTCAAGAATTATCTTAATTTTAATTCCCTCACAAAAGAATTTACTACTATGTGACTGACTCAACTGTACTTTTCTGAGTCTTCACTTGACATGCTTGATTTTGTATTTTTTTTTTTACTTCATTTTGATATGAAATGTGAGGATTAGGATATACTATGGGATGGGGTGGTAGTACTTGCCTCATCATTTTTGATGGGCTATATACATGCTTTTGAAGTGGCTGGTGCTATTCATATAAAGAAGACTTACAAAGAAAATTCAACTCTGAACACTTTTCCATCTTAAGAAGTTAAAAATAGAAACAAACCAAAGAAAGAAACTAAGAAAAAAAATATTAGATTTGACCAAGTGTGGTAAGTGTAGTGATGTAAAATATCAGTCTTCAGCTGGTTAATTGAAAGAGAACATTAAAAAACTTGCACTGCTATATTGAGGCACTAAACAACATAAGTATTAAATCTAACATTTCTTTACTACTTGTCTTGTTCCAATAATAAGCTTTCTTATACAACCTGGTAAATCTATTATCTATCTTATTTTAACAATAAATGACAGTCTTCCAAATAATCACTTTATATACTCAAATCACAAGTATTAAATTTCATAATTCAATTAAAAGAAGGTACATGATACATGCAATGCAAATGTATATTATGTGCATTTCTAATATGTGGACAAGTAGTTTACCACAGCTAAAGAAATTAATCTTTAACCATACTTATAACAACACAAACATTTACCTCATTCACAACACAAATTTACATACCCATTACATGGTTTTTGTACAAGATACTGAGTTAAAAATTGATCTAGCCTTTGGGACATAAGTTATGCAAACTGTAAGTAGAGCTTAATCTATTCCTCAATCTGAAGAAGAATACCTGAAAAATAAAAAATGAACCACTTTATATAAAAGAAACATATTTGTGCATGTTTTCAAAGTTAAAGTTACATATGCATGTTCTTTAATAAGAAAGCAAAAATCAAATTTTCATAGTGTCAGCTCGTATTTTGTAAATGTACAATTCCTAAAAAATGAAAATTTTCAGTAATTTTATTTATTAAAAGAATGAAAATCCATTGTATTGTATATTCTAGTGATTCACCTTATTGTTTAATAATGCTATGGCTCTAAATATTAGCATTTATGTTTTTAGACTACATGAATTAGACTATTTAATCCTCTCCTTTTAATTTAATTTCTTAAGTCACAACAAATTGAGTTATTTACACTTTCCTACACCTTAAACACTAAAACACACCAGATATTTTAACAGTGTTACTAATACTGGTACTCTTAACAACTGCTATCCTGGCTCATCATATTAAGCAGTTGACTTCACAAGGAATTTTCAAACCACATCACAAAAGTAAAATCCAACAACAAATAATAAAAAAAAAAGAGATGACTTGCAACAGCTACTAAAATTATTATTTTTTTTTTAAATTCCAAACACAATATTAAGAAAAATATAACTTATTTAAAATGTGGGTTTTCACATCATTGCATGACAGTAGCATTCTTAGTACTTGAACTAGTAAATTTTACAAATAGATGTACATAATGTTGTATTTACGGGTAGAAATTAATATCTATGAAAGATATTACCAAAGAATGTCAAGTGAAGAAGAAAGAAACGAAATATAATGAGTTATATCTTTGGAATATAAGCTCATATATCAACAGGTACAATGCCATGAATTCAACCTAACAAACAGATCATAAAATAATTACCTCAAACTCTAACGAGCTATTTAATTTAGCATTTGTTAAGTATATGTATACTTCATGAAACTGTGTGGTATTTCTTCTCACAATGTTGGAGTATTTTTTTTTGTTTATTTATTACACCTTCAAATAAAGAATACTTATTTCAGTATGCCTTATAATACTCTTAAAACAACTCATTTTACAAATTATCTATTTTCTTGTCACCAAGTACAACTGTTACAAATTTTACACTATGCATCAATATTTAATTTATTTATTAAGTTATTAACATATAATTTACTGGCACAACTAATGATGAATTTCAGATATTTCATTACATCAAAACGGGTATACATCATGAAATGACGTACAAGTAATTAACAGATTAGTGATATTATATATATATATATATATATATGTGGAAACTGATTTGGGCTGAAACATTTAGCAAAGGGGCCTAATATTAGTTCAATATTATTATTATTATTGAGGTAGAGAACTAAACTACATTTACATGTGTAAGTATTACTAAAAAAAATACTGATAAAATTCAAAATTCAAATTACAGTTGTCAGTATTCCACTTACGTCATAAAGTGATAGAGTTAAATAGGTTCCCAAAATTTGGCTAAGATTATAATTTGTATAACAAAGACGATAACGTTGGTTAACTGTAGTGTGAGAATAAGTTAGCAACTGAATAATAGATCTTATAGTGCTAGTAATATTCATAAAGTTTTTAAAACTGCTCTTGAGAAGAATATCACATTTCCATTTAAAGTTCAAAGTACAAATGCAATTATTTGCATTTGTACTTTGATTCGAACACTGTGATCGTACATTTTTATTTTTACTTTAGGAAACAAAAATGTCGTACTCCAAAGTGCAAAAATCATAACTTAAAACTAATAAAAAATGCAATATGTCCACCAAAAACAAAGTTAACATTAATGGTAGAATAATATTAGTAACGAAAATACTTATAATAACACTGTTACCGTAAATTATATCACTGATGTAGTAACACTAACAGAATATTAATAACTGTTGTGGCTACAGCAGAACAGATTAATCCACTCATTACAAAAACTTGAAACATTATAAATACGAAAAGAGAATTTTGTAAAATTTGAAAAATACTTTAAATTTAACAACATCAAGAATAATAGTTTGTATCGTAAGAATATACTATGTTTTCTTAAAATAAATGGCTGAACTCAGCTTACTTAATAAAAACAATACCTTAACAAATGTTCATAACCACTTCAACTTACTCTCTTTTCGTTGTCAACGCAGAGAAATTGTCTAATTAGCGGAAGAAAGAAAAAAAAAAGGCAGGAGTTACACCGTTATACGCCTTCTTCCGAAACGGACTGAGTGAGTAATAAAATGTATATTTAAGCAATAGTTTGTTCGTTGTTAAGCGTAAAGCTACACAAAGGTCTATGTATGCTTAACCCACTTCAAGTTGCGATGAATCAATGGTATCTTGGTATTTTGCCCTGGAGGGTCAGGTTCTCTTTGACCTCTTCCTCCTTCCTGTACTTATTTTCCCTAACTGTTTGTATGTCAGGTCCTTCTCAGGGCAATGTCCATTTATAGTCTATTATTCACAGTAGGTCAAGTTAGCTGGTGGCAATTTATTTATTTATTTTAAATACATAAATATGTAAACTATAAATATAAGATTTAAAGTTTGTATACATACATATTTTGGCCGAGCGCGTTAAGGCGTGCACTCGTAATCCGAGGGTCGCGGGTTCGCGCCCGCGTCGCGCTAAACATGCTCGCCCTCCCAGCCGTGGGGGTGTATAATGTGACGGTCAATCCCACTATTCGTTGGTAAAAGAGTAGCCCAAGAGTTGGCGGTGGGTGGTGATGACCAGCTGCCTTCCCTCTAGTCTTACACTGCAAAATTAGGGACGGCTAGCACAGATAGCCCTCGAGTAGCTTTGTGCGAATTCCCAAAAAACAAAACATACATATTTTACTTTAATTTATTTTTCTTTATATTTAAAATATATGTTAATTGGGGAGAGATATTTAGGATTTTCTTCATCATGTATGAGGTACCTGTCTAGTTCGCATAATAAATCATTTTTCATCCAATTTTTGTTAAAGTACCTAATTGTAATATTTAGGAGTCTATCTGATATGGTTGGTATGTTCGAGTATTTATGAATGAATTTAGATGATATTGATCTCGGGACTCTGTATGCAGTTGTGAGAAGTGTGTTTTGTATTGTTTGTAGTTTAGCTTTGATTGTTTTATTACTTACAGTTACCCATGCTGGAGCTGCATAGTCTATTACTGGTCTAATACATGTTTTGTATATTTTCAAAATGTTATCTGTAGATGCTCCACTGTTTTTACCAGTTAGACTCCTTACATAGTTGGTTCTTCGCCAAATTTTATTTTTAATTTCGTTGAGATGATTGATCCAAGGTAATTTTGAATCATAAGTCAGACCTAAAAATTTTGCTGATTGGGCAATCTGGAGTAGAGTGCCATTCATATATATTTCTGGCTGTTGTTTTTTGTGTTTTGTCGATTTCGTAAAGACTACGAGCTGAGTTTTGGCTGTGTTTATTTTAATTCTATATTTTTCACAGTATTCACTAATTCTATTTAATTGTGGTTGTATGTTTGTAGCTGCTATCGTGGGTGTTGCAGCACTTTTCCAGATTGCCACATCATCTGCGAACTGTGATGAGAATCCATGATTTGGATCCTTCAATGGCATGTTGTTTACATACATGATGAAGAGTATGGGGCTAACCACCCCTCCCTGTAGGACACCAGCTAGTAGAGTAAAGTATTCGGAAAAAGTTCCTTCTACGTTTACTCTACATTTTCTGTTTTCCAAAAAGCTAGATAACCAGCGAATAATTCCTCGCGGTAGTTCTATTTCATTCATTCGGAACCTTAGACCGTCGTGCCAAACGGTGTCGAATGCTTTCTCGATATCGAGGAAGCAAGCGACTGTACATTCGTTTTTGTTGAAACTATCTATTATGGTTTCGGTTAATCTTATTAAATGGTCTGTCGTTTGTCTAAATTTTCTGAATCCATTCTGTTCTTCTGGTAATTTTGATGTTATTTCCAAGAATGTGGAGAGTCTATTACTTATTATTCTTTCAAGAATTTTGCCAACACAGCTGGTCAGGCTGATTGGTCGGTAGCTATTTGGTTTATTCGCTGGTTTTCCTTCCTTATGGAACATTAAAATATTTGCTAGCTTCCAAGAAACTGGGATGTATCCTGAGGATAGCGATAAGTTAAATAGTGAATTTAGGTGGTCAAACAATTTCGGAGCGCCCTTTTTTAGGAGAATAGCTTGTATTTCATCTTCTCCTGGTGCTTTGTTTTTGGTGTTTTTTATTGCTTCTAGTATTTCATGTAGGGATATTTCCTTTGTTAGTAATGTGCTTTCATAATCAGTGTTAGAACTTGTATTTGTATCAGTTATGTTTACTGGAAATATTGGTTCATACTGATGTTTATTATTTGCTATGTGATTAGTGACTTTGTTGTAGAAGTTTGTATTCATATCTGGATCTGTGTGAGTTTTAAATGTATTTTGGAGTTGATCCTTGAAAGCTTCGGCTATTTCTTTATTTGTGTGTGCAGTGGCGTTATTATGTTCAAGTGGAGGATATTTCTTTGTGTTTGTGTTTTCATTTGTGAATCTTTTAAGATGTGACCAGAATTTTTTCGGGTCAGTTATGTCGTTTAGTTTATTACAGTAATTGTTCCATTTATTTTGTTTTTGTTGTTTTATTTGAGTTCTGATGTGATTTCTAATGTTGTTTATTTGTGTTTTAGTTTCTCTGTTTCTTGTAATCATGTACTGTCTTCTCAGTTGTCTGCGCTTTTTGATTAGGTTGATTATTTCTGTGGTGGGTTTCCATGTGTTGTTTGTTGATTTATGGTGTTGTTTTGGTATTGTTAACTTGGCTGCTTTCTGAAGGCAATCCGTGATTGTTTGACAATAGTTGTCCATTTCGACATGCGTTTTAACTTCTTTAATAATTTTATTAGGTAACAGATTATCTAATTCTTGTTTATAGCATTGCCAATCTGCTTTACTGTAATTAAATTTTTCTTTCTTATATGTTATATTTTTATAGGGGGCGAGATCGAAGATACAAAAAATTGGGAGATGATCACTATCTACGTCTTTTCCCACTTGAAATTTTATTAATTTCTGGCTTAAATTATATGTACACATACACAGATCTAGTATGTCACTAGTGTTAGTGGAATATGATGTATGTGTTGGGGTGGTATCATTCAATAAAGCTATGTTATTATCATCTATAAATTGTATTAATTTTCTACCATTGGAATTAGAACTTCGGCATCCAAAGGTAACATTTTTACTGTTTAAGTCTCCCATAACTATGGTGTTTTGATTGTGGGAAAAGATGTTATTAAGTAAAGTTGTATCTAATTGTTTATTGGGTGAGCAGTAAATTCCTGCTACGGTTATTTTAGTTTTATTCGTTTGGAGGATATCTACAGTAACATGTTCATTGCTACTGTTTAATTTGATTTCTACTACAGATAAGTCCACTTTGTGGAGCAGCATAATGCCTCTGTTTTCATCATTTTTATTTTTTCTGTCTTTTCTAAAAGTTGAATAATATGGTATTTTAAATCTATTATTGTATTGTATGTTAGAGTTTCACTTATTATTATAATCTGGGGTTTAATTCTTCTATTAGGTCTTCGATCTCATGTTTCTTGGAAGCTATTGCACCTTGGATGTTGATATACACTACTGTGAACATTGTGCTGTGAGCATGTAGCCTGTTAGTGTAGTTATAATGTAGGGTATATGAGGTGTGATGTGTTTTATGGAGATAGTGATCAGTAGTTCTAGAAACTTAGTTGTCTGGTTTGGTTTGGTATATTCTGTTATAAAATCTGTTATTACATTTTTGAAAACTGTTGAAAACAGGCTTGTTTTGTCTGTTGTGTTTATATTCGTTTCTTGTATGGTGATGTTGTTTTCTTTTGGTTTTTGTGTTTGTGTTAATGTGTTCTTGTTCTGTGTATTAGTCTTCTGTACTTGTTGTTTATGTGGTTCTTTTCCTTTTAACATTTCTGCATACGTGGTTTTTGTTGTTTTATTGAGTTCTGTTGATGTGCTTGTTTCAGGTAAGCTGTTTGTTTTCGGTTGATTCTGTTCTGTTGGTATGTCTGTTTTAGGTAAACTGTTTGTTTTTGGTTGATTCTGTTCTGTTGGTGTTCTGAGGCCTGGCATAGCCGAGCGCGTTAAGGCGTGCACTCGTAATCCGAGGGGCGCGGGTTCGCGCCCGCGTCGCGCTAAACATGCTCGCCCTCCCAGCCGTGGGGGTGTATAATGTGACGGTCAATCCCACTATTCGTTGGTAAAGGAGTAGCCCAAGAGTTGGCGGTGGGTGGTGATGACTAGCTGCCTTCCCTCTAGTCTTACACTGCAAAATTAGGGACGGCTAGCACAGATAGCCCTCGAGTAGCTTTGTGCGAAATTACAAAACAAACGAATGGTGTTCTGATCTGATAAATACGTTGCTTTATTTGTTTATATTTTTCACAGCCTTTGTAATTTGCTGTGTGGGTTTGACCACAGTTACAACATTTAGGCGTTTCTTTTTCTTTTTTGCCTTGGTTGATATGGTGTTCCCCGCCACATCCGCAGCACCTCGGTGATGCTAAGCAGGCTGCTGAAACATGTCCATATCTTTGGCAGTTGTAACACTGTGTTACAACAATTGCCGGAGTTTTCAATTGCTCAACTTGGTATTTTTGACACCAGAGCAATATTCCATTATTTATTAAATTTTGTATGTTGTAACTGTCATCAATGTCAATTCTTATCAGGTTTGTAGGTGTCTGTGTTTTCTTAGAAATAATTCTTTCTGTCTTTGTGTGTGGTATGTTTTGTTCGTCAAGTGCTTGTTTAACTAGGTCCAGGTCAATCGTCTGATGAACCCCTCTTACCACAATTGCTTTTGGTTGCGGCTTACTTTCTGGAAGGTGGATTTTAATGTTTCCAGGTTTAAAGGCATCTGTTGGCCATTCTTTAAGTAGTCTGTTAAGATCGACCACATCTTGCCCTTGCACAAATACACCGCCTCTTGGCAAACGCTTAATGTTAACTTTATTAACATTAGGTTTGCATCTTTTCACCTTTGTGGCAAGCAGGGGTTGATTATACTGACCCGGAATGCCTTCTATTATTACCGCGTATTGTGGTGGTCTTGTTTTTGTTACTGTGTTGTAGTTGGTTGTTTTTTTTTAACATTTCTTTTTGATACGACCAGGGATGTATTAACGCATAGGCACACGAAGCACGTGCCTGGGGCGGCAGATTTTAAAGGGCGGCAAATTTTGACCAAAAAAAAAAGAAAAGAATGGACACCATTTTAAAATGTAGTCCCTGGTTATTAATTCTCCCTGCCATTTTTGCCGCCCCAATAACGTCTCGAATCATAAAACTCATTATCTGCCGGACTAATATATGGTTCACCAACATATTTACAATATAATCGACAATATAGATAATAACGTGGTAAGCGATATTGGTGTCAAAATGTAGAGTTCTTTATGCTTTTACTTATTCCTCCGTCACCCAATATCTTACTGTAAGTTATATCGTGTTGTCAGTGTCCAAACCTCCACAAGAAGCACAATTCTTGTGAGGGCGAGGGTCACTGGGGGTCAAACGGCTCACAGATCTCTGTGAGGTTCGCGCGGCTGCCATAAATAGCTCGATCCCACGAAAATGACTCAGATCCTGATGATCTGAGATGTGAAAGTAACAAATTCACTGTCAATACTCAATATACGATCAGTGGATTCTAGTGATATCGTCATGAGTAACATATGCCGAAAATTGAGTGGAGCAGCTTATAGGAAGATAGCAAAGTTAAAAAATGAAAACACACGTGATGTTTTGGATAAGACACCGACGATGGAGGCCTTTTTTGCTAAACAAAGGCAAGAACAGCCTACTAGCGATGATGTTCAAACCAACAGCGATGGAGGGAATACACATGACGGGGCTAGCAGTAGCAGTTTTGAGCAATCTGAACGACCCGAACATATCGAACTGCAGCTTGAACAAGTGACGTCATCAGCAGCAGACCTAGTAAGATCTGCCGGTTGCGTGCCTGAAACGTCAATGGTTCCAGCAAGTTTTTCAGACAAAGTAAGTTCAGATCCAGCAGAGTGGATAATAGATGATTACACAAAAGATTATATTGCCACACATGCCATCCTTCAAAACGATGACTCGGATTTCAAGAACTCTGTGAAAAAGGACGGGGAGAAAATCATATCTGTAACCAAAGGCATGTTTGAAAGAAAACTGCAAAATGGCGAAAAAAGTAAGCAAACATATTTGGTTTATTCAGAGAGCAAAGGTAGACTGTTTTTTGCTCCTTGTCGTTTATTTGATTTTGGAGAAAAATCCAAACTGGCTTACGAAGGCTTTGATGGCTGGAAAAATGCTGCTGTCCGGCTGAATGAGCATGTAAACTCTCCTGAGCATCGGTCTTCAGTTTTATCTCTAGTAGCAAGGGGCAACATGTTGGGACGTGTAGATCTCCAGATGGCCATACAGCTGCACGACGAAATCAAATACTGGAGAAATGTACTCACTCGTGTGGTAGCTGTAGCGAAAAGATTGGCTTCACGTGGGCTTCCGTTCAGAGGTCGGGATGATAAGTTTGGCTCAATACACAACGGCAACTTTATGATGTCGTTAGAACTAGTTGCGGAGTTTGACCCCTTCCTCGCTGATCACATTCACCGATATGGCAATGCTGGCAAGGGATCCACGTCTTACCTGTCTTTCAGTACTTGCGACGAATTCATCCAGCTTATGGCAGACCTTGTTTTAAAGAACATTTTAAAGGACGTCAAAATTGCAAAATATTTCTCAATCAGCGTGGACTCGACGCCAGATATATCCCATGTTGATTAGTTGGCATTCATCATCAAGTACGTGAACAGTGATGGTTCACCTATGGAACGTTTCCTGACTTTTATACCCAATCCGGGCCACAAAGCTGAACAGCTGGCAGAAGTTGTACTTAGCCTGCTTCAGTCATATGAGCTTGACATTTCTGAATGTCGTGGACAGTCTTACGACAACGCCAGCAACATGTCTGGTCAGTACAGTGGTCTCCAGGCTCGTATCATGGAGAAAAATCCTTTAGCTGTGTATATCCCATGTTCAGCACATTCATTAAATCTTGTAGGAACGTGTGCTGCTGAATGTTGCAGAGAAGCATGTTCATTCTTCGAACTCTTACAAAGTCTCTATGTTTTCTTCAATGCTTCAACCCATCGTTGGAAAATTCTACAAAAACACCTGTCCGCAAATAAAGAAAGTCTCTCTTTGAAGAAACTCAGTGACACTCGGTGGTCCGCTCGTGAAGATGATTGTCAAACCCTCAACAGAAACTGGCAACAAGTGTTTGATGCCCTCACCACCATGGAGGGAAATGCTATGGAAAAACCAGCCGCTAGAAATGAGGCCGCTGGACTTCTTTCCAAATAAGGAACGCTAGAAACAGTTATTTTGTCCACAGTTTGGGGAACAATACTGGAGAGATTCAATGCTGCCAGTAAAAAGTTGCAAAGTGCTGATATGGACATCGGACTTTTAGTCGAGCTTTATGCTTCCTTGCTGCAGTTTATGAAAGATTCAAGAGAACTGTTCGATCATTTTGAAGACAAGGCGATGTTGAAGTCCAGCATGAAGACGTACGAAATTAAGCGAAAAAGGAAGCAAAAATTTTCAGATGGTGACACCCAGGCAGTGGAAGAAGGCAGAGAAGCATTTAGAGTAAATGTTTTCAATGTGATCATTGACAGACTTTGCTCAGAACTACAGCGAAGACAAACCGCTTATGTAGAAATCCACGAAAGGTTTGGATATTTGTTCAAGATTTGTTATCTTGAACCCACTGATGTCATCAGTCAAGCTGGAACACTGTTGAAACTCTACCCCAATGATTTGGAAGTGAGCTTCGTAGATGAATGTCTACATTTCCGCGTACATCTTGTGAGTATGAAAGTGCAAAATGATGACTCTTCTGCATTAGCAGTATACAGAAATCTGCGAGCTAAAGGACTTCAAACTGTATATACAAACCTGGATATTGCTTTGCGCATGTTTCTGTGCATTCCAGCAACTAATTGTACATCAGAGAGATCTTTCTCGGCTCTCAGACGTGTGAAAAATTACTTGAGATCAAGAATGGCAGAAGATAAACTAAATGCCCTGTCACTCCTCGCCATTGAAAGTGATATTGTTTGTAGAATAAACTATGACGATGCAATAAACATGTTTTCGGAACAGAAGGCCAGGAGAAAGCCTGTATATTCAGCCGCAGAATAATATTTAGTGATAATTGATTTTGATGTTTCATTTTTTATTGTGTTCGAAAATAAACGTTGTGTTGATTTTGAATGATAACAATTGTGTTTGTCTGTTGTTGTGATGGTGATGCTTGGTGCAAGTTGTGGCACGGAGGGGGGGACGGCAAAAGTATCAACCTAACCTTGTGCCTAGGGGCGCCGAAATCCTAAATACGTCTCTGGATACGACAGTGATAAAATCTTGGTCCTCCAAGTCTTGATCACTGTCATTTTTTTATTCATTATTATTATTTTTAGTCATATCAACATCCTCGGTGTTGCTGTTTTTTACCGTTACATAATCGGGACTTAACCCTACTTTAGTTGCAGGGGTAGCTACCTCCACCTCAGTATTAGTAGCCACCACTGCTTCTTCTTCGTATTCTGAGTTTTCCGAAGAATTAATTTCTTTTATCAACTTTCTCTTAACTTTACTTTTTTTTAATTACATTTTTTTGTTTTCTTTACCGAATATAATTCTTTTTTTGCTAGACTACATAGAGCTAGCAATGGAGAATTATTTTCATTACCACCAACTATACTTGACTTACCTGCAATCAACGTTTACTTCGAGTTAACGGTTTTTCCCGCCATTTCTGTCATTTTCTTTGTTCGTGCCTTTCTTAGGCTTCTTGCGGTTTCCCGCTCTGCTGCCGTTGATTTGAGCTTTTCTATGTGTGAGGTCTTTGATTGATGTGCTGTCTTAATCAGAAAAATAAATAAATTTAAGTTCTTCTTCTTATATGTTTGGTAAAATTTCAAGCCCAAACCGCCTTTAATCAGAGCTAGACAATAAAACGTCTGATTCGTTTCTAGCCTTAACAAATAATCCCCACCCACTTCAAGTGTCGAAACCCAGTAAAATAATTGAAATCTGTAAGACCTACCGCTCAGCCACCGTGGGCATCAGCAAATGAATATGGTTTGAAAATTCTTAAACGTATAATATCATGACACAACGATGATGATAATAATTTGTTATTGTTCAAAATTTCTAATAAAAATTGCAAAGATCTGGACATTTCATCAATCATGTTAAAACAACAAGAAAAAAAAAAGATCTTTTCAATATACAGATGAAATAACTACTAAAATTACTACTAGCTCTCCAAGCCTTATTGGCGAATTTTTAGCTGACGTAATTTATTATTATATAGAGAATAAATTGTTTTTCATTGTTTGTTTTTGTTCTATCGTTACTGATAGTGATTTAATCACATGACTCCATACAGTCCAATAATCAATATGGATTTCAAAAATAGGAGCATTAGTTACTTTTTTCCAGCTACGTGTTGTTCGTCATACATGCAATCCGAGAAATCCTTCCAATACCCTGTACTTAATTCTAAAGTGTACAAGCCTAGTCAAGTGTGTGAATATCTTCGTTACGTATGCCTATTAAATCATGCAGTTTCAAGTCAGAACTAAAGTTTCTACTGTGATACGTCGCAATCTTATATTTCTTGTGACAATATTTATTTTGCTGTATTTTCAAGGGATATAAATGCCAAAATAATTTTCATTTGCAAATATATATATCTGTGCCACTACTTAACCTGAGTATGACTCACATCCAACGGGAGTGATAATGCAGAAACAGGTCTAAGCAAGATAAATGCTGACATAGTGACCACTTTAATGTATTACATTTGTTGAAGATAATGGAACAGCACAAGCATAGAACTTTCATACTCTGTTCACGAGTATTTAAACTAACTTAATTCAGAATTCATAGGAGAGGGAAAAAACTTTACATTCAACGGAGTAATCATATTTAATTAAAGACACAGTATTTGCAATTAATTTGTCGAAATTGAAATTTTTTTAATATTTGAAACTGCGACAAGCTTTCCCTAAAGTTAATCAGATGGTCTGAGTTTATATGTGTATCTCTTTATTTCACATTTTCACTGATTTTTCAGTACCATAATTTTACATTTTGCTATTATTCCTGCTTAAATACTGATTTAAAGTATTCGTATTCTAATGCTTTGTTTATCCAGTAACTTTCCTGAGTCTACTGTTACAGATGCTGTACAGTGTTTCGGTGTGACTGCTGTGGTTTCCTGTAAGTCATCAAGGTGTTCCAGGTCCATTCGCCACGGATATAATATTTATGTATCAGGTAAGTGACGAATATAATTTGGATTTTAACCATAGTTTATCAGGTCAATTGATTTAAAAAAAAAGATCACTGGGTGCATATACTATGCCCGGCATGGCCAGGTGGGTTAAGGCGTTCGACTCGTAATTTGAGGGTTGTGGGTTCGAATCCCCGTCACACTAAATATGCTCGTCCTTTTAGCCGTGTGAGTGTTATAATGTGAAGGTCAATCCCCCTATTTGTAGGTAAAAGAGTAACCCAAGAGTTGGCGGTGGGTGGTAATGACTAGCTGCCTTCCCTCTAGTCTTACACTGCTAAAGTAGGGACGGCTAGCGCAGATAGCTTTGCGTGAAATTTCAAAACAAACGAAACAAATACCATTCCAACTATTGTCAGTCAGATACCAATGGGTCAATAGCAAACTTACAATGCACTTAGTTAAGCAGTTAGAACAATCAAATTACACATAACACTGTGTGGCTGGTTTGCAATTCAAATGATAATGGACAACGATGCTTTGACTTTGTGTTTTTAGTGGACACTGAAGCAGTCTGGACAACTTTGCTTTGAACCATGTATTCTGAGTTAAGCCATAATTTCAGCAAATGATTGCAAATTAATCCTGGGAATGGCTAAATTTTAAACGTTCTTAAAGATGCATTTAATAATAAAAGGTATTTGTCTTGTTTTTGATTAGGAATCGGTATATTTGGGATGAAGTTAGTGCAGAAATTAATAGTTTTGATGTTTTAGCATGGGAATATAGTTCTTTAGAAAAACAACCAAGTGCCAAAAAAGAGAGAAACGATCAACATATAATTTTTGAGAATGGGGTAGCTATGAAATTATCGCATATGTTTTTTCGAGATATAACAAACATAAGAAACTCACTCTTTTATACTCAAAAAGCAGATAAAACTTGCTCAAGCAAATTGCTGAATTATTTACAATTATGAGCATTTGGCTATTCAACTTCGAAAATAGAATTTTGACATTGTAACTACTGTATGAAGTAATACACGTTTAAAGATGTTTAAATGGTTTTTCGAACATCCAAGATTGCTAGTTGAGGACTATGCTATCAATATGAATTAGCAAAGAGAAAGGAATTCAGTCACATCATTTTATCCTGCAACAAAGCAGCTGCAGGACTAAAAACTGTTTCGGTCAAAAAAGAATAACAAAGATACAAGTGATGTACACAAAATCAACTATGCCAGGTACGTTTCTTTGAAGTTTAATGGCTGTTGCCAGCGCTAAAATCGATCGGATGTTGAAGGACGGAGGAATACAGTCTTCATAGAAATCGTAGTCAAATCACGTGCTATAGAGAAGGAATGCCAAAGTTCTGTTTGGATTTTAGGAGAGTGAATATCAAATATTTTATCTGTATAATTTGAAATATCGTATCGAATGGAAATAAGAGATTGGATACAACAAGCCAACATTTGATGTGTCATTGAGGCACCTGTTGCAGATTTCCTTCTTCAAAATAAGTTAATTTGTTCTTGAACATTTTATTACAGTTTTATCGAAAATATTCTTCTCTGCCTTTATCAACAGTCTGTGTCGAAACTGAAAATATTTTTTTCAGCAGCATTAACCATATCTGGACTGCATGACACTTTTTAATCAAATGCACATATGCACACCAAATGTAAAATATAATAAAAATTCTTTAACTTCATCAACAGTTTTTACTATAAAGTATTTAGACTTGATATTTTGTAACATTTATTTGTTTTAATTCACAAGGAGATGAAAATGTTAAAACTCTCATTTCTGTGCATCTCAAATAAGTCTGCCTGTAAATAATGTATTTACAGAGTCTTTTAGAATATATTCTACCCCCTAATTTATAACTCGCATTTCTTGTGACTTTTATTTCTCTGTTAATAGTTTTATTGCTACAGGCCTTTGTTTTTCACTCTTTTATTATACCAGAGCATGTAATCTGAGCGATTACTGTTGTTACTCAGGCTTCAAAACATTTAATAATAGCGAATAAAGCAGCTTATAAACTACTTATGTATGATAAAGGGTTAACAAAAAGGTTTGAACAATAATTTATAGTTTATTATTTGTTCATAGGTAACAACAGAGTTACAAGATATATTATCTGTGATGTGCCCACCACGATAATCGAAATCTATATTGTGCATTACAAGACGTTTTTTGAACAACAAGAAAACATAGTTTCTCGAACTATTTAATAGTTGGAATTTCTATGGAGGCAGACAAGATAATTTTAATGGAAATTGTGAAGACAAAGAAATAAACCACAGATCTGTGAATTCTTATTTTTTGTGTGGATGTTATTTTTGTTCCTGTAAATGTCATTCATTAAATTATATCTGTTTGAAAACTACAGAAATGTTCTATTATGTTGAGTAGGTTTAGAAAGTAAGATAAAACCTGGCTTAACATTTCAATGACTCAATTCCTTATTTATTTAATACCGTTGAATTTACGGTACTCAAACAATGCACATGCATAAGATAACTTCTTATTGAGTGAAAATAAGGTATATGTACAAATTCCTAGTTTAAAAAATCATGATATTTGGCGTAATAAATTTATCAATGGCATAATTTTGAAAGGTCAAGAAGCAGTAGGTCGTCTATGAAGATTTCTATGAAGTATAGTTAGAAATAACTACTATTTTAACTGGCAAAATAAAGTATGAAAATCAATATATTAATGAATATCAATTTACTTGAAAAATACTATGTGTGGATGTTATTTGTTATCAAAGATGACAGGAAGCATTTTTAATGCTTGTTTTCTCAAAGTAGTGTCTCACAAAATCGTTTGGAAAGTTTACAACCTAAAAGTGTTAGTTTTGGTTTTTACGCTAGAAATAGATACCATTTACAAAGATTACACTGAGTTTCATGTAATGGGCTAAGTATTTATACTTTCAGAATGGAAAAATTAAGAAACCCTTCCATTATGAAAATATTAGGTGCACCATATTACTTGGCATCTTAACATTCAGATAATTTGCTCTGTGTCTGTAGTTTATGTATTATTCTAAAGTATGCGATCCTGGATGTAAATGCTTATTATGTCAAACAGGCTACTCAAATAGATGGCGTGAGTTACTCTAGAAAGATGCTAAACACATATCGCACAATCAAATATCTTTTGATGCTCAGATAGCAAGGATCACAACACTATTCCATCTTACAAATTATTTTTAATTTTCAGCATTTGTTAATGATTATGCAAATTTTCAATGTTTCCAGCATTGCATTTACTAATATAATCTGAAATAAGTGTATGGTTGTTGAGCATCTGTCATATGATGTTTCATGAAAATATCTTTACAGAAATTTGCTCGATAGCTGATAAAGTACAAGCGGCAATTCCCTTTTGGTACTGTAACTTTAACGACACTCAATCATTCTAAACTTTATTGTAATTAAGTGATTATTGTAAGAAGTAGTATTTACATCTTCTCACTGGACAACACTTACCAGCTCGAAAAGCATGAAACATAATGTCGTTTCATTAATTGATTTTACAATCGAATGACCATCTCAATTCAGAGGATGTATTTGTTTTCAGGGGCCGATTATATATGTATGAATGTTTAATTTTTTATCCTTGATAGCAGTATAATAAGTCACAATAGACAGCTCATTTTAAAATTTAATATAATTCCAAGGTTTTCCAAACTCCACGTTTGCTCTAATAACCTGTATCCAATTTGTCCTATTGTTAACCATCTTCATAGCCAGTTGAAGGACTTCACCTAACAATACTACTTTCAGATGTTTTTGAGTTGAGTTGAGTATCGAAGGAAGAAATAATTCATTTTTCACAGAGTTTCTGCTTGTCACCATGAAAACTATGAGAAGTAAAGGAATAATTTTCAGGCTGTGTTTATTCTTCAGGTGGATGAATGAATAAAATTTGTCAATGCTTTTTCGTTGACTGGTACAGATGAATTTCAGCTCTTATATTGTTAATATTTTATTAACTCTATTCAATAGGTATTGCTTCTGAATAAGAGTGATTTATATAGTTGAAGATAGAACCAAAACTACAATTAAAACTTAAGAATTTTATACTATAGCATTTTTAATATGCAACCGCAAGCTTCAGGAAAGAGGCTGGTGAAATTTATATTTCTTGCATTATTTGTTCGTGGTGTTTCATGAATGTAAATGATATTTGCTTTCGTTTCCCATTTTTCTGTGGAAATTATGAGCATGGTATTTAAATATTTGAGAAAACAAGATTGAAAAAGTGCTGAAAAAATATGTGATGAGATGATCTGAAGTGTTTAAAGTTCTTGTTAAAGTACAACCAGTGCCAAACTTACAAATAAGGAAAACGTTTGAAGGTATCTTGGCCTTTTGACACATCACATACATTTGCAATTTACTTTTTCACTATAATAACTTTGTTGCTGGATTAACTGAAGTTGAATTCCAGTTTAGGTGGACTGAGGTCTGTACAAAGCCAATTCAGTCATCATAGTCGGTGTTTAACTACGATTTCCAGAAGCATAAGCGTATGATAATGTTTTATTATTTCTCCTAGATGAGGTGTCAATGTATCGTATGTTAAACCACAGTTAGTAGCTGAATAAAGTTAGGAAAATTTTGAGTAAACTTTCTTTCTCTAGAACACAACAAATAGATAAAAGTGAGTAACAATTTTTTAGTCTTTCTATTACTAGTGCAAAGTATTAACCACTAAATCATTTCGTCCCTCTACTGAATATCATTACCACATGGAAATGAAACTCAACTGCCTATTGTGTAGCTTTCTGTTTAACTACTAAAAGAACCTGAGAAATCTGAGATCAAGTGTAAAATTTTCTATATGTGTTCAGCTTTATTATTATACCAAGTGCTCCTATCATGTATTATTGTAGTGCTTATTCTGCATTTATCAAGTTTCACTTTCCTACTATTAGTTACATGACTCTGTTCTGCAAAAAAAAAGATTCCTGGAAAGTTGTGCAGGGGTGTTCACAGTGGGATTTTTCGGCAGCTACTTAAGTGAAAGTTGGGGTTATGATCTCATTTATGCTCCAAAATAACCTCAATTCACATAAGAAGTGCTAGTCGCTCTGGGTAAATGTAACGTTTCTTTCTATATAAGGAATACTGGATTTAGTCAGTCTGGTACATGAATTTAATTTGAAGAGTAGAAGTGATTTTTCAGTGTAAGTAAAGCAAGTGTTAACTTTGTGTTTTACTATATGTTGTTTAATACGAGTTAAATCTCTTTATTTCAGTCATCCTTCTCATTCAGTTATTCCGTGATTTAGGATTATTTCGTAATTGATATCTTTACAGAATCTCCCGCCATTAAACAAATATCTTCTATTACACTAAAGTTAATTCAGTTTTATCTGGATATATTACAGCGTTACTCTACGGTCGTCTTAACTCAAGGGTTATATGCAACATTTCATGAAACAGTTCTGTTGTAACCAACATCTCTTTGAGTGTGAAGATGCTTTGTATTTTTCACACAGGATGAGAAACATCAACAAATTCCTAAATATTTTTCATTGATCGGTTAATCCATTACTGTAAATGGTAAAAGTGATTTAATATTTTTAGACAACTGTGTATGTTATGTGAAGTTTGTATGTACTTAGATTTGTTAGAAGCAAAATGTAAGTTTTTTACTACGTATACATTGTGCTTAACATTAACTTAGTAATTCATGTAAAACTAATTTCTTTTATATAGCTTTTATTTTCGGTGCTTACATTTTTAAGTTGCTTTTAATTTCAACTGGTTGATATTGTTTCATTTCCATATCCAACAATTTCTACCACTTTCCATTACCAGCTTTAGTGCCTTGTGATGTATTGCTACAATTAAGAAAGTTATTGTCTTTGTCATCACATCGAGTTTTACCTCTTCATTCAAGTGACAACACATTATTACATTTATTCTTTCACATCATAAGTTCTAAAACCTCTAATTGTTTCAGCAGATAGATCAATTGAAAGAGCACATCACTGAAACAGAACCGAAACATTACCGAGCATTAAGGATTTTATACGTGTAACCATTAACCCTACTTAGCATTGCCGTTTCATTCAAAGATACATTAAGACCTACTATTTGGTTACTCAGGGCATGCAATGTTAAAGGAGAACAAATATAATCACCACTTGAATTTAAAACAGGTGTTAAATAATATCCCAATTTCATTATACTTTTTTTCTATTTGTTATTTCTTCCTCGGTGGGACAACGATAAGTTTACGGATTTACAACACAATAAGTGAGTTTCGACGTAACAGGTAATTCACTGTAGTTATTTTTTTCTAAAAGCAATCTGTTCACAGTGTTTCACTGAAATATAATTTATCTCTTAAAACTAAGAGTTCTGTAAAATTCTCAGAAACAGTACACTAGTTTATAAACAACCGTCACAAATGTAAAAAAAAAAAAATAATGTTTGAAAGTTGATTTTCCATATGAAGAAATCATTATGGATTCATCGTTAGTAATTATGGATATCATATGACAGAATATCTGCTTATGCAGTTATTTTTCTTCGCCATTACTCCTTCTTATGTAGCTACAATGATTTACATCATTTTATCCCAAAATTAATTCTAGTTAGTTCTGAATATTCAGGAGAGGAAAACATATACAAATTGACAGGCAAGGAAAATAAATACATTTGAAAAGTTTAAAAAATATTGTTTCCAATATTACACTTGCACTCAGAAAATTAGTTTAAACTTAATATTTACCATCCCAAGGCACAGCGGTATGTCAGCGGACTCAAACCGCTATAAATTGGGTTTAGATACCCGTAGTGGGAAAAGCACAGATAACCCATTATGTAGCTTTGTGCTTAATTTCAAACAAAATACTAAATGTTTATGTTTACACTAAATAAAAGAAATCTCACGTGACAAACATATGTACATGTTTCTACTGATCTTATATTTAACACGTATAAACAGCTTTTTACAGAGTTTACTCATTATAAAGCGAAATCAAAGATGTTTTGTATTTATGAGTGACTTATTTCTGAATAAACTATTGTTTTATTGAATTAGGAAACGCAGTTAATTCATGGGTTTTATAAAAAAGAGCATTGTTCATATACTACAGGGTGTTCGGAAAGTCAATGTGCTCTTATATATTTATTAACAGACATGTTTCAATATAGAATACAGGAGCTAAATATGAATTACAATTATAAACAATGTTGAAAGTGATCCCCAATGGCATCAATACAGGCCTGGATCCTTCTTATTTTGTTTCTAAACACTGCTATCAGTTGCTGGCTTAAGATAGACTGAATAAAATATGATTACAAAACTGCACAGTGATTTTCCGAACACCCTGTATTAAGCAACTTTACTGCATGTTATCTGGGTTCGAATAGACATTATAACTGAATAAGGGATGTTGATATTTGAAATGTTCTACATTATATCATTGGCTCACGATTAGGATTAATAAAAGTGTCTGTTACTGTGTGCATTGCTGTTACTATGGATACGTTTTAATTATTTATTGGCAACGTATAACATGCTGGAAAGTTTTAAAAATTAACTCTGTAAACTTCGATATTCTTTTTTTGAGTATGGACACTGATCTCCGGACACGACTCATGAATTCTGGGACGTTGCGACTGAGAATTAGCTTCAATATAGTTCCAAGCAAAGTAAGCGTTGGCTAGAAATGTTTTTGTTTTGACTGAGTATTTAAAGAGAAGCACATTAGTCTGATATTTGATATTTAAACTTAGAAAAAAAGAAAACGATTCAGTATTATAAACTAATCTGTGACAAACCATCAAGAAATTTTATATTAATACCTTGTTATTTTTGTAACATACCGCTTCCAGTTTAATGTTTATGATACTTATTCTTCCATGGATTGTATGATGTAACAAAGTATTTAACACATTCTCTTTCAATATTAAGTATGATGTACATGCATAGATAATAATAGTGTGTTATCATTTGCTTGTTTGGCTTTTGTTTTTATAAAGATTTTCTTTCATTTTGATCACTTTCTTCTTTCAATAAAGTCGTGAGTCAGATAAAGTGTTTTACATTGAAACAAAAGCATTATCTGTTTTAGTCAACACAAAAGGTCAAACGTTTTTCTAAACTTGAAGTTCTGCCCTGTTTACTTCCTAAAGTCAAAGTTTATTGATCTCGGTAGTCTTGAACATCAAACATGTGACTCATGTCAGAAATAGGCCGAAATAGACTCTATGTAATTAATAAGAAACAAGGTATATAAGACAAAAACATAAAAAAACGGTAATTTCTATTTATATAAATCCTTTAAACTCAATTGATTTATAAAGCTAAATATGAAAATATGCGTCCTTTTCAAAACAAATCATCTGATATATCGCGTTTCTTTTATTTTTCGGTTGTGTTTTTCTCATAGAAAAGCCATATTGGACTATATGCTGAGTCTACCTAGGAGAATCGAAGCCCTGATGTTAACGTTGTAAATCCGTAGACTCACCTCTGTACCAGAGGGGGGTCTGATATATCGCAACGCTGGTTTTAATTGTTACCGCATCTATTAATTTTATTTTCTGAGTGTATGTAAATTATAACATGAGATAGTTAAAATGAACTTTTGACTGATTGTTCACTATCGTTTATAAATTATTTAAAATTTTCACGCTAAATTGGAATGAATATAATTTGCACAAAAATTAGCTCTGCATTTTCTTGTCCTTTATCGTAAGAAACAACAAGTTGAATGCTTTATCAAAAACAAGTTACATGGGTAAAGATAAGCTAGTGAAACAGAAAGACTGTCGTAAACCTGCATCTTTTTCAGTATGATAAGTAATTACATACAAAAGGTCAGGACATGTAAAGTTTGATTAAATGTAGAAATTAAATGCTATAATCACCACATTAAATGTGTGCTAAATCATATAAGCACGATAGATTTTCTTGTTCAATATTTATAAAAAAAACATTAGCTGTGGTAAAAACGAGCTGTTCCTGCCCTGATTAGTATTGTATCACATCACATTATAAGCATAGTTTCAATCATAAAGTAAAATATTTTCAAAAGACTGTAAAACAAAAATGTTTGTCAACATTTGGAAAAAAAGAAAGACAACTGATTGCAACTTTCGTTTCTGTTTATATATTTAATGCCCAACTGTTGCAATATTTGCTTACAGATGGCAATTGTAATCTAATATGTATGTGTTATCTCTCCCTTATTATAGCATTTACGACAGAAATAAATATCACTTTCTTGAAGTGTTGTTTAAAGTCTGGATATGCTGACTGTAAATCATACCATAATTATTATTAGACTATATTTCTGTTTCTCATAGACATTTTTCTGTCTGAAATGAAACTATTTTTTTGAATAAATTTTCTTGTACTTTTAAAATACATTTGTTGTATATTTTCTATTATTCTTATCATTTTAATTATCCAGATGTTATATCGAGAATCGCGACAAACAACTGTTCTTGAAGACGAGTGTGTTTCATATTTTTAACAGGACAAATTATGATTGAGCGTCAGTATTTGTGGAACATTTGATTCAAAATAAGCCAAATATGATATTTTCTCTTTCTTTCCTTGCACACAGAAATTAGTTTAGTATATATGGTTATATATACAATCACTTTAAAATGTAGGTTACAGACTAAGTACTTACCGAGACTCCGTAGATTGAAAGAACTTTGAGACTATCGAAATTTTAACAAATAATTATCAATATTAATTTTACGAGCATTTTTAGGATTTTAAAATTAGCCTAACAAATAACATTTGATAGACACATTATTAATAATAATTTTCTACATGTTTTTTTTACTATGGCCACTACAAAATTCTGATAACTCGAAACTTTATGCAGAATTGATTAATTAACTTCATGGCGTAGCAACACAGCCTACATTAAAACGTGAATCTGCATAACTTACTAGTCACTATTTTGTCAAAAACCCTGGAAAATTTCGTGACAGAATTGCCTTTTTTTTCAATTAAATTTGAGCTTTAAGTTAATTTGCCAGTTGAATATACTGAAATAAGATGTGTAAAGAATATGAAATTTGATAACATTCAATGATGTTTTTATACATATATCACATTGTATTGTTGACACTATTTGTTTTGGAAATTCGCACAAAGCTACTCGAGGGCTATCTGTGCTAGCCGTCCCTAATTTTGCAGGGTAAGACTAGAGGAAAGGCAGCTAGTCATCACCACCCACCGCCAACTCTTGGGCTACTCTTTTACCAACGAATAGTGGGATTGACCGTCACATTATACACCCCCACGGCTGGGAGGGCGAGCATGTTTAGCGCGACGCGGGCGCGAACCCGCGACCCTCGGATTACGAGTGCACGCCTTAACGCGCTCGGCCATGCCAGGCCATTGTTGATACTAGTACTTGAGTTAGATGAACAAGTGTAGCTTGTCTCGTACAAGAGACTCAGCGATTTCTTACTTTATTTTCATTTAAGCATATCGCCATGAAAAGTGACATACATTTGTCTGTCATAATTTAAAGACACATTATGTACTTAAAACCTATATTCAGTGAGGAATTTCCATTAATATCTGAAACCTATAGAGTTTGGCTAAGGTTTTTATATTGAGTTTTATTTTTTGAATACAAGGGGCATTTTGCATATATGTAGGATACGCACCTATAGGAGATGCATGATTACATTGTTGCTTTATAAAATGCGAATGAAATAAAAAGTTAAACTGTGTTCAATCTAATTTATAGAAAATGTGCTTATATTAGAAGTGGTTAGAGAAACGTTTTTAATCGTCATGTTATTTTAAGCTCATTTAAAATAAACTCACACATAGACGACACTACATTGATCAAAAGTTTTAAAAACAAACGTTATAATTTATTTGTTTTTTATTTAAACAAAGGAATGTGTTTATATAGACATATTATTCTTGGTCTCACTAAAAACAAATGCGATAGACTAAAGCTTTAGCCTATAATTATTTAAGAAGTATATTTCACTTCACTTGTGAAATACGATGATATTTAATTTAATTACGAACTGGTAGTAAAAGTGGTGTTCGTTACTTACCTTTACGTTAAATTTCCATAATTTTATCTTAAACGGGCTTTCTTATGAAATTAAACACGTTCACTCTGTGTATGCCAATACTTCCTTTCACTTATTCGTTAGTTTATTTTGAAAGGAAAATCGAATTTTGTTGTTTAAGCTTACATCGAACGAATAAGATGCTATTTTCAACAGTCCCTAATGGAAGAATAAAATCATAACCCAAATAGCTTTATATTGATTAAACTGACTTGGGTAATGCAAGCTTAGAGCTTTATAATGTATCGAATACTTGGAAGCCCTCCTTTGTTTAAAAAAAGTATTTTTGGTGTGGAAATGAATCATTCAAGATCGTTTTTCGGATATTTTATCTTTTGTGAAGAATGAAAATATATGTGCTTGTGTAGTCAGGCATTAGGAGAAAACATTAAAGCTAATGATTGAAATTATTAAGTACCTTGCTATTGAATTTAGTCCTTGTATTATTTGAGAATTGAAACTTATTTGAGTTTTCGCTTAATAGTTCAGAGAACGTGTGACCATTGAGTTATGAAGATAGAGAAATAGTTATTTTAAAGGAGAACACTAAGAAATATTAAAACACATTTTAATACATTTTTTCTGACTCGTAAAATGAGTAAGGAATTATAACAAAATTCAAAATAAAATACTGAGTTTTCCTATTATTTACTTGTAGCATTACTTTTTGGGCCTGGCATGGCCGAGTGCGTTAAGGCGTGCACTCGTAATCCGAGGGTCGCGGGTTCGCGCCCGCGTCGCGCTAAATATGCTCACCCTCCCAGCCGTGGGGGTGTATAATGTGACGGTCAATCCCACTATTCGTTGGTAAAAGAGTAGCCCAAGAGTTGGCGGTGGGTGGTGATGACTAGCTGCCTTTCCTCTAGTCTTACACTGCAAAATTAGGGACGGCTAGCACAGATAGCCCTCGAGTAGCTTTGTGCGAAATTCCAAAAAACAAACAAACAGCATTCTTTATGCTCATTTAAATAAAGATCAGAAATGTAATTAACTGCCTATGTAAAGAACAAAATGTGTGTTCCAGTGGAGTGTGTGATGTAGATACGTTCTTATATATTATCTTTTCGGAATGATACTTGTAGATTGGACGTATGAGAGGATGTGAATTTGATATACTAAAATTCAATGATGATATGCTACATACAATGTATTCTAAGGAAATTATATTGTTATGAATTAGTTTGTTTCTCGTTTTGAATTTCGCGCAAAGCTACAAAAGGCTATCTGCGCTTAACGTCCTCAACATAGCGGTGTAAGACTAGAGGGAAGGCAGCTAGTCATCACCACCAGTCGCAAACTCTTGGGATACTCTTTTACCAATGAATGGTGAGATTTATCATTACTTTAGAACGCCTCCACGGCTGAAAGGACGATCATGTTCGTTGTGATATGGATTCGAACACGCGACCTTCGGATTATGAGACCAACACCTTAACCCACCTGGTCATGCCGTACCAGTGACGCTAGATAAGTCTCGTTTTGCTTTAAATAACCTGATAGTAAACAATTATTATGTAAGAGTCGAGCTCTCTGAACATCTGGTCATGCCAGGCCTTGGTAGGAATTGGAGAACAATACTAGTTAAGTTACTGTCGGACTTTGTAGTTTGGATACTGAAAGTACACAATCGGTTAGAAAACACTGAACCTCATTAGTTTTGCCCAATGTCTGGACCAAATAATACTGGTAGGCCTTAATCAATAAATGAGTAAATATCGCTGACGACGTCAAACTCTTGGTTATTTCTATCCATATTGAGGATATGGTGTTATTACAAATGACTTGGGTCATTTAATAAGTTGGATAAATATCTGATAAATTACATTTAATTTCAGTAAATACAGAATAATGCATTTTCGCCATAATATTATAGATCACTCATAGTAATTAACTCAACAATGTCACTGAAAAGAAAGAATCTTGTTTTATTGATAAATGAGTCACTCAAGTCATTCAAGTAATGCTCTGTTGATAATAATAAAGCTAATAGAAGTTTCAGGTACAGTTCTCTTTATCTAAGAAAATATATTACATTATAAAAAAGATTAGTAGAGAACCACTAGAATGATTCCACAAACGAAAGAATTATTTAAAAAGGGCAAGGAAAGATCTCATATTTTCACTCCAGAGGTATGAGTCAGGAGTAATCTTATTAATGTTTACAATATTACCTGGTAATCGACAATATAAAGCAATCTGGCTTAACTGCAATATTCTGAAGATAATGCAAGTTTAAGATTGTGAAAATAAAAACTAGGCTTCACTTAAGATCATTTTATTTTTTAACAAGACAATTGGCAAACAACAGTAGCAGATGCCAATATTACACAGGAACCGAAGAAGAGAATCGATACTTTTTAAAAAATAAACAATGAACTTGCATTTTACTTTTCTTAAAAGTAGATCAACAGCAGCTTTGAAGTTTCAAGTAGTCTCTTGTTTTCTGTAGTTTGTAACAAACCATTCCAAAGAGGATGAATATTGCTGTTTTCCTTGTCTGTTTACGTTTGCAAATAGTCCAATATTAATTTTTTTATCGTTACAATATTCTCATACTGTCTCCTGAAATAGTTTATTTGAGAATGTATCACTCATGTTTGTTCTTTAACATATGTTCAAGGCACAACTGTTTATTTGTTAAAATGCCTAGATCTTATGTAATAACAGTATTTTTTATCCCTTTTTATAGTTCATCATATTCTAACAACAAAGTTTTTAACTACTGTTTAATGTTAAACGACACACTATTTTTTAAAGGATATTTTTCATCAAACCTATAAATATACTAATTTTGATTATTTTAGTGTTGTAAAGGTGTAAGATAGGTGCTGGGTTAGACCTCAAACCTATTTAGTAGCCTTGTTTGGGCAAAATTCTATTCAGCTCTCCATTTGTTACAGAGAGTGATTCACACGTTGGTCAATTAGTTAGAATACAATCTTCTTGTTTGTCTGTGATAATTATTTTTTTTCTGATAGCTATATCGTTTAGCGGTTCATTTAATGAAGATTTTGGGATAAAAATTGGCTTCGAAACTTCCTTAAGGTGTTTATGCACCTTTCTTCTCTCGTAGATCCTCTAATGTCATTCACAGAATTTGGTTGGTAAGTAAACTTATTGTGTCTTTTTTGACATTTCAAATGATTGGACCTGAAATGAAGTCATTTGTGTCATTCATTTGATTTTAACTTCTATCCGAATCAGGAGAGAGTTGTGATCGGTACAATAAGGAAAATAATTTAGCGGCTAAGATTGGGATAACTGTAAGACCTCTTTTAGTTTATTTTTTTAGATTTGTTTATACTGCAAAAAACACTATCTGGAAATGATAATTTAGAACACATTAGCTCTTGTCTTTACCTAAAAATCATATTTATATGATATTTCTCCATTTACACAAAATTATTTAATCTTGGTCAGTATTTCTTCAACAATATGTGTACATGTGCACGCAATGATTTCTGTGCGGTTGTATATGAGATAGATCTTCTTCGAAACCAAAATACTACAGAAATGAATATCACGCAACACTAACAAAATACGTATAAATTAAAGCAAGTGAAAAATATCTCACCAAAAAAGCAAGTTATATTATTGGATGAAGACAAAAGAAAGCTAAGCTATTGGAATTTTATTTTTCCAAAGTTCTTATAAATATATGAAATAAGAGTGAGCTATTTCGAGAACACAATAGTGTCTTGGATCAATTTTCTTGATTTGTAAATTTTTTACAATTTTATATGTGTGTGTGTTTTCTTACAGCAAAGCCACATCAGGCTATCTGCTGAGTTCACTGGCGGGAATCGAACTTCTGATATTAGCATTGTATATCCGTAGACTTTTACAATTTTATACTACAAATAATAGCTTCTGCCGTCTCTAATTTGGTACGACCGATAACAGTGAAGAACACCTGCCGATAGTATCCACTGTTATATCTTGGGATACTCTTTACACACTCGATCATCACAGTACAATATAACGCTCCCCCTGCTGAAAGGAGTAGTTTGTTTGGTAACAAATTTCAATCCCGCACTTCACATATTATATATTAAGAGCTGTGATCTCCAACAGATTAGGTTCTACTTTTTAAATAATTAACTATTAATCCAAGTTTAGTCCTACCTTTGTGCCATCCGCTAGCACAGTGGTTTGTCTACAGGTTAACAACCCTGAAATCAGCAGTTCGATTCCACTCGGTGGACTCAACAGATATCTCGATGTGGCTTTACTATAAGAAAACACACCTTACCTTTATTTGCCCTGTTGCAGTTTTGTAAATCTGTTTTGTTAAATAATAAATAAATGGGCCTAGTTGTAATTATTTTTATATTAAAATTCGAGTAAAGAAAGGGCAAAAAGAGACTATGTTGTCAGTATTATTTTATATTACAATAGTGTTATGTTTGATTGGTGTGCAATAGGCTTATTATCTTCATTGAGAGAAAAGAATAATATTCTTAAATTAAATTAATTTGAATAATGCTGTTACTATTATTTAGCACGGTGGACTCAGAAGATTACCAATGTGGCTTTACTAAAAGGAAACACGTACACATTATTCAGCAGCAGAACAATTAAATTCAGTGGTGTAGTGCTAAATTATAGAACTGGAGCTCTTCTCCATGTTTTTAGATTGTGACGTTAGGATGAGTTTAAAATGTCTCACACTCAAAACTTAATTTCTATTTTTTGTGGGCCCATTTTAAATTAATAAAATATATAAGGCATTCAGTATGTAACATTACTTACATCAGTACTAAATTGAATACTTATATTTTAAGCAACAAGGAAAATATTGAAAACTGGCCACTATATGAAAACAATAATCTTAGTTAAAACAAATTTTAAAAACGCACACAATATTAATTTAATATATTTTTTATTGTATTAAGCTATTGAAATTTTTAACTTTTATAATCATTTTGCACTTTTTCTATCCTACAAACATTTATAAAGAACAAATCGACTTTTTGTACACTATGCAAAACTCGTTTTTAAAGTACACAGTATAATTATGAAGTGTTTTAATGCCGTATTTTCTTGTTTTAATGACTGTGAGAAGTGTGAAAAAGCATTTCGTACTTTTAACCATTTGACTTCTATTGCTGAACCGGTTTGGTAGCAAAGTGCCTGATGGCAACTCCTGAGTGTGTGCTGGGCAGTGTGATGGAGTCTTACCAGTGAAAGTGGGGGAACACAAATAGTCGGTATTCCCTGGCATCCTGAGAATTTGATTATAAAAGACACATAATTTTGGGTGTAAACTGAATATCTTGTTTGTTAAATAAAAATTATAGTTTTTAATGTGTTGGAACTCATCTCCAATTTTAGATGCTAGAATAGCACTTTGATGTGCTCCAACAGTAATACATCTTTGTAAATATCTATATTTAGTATAAAAATGGAAACATACTAAATCATCCGTAGTAAGCTATGCTCAAGTTTGTTTTCCCTGTTTATTATTATTAAAGGTGCTATCACTTCTAATGAAAGAGCAAAGTCAGTCTACAGCATTCCAGCATAGAACCAGGTTCAAAACCATTTTATGGAACAATTTCTTTCAGCAATATGATTTAGCAGACTTTGATTTTCAATAAGGATCCTTTTTGACTTATGTCGTTTTCGTCATACATACAACTAACTTGTGAATAACACCATATACATACGTTGATAATATAACTGTTGCAAGCATTTCATATGCAAATGGCAGAGGCAAAAGGTCTTCAAGAAAATCGTAAAATCTTTTTCCAGAGAAGTATCTTTAATCATCTGATAAAGCCTACTGGATGTCACATCCTAGATAGAACTTCTCTGTTTATGCTGAACATGCAAATAGAAGAATTCCACATCAAATCTTTGACAATTTGTTTTGTTTTTGAATTGTGTATGAAGCTACACAAGGGCTATTTGCGCTAGCAGTCCCTAATTTACCAGTGTAAGATTAGAGAAAAGATAGCTAGTCATCACCACCCATCGCCAACTCTTGAGCTATTCTTTTACCAACGAATAGTAAGATTAACTGTCACGTTATAACGCATCCACGGTTGAAAGAGCGAGTATATGTGATATGACGGGGATTTAAACCCGCGACTTCTAGATTACGAGTCGATCGCCTTAACCACCTGATCATGCCAGATCTACTTTCGAAGTTTTCTCGGTGTTGAGATGTAATGCAAGTTGATAATGTCTGCAAATATTGATAACTTGTGAGGAATATCAGTGACGAGCCTTTTCTCAAATACGTGGCATTACAGGAAAAACACAGAAAAGGAGTCACAACAGTTTCATAAAAATAATGTTCCTATCCAGAAAATAATATGGAATTCAATTGTGTGCATCAGAAAAACTCATCAATGAGGAATTTAAAATCAAGCAAACAGTAACAAAAAGATTAAAGCTAACGCGTTAAGTTTGTTTTGAGAGTCGTGTCAAAACAATGCTTTAGATCTCCACTTACTAAATAAGTGGAATAAAATTAATATAAACAATTAAAATCAAAATATTGTGAGCAACTACAAGAACCATGTTGGAGAAATAGTGTTGTATGCAAACATAATACGTTTCTTACTTAGAATATATAAATGTTTCAAAACCTTTGTGCACATTGAGAATGTGTTATTAATATAAAAAGCTGAACAAGGATTCTACTACGCTTGTCTTATTATTTTCACTAACGGAATAAAGTGATTTTATTGAGGTATCATGTATGTTTTCTCATGGGAATGTTCACTGTTTGTTTTAGAATTTCGCACAAAGCTACTCGAGGGCTATCTGCGCTAGCCGTTCCTAATTTAGCAGTGTAAGACTAGAGGGAAGGCAGCTGGTCATCACCACCCACCGCCAACTCTTGGGTTACTCTTTTACCAACGAATAGTGGGATTGACCGTCACATTATAGCGCAACTACGGCTGAAAGGGTGAGCATGTCTGATGCGATGGGTATTCGAATCCGCGATCCTCTAATTACGAGTCGAACGCCTTAACCCACCTTAATATGCCGCGCCTTAAGAAGAAGATTTTGTGACACAAGCATTTTCTTGCACAACCCCTGATATTCTGCTGCTTCTACTCACTTAATTGGAGAGAAATAAGAAAATGTGAGATCACTACAGTATGATGAGCAATGAGAATTATAAAATACAATTAATAAATAAGACTTCTGAATTTCAAAAAATAGTATTTTCCTACTCTGAAAATATATTTCCAATGTAAACTTCCTCTCACAAAATGGCTTTTCTCCACTAGCATTGCTGCCATATAGTGGCACAGCGGTATGTTTGCAGACTTATATCGCTAGAAACCGAGTTTCAATATACGTGGTTAATAGATTTAGAAGAAAAGTACCACTGCCTTCTATCGGCGTACAATTTCAGCGTATGCCAATAGCTGTCCATCTCCCGCTTCAACTTATCTGGTAGGAGCGTGACATCACTGCTTTAGAAAAGAGCTTCCTCTTCATATGTGCGTTTATTAATCACTTCAATGGTAGGAAGAATCTCAATGCTGTGGAACATCAGAGATTAAGTAGCAGTCTGTGTATTTTACTGAGTTTATGGTTTGTGACAAACGTGTTTACGAAGCCAAAATCCTTTAGCGAGAACTGTTAACAGTCCTACGGTAAACTCCATTTCTAGGGTGTACATAACTCAATTCTGCGACATAATTGTCTAAGTATAGGAACCAATAGAATGAAGACACAAAACCAACTCCTGGTGGCATCTGAAATTATACGTTCGGCCCATAGGAGGAAGAGCTATAATATAATTGGCATGGATGATGGTCCCAGGATGGACAGTGTAGATTTTTTTAAAAGGATACTTGATACTAATTTTCACAAGATAGGGTTTACGATAAAAAATAAAAAGCCCCTAAAAAGTAAGGAAAATTTGAAAATCAGCAACCTTTCCCAATGTCAAAAGTACCAATATGTATTTTTATCAGAAAATTAATTGTATATATTATATACGGCGCTTAAAAGCTCAGAGAAAATGGTGAAATTCAGTATTCGTTGGAGCATCAGAGAAAATAAAACTGTTATATCAAAGCTGGTTGATAAAATATGCCACGTGTTTTGGAACCATCTAGCGTTAAAATTTTGATTATTGTGGATAATTAAAAACGATACGGTGCTAATAAATAGCATTGAGTTTGTATAGTCGTACTATAGAATATATCTCGTGATTTTTTAGCTCCTGGAGTACATCATGCCTTATGGAAAATACTCGCGTGTTTGAATTTGGTCAAAATACTTGTTTTCACTCCATAAATTAAAACTTCAATGACTTAATCTGAAAGACCCTTTTTAAATAATTCATTGTAATTTAAATGGAAACAAATGAATGGTAATAAGCACTTAAAAGCAGTGGATATCTTATAAATTTTATTGACTAAAATAAACTAATTAATATGAAAAATAACCAGCATTCACAGCCATAGAGAACTGCAATGTTCTACCCACACCAGGTATCAAACCCAGATTCCTGCGTTGTTAGTCTACAGACACACTGCTCTGCCACCAGAAATCTTAAAAAATGGAGATATTTTCCACATAAATAATTACTGTTATGTATATGTGTAAATGTTTTGTAAACGACAACATGTCGTATTGTGTTTGAATTTTCATTTGTATTATTCATTTTTCCATATTGATATTATTGTTTCGAAGTTTAAACTAAAATATGTTATTTATTTAGGGTAACATTTAGAACTTTCTCGAATTAAGTAGACCAATCACATGTTTGTAAATGAGTGCTGGTGACTTCCTGTCTAGAAGTGTAGTCTCGTGCAAGAACGGATATGCGTGGATAGCTCTGGAGTTGTATGGAAATTGCAAGATTGTTCGAGAAATAGGCCTATCGGTATAAAAAAGACGGTGACGTGAGAGATATTGAGTGATCAGTCATCAGTTTTATTCGAAGCCAAAGAGTGAGATCCAGACACCAGTTTCATTTCAAAAGAAGAGAGTTAGTTATTTGAGAAAGATTAAGTGTTTGCTGTGAATATTCAACTTGGATTTGTGATTGAAGTTAGATCTACGGAAGCTGTAATTTTATTTCGTCAATCTCTACGATACATCTGAATTACTGTTTGAGCTGAGAGACGGCGATTTCATTGAACTGTGAACTGTTTCGGAATCTCTTCGTGGGACCAAATTCACACCCTAGACTGGAATTTGAGACTGTAATTTTAGATCATTACATTAGATGCAGGCCAGTACCGTTTTGTGTTGTGATTTATTTTGAAGTTTGAAACTAATATTATTTTGTTTTGTAATTAATTTCGAATGTTGTAACTTAATATCTGTCACTGTTATCATATAATTTATGTTATATCTGTTATATTTGTTAGTAGTTTAGTGTAATAAATTATACAAGCTGTTATCTGTGTTTTTCTGTTGCGTTTAATCTACGAAGAACTTAAAACATCAAAAAATACGTAACAGAAAATTGGGGGCCCGTCCGGGATATCGAACAAACAATTTAATTTTATTATAAGATAAGATTTATATTCTATACAGATAGACAGCTTGTATATTTAAAATGGCATTCGAACTTGAAGATTTTATAAACGAATTTAATCGGAATCCCTCTTTCGAATTAATCAGTGAATTAAAAAAATCTGAATTACTTGATGTTGGTAAACATTTTAATTTAGAAGTGAAGCAATCAATGAAGAAAGCAGATATTAAACAAATTATTGTTGAACATTTGGTCAGCCAAAAGGTATTACCTCAAACAGTTGCACAACAATTGCCTGTCGCTCATTTTGACCCAGATTTCGAATTAAAAAAAATAAAAATGGAAATGAAATTTCGTTTAGAAATTGAAAATAAACGTATTGAGGCAGAACAAGAAACTAAACGACTTGAGGCAGAAAAAGAAACCAAACGACTTGAGGCAGAACAGGAAAGCAAACGCCTTGATGCCGAAATACAAATGGAACGCATTAAAGCTGATAAAGAAATCAATATGAGAAAGGCACAGACAGAAGAAAAGGTTGTCCAAATGCAGTTGGATAATTTTGATGCTTCCAAACAAATTCGTTTAGTACCTCCATTCAATGAAAAAGCTGTAGATAAATATTTTCAGCAATTTGAAAAATTGGCCCTTAGGCTAAAATGGCCTACCGAATATTGGACAGTATTACTTCAGAGTGTTCTCAAGGGTAAAGCTCAGGAAGTATTTTCCAAGCTCACAGCCGAGCAAAGTTATGATTACGAGCACGTCAAAAAATGCATTTTGAATGCATATGAATTGGTGCCAGAGGCATACAGACAAAAATTTCGTGGTTACAAAAAGTTTGACAGCCAAACTTATGTCGAATTTGCTCGTGAAAAAGAAACTCTGTTCGACAGGTGGTGTGATTCCAGAGAAATTAAAGATGATTATACGAAACTCAGAGAACTCATGTTAGTCGAAGAGTATAAAAGATGTATTCCCGTAGAGCTAAAAACTTATATTGATGAACAAAAAGCTTCCAAAATTCATGATGCTGCTGTCTTGGCAGACGAGTATGCTTTGACTCACAAAGATTTCTCATATAAAAGCAAAACAAATCACACAGCAAAGAAACCCAATGACTCGTTCAAATATTATGCAAATGTCGACAGAGACAAAAAAGAGCAAACTTCTAATTCTCAAACGAAGACTCCATCTTATTCTATAAGCTCATCATCTACTAAAAACGTGTCATTCTCATCCAAAACATGTGCTTATTGTAAGAAACCTGGCCATCTGATTTCTGAGTGCTATAAGCTCAAAACCAAGCCATCACCCAATAGTTTCATTTCGCCCTTGTTGGATATATCATTGGTTTCCAATGATTTTGACCCTGTCCAGTCCACTGTGGATTCTAAGCCCAATATTATTGATGTACCTGAAAATATTGTTGAGGACAAATTTAAGCCTTTCATGACTGAAGGTTTTGTTTCTTTTGTTGGCGATTCACATCTACAACCAATTAAAATCCTGCGGGATACTGGAGCTTTTCAGAGTTTGATTTTGGAAAGTGTACTTCCGTTTTCTGAAAAGTCATCCGTTGGGGCCAATGTGCTCATTTCTGGTGTAGAAGGTGGCGTCGTTTCTATTCCTCTTCATAGATTGGATTTACATTCGGACTAAGTTTCAGGCTCAGTGACTGTGGGTATTAAAGCCTCATTGCCTGTTGAAGGTGTTTCTATGCTTTTGGGGAATGATTTGGCTGGTAGTAAGGTGGTACCAGAGGTTCGTGTTGTTGAAGCACTTGTTATTAGCCCCAGTACAGAGCAACTCGTTGAAGAGTTTCCTGATGTTTTTCCCGCCTGTGGTGTTACTCGTTCTCAGACACGTTCTCAGGAATCCAAAGAGGATTTCTCTTTATCTGATACTTTCCTGTCTCACATCGATGAGATTTCTGACTCAACTTTAAGTACTACTGATGACGCTAAGACATTTTTCGACTCTCTTCATCGAAACAAACTTATTGAGAAACAGGACAATGATCCTGAAACTCGTTCTCTTCTACAACTGGCTGTTAATGAAAATGAAATAGGAACTGTCCCTATTTGTTACTACCAGAAGTCAGGTGTGCTAATGAGAAAATACAGACCTCCTGACGTTGCTACTGATGAAGAGTGGAATGTTATTCACCAAATCGTCATTCCAAAATGCTATCGGAATGACATTCTTAGTCTTGCTCATGACCATGTATTGTCGGGACACTTAGGTGTAAGAAAGACCCTAGATCGTATCCGACGACACTTCTATTGGCCTAGGATGCGCCAAGATGTTGTTAGCTTTTGTAAGGCATGTCATTCTTGCCAAATCACTGGAAAACCAAATCAAGGGATTCCCAAAGCACCACTGCAGCCTATTCCTGCCTTTGAAGAACCATTCTCAAGGGTCATTATCGACTGTGTTGGCCCAATGCCAAAAAGCAAAGCGGGAAATGAATACCTCTCGACGATCATGTGTGCTTCTACACGTTTTCCTGAGGCAATTCCTTTGAGAAAAATTACTTCTCCCAACATCGTCAAGGTTCTTGTCAAATCCTTTACCATGTTCGGAATTCCAAAAGTTGTGCAATCAGATCAAGACACAAATTTTATGTCCAAGCTATTTGAACAAGCCATACATAAATTAAGGGTCCATCAAATTTCATCCAGTGCATACCATCCTGAGTCGCAGGGTATTTTTGATCATTTCCACCAAATTACTGCCACAAACACTCAAAGAACTAGGTTGAGGGTGTTCCCTTGTTATTGTTTGAAGTTCGTGAGGGTATTAAAGAATCCACTGGATTTAACCCTTTTAAGTTGGTTTAAAAAGACAAATAAACAAAGAAAAAAAAAGTTTGAGCTTGCGAAAACTTTTTTTTTACTTTTAAGGGGGAGAGTGTTATGTATATGTGTAAATATTTTGTAAACGACAACATGTCGTATTGTGTTTGAATTTTCATTTGTATTATTCATTTTTCCATATTGATATTATTGTTTCGAAGTTTAAACTAAAATATGTTATTTATTTAGGGTAACATTTAGAACTTTCTCGAATTAAGTAGACCAATCACATGTTTGTAAATGAGTGCTGGTGACTTCCTGTCTAGAAGTGTAGTCTCGTGCAAGAACGGATATGCGTGGATAGCTCTGGAGTTGTATGGAAATTGCAAGATTGTTCGAGAAATAGGCCTATCGGTATAAAAAAGACGGTGACGTGAGAGATATTGAGTGATCAGTCATCAGTTTTATTCGAGGGAGACAGATTCAGTCATCAGTTTTATTCGAAGCCAAAGAGTGAGATCCAGACACCAGTTTCATTTCAAAAGAAGAGAGTTAGTTATTTGAGAAAGATTAAGTGTTTGCTGTGAATATTCAACTTGGATTTGTGATTGAAGTTAGATCTACGGAAGCTGTAATTTTATTTCGTCAGTCTCTACGATACATCTGAATTACTGTTTGAGCTGAGAGACGGCGATTTCATTGAACTGTGAACTGTTTCGGAATCTCTTCGTGGGACCAAATTCACACCCTAGACTGGAATTTGAGACTGTAATTTTAGATCATTACATTAGATGCAGGCCAGTACCGTTTTGTGTTGTGATTTATTTTGAAGTTTGAAACTAATATTATTTTGTTTTGTAATTAATTTCGAATGTTGTAACTTAATATCTGTCACTGTTATCATATAATTTATGTTATATCTGTTATATTTGTTAGTAGTTTAGTGTAATAAATTATACAAGCTGTTATCTGTGTTTTTCTGTTGCGTTTAATCTACGAAGAACTTAAAACATCAAAAAATACGTAACATTACAAAATCTTTTTGCTGGGCATTTTGCAATTAGAGATGAGCAATATTATTTTACATGAAATCCAAGATGCTATTTTTAATTTTTTATTGAAAATTTATGAAAATAGTAAGAGTTTTGTGAACCATATAGAATTTTGATAAAATTCTTTCTTTTTTTATATTCGTATTATTTTTTGCCATAAAGGTTTACTACTTAATATAATTATAAATACCTCAAATAAATTTTACAGTTTAATAGTAAATCTAAGAAATAATTCTGGTAAAAATGCTGCCGGGCAAGAGAAAATGTTTTGAGATAGTTAACACTGCCGGACATACATTTTTGTAATATTTTGTTTCAGATTAACGTTTTCTATTTATGTATGCATTTGTTGTCTTAAAATGATTTTAAATGACATGTATCAATTCTCCTAAATTCTATTTATTTTTAACACACGTGAAGAACCTTATAATGAGTTATTTATCTCTTCGTTATAAGTAGATCTCACAGCGTGATAGAGTTAGGCGTAACTAGTGATGGGCGTAGTTAAAATGAGTTATACATAAATGTTCTTTATTGAATATAATTAAGGTGTATAATTTTTTCAGCTACTTTTAGTGCTTATTTTATTTATTTGAATATTTTAGAGACTTTGCTCAAAATAATATTCAAAGTGCAAACTAAAACGTCAAACTAACATAATAATACATTTCAGCCCTTAAGAACAACTCAGGTAAGATGCTTTAAAACTAACGATTATGTTAAGCACGATTAAATAAAGCACTTTTTTTTTTTATACTTTGTTCAGATATGCTCAATGAATTTCATTGGACCAGTAACGTATCAAACATAAAAAAACAGATTAAAATGTTCAGATAAAAGTAGAAAAAAATATGCTAAGGCCGAAGCGAGGGCTGCGAATGTATCAAAGTTAAGAGAAAAAATAATATTACAGGACTTTCAAGAAAGTAGAACGATAATCGTAAAAAATAAATTATTCATGTAGCGATATAGAGAAAAGTATTGGAGATTTTGCTGAACAGAAGATAAAATTGTACACGAATTTAAATTTAACCACAAAAGGTATTATCCCGTTCAAGAGGGTAAAAGTACTGAACAAGAATAAACAGGCATTATCAAAATGTAAAATAACATGAAATTATTATCACTGAAAAGTATAGGAAGCAGTTCAGAGATGGACTCGTATGAAAATAAACAGACTTAGATAAAGGTGAAGAATTAACTATAAATTTGATAATGAAGTAGGTGTAACCAGCTAGGGCGTAGTTATATGATACACTATATAAATGAACGCGATGGACATGTATGTGAATTTTATATACATATATATATAGTACAGTGTGAGAGTGTTAGAACAAGAGAATATTTTGTCTTTTTTTCAGTTTTATGAGACTAATTCTTTCATGCTATAACAGAATATAAATATCAACTTTATAGTAATGCTTCACTGATCCCTGTTGAGAACTGAATAAGCCAGAGTGAGAATACGTACCATTCTTTAGAAATACCACATACATGTACCAAAAGCATGTCATAATGGTTCTGCTTGAATGAACATACTGATCAAATTTATGGTCTGAAATAACTGTCATTGTACCTCACGCAGTGTTTTAACTGTATAGAAAGCAACTACCAAGGAGCTGGGACGTGATACTAATATATGCTAGAAGAAATTAATTTAATAATACCACACAAATAAACCTTCTTAAAACGTTTAACACTACATTTAAAACAAGAACTAGTCAATACGACGACTTTTGAATAGTAAATCAGATAGTCAAGCAGTGCCAAAAAACTCTCCAAATAGTCGCTAAAATCGATGACTACCTAATATGACCATTAAATATTAGTTATTTTTACTATTGTGTAGTCGGAAAATACTCAGTTGATGGTGGCAGGGATACCTGGCAGGTAATAAGTGTAACTGCTCTATGATAGTCGTTATGACTTTCGTTAGGTAGTCATTTTGACCAATGCTGATTACCTGACAATAGTCTTATTGCCTACCTGCGAACCACTACAGAATAATCATGACATAGTCAGTGTAACCCTATTCGTCCAAGGAACGGTTCTCACCATGATTATCTATTAATAATGGACTGTTATCATTATGACTATTCAACAACTATGGAAGATAAGTCATGTTGACCCGGTCAGGATCACCTCTGCACTGTTACTGTTAGGCAAAAAGACCATCTTCAGCCAGTTGTGGTCAGCAGAACCATCACTGAATAGACAAACCCACTGCCATCTGATGATTCAACCTAATTCCCAGAAACTTGCCACCATCCTGAAAAATATAAAATGCATTTTAGCAGCACCATTTTTATTCCAAACTGAACACAAATGTACATCAATATACATGTAACAAAATAATATTCAAAATTGATTAACAGTTTGAAAATAAACAACTGAACTTTAGAATTGTTTTTTGCAAATTCACCCTGGAGCAAATACACATGACAAGTTACTATTACCAGATCTAATATAACCTTATGGCTTTGAAAACTTTTCTCTTCCTTTACCTTTGGACGTTTTGACAGATTTCCCGCTGCTATGTTTTTGAAATTCAAGAGATCAAGCAACTGAAGAATATATCTGTTTGCATCTTTGTCAGATTTGGTAATTTTCCTGGACTCATCATAGAGCTTCAGAACAACTCTTTCAACAAAGTAGAAAGTTTTCTTGAGTTTTGTTGGAAATACAAAGTCGAAGATATAAAAACTCCCAACATACATAGTGAATACTTCCACAAAATCTTCAGTGACACAAATATCAAAGCCATCAACATATAGTTTGAATTCTTGATAACAAAACCGAGAAATTAAAGCATATCGAATGTAGGAACCACTCTCAACAGGTTACCTAACTTCAGTACCCACCATGATACTTTCACTTTCTTTTAGAAAGAAAGGGATACCAAGAATGGCAATACTAAATGTAACATCAGGCATGTGTGTGGACTGTTTCATAGGAAATGCTTGCAATGAATTATTTTCTGGTGATGTTTTTTTTGTCTTGCAGATGATAATTTACTGAGTCCTTACATTGAGAAAGTTATACAATTCCTTTTCTACATCATTTCTTAGCCGCTTAAATTCATTCAATAACTGTGCTGGTGATGCCACAAGAAAAGGATAATCCTCCATATATTCATTTACAGGAGTGTTGTCAATGACCAGTTTTCTACGATCATGCAGAGTTTTGAACATAAGCAAGTTCTCTTTACAAAATTCACCCTTTTTTCTGCAATACAGACGATCTTTCATCCATTCCTTGAGTTTTTCGGTGGAAGTTTCATCCTCCCCAACTGGCTTTTCACACAAGTATTGCTTTAATCCATATAACCTCTGTTCTGAGATGTGGTTTGGAGATGGGGTTTTATCTGTTGCAGTTTTCGTCTCTTTCTTTCTTTCTTGGACTATAGGCAATGATGAATCTTTCCGCTCTCTATTATTCTGGAATAATTTCATCGACTACTTAGTCATACTGCCTTGAGGTGGAATCTCTGGAAAATAGAGGTTGGGCAGGCTATCAAATACAGATGAAGACATCTAAAGAGATATAATTACATGCTTGTAATTAGAAATGTTCCACATGATATTTACTGCACAGCACTTACAAGATAAAGTTGGAAACCTCAGTGTAGACTGCATTCAGTAAATAGAAGCGACTTTCTTTCTCAACAGGCTTTCCTTGCGACAACAGCAAAGCAGTAGATCTAGGCAGACTTGACAAAATTTTCAGCTTATAGGGTTCTGGCCAAGGCTTGAATGCTAAGATGGTGATCAAAGCAAATACCAAATAGTTCAAAACACTTATAAATTGGGGTTGACTAATTCCAATGAAATACTATTTAAGGCCTAATTGTCTCAAGTAAAAGATGAAACTATTTCTCCAACATATTGAATAATCTGTTTGACATTCATTAAGACATATCTTACCATGATGATATGGACTGAATTTGTTCAGTATTTTGACCGGATGAAGATGCACTCTGCTTGCTTGAAGGCACTTCAGGGTTTGGAGGATTCTGATAAAAAAAAAATAATTAACGGGTCTAAATTTGTAATTAAAAATTAACAACAGTAATTGTGCTATGTTGAATAATGTATATGGAACAATTTTACTTCTTTTCTTCGAAATAAAGATTCCACAGAGTGATTTCCAATGACAACATAAATTATTATTACTCAAATTTAAATGGGTTGTGCATTCTTATAAACGACTTATTACAACAGCTATCTCTCCGTCAGAGGCCCAAGCATTAGAAACCAGAGAAACGCGCAACTTTGTTTGTGGTTTTGGAATGTCAGACCATTGAACATTCACCCAGTCCTGTCAGTTTTTTATGTACACTTGAGCTGACAAGTTGGTAGCATCTACATCCAGATTTAGGTTGTCAGAAATCTTATTGGGCAGCAATCCCAGATCATCCACTAACACCACAATTTTTTTTTCATTGTAGTTAATGTTGTAGGATAAAACCATCTTTCTGGAAACTAAAAGTATGGTACTGACCAAAAATGATTTATATCTATACACATGCAGAAAAGTTGTCATTGAAGAACAACAACAAAAAACAAAAAAGATATATTAAATTTCCATAAATTTAACATCAGCAGGACTGGTATAGATCAACTAAATAAGTAACTTGTTTTTCCCTAACAAATAGTAGCCTTTAAAAGATGAAAGCAAATATAAGTAGTCTGATCTCAATAGATGGTGATGACAGTGGTGATTTTGGTGAAAATATGCATGATACTGTTAATAGAACACAAGTTCTCAATGTTTGAAAATTTTGATGAATTGTTTCACAAAAAGGAAGAAAGAATTTACACAAAATATGTTAAATCTTTTGATGAAATTTGTCACTGGAAGATACACACCAAGCTACTTAAAATAGGTTAAAATACACCACTGATTACCGAGTTCTGTTTAAAATTTGTCATCATTTAGACGCCACGAATGTAGTGATGTAGGATAATCATATTTTCATCTTTGTTCACATAACAAGGGAATGGGTAATGATCATAAAGATCTGGAATGCTCAGAAGTTCATAGCTTCTCATTGGCTCTACAATGTAAGCATGAAGATGCCTGTGATAATCAAGAGTTTGGTATCTTTGACAAAACAAAAAAGTTTTTCCCCAAAGAACAAAGTAACTGATCACTGAAAAATTAAAGACTGTCGAATTCAAGCAACTAAAAATTATTGTACTTGTGTTGTATGTGAGGCAGTTGACTGTACGTCCACTTCCCTTTTTGTTAGGCTCGGCATGGCCAAGCGTGTTAAGGCGTTCGACTCGTAATCCAAGTGTTGCACGTTCGAATCCCGGTCGCATCAATCATGGTCACCCTTTCAGCCGTGAGGGCGTTATAATTTGACGGTCAATCCCACTATTCGTTGGTAAAAGAGAAGCCCAAGAGTTGGTGGTGGATAGTGATGACTCGCTGCCTTCCCTCTAGTGCTAAATTTGGGACGACTAGCGCAGATAGTTCTCGAGTAGCTTTGCGCGAAATTCAAAACAAAGAAACAAACCATTTTTGTTTCAATATTATTTAAGATAAATATATTCTTGAAATATACTCTTCAAAAAAGAAACACAAAAGGGATATTTTTTATTTCAAAGAGTAATATATGTAATAACATTACAAGTTCAGAGTATGTAATATTACACGTGTTAAGGCACTGATTGTCAGACGAAAATGACAATATAAGTGCACAACTTTGAAAACGGAGGAAAACATCGGATTTTTCGCCAAAACGCATTCGTGTCCAATAAATTTGTTTGAGAGATCTACATGTTCTGCAAGTGTAAAATCACTATAAAAGTGACGGGTTCTCGGTTTCCATAACTTAGTGTCAAGCTACTGACACGTAATACAGTTACGCCAAGATTGACTGAAGCACAAAGCAACAACGCCATTGGTTGCTTGGAAGCAGGCGACTCTCGATCAGATGTTGCCAGATCTGTGAATGTCTACCCAAGCACCATCACAAAGCTATGGAATCGTTACCAACAACGTAGATCAACTCGTAACCTCCACGATCTGGCAAACCTCGTGTGACCACGCCTGTACAAGATCGCTACATCCGGTTACGTCACTTTTGGGATAAGACCACCACTGCAAAGTCTACTACCTCAACCATACCAGGGCTGCGTAGGATTTCCGGTCAGACCGTACGTAACCGTCTACGAGATTTTTAGGCCCCATGTGCAAGCCATCATGGTGAACGTCAACCACGTTTTTCAACATGACAACGCTCGACTTACCACTGTCTTCTTGAGACACCACAACATCAACGTTCTTCCCTGGCCTTCCAGATTACAAGATTTAAAGCCCATCGAACATCTTTGGGACGAGTTAGACCGACGTCTGCGACGGCAACAACCTCAACTGCAGACTCTACCTCAGCTTGCAGCAGCTTTGCAGTTTGAGTGGACAGCCATTCCATAGGATGTGATTCGTCATCTCATCACTTCCATGGGCAGGAGATACCAAGCAGTTATTGATACTCACAGGGGGCATACTCATTATTGACGTTGAGGGACGTTAAACTTCAACTAGTGAGCGTGGACTTCGCCTTTGCAGACTTTGGATGTTCAGCAGTGAATGTGCAAAGTTTCACACATGTCATACAGAAGTACCCGGAATAAACTTATAAAGAATTTGTCTCAAATTTTGCCTTTTGCGTTTCTTTTTTTTTGAAGAGTATATATATGTAGTGAAAATAATTACATTTTAATTAAATTAAATAAGTAAAACCATAAGGAAGTTCAACGTTAAAAACAGAAAGTCCAAACCTCAGACTAATTATATAATGTGTTATTTTCACTCTAAATCAAGCCGAAACAAATTAAACAGACAAAACGCTAGCTCAACTGAAAAGAGATTTGGATTTGGCGTTTTTAACGCAGTCCTCCTTTGTGATTTTATTTATTTAAGTTCATTAAAATATAATTATACTCCCACATTGTAGCTTGTACCCTCGGGTCTTTTCAGTTGATGCAACTTTTTTATTTAATTTATTTTTGTTACGGCTTGTCTTTGAACTAAAATAACAAATTATATATATATAAAATGTTGTGAAATTCAATCTATTTATTGTAAACATGAATGTTTTAGTGTCATAATGCGTTATCCTTTTATCATAAAAAAGCATAATTTATATTTATTTCATAATTTTTTACCTAATTCAGAGATAAGATGTTAATGAAAATAACAATAAAAAACAAAGAGTTTACATAAAAGTGTTTCGTGATGCTGGTTGGACTTTCATACAGTTCTTTGCAAACTTAAAATGCTTTCCAAACACTGTGAAGTACATCCTAGATCGTAAGACCGAGACAGGTAAATTTGAAAGAAGCAGAACACTTGAACTCAGTAAAACTGATATCAAATATTTTCGTTTTGCAACCTGCTGGACAGAAGGAAGACTTCCACTGAGATAAACGACCATGCACCAAATGACAGAGAAGTGTACGGAGCTACAGTATAAAGAAGACTGAACAAGAATGGAATATTTGATCGTATAACAGTTTAAAAAACCCTCTATTTTGATCTCCAAATATTGCCAAGAGGTTGAAATTTGCTGAAAATTACTACAACTAGACTGTTAATTGAAAAGGTGTTACAGATATATATTTAGTTCCAGGTGTAGGTTGTACGTTCAGCAAAAGAAAGGTAAAATATACTTACCTCAGTGCATATCACTCATCATGAAGTATGAAAGGCTGTGCAATCATTTCATGGTATATTTCCGCTAAGACAACAGGAGATATTTGCAAAATAGATGGAATAATGAACCATCAGATACTGATGGTTTACCCATTGGTTTGTGTATTGCTGGGAAAAGGATTCTACTACCAAGGAGATAATGACCCCTCCACATATCCTACCTATGCAAAAAATACTTAGCCAAGAGAAAAGCTTCTGGAATTATTAAAATGATTCAATGGCCCACATAGAACCCCGATCTCAATCCAGTTGACTAGATTTTGGATTTGATAAATTAAAAACCTAATAAATCAGAAGTTACTTACAAAGAAACATTATGTGAGTGTATTAAAGAAATTTTGAGTAAACTATCAAAGGACCCTTTAATTAAATATATTACAACAATGCCTGAAAGACTGTCTACAGTTATTAAATCAAAAGAAGGACATACAAAATATTAACTGTTTGCTGAGTTCAAGCATTTCCACTGAATTTCTGTCGTACTAAATACGAATATTATTAACATTTGGATGCTTCACCTGGGATTTATATTCCTTTGTCGTTTGAAAGTAGCCTGAAATATGTTTACTTTGTCCCAACCTTTTTGCGCAGTACTGTAGATCTTTATTTCTTGAGTTAGATTTCAACCACGTATATTACTTCTGATTTGAGTGACTTTTTTTTGGAGGATTACGACAGTAATTACATAAATGGGAGTTAGTGGAAGCTAGATAGAACATTTGGTTTATTGCAGTTGTTTTTAAAATGTTTATACAGTCACATTTGTGGTTTCTGAAGTAAACTGAAATTGTGAGATATTTCACCAGAAAAAGTTATAATATGGACTCAGAAATATTGTTTATTTTAACAACATATACAGTAATATACAGTATTTGAAATAATCATAGAAACGAACAGGAGACACAAACACGAGTAAAGTAAGAAGTCAATGTATTATTAGTACAGTACATTATTGCACAGACAACAACAAAAAAATGCGAAAAAGTTGTATGGTGTACTAGTACTGTATTTTCTTGAAATGGTAAACTTGCTTTTATGTTTCCATGAACTTATCTTTACAGACTAAAAGAACATGTGTTACATGTGCGTAAGCGCCAACACAAATTAACAGCTTTGATAAAAAATTTCTAAAAATATTTAGTTTAACTATAGTGTTAAATTTATATTTTATTAAGTAAAATGTTTCTGTGTGAAATGTAAGGGAGCAAACGTCTATGCTTGCCCCTTCCTGCAAGTGTCATCCAGTCTTACATTCAATTACAGATGTTTATATTACTCAAGATTTTAGAGGTAACAGAAGCATTTCACTCATAGTCAGACTATTGACTATAACTCTAAAGAATTGACGTATATTACTTAAATATCATACCATAAACTGTTTAACATCACTTTTGAAGAGTTTGAGTTTTCTACTTCAATCTCTTTCTGTTATTAAGAGTATTAATTTTGCATATTTTCTTCAGAGTTTCCTTACAGTTCTTACTACTGAAACATGGATTTCGCCTTAATCTTTACATGTTTGCAACGTGATATTTTTGTTCAGGAAGTCATGAGTACATTGACTACCACACAATAACTGAGAATAATGGACAAGCGCGTTAAGGCGTGTGACACATAATGTCGCACGCTCGAATCTCCGTCGCGCCAAAGATGTTCGCCTTTTTAGCCGTGGGGAAGTTATAAAGTTACCGTCAATCCCACTATTCGTTGGTAAAAGAGCAGCCCAAGAGTTAGCGGTGGGTGGTGATGACTAGCTGCTTTCCCTCTAGTCTTACACTACTAAATTAGGGACAGCTAGGTGCAGTGGGGTAACAACCTACTCACTTACAAAATAAAATCTGTTGAAGAATCCGTAAGTAATTGCAGCCCTAAGTTCCTTGAAGGAATCGAGTGGCAGATGATGATGATAGTCATGGGTAATTATTACAGTGTCATTTTTTAAAATAAAGTTTAATAGCTTCACTTGATAGTTGGAATTTTCAATACGATTAACACATGATACGTCCCGTAGGTTAAATGACAAAACAAATATCTTAAGGTCCAGGAATAGCTTTCTCTAACTGAGAAAGTAATGACTATATGAAGGGAACCTGTCAGTAGAAATTACAACCATTATGGCTGCAGTAATTTTATTCGAATAAATAATTGAATTTCACGTTTATAAAACATCTTAAAGTGAATGCCATGTTCGATGGCATAGATATTTGGACTGTCTGGTATACGACCTTTCTCGCTAGTCTCTAGCCATGGAAATCCAACCCTGAATATTGCATAAAAACTAATATTTTCGATTTATTGCACACTGTGCTTCGATAAAGTTGTTGTAAACTATGATAGTTTAACATACCCTTCAAAACTGTTCTCAACTGTTTCAGTACACCAGGAAAAATGATAGTATTTCTGCATTTCTGCATGTAAGTATTACTTACATATATGTTCAGGTATTTGGTTTAGTTCCCAGTATATATTTTCTAAACGAAATAGAAATGCTTTCGATGCCAAAGTTTCCTGTAATGTGCTGTAATTATTCTAATAATGCTGGTTTATTGTTTATTTTTTATTGCATTATCACTGAGGTACAACTTGACAGGAAATAGTAAACTCTGATATACAAAATGTTTGTATAAAACTTATTTCAACGTTTTCAAAATCATGCTGCCATTAACAACTGCTTAAAATTTGATAAATTCACATGACTATAGGATACATTGGACTCATATACAAGATCTAATAAATGTTATACTTGTGTTGTCTACTAATGCTACGAGGACAGAATGATTTTGCCAAAAGTAATATGAAATATAGCGAGTTTAGTATTATATATCAATATAATATATCATTTTTATTAAACACTAAGGTAGATTAAATATTTTCTTTATGAAATATGTATGTTAGAAATTTATGTGGACATTGTTTTATGTACTCTGAATGCAAGATCTTTTAACCAATTTTCAGTTGTATGAAGAAAGAGGCTAAGTAAACACATCAGGATGTTTGAAAACCAAATTGAAAACAAAAATCACAATTTCTAAATAATACAGTGGGCAAGTATTCGAATAACTTTTTAATTTTTGGAACAGTTTGTTTTATTTTTATTTCATTTCCACATAGAGAACGATTTAAAAATACTACCTTCAACTAATACCACTTGTGTATTTGGATGTAAGTGGAGTTTTATTTCACTTCTAATTCTACATATGAAATATTCAAAGGTCATGACTTCAAATGAAAAACTGCCGAGTTACTGAAACCTTTACACAATGAAAAGAAAGCTACGAGTAACTATGTCTCATTAATCAAAAGTTGCTTTATGATATATTCTACGATTTGGTCTAAACTAAAAAGACGAAACTCAGAATGAGGGTAAAGTAAATATACATTTTATGCTACGTAGAAAAAGACTTCTCTGGATATGCATGTTTCTACTCTTTTACCAGTGAGTAACTGTGGTAGATTTCAGAGTTTGTACTGTTTTGGTCAATTTGTAGTGAGCTGCCAAGTGAATTCACCTGAGTATCTGTAAACATCAGACGTTGGTTTGTTGTCTAATGAAGTCCTCGTTGTGCCGGATTAGGTAAAGAATGTTTCCGCAACCTGACAGCACATCGAAAAAAAGAAACTTTACTCGTTGCTTGGCGACGAGACGAAAGAATCTGCAATTAAATTCCTATATATATCACATTCAACTTAGTCTGTCATTAAACCTTGTATGTAGCTGCAAAAAGTTTGACAATAATAATGTAAAAATAAATTATGAATAATACAGTTACCTTAATTAATAAGGAGGAACTGGGCTGTGAAGAGGAAAAAAAACAATTGCTGGACATTCAGTTTCAGATAAAAGTATTGAAATACTCGTACCTTTTATCAAATACATCACAGTTGAAGGTAACTTTATTAGGGAAACACTCAGTGGCATTTAGTTGTTTTTAAACAAAACAGTAAGTTTTACCTTTATGAGAATTAAGATTTCTCAAAGCACTGAAATTTCACCAAATACGTGTACTTATAGGTGACAAAAGTACAGATTTTTTTTCTTTTTGTAATTAAACACGTAGTTGCACAATAAGTATCCAAACGTTTAAGGAAGATGAACGTTTTCTAGTACATAACAACTTATCTGTGAATTATGAGACTATTCTATCACCTATATTTCCTTTAATTAAGATAAATTCGATATTCTGTACTTGGCTACGTCTATTTTTAAAGTATTCCAAAGCATTTCTATCGGATCAGTTGTTTTTTAATACCAGTACCAAACTTTTATTTTAGGTTTCTCAAAATTTCGAATTTGACGTAACATATGCTTTTGGTTGTTGACATTTGTAAGATGAACTTTCTGTTAACAAACCAATGAGATGACGGTATCTCCAGTCTTTGAGCTGCCGAGATATTTGCCACATTACGAGGGAGCACAATCATGTTTAACTCTAAGTAGAAGGGATTCTTCATTTTAATATATCCCTTTTTTCACGGACAACTTATCGGGGTCTATACTTTGAAAAAAGTTCAGTTTTAGCTTCTTCGGACCAAATAATTTCCTTGAAGAACACTTTACATTACGCTACAATTCGTCTTATTGTAGCAAAGAAAGTATTTTCATGAACAGTTTTCAAATGAAAGTTACATCGAGGTCTATGTTTATACGATAATTTTTTTGTTCAGTTGCACTTGTAAAGTTATTTCATGCATTGTTATGCCAGATGTTGTAATGTTGCTAGGTTTGTTTTGTGATTCTTGGATACTTATCGTAAATTTTGCATGGCAATGCTTTAATATTCCTGGGACGTTTACTTGCAGTAATATTCTACTTCTTTATTATTATTACTTTGATTGTGAATCTTGATATTCTCATTTTGTTTTGTTTTTTTGAATTTCACACAAAGCTACTCGACGGCTATCTGTGCTAGCCGTCCCTAATTTAACAGTGTGAGAAAAGAGGGAAGGCAGCTAGTCATCACCACTCACCGCTAACTCTTGGGCTACTATTTTACCAACGACTAGTGGGATTGACCGTCACATTATAACGCCCCCACGGCTGGGAGGGTGAGCACAGGGATTCGAACCCACGACCCTCAGATTACGATTCGCACGCTTTAACACGCTTGGCCATGCCGGGCTTGATATTCTAAATTATTTTGAAAATGTTATTATAAATGTATACATTTTCTTTTCTGTTTGTTTTTTGTATTTCGCACAAAGCTATAAGAGGGCTATCTGTGCTAGCCGTCCCTAATTTAGCAGTGCAATGTAAGACTAGAGGGAAGGCAGCTAGTCATCACCACCCACCGCCAACTCTTGGGCTACTCTTTTACTAATGAATAGTGTGATTAACCGTTAAATTTTAACGCTTCCACGGCTGGAAGAGGGAGCATGTTTGGTGCGAAGGGGATGCGAACCCGCGACCATTAGATTATGAGTCGCACGCTTTAACATGCTTGGCCATGGCGGGCCTAGCTTATTACAGGTTCCACCGAAATTTTCTTTACTGTACTTGTCAATACACGCAAGTAAAGGCAATGTTTAAAGGAGCTCGGAAAAATTTAAAAAGTGGAAAGTCACCTAATCATGTTTGTCAGGTTAGCAGTGGATAAATCATTTGTATGTGACACAGAATAAGGTTTACATCTGGTTGAAGGCCTGAATGCAGCAGATGCTATATTTAGAATGAAGATCAACTTAATAAAGACAAAAGTTATAAAGCTCTCCAGAAATTGAGAAAATAAAAAGATCATAATCGAAGGACAACAGCTTAAACAAATGTAAAGAGTTATAGACCTTAACAGCATGCTGGTATCAGATGGAAAATGCTCAGAAAAAGTGAAAGATGGAGTATCAGTGACCAAAAAAGCTTTAAAAGAGGAAAGAAGTGTCAACAAAACGACCATCAAAGAAACTGAGGAAAATAGTAATTAGGTACTCGTAGTTATTGAGGAGAAATAAATTTAACAGAAGTTATTAGAAAAAACAGAAACTATATTTTGGTCACATATTGCGAAGTGAAATTACACTGAAGCTTGTGTTAGAAGGGCAAAAATAACCATGGGATAGGAGAAGAAAGACATATCACCCAGTATATTACTCTGTAATAAGCGTTTTTCTTATAACTGTTATAAACCGTACAAGTCCTTTTCTTTACTTTTGTGTATTAAGACCATAACTTTTTTTTTACTTCAGTAAATCTAGGAAGGAATCACATAGCTCACGGTTAAAGATTCTGTAAAGTAACTAGGTTACTTAGTAGTGGTTTATAATTAACAACTGTTTGATTGTAGTTAAGCACAAAACTACACAATGGGCTACTACTAGTATCGAAATCTAGTACGTGATTAGTGTTTTAAGTAGCTCAACTAAGACAAACCTTAATTCAAACACATTTTATACAAAAAGTAATATTTTCTTTTCCTTCATTTTCAGCGATTTTGATAGCAATAATTTTCTCTGCTACTACTTTGGAAATATAATTAGATCCGAAGGATTGATAGCAGATATTCTGAAGGGCAAAACTGAAGAAACTAGAGCAAAATGCAGACAAGAACTCATCTGGCTTAATGACATCACAAAATGGATTGAAGGTAAAAAGCTTGAATTAAGAAAGTTGTTATAAGCAGCGAGAAAGAGCGAAGAATGAAAGATCACTGTTGTTGAATTTTAGAATTAGGGAAGGCCCCCATGATTTATTATTTACAAAACAATCCAGCTAATAGTTCCTTTGTTTCGCTGTATGTTTTGATGCTGATGCACATTCTTATAAATCTTACGATAAAAATGGTCTGAAAAAATATGTATTGTTAAGAATTCTGCATATGTTTTTCCCACAAACACCATCTACAAAACTCATATCAGGTTATTTTTCTTTATTGTAGCAGTAGCTGTATAATCAAAGAGAAACAAAAAAACGAAAAACAATTTTTTTATTCAATCAATAAAGTGATTTTCAATTCAGTTTTCCAGTTTATTGCGCTTTAACAATTTTTTATTTCATATGTCTCACTGATGTAAGATGTTCTTCATTGTTACACCTTTTTGAAAAGCCATAATTTGGTATACTTCATGAAAGCCACGTCAAGCAAAAATCATCTTACTTCGCATTAGTAGAAAAAAACACACTTTATTTTCCTCAAAATGAAATTATTTAATTAAGTGGTCGTAGAATTTCTACTTGAGCCATTGTTGTTGGAGAATCGTGCTTTATTGAAACAAAGCAACTCATTGTTCCGTGTATTCAGTACTTTATTCAAAAATAACTTTTGTTCTCGAATCGCAAATATAATTCTATTTTGCAATTTTAAAGGATAAATAGGTAAAAGAAGAGTTTTTAAACCACAATTAAAATTATTTTCGCTGCTTGTCGGCGAGATCAGCACACATAAATTTTTATTGAGATCACAACTTGTTAAATCAAACCATTTCCTCAATCACATAAAATCAGTGTCCAACACTTTATAAGCACACCGAATCATAAGAAAATCCGTGAGAAAACTTGAGTACGAAATATTTGGGTTCGACTTATCAGAAGTAAACATTAATAACGTTAAATTTTAACACAAAACTAACTTACTATTAATACTAAATATCTCTTGTAAATTATATGTTTTTGGTTATTATACACGAAAGACATATTTGTATAGCCTTACAAACAAATATACTGTATGAGTTTTTAAGGTTTACTAGAAAATCATAATTGTAACAAAACTGAAAAACACACTATTAATTGCACATCGTATAATAGAGAAGTTTGTGTGCGTGTTTGTGACGAATTTACGAAAAAATTGAGAAATATTGTTTGTTTCTTTGGAATTTTCTGACAAAGGTACAGAGGTTATCTGCATAGAAACATCTCAAAAACAACTATTGTTCTAGTCTTGACTGACTGAATGATGAGTCTTAGCAGTTACTGTTATTATGTAACCACAATCCCGAAGTACAAGATGTTCGACTAATTAAAATCAATAGTTACTTGGTGACATAATATTGTGGTACATAAATGGGATAATTAAAACTCATAGTTTGCTAAAATGTTTGAAACAGTTTTTTTTATTTAGTTTTAAGTAAGCATAATCTGTTTTACGTCTTACTCTGAATTAATTAAATTTCCATTTAGGGAGATATGAGTAGCCAGAACGACTAATCCAGGTGTTTGGTTTATATGATGACATATTGGCAAAGTGGTCGATTAGCTTTTAATGCCTGTTTGGCATATTTTTATAAGATGTCATAACTAGACTAGAAACAATGTTTTTCCTTTCTGTGAATATAATTAGTTGGATGACATAGTATTCTAAAATATTCTGGTTAAATCAAGTTTTGTTGTTTTGAATTAAGCACAAAGCTACAAAATGGGCTATCTGTGCTCTGCCCACCATGGGTATCGAAACCCGGATTTTAGCGTGTAAGTCCGCAGACATACCGCTGAGCCAGTGGGGAGCTAATTCGAACGGAAAGACAAATGCTGAATATATTAGTAAGATATTTTTCAGGCTTACGTTTTACGTGTAGTCAGAGTTTAGTTAAATGTTTTCTTCGTAGGTTATTTCGTCCCATTCTTTGCTATTTCTGGTTTACCTATTTAATTTTTTCTGGGCCTATATAGAACCTCCTGCTATTATGAATTTTTTGATTTAATATGTTGTTAGTTCACTTGTAAATGCTTTAGATAAAATTATCATGATAGAATTATGATGCTTGAATGTAATTGTCATTGTAAGGTTTACATTTTCCATATATTTGGTGCTTCTTTGTACACTTGCAAAACCTTTGTCTGATCCTTGTTGAGAAGCAGGATGAAGGATCTATGACGAAAAGAAGACTGCTGATGGAGATTGATGTACAATGGGTTGTGAGAAAAAATTATGGAAGTAGGTTTCTCACCTCAGACTTAGAATAAGCCAGGTAAGGGTATAAATCACAGAAAAAATATTCTTTTGATGCATTTTGCATATAATATTTTACAGTAAGGAGTTTATTCACTTATATAAAAAGCTGAACAAGGATTCTACTACGCTCGTCTTATCATTTTGAGTAATGGAATAAAGTGGTTTTATTGAGGTATCATGTATGTTTTCTCATGGGAATGTTTACTGTTTGTTTGTTTGTTTTAGAATTTCGCACAAAGCTACTCGAGGGCTATCTGCGCTAGCCGTCCCTAATTTAGCAGTGTAAGACTAGAGGGAAGGCAGCTGGTCATCACCACCCACCGTCAACTCTTGGGTTACTCTTTTACCAACGAATAGTGGGATTGACCGTCACATTATAGCGCAACAGATGGCAGCAAAGGGAAGCTGGCATGGCTGCTAGTGTTTGTGATGAACCATGAATCAGTCAGACATATAATATACATGTGTGTGAGTAGATTACAATATATTTTTGTTGTTACGCCACGTATGGATTCTTTCATTATGATTTACTAAGTACATGAGAGCACAATCTTCAGGTAATAAGGGAACTATCAACATACAGAGATGTTGGTGTCGGGTTGAACTACAGTTTCAGGTTTTAACAACATGAAGGAAAAGCATGATAAACCGATGTTCCAATTGTTGTCAGAGAAAACGTTTACCTTAAATCTTGCGAATTATTACTGTAAAAGCAATAAAAACTGAAATGGTTGTAATCTTGTTGTGTTTTACTGAACAAGATAAAAGTTATTTTTAACTTATATTGAGATAAGAAGAATATATTATTATATCTGTTTCCATAAGTAATTGTAAAAGAATCTATTTAATTTGGTATAATATTCGGATACTCGTAATTCTAATCTAAGTGGAATGAAATTACAAAGTACTGGTTTGTTTCAGTCCAGCAGCCAGCATGTTGTAACTTGTCTTTTTAATAGTTTGAATTAGAATATATTCAATTTGATAGCATTATACTATTCATTAGCTTAAACATTTTAAACTATTTCTCAACATTCAATATTGTGTACAAGTAACACTTCGTTGAACTATTAATGCATACTGTTGATCAATATGATATCAGGCATAGAGAAATGCCGTAATTTGGTAATACTTAGCTCCATTTAAGCTATCCGAAGCTGGACGGAGAGGGAAGTTAATGTTTTACTGCTACATTGTGCTGCTTGGCTTCTAAGTCAGGATCGTTGGTCAGTGCTAATAAAGATGCAATTGAAGTTTGAACAACTGGCGTTGTACTAACAATTACTGGTCTTTTTTTCTCTCAGCAGACGTGAGATTCTGCAGAATGTACGTAAACACTAGTTAGATTCTGTTTACTTAAGATAACTGTCAGCCAGCTGAAAGGAGGTGTTTTGGCAAAATCAGAAACATTTAGCCAGAAGTACGATAGTTCTATGATCTGACTAAGAAGCCTTTATATAATAGTGCATACATAATTACTAGTTTAGGTTTTGGTCATATCGTGTATATGTGTGTGTGTGTATATATATATATATACACTATGTAACATACTTTTACTTTTTCTTGTTCCAGGGCAGAAAGTGTTATTTTCCAATTGCTTATAACTTTGCTTTTGTGTCCTGGGTAATGAAATTTTCAAACTTATCTATTTTTCAGAACATTCCAGGTAGATTCAGTGCTGAGTAGCTGATAGAGAGGTTTTTTCGAACTTACAAGAATTTTCTGGAATGTTGTAGAACTTACGAGAATTTTCAAGAACTTTCTATAGTACAGGGGCTCACCACTTCGGTTTAGTTCTAGGTACCTAACTGAACACACAGAGCTATCTGATTTTATCAGAGATGGCAGCAAGAAGCTACAAACATTCTCCAGAAGCATTCTACTAAGCATATGAACAATTTATCAAGACAATAGCAAAAATATACTCTGTAACAGCACCTGCTAAAATGTGTGAAACCTACAAGGCATATTATGCCTGCCAGGGACGAAAACAAACCCTGGGCATTTCATTTTACCTGCAAGCACTGTAAAAAAACTCTAGAAGGTAAGACGGAAAATTTTTAACTGCTTGAATAGTAAAGTTTTATTTTGTTCAAATTTAAGTCTTTTAAGATTTAAATATCTTTTAATTTATTTTTTTAAATTTCCAATAGTATAGAAAAATATCCCACATGAAGTATTTTGCATGAACCTCTTACACATTAGATGGGGATGAAATATTTTTTTCTTCATAATAACAGTTTTATTTTGCTCTTTTGCAGGATTGTACAGAGGGGAAAAGAGAGCTATGAAGTTTGCTATTCCAAGAATTTGGCGTGGACTCATTGACCACTCAAGGAATTGCTACTTCTGCATGGTGAACTCTTCCAAACGTCGAGTTGGCAAGAACGCATCCTCTATCATGTATCCGGACCTTCCATCATCCATCGCCCAAGTGTCATACTGCCCTGAGCTCCCTCTGCCCACTCCGCCAGAGAAATAAAGCAGCCATTCGCAGAAAAAGAGGTAGACGTTGGAGATCCAAATTACAATTTTATACCTGAGGAATCTTCAAGAAGGCTTTACCAAGTTTTCCTGTTATCTTTGCCTTTGGGACAGCAGGTACACCGCAGCACACTGCAACAGGAATCACTGGCCACAACGGACTGATTTCTCTGTGGGGAGGTACAATGTGAACTGTGAGCTACAAGTGACCAGAAGGTGTTGTTCCCATCATTGCACATAAAATTGGGTTTTATGAAACAATTTGTCACCGCTTTTGATAAGGAGTCTGCAGCCTTCAAGCACCTTTGAGACCTCTTCCCTAAGCTGTCTGAAACAAAGGTCAAAGTTGGTGTCTTTGTTGTACCACAAATAAAGAAGATTCTGGAGTGCACAAAATTTCCCAAGAAGCTCAGGAAAAAGTGAAAAAAGGCTTGGATCAGTTTTTTCGCAGTGATTCGGGGCCTCTTCGTCAATCACAACGCCGAAAATTATGTTGAACTGGTTGAGGCTTTGGTGAAGAACTATGGGAAAATGGGCTGCAGGATGTCCCTTAAAGTCCATATCCTTGACACTCATCTTGATAAATTCAGGGTGAACATTGGAACATACTCAGAGGAGCAAGGCAAATGCTTCCATCAAGATATACTGGACTTTAAACTCTGCTAGTAAGGAGCGTACAACGAAAACATAATGAGAGGCTATATTTGGGGGCTGATACGTGAAAGCGATTTACATTACAGCCGAAAATCTCGAAAACTACTCACTTCTAAACATTTTTGTATAGCTTTAGTATAAATATATGTAAATCTTGATTCATATGTTGTTTTATTCGGACCTTATATAAATGAAAATGTAAAAATTTGTCCGTTTATACATAGAAAGTAGATTAACTTCTAAATTTAATTATCCAGGTCACAAAAGCAAAGTTTGAAGGTAATAATGGCTAGTTTCTGTACTTTTACAATATAAACAATCAAGGAACAAAATTTGTGTTACATGGTGTGTATATATATATATATACACACATACATACTTCTTCTGAGTGAATAGTACTCATGTCATTGTTGTGCATTATGTGTAAAATTCTTAGGTATCTGGTTATACTTGGCCAAATTGTAAATTTTATATTATGGTTCCAGCTAAAATTAGAACTCTTTGAAGACCTCTTTGACATGGTATTTTTAATTATAGCCTTAGTCTCTTTTGTTCAATGTAACTTTATCTTAGAAATTCAATAATACTGAGCAATGTGGATGAATCTATGGAGTCCACTTGTAGAAAAAAAGAAAGAAGGAGATATAACGGCCATTATGAAGAGTAATGACCAACCAGTTCTTGACACAAGGTGTGATGGTTTTGTTTTTTTGGTAAATAGCAAAGAACAGTCTAGATGAACAGAAGATATTAGAGTATGAACTAAAAAGAAAAATAAGTTCCTATTTTAGTAGAAAAATTGTTGTCGGAGAAAGTTTGCCATCACTTAGAGAAGAAATCCGTAAATTATTTGTTGATACTGAGCACTGAATGAATTGGAGTTCTTGTGTTGCGATATGTTGGATTCACACATGTAAAAAGGTTACCTTACAGAAAATAATTAGTGGATTTTCCCCTTGTTATATATAACTCGTAAACTAAAATATAGGTAATATGAGTAATGTATCAATTAAAACAGTATTTCTGATAGTATTGATATATATGATTCGGAATTATAATTCTGTTGCTTTCATTTTATATATATGTATGCAAATATATATTGGCAAACGTTGACTTTCCCATGGTTTATCTCTTATATATTAAATACCAGCAGATATTCATTTATGTTAAAGATTATTCTTCATGATTTTAGCATTTTTAAATGTTTTAAAAACGTTTTAATGGGTATAATCCATTTGTGCAATTCAAAAAAAATACCCTGAAAATGAAAGAAAGATGGATGTGGTTCTATAACGTACAATATAAATGTATTGTAATCATAATTATACCTTTCTAAAATGCCACTAGAAGCTTCAGTATTTAGTTACGTGTTTTAATAGGTTGTACCATATAATCTTAACCTGTTTTGAACTCGCCTAAGGCACCCATACGTTAAGTGGAAGACAAGTCCAATCGTTTCTTTCTCTGTTTGCTGTTCAGCTTTTAATGAATAACTTAAATATTCATAGAAATGCTTAAAATATTTTTCTGCAAGTTCGACTAGTTGGATGACATGGTTTGATTACATAGCAAAGTTTTACGATGTGCTGTGCAGCACCATTTAGGCTGATTAGCCAACTCAATAGAACTAACTGTTTTAACTCTTTTTGTTTTTTTCGAGCTGATGTTTAACCTGCTATCTCTGTTTAACAAAAATGTCCTGTTTGTTGATTTTTTCTTATTTTTCTGACTTCTGGTAAAATTAGGTTTATTGTACATTGCATTTAGCAAATTAAGAATCACCTATTATTGTGATCATAATTAAGTTACTTGATGTTTATCGGGCCCGGCATGGCCAGGTGGGTTAAGGCGCGCGACTCGTAATCTGAGGGTTGTGAGTTTGCATCCCCATCGTACCAAACATACTCGCGTTTTCAGCCGTGAGGGCATTATAATGTGACGATAAATTCCACTATTCGTTAGTAAAAGAGTAGCCCAAGAATTGGCAGTGGGTGGTGATGACTAGCTGTCTTTCCTCTAGTCTTACACTGCTAAATTAGGGACGGCTAGCACAGATAGCCCTCGTGTAGCTTTGCGCGAAATTCAAAAACAAAACAAACAATACTTGATGTTTTGAATCGTTTATTGCAATATCACAAAATTAATGCCTTTTCCATAGCAGCCAAATATTTTAAACCAAGATACTTAGATCCCGTTGGTTTAAAAGCTGAGGAGTAATAAGAACTGTTTGTTTGCTTGATGTTAAGTACAAAGCTGCAAAATGGGTTGTCTGTGACCTGCCCACAATGGCTATCAAAACTCACTTTCTAATATTGTAAGTCCACCGACAAACCTCTGTACCACTGGGGGGCAAAACGCACTGTAGATGGTAAGTACGATTATAGACATACACAAACATATATAAATTAGAATTTTAGTAAAATTTATTTTTTCTCTATGCAATTGAATAAGATATTGATTACAATACTGTTGTGTTCTTGGTATAATGTTTCAATAACGTTTGTATATACGTCCTGGGTAGTTAGAATTTTATGTTTAGTTTAATTTATAACTATGAGACAAATTTTACAAATGTAACTGATGTTCACGCGGGATTAATCTGTGATTTCTCACACGTTCGTAGGATTGCAATTCTTAATGGTCCATTTAGAGTATGTGCGTATGTGTGTATTGCAGTTGAAAAGTTAAGTTGGTGCAGGAAAGGTCACTTATCACTTTTATTTTTGTTTGCTACTTTTAGGTCTGGTCACTTTGTAGAAAATAGGCAGAGATGTCTGATTCTCTGAAATTCTTACTATTATACGGAATGTTTCCAACACTGCTTTACGCAAGAATGATTTTATTTATATTACACATAAAAGTATATGAATCGAGTTTTTATCGCTTCACTGCTTATTTCATTGAATGTCATTGCTATCATTTTCAGCTGAGTTAACTTTTATCTGAAATAAGTCTTCAGAGCATTTGAAGCAACAAGCTGTTAAATTGCAATTTTGTCATTATTTCAGCTAATTCTAAATGAACCAAGTAAATGGAAAAATAGTTGCTGCTACTGTTCGATAGTGAAGTCAAACTATTAATTCCACGATCCATTTCATTTTTCCGTTACGTGTACAATTCACTTGTTACTAATTTTAACTGAAATGTTTATCCTTTTACTAGCACTCGTGAATAAGAATTGTTTTTTTTTAATATCGTGATTACTATATTTGTGTTGGAGTCTAAAGTAAAGAACGACCACTTGACGAATCAGTTCCATGAATCCGTATTTATAAAAGGACGATATTGGAACTCTTTTCAGTGCTTTTATGATAAATAGAAACACTTGTAACAGATACTTACTACAGTTTGATGTCAGCAACAGTTACTTTCTCTCGCACTGTTGAGGCCTACTTTGTGGCTAAATTAGAAATGGCAGTCAGATCAGATCTTTTTCTTCCGATTACTTATCTCTTTAAACTGACAAACTCTGTTTTATAGATATATGTAATAGAGGTCATGAGAACATCTTCGAACATAATAATTGCTCGATTTTTTTTTTGTTACAACTTAGGTACATAAACCACTTTCGACTGTCAACTATAACAGTAAATAATATGATCAAACTCTTATTGTCTTACAAGTGACAGCCTATCCAAACTTATCTGGTTCTATATAGACTATTGGATACTTCCTTCAAATAATAAAGATCACAATGGCAGAGTTCAAACTAAGTTATTATATTGGTAAAGCTAACGCCATCAATTTTTTTTCGATTTCTCCTACGAATCTGACATAAAACTAATTTACGAAATAACTGGTCTCTAACAGCAACGTCATGAGCAATTAAAATTTAATTTCTGTACATATATCTAACTCAAGTCGAAACATCGTTCATAGCAACGATGTGTATATATAATGGTGGAACAATATGTAACTAAGCGATATAAATTGTCGAATTCAACGAATTTTTATAGTCTTCTGAACCAGGATTTAATCTACCCTATAATTACAATATGGTTGTTACTCTCAGTAGAACAATTATTGAAGCTAAGTAAATTTGTATGTCAATGAGTGCCCCCCAGTGGCTCAGCGGTATGTCTGCGGACTTACACGCTAAAATCCGGGTTTCGATACCCATGGTGGGCAGAGCACAGATAGCCCATTGTGTAGCTTTGTGCTTAATTCAAAACAACAACAACAAGAATGTCAATGAGCAATACACGTGAAAATTTTTCACATAACTGGACAGGAATTCAATAATGCATAAGTTGGAATAAAACTCCAAATATTCTGCATTATCCTTCTTACATTTCCACTTAAAGAACGAAGCAAATTACAACCTGTATGTGGTTATTGAGTTACAGCGATTTTAGAACGCTTTATGAAAACGATTTTCCATACGTCAGTAGAGAAGTCACGTGACGTTCCCAGTCAATATAAAACTAAGGGAACAGGCATCGCCAGATAGTTATGACGTTTGACTCATAATTTGAGGGTCACGGGAGAGAATCCCCGTCCATCAAATATTACTTCAGTTTGATGTCAGCTGTAGTTACTTTCTCTCGCACTGTTGAGGCCTACTTTGTGGCTAAATTAGAAATGGCAGTCAGATCTGGTCTTTTTCTTGCGATTACTTATCTCTTTAAACTGACAAACTCTGTTTTGTAGATGTATGTATGTTACGTATTTTTTATGTTTTATGTTCTTCGTGGACTAAACGCAACAGAAAAACGCAGATAATAGTTTGTATAATTTATTACACTAAACTATTAACAAATATAACAGATATAACATAAATTATATAATAACAGTGACAGATATTAAGTTACAACATTCGAAATTAATTACAAAACAAAATAATACTAGTTTCAAACTTCAAAATTAATCACAATACAAAATGGTACTGGCCTGTATCTAATATAATGATCTAAAATGAAAGTCTCAAATTCCAGTCTAGGGTGTGAATTTGGTCCCACGAAGAAATTCCGAAGCTTAAATGAAGAAGTTCAGAAACAGTTCACAGTTCAATAAATTCGCCGACTCTCAGCACAAGCAGTAATTCAGATGAATCGTAGAGATTGACGAAATAAAATCACAGCTTCCGTAGATCTAACTTCAATCACAAATCCAAGTTGAATAATCACAGCAAACACTTAATCTTTCCCAAATAACTGACTCTCTTCTTTTGAAATAAAATTAATGTCTGACTCTCATCTTTTTTTCTTCGAATAAAAACTGATCACTGACGTCTTCTCGCGTCACCGTCTTTTATACCCGTAGGCCTACTTCTCGAACAATCTTGTAATTTCCATACAACTCCAGAGCAATCCACGCATGTCCGTTCTTGCACGAGACATGTCGTCTAGACACTAGGCCGCCACATTTCATTTACAAACATATGATTGGTCTACTTAATTCAAGAAAATTCTAAATGTTACCCGAAATGAATAACAACATATTTTATTAGTTTAAACTTCGAAACAATAATATAAATATGGAAACATAGATAATAGAAATGAAAATCCAAACACAACATGACATGTTGTCGTTTACAAAATATTTACACGACATTTACATAACAATGTAATAGAGGTCGTGGGAGCGTTATAACGGTACAGTCAAACCCACTATTCGCTGTTTAAAGAGTAGCCCAAAAATTGGCGGTGAGTTTTGATGACTAGCTGTCTTCCCTCTAGTCTTACACTGCAAAATTAGGGACTGCTCGCTTTTTAGATGTGTAAGTAATATACTGACGCATGCTATTTATATGATCAGATCATTAAATATGTGTTCAGATCTAAGATTTTAAATTTTCAAGATCTGAATATATGTTATACTTAATAGCATTAGGTCGTTTCTTTTCGAATTTCGCGCAAATCTACACGAGAGCTATTTGCTCTAGCTGTCCATAATTTAGCAATGTAAGACTTAGGTGAAAGCAACTAGTCATCACCGTTTACCGCCAACTCTTGGGATTCTCTTTTGCAACGAATAGCGGGATTCACCGTCCCACGACCATGCCGAGCCTTCATATAATTTAAGCAGCTGGAAAATGAAATTGTTTAAGTATAAAGTATTTTTTCTGTTTGTAATTAAGCATAAAGTTACACAATGGGCTATCTATGCTCTGTCCATCACGAGTTTCAAAACCCAGTTTTTAGCGGTGTGAGCTGGCAGACAAGCTGCTAAGCCAGTGGGGTGCATAACGTACTTAATCACTGTATTCTTATGAGATAGTCTATTACCACCAATGATACGATTGGGAAATTTAAAACTGAAATAGTAATATAATTAGTAATAATTTATTAAAGATTCAAATACTTTTTATTTGATAAAACTGTAGATCGAAGGAAGAGTAATTAAATATTAAGATAAAATAAACACACCAGAAAATCGAGTGCTTTTGAAGGATGACATATTCGTGGCTTTAAGTAAATGTAGAAAATGCAGTGCTCATTAATATAACTTCAAAATAAAATGTGTTAGTCAAGGTGAGTAAAAATATTATTGGTAAGAAATATTCCGAGGTAAAGTGAATAGTAAGTTCGCTGCAAGAGTTAATTTCGATAAGAAAACTGGATCTATGAGTAAAAAACTTAAATATGTCAATTAGTGTGAATACTGTTGAAATTAACCTGTTACCAAGCTTAAGAATAATATACTTTTTTACATCTAAAAACAATACATGAAATACATAATTTCATATATATATGAATATGTATATTTGAATAAAAATATTATTTGAGGTGTCGATGATTTCTTTTAACTCATATTTTCCCACGTTTACCTGATGTGGAAAAGTACTTAAATACATATACTATTTCAATCAAAACATCAACAACTCCAAAAACGAGTTCAAATATGTTAAAGTTGACTTTCTTGGGTGACTGAGGTGATATTATGAGCAATTTGTTTGTAAAAGTATTATCTCTTTAATTTGTTAATTAAATTTAAATCGTTAATGTTACGTTTTTTATGTGGACTGCACGCAACAGAAAGACACAGATAACAGCTTATATAATTTATTACAATAAACTATTATATATGTGACAGATATAAAATAAATTATATAATAACAATGACAGATGTTCAGTTTCAACCTTCAAAATTAATTACAATACAAAATGGTACTGGTCTGTGTCCAATATAATGATCCAGAATGAAAGTCCAAAAGTCCAGATCAGAAATCCAAAATTCTAGTCTAGGGGGTGAATTTGGTCCCACGAAGAAATTCCGAAGTTTGAATGGAGAAGTCCAGAAACAATTCACAGTCCAATAAATTTGACAAAGTTCTTTTTACGATGTTTATAATGAATGTCTCAAATTTTTCGTTTTCCAACTTACCTCGGTCTCCCCTAAACAGTTCTATATATGTTGACCTTCAGTATAACCAGTAATTTGAATGAATCGTAAAGATTGACGAAATAAAAATCACAGCTTTTGTAGATCTAGCTCCAGTCACAAATCCAAGTTAAATAAACACACAGCAAACGTTGAAAAATTCTCAAACGAAGATAACATCTCTTGAATCGAATGAAAACGAATGACTGACTGACTCTCCTCGCATTGCTGTCTGTTTATATACTAGTAGGCCCCACTGTATTCTCGAACAATCGCGTAACTTCCACAGAATTCCAGAGTAATCTGGATTCGTTTCGTACAGACACCAGGCCAAAATACATTCTATTTATAGACAAATTCTAGAAATTTCTACATGAATAACAACATATTTTACTGATTTGAATTTCGAAACGATAATATAAACAACAACAACAACAAAATTTCAACCGATAGATATGGAAATCCAAACACAACACGACATGGCATTCCAAACGCTTTATACATAACAGTTAATTAAAGTTAAAATATTTTTAGCTATTAAAGTACTTTCACACATTTATAAAAAAAATTCTTTCAGAAACTTTCATGCATTCAGACATAATATCTAGGTATACATGTACATATACATTTTAAGTACCAGATCTAACACTTATACGAAAAAAAATCTCATATTGTAATTTGCCAGACTTGCTGCTAAGTGTTATATTTACTACTGATTGGAAACGGAAGTTGCATTAATCTGATACATTATTTATAACACAGAAAGAAATTGATTTTGTAGAAACTGAGAATTGTATTTTGGATAAAAATAAAAGGGATTTTTGAATACTTCTTTCTCAATTTAGATTGTTTATTTGAAGCTACGCACAAAGGCTTTTCTCTACTTTGTGCACGATGAGTATTGGGCCCAGCATAGTTAAATGATTAAGGCACTCGACTTGTAATATCAGAATCGTAGGTTCGAATCCCTATCACACCAAATATGCTTGCTCTTTCAGCCGTGGGGGAGTTATAATGTGACGATCAATCCCACTATACGTTGGTAAAAGTGTAGCACCAGTGGATGGTGATGGCTAGCTGCCTTCCTTGTATTCTTAGCAAATGTAGAAAAAAAGACTATCGATTGGACCCCATTTCAATGTAGTAATAACTTACACACGACGTGATATAGGCTTCAGACGCCTAAAAGTGTCTTGCTCAATTATAGCCCATTAGCCTAAAGTGAGGTCTGTAACTGGCTCAGGCACAGCATGGCCAAGTGTGTTAAGGCGTTCGACTCGTAATTCGAGGGTCGCGGGTTCGAATCCCGGTCGCACCAAACATTCTCGTCCCTTTAGCCGAGTGGGCGTTATAATGTAACTTTCAATCCTACTATTCGTTAGTAAAATAGTTGCCCAAGAGTTGGCGGTGGGTGGTGATGACTAGCGCCATTCCCTCTAGTCTTATACTGCTAAATTAGGGACGGCCAGCGCAGATAGTCCTCAAGTAGCTTTGCGTGAAATTTAAAACAGACAAACAAGCAACTGGCTCACCGTTGTGAGGTAAAAAATATAGTGTCAAGTGAGAAGTTCAGTTTCATCTCATGGATGTTCACTCAGATTGAGACTCAGTTGTACTTCTCATGGTGTACTAATATGAAGTTTCTGAGATAATCGGAAATTAGAAAAAATGTGGGTTTCTATAACTGTACGTAATATTCAAATTGTATTAAAAGAATCAAAACCTCGTTTTGATACTCGTGGTTGTCAGCGAACAGATAATCCATTGTGCTTATTACAAACAAAGAAAAGATTACTTAATTGTCACTGAAGAAGATAAATTTACAATCCAAAAGCGATCAAGGGGTTTTGTTTTACGATTTTTCTTATATTTGATCCTACGTAATTTCTTTATATTATGAATATATTTTCACATATAATGAGTGTTAGACCCACGTTACATAAGTATTCCGTTTTGTGTACCAAAAAGATATTTTAGGTTATTTCATGCTGAAGAACCTTCGTGAACATTTAATCTATTTTTTATGAACATACAATTCTTCAAAGATAGGTTTGTGGAGATTCTTTTAAAAACTCTCTTTTTTTAATTTTGGAGCAATCCGAATCTATTGATTTTGGCATCAATGATTTAAAACGGACTTGCAAAATTAATGATTCTTTATATTTTTAGAAATATAAAACATCATAGTCCATATATTTTATTATTAAACCTTATATCAAATATTTTAAACATTATCCCCACACATATCAATAAGCCCTTTCTTACCAGAAGTGTGTTAAAGTGTGCGACTTGTATTCTGAGGGTCGTGGGTTCGCATCTCCTTCGCACCAAACATGCTTGCCCTTTCAGCCATGAGGCGATATAACGTAAAGGTCAATCCCAGTATCTGTTGGTAAAAGAGTAGCCTAAGAGTTGGCGGTGGATAATGATGACTAGCTGCCTTCCATCTAGGTTTACATTGCTAAATTAGGGAAGGCTAGCACAGATAGCCCTCTAGTAGCTTTGTGCGAATTTCAAAAAGAAACAAACAAGCTTTCTTACCAGAAGAGTCAATACCCAAGTAACGTTTATCACGTTAATCAAAATTAAAACACAAAACATTTTCGCAAACGAAATTCAAATGATCCTTTTACAAACTAGACAAAAGTCGAAAATTGTGATCATAAAAATACTTTAAATAATAAGACTCATCCTCGCACCCTAGTGGTACAGTGGTATATCTGCAGATTTACAACACCGAAAACTGGATTTCGATACCCTTGGTGAGAAGATCACAAATAGCCCATCGTGTAGCTTTATGCTCAATTACAAACAAGCAAAACAGACTCATATTCATAGAGTTATACGTTATATAAGAATACACTCTATTTTCAACTGGTGCAGTAATTTAGTTTAGTATCAAAATAACTTTAGTTATAACTTTCTTTTACTTCACCTGATTTCTCAGATGAAAATTAATTAACGCTCTCAATTTATGCATTTTTTAATATCAGTAATGTCCACACTATTCTAATCATGCAACAACAATCTACAACTGTTTTAAACATTTGCAAGCTTTCAAATATAATTCTTTCGAATTCCTAAATCTTGGACTCACTACACCAATAGAGATCCACACTTATGGAATGTGCTAGTACTGATAAAATAATTTGAAATCGCCTAAACATTTTCAGTAGTATTTCAACCAAAAGGTAGAATAATTTTTGAATACTTTAAAGCTGACAGTAGCCAGCGAACAGAATAGTGTTATTATGATTCTAAGCAAAAAACAAATAAGAACACATCATATAACAGAGACCATCAAAAAGCTTAATAACACCTATTTCAACAAAACACTTCGTTAAGGCTCTAAAACGTAGCTTGGTAAAACCATTACTGACAAGGTTAAATAGCTACTCTAAAAAGTCACATTAATAACCACACCTTGCAGTACGTGACACTCACGTATCTTAGTCTAGGGAGATGTCATTTCTAGTATAAAATACATAAACCTAATACTCATGGTAGTTCTATTACTCCTAACCCAATCGATCGCAGCATTTCACTATTTCCCATAAGCCTTCTGTGTCCTATATACACCACTTCTTTATACATCAAGTCGGTGAATGACTGAAAGCTGCGAAAAGTATGTGACGTCTGTCTAATCCATCCAAATCTGAAAATTTTTCGTGTTTGTGGAATAGCCAGTCATGTCTTATTTTTAAGCATATATGAATTTAGCAAGGGACATTACATTCAGACTAAGGGCACTGTTATAAGTAATAAGATGACTCTTAACTTTGCTAATATTTTTCTAAAGCCAGTTTTGACATAGAAGCAAGGTAAAAGTAAAAGCCTCACTTAATAAACACTTTATTAATTACAGTTTACTTATTTTTATAGTCGGTGCTGAGGCACAAAATACATTCGTATACTAACACTTCTACAAAACTGTAACGTCTATGAATGATACTTAAAATTATCGATATTCGGTGAAACTCCATAATTGTTTTACTTTTCCTCAATTCTGTAAAGTGTAACATTAACTTCTCCTCTATCTAGTTAACGTTTTTGATAGATTTAAATTACGACTGTATAGACATTGGCCTTTACAGTAACGCAATGATAGACCGTTACCTTGATTGCCATGATAAACTAAATAGAGTATCACCTGTAGTCAGACATTTAAAAATAAGAAAATGTATAAATAAAGCTGATTTCCAGACCTGTATTTTCATGAAACTGCCTTTACTTTTGAAAATACTTTCAATAACACTTCAAATTTACTGGAGATATTATTTGGGCAGTACGTGGCACTATATCGTAAAATGTAATAGAAAGTGACCTTCAGTGTATTGAGTAAATTACTCCTAGAAGGCTTTCAATAAACGTAATTGTTTCAAGAATATTTGAACAAAAATTCACAAAATTTCAATTTCACAGCCAATTTTACTAGATTATCTTTGACTTCCATACTTATTGGACTTAGAGCAATTATAAAAGTGAATTGAACCTATTTAATAATCACTGTTCATTTAATTGAGATTAACCTTGATTTCCGAATCAAGAATTTGTCAGATAAAAGTTATTTTATTTTCATTCAGTTTACCTTTTTCACATGAGGAATGTTTGATTTCTTGTACATATATTATAATGATTAATCTCCCAATTTTTGTTAGAAATGATAAAGAAATCATCCAAAACACCTTTCCGTGTTACCTTTTAAGTAATTTACCTTTTTTAATGTAAAAAGAAGCTTAACAATTTAATTTCCAGAATTTCAGCTACTAACGTTTCATTGATTTGTTCAGCTTTAGTTCCCACAGTGCTTACCGAGGTGGGCCTGGCATGGCCGAGCGCGTTAAGGCGTGCACTCGTAATCCGAGGGTCGCGGGTTCGCGCACGAGTCGCGCCAAACATGCTCGCCCTCCCAGCCGTGGGGGTGTATAATGTGACGGTCAATCCCACTATTCGTTGATAAAAGAGTAGCCCAAGAGTTGGCGGTGGGTGGTGATGACTAGCTGCCTACCCTCTAGTCTTACACTGCTAAATTAGGGACGACTAGCACAGATAGCCCTCGTGTAGCTTTGTGCGAAATTCCAAAACAAACAAACAAAGCTTACCGAGATTTGTTGAAAATTTCCCTTTTCAAATAAAAATAATAAATTATTTTTGCTTTCTTCAATAAGTCGACTTGACATAATTAAAGGTTCGTTAACCGACCATATTCTGATCTTTCTCCCTTTAAGTTTTCTTTAAATATTTTATTTTGTGAAGTCTTGGTGACACATTAAATTTCTACTATATATTTTGATTTGAACTTAGCTTTCTCATAAAATAAACTTCAAAAACTCCTTGCAATTTTTATCATTATCATTTTCGTTTTCATGCTCGTTATATAAACGTTCTAATCCTTATTAGATATTTTCTCGAAATAATTACTAAGTTGCTCTTTCGCCATATAATAACTGGTTTCCAGGACTACCATAACTGTATAACTCTTTTAATCACATATTTTTAATTTGTTCAAACTGTTCTTACTCGTTTTTCTATATTATATTCTACCTCTATGTCCAAAGTGGTTTAAAAGTTGTCTTCATTTTTTCATTGAAATTAATTCTTTAATACTTAACTTCAAAGCAAATTCATGTAGATTTTCTTTAATTTGTTTGTCATTAGGTGTATTATTTCTGTAAAGTTTATTCTTCATTTTAAAAGTCTAATTTCATTCTCATTTAAATTATTTTTAATTTAAATTAAAATATCTTCAGGTGTTCAATGGAGGATAAAAGTTTTTGTCTTTCAGAAGCAATGCTTGTATTATGTATATTGTCCACTTCGGTTTATTCTCCTGAATTTTAAATTATCCCTGCTATATAAATTTTCTTTTGTCAAAATATCTTTCCAAAATACTGATGACTGATGTAAAATTTGATGTAAATTTTGTTCCTATTTATATCGACAGTCATTTTTAAAATTTTCTTGGGAAGTTTTATCCTCTTCTGACTATTCTAAAGATCAGTTTTTTCTTCAGCTAGATTTTTCTTGACATTTCCTCCAATGCTAAATGAAAATTTTAAAAATTTATTCGGTGTGAGAAAACTTTCTAAAGTGTTCAGTAACCCGAAAAATGATTTCTACATATGTCAATATTTGAGTTTTCGATCTAGCTTGTAATTTTCAAGTTTTTATTAATTCTGTTTTAAGTTTAAACGTTTTCTTATGTTCTTTTCTTCCTCTGTTAGAATTTTACTAATTCAAAATCTTCAGGTGTTTAACAGAGCAGATTTAATTGAACTTTTATGGTGTTTACTCTGCAATTTCGTTAATGTGAGAAACGTTGAGATAAGAACGTCTATCGAAAATGTTACCACAAGTAGGAACAATTTCCTTTAATAAGAAACAAACATACTAGTTAAAGTTGATTATGCAGGTTTGTTATTACGAAGCCTACCATGACGTCTGTAAAAATCAAGGCATTAATAAAATAACATATACTTAGACTTTAATTATTGAAAAAAACCTTCTGGAACAAACCATGACGTCTGTAAAAATCAAGGCATTAATAAAATAATATATACTTAGACTTTAATTATTGAAAAAAACCTTCTGGAACAAACCATGACGTCTGTAAAAATCAAGGCATTAATAAAATAACATATACTTAGACTTTAATTATTGAAAAAAACCTTCTGGAACAAACCATGACGTCTGTAAAAATCAAGGCATTAATAAAATAACATATACTTAGACTTTAATTATTGAAAAAAACCTTCTGGAACAAACCATGACGTCTGTAAAAATCAAGGCATTAATAAAATAACATATACTTAGACTTTAATTATTGAAAAAAACCTTCTGGAACAAACCATGACGTTTGTAAAAATCAAGGCATTAATAAAATAACATATACTTAGACTTTAATTATTGAAAAAACCTTCTGGAACAAACCATGACGTCTGTAAAAATCAAGGCATTAATAAAATAACATATACTTAGACTTTAATTATTGAAAAAAACCTTCTGGAACAAACCATGACGTCTGTAAAAATCAAGGTATTAATAAAATAACATATACTTAGACTTTAATTATTGAAAAAAACCTTCTGGAACAAACCATGACGTCTGTAAAAATCAAGGCATTAATAAAATAACATATACTTAGACTTTAATTATTGAAAAAAACCTTCTGGAACAAACCATGACGTTTGTAAAAATCAAGGCATTAATAAAATAACATATACTTAGACTTTAATTATTGAAAAAAACCTTCTGGAACAAACCATGACGTCTGTAAAAATCAAGGCATTAATAAAATAACATATACTTAGACTTTAATTATTGAAAAAAACCTTCTGGAACAAACCATGACGTCTGTAAAAATCAAGGCATTAATAAAATAACATATACTTAGACTTTAATTATTGAAAAAAACCTTCTGGAACAAACCATGACGTCTGTAAAAATCAAGGCATTAATAAAATAACATATACTTAGACTTTAATTATTGAAAAAAACCTTCTGGAACAAACCATGACGTCTGTAAAAATCAAGGCATTAATAAAATAACATATACTTAGACTTTAATTATTGAAAAAAAACCTTCTGGAACAAACCATGACGTCTGTAAAAATCAAGGCATTAATAAAATAACATATACTTAGACTTTAATTATTGAAAAAAACCTTTTGGAACAAACCATGACGTCTGTAAAAATCAAGGCATTAATAAAATAACATATACTTAGACTTTAATTATTGAAAAAAACCTTCTGGAACAAACCATGACGTCTGTAAAAATCAAGGCATTAATAAAATAACATATACTTAGACTTTAATTATTGAAAAAAACCTTCTGGAACAAACCATGACGTCTGTAAAAATCAAGGCATTAATAAAATAACATATACTTAGACTTTAATTATTGAAAAAAACCTTCTGGAAGCAGTGAACAACAGAAGCTCGTTGTGTATTTTTATTTATAACATACTCGTTAAGAACAAAATTCTTGAAACGCATCTTTTAAAGTTAAGTACTAGGATATTATTTTCGACAGGTTTATCATTATTTTTGTTTTTTTTCAAACGTGTTTGTTTGAAAGTCATGCTGCAATCATGTAATACGTGAGAAAAATGTTATTTACATGTTTTAAACTCGAAATTTTCAATATCAGGAATTAAAATAAAACTAAAAATAACATAAACATTTTACTAGTACCACATTATTTCAATTTAGTAGAAATCATTTAAGTATTGTCGTCAGATGCACTATACATTTTGAAACTGAGCAAGGAATTTTTTCAATAGTAGTTAGCGAAAATCACTTTAAAATGTAAGTGAACTTTTCGTTGTGCTTTTGTGAAATAAAAATAATGAACATACGTATTTTTTTCTAAAGTTGGAAGAATAATTAGAGAAATAGATCAGAAGGAAAACAAATCTCGACGCTCTTAAGATATTTTAACAGCTTATAATGTCATAAGTTATAATAAAAAAGTGTATTCTTTTATCTTTGTTGTATCATGAGACTAAAACATGTTTAAAATCGTATTTAAGGGTAAATTCCAGGTTGTATATCTAGAATCAAGGATTTGAACAATACAACCTAATGTGATCAATAAAATTTATTTAAGCTTGCCTGGTTGGTTCACACCACGGAACCTGCTTTGGAAATAAAAACTGTAAATTAGCAAACAAGTTAGAGATTGTAGAACAAGTCTGCTAATTCTGATATATGAAGAAATATTTCTAGATCAAAATCATTTATATACTTTACTTAAAACAAAGTTCACGTTTTCAAAAAGTGATACAATAAACTAGTAATTTAAAATAGTAAGCTAACATTTTTAGTTATTGTCGCGATATTACATATAAAACATTTATTTTACTTTATAGATTAAAAGAAATGTGTTTCATATATATATCTTTGACATAAGTTTAATAATACGAGGTCTGTTCAAATAACACACGCACTGACGTCATAAAACAAAATGTACTTTATTTAAAAGTTACAGATCTGGGACCCCTTCAAAGTACTCTCCTCCCCAACGCACACGTTTATCCTAACGATGTTTCCACTTGTTGAAACAGTCATGGTACGCTTTTTTTATAATGTCCTCCAGCTCCTTCGTCGCATTTGCTTTAATCTCGAGAATCGTCTCAAATATTATTCCTTTCAAGGGTCTTTTGAGTTTGGGGAACAAGAAAAAATCGCAAGGAGCAAGGTCAGTTGAGAAGAGGGGTGGGAAAGAACAGTGATTGAGTGTTTTGCCAAAAACTCACGAGTTCTGAGGGCTGAATGGGCTGGAGCGTTGTCGTGATGGAAAAACCAGTCGCCACTCCTTCACATTTCTGGCCTTTTGCGACTAATGACGTCCCTCAGACGTTTCAGAACTTCAATGTAGTAAGTCTGGTTTATTGTGAAGCTTTCGGGGAGGTACTCGTGGTGAACAACACCCTTAGCATCGAAGAAAACTGTCATCATCAACTTGACCTTGGATCGAACTTGGCGAGCTTTTTTGGGTCTGGGAAATGTTTCACCCATCTACTGGGACGATTGTACCTTTGTTTCAATGTCATAACCATAAACTCATGATTCATCACCTGTTATGATCCTTGACAAGAAGTTTTCATCTTCTTCTGAATGATCAAGCAGTTCCTGACAAACCTCGACGCGATGGGCTTTCTGTCGCCCGTCATCAGGCGTGACACAAATTTCGCAGCAACGCGGTGCATCTTTAATTTTTCGGTCAAAATATCGTAACAAAATCCAACTGATATCCCATACTCTTCAGCAAGCTCCCTGACAGTCAGACGTCGATTTGCCCGCTGCAGGGTGTTGATTTTGTCGACGTGTGGGTCGTCAGTTGACGTGGAAGGACGTCCAGGACGCTCATTATCTTCAATGGACAGTCGACCATCCTTAAAACGTTCATGCCACTTGAAAAATGCCGTACGCTTCATAGCAACATCACCGTAAGCCGTGTTAAGCATAGCAAAAGTTTCAGTCGTAGATTTTCCAAGTTTAACCCAAAATTTCACAGCAAATCGTTGCTCCTTCAGGTCATTCATTCTGAAATCCGCCAAACGAAAAAATCGCACTTTACTTAGCTAATACACAAATGAAGATATCTGCAATCGGAAAATGGCGTCGTGATCAGCTGACCTGTACAAACCTAGCGACACCAAGCGGATTCCCCTGGAACCAACTGGAACCGCGCAATTCAAACAGTCCGCGTATTTTTTGAACAGACCTCGTATATTTGATATTTGTGTGAAAAATGTATAAAACTGTGAAGTTATTATTTTATACATTTTATTAATTTTATAATAACATTATACGTACATCAAGTTTATTTAAACTTTCATTCTCCATGTTTAATTTGATAAAACTGAAGTTTTATAATATCACACAAAATGTAAACACAGTAGCAAAAATACGTTTTTATTGAATTTAAGAGAAAAGTATAAAAATAATACGCTCTATATGTTTTATGGTAATCTAAATTAGTTTCGCTTTTTTATAGGAAATATTTTGTGTATAAAAGTTGACGGAGATATATGTATAAAATAACTGTAGTTTAATAATTAATAAGGTAGTAAAATACCTCTCAACTAAAAGTTTCTGAATGGATTAATAGCTTTCTCCGAAAACAAACACAACAAAAATTCTTTTAATTGCAACTTTCAGATCATTAAAGGTTGGTTCGCTTGTTTTTAACTACAAAGTTGCATAATGACGTATTCTGTTATTGAAGGTATCAAATCCCGATGTTCAGAATTATAAGCTACAAGATTGATAGTTCAGTTCACGAACTCGGTTCTGATTAATGTTTAGTTAGAAATAATGTACAATATTTTTATAACATAATTTTAGTATAAAATATTTTCATATTAGCAGTGAATTATTTGTTACTCAAAATAATAACTGATTTATTTTTGTAATAAAATATGCCTTGAAATATAAATTTCACGTTTTTCTTCTGTTAAAAGCGTACGAAAATAGAATTAAATTAAAAAGGGAGAAATATGCATCACCACATGTAAAAAATAAGCACTAAAGTAAACACAACAGTTTTTACATATTGTACCAACATTTTTAATCTTCAACATAAACGTTACAACATATATTTCACAATTTATTAAACAACAGCCCAATAAGGAAAGATATGCAAAACTGTCCAAACCAAACACACAACAACAAACGTTAAAGTTTAAAAGTAAAATAATGTAATAGGAGATAAAACACAACAACAACTAAGAATCAGTCATAACGCTTACACCAATTTTTTATACATTGACGGATATAAAATGTTAATTGTTAATAGCTGATAAATGTTGAAAGCAAACATAAAGTATTTTACAATAGAACGTTTGGACAACATTTAATTGAAAGTAACTTATCACCTTGATGTATTAACAACAACTCCAGTGGATCATGCTTAGAAACTTTGGGCAGCTTTGGAGAAAGATTAATTCGTAATTTTAACAAAAGACGTGTTTAAATATCTTAAAGATTTTTCAAAACTAATTTACTGAAGTTGTAAAGATAATTTTCATACAAATATAAATTGCGCTTTTCTGAAATGAAGACGCATGGTTATCATTCGTATACAATTATACTTTTGAAAGCATGCAGATGACACAAAAATTATCACTTCACTAAGATTTTGCTTGAATGAGTAGCAGCACAGTTGTGTATTTTTCGTTAGCCACATTAACAGTTTTCAGTGATATTTAAAGCTCTTCTCCTGTTTTGTTTTGTTTTTGTAAAATGTCATAATCTCTTTCATTAACACGTAGATCTACCGAACACATTTTGTCCAATGATGCTGAAGTTTCTTGAAGTTTACTTACAAGAGAAAGGGGATGCAAGCAAAAGTAGAGAAACGATGTGTTAACCTTTATTCACACTTCTGTGCCACCTTCTTTATCTTGAAAACCATTTGTGATGTGTTCTAGTGAAGGACGAAAATAAGCCGACGGATGATCATAAGGATCCCAGACGACAGATGGTTCTGGCTGCGAACGCCGACTGTGATCCAGCAAATCCGGTGTTTTATTCTCTGAGCGTAATTGAGGCGTATTTGTATTTTTCCCATTACTCCTCATGCTGTTTTGGAGTTCTTGCCAACGGAATGTGCCAAAGGAGGGAACGGAGGATCTCTCAAAACCAATTACTTGAAATTCTGAACTACCGTCTCCTCGCTCCCTCTCGGTTGGCTTTCCATCATGTTGTTGTCGTACAATATCTGATGGTTTTTGAGAACGTGATTGAAGGTTTTGAGTGGGTTGAAGTACAGGAACCGACACCAGACCTCGAGAGTGACGTTTCTTTGGTAAGGGAGATGGTTGAAACAAAGAATCTTCTGTTAAAGACAACTCTACGTTTGCATCTGGTGAAAAGTGAACATTGACCACAAACAAGTGTTGTGACTGGTCAGTTTCTCTTATAATAGGATCGTACTGACTAATATTAACTGATGGTATATTTTGGTAATTCTTCAATCGTGGAGGCTTCTCGATGGGGTTTACCTGGTTTAGAAGTTTTAAATCTACTTCATCACTTGAATTCTTGGAAACAGAATTACGAACAGAGCTATTAGTTTTATTATTTAAATTTGACCTTCTTCTCTGGTTAGACTTTTGTTTTCTTCGTAGAACCCACAATAATATACTAAATATAAGAAACACTAAAATAGCGCCTACAATAATTCCAATTATCATTCCAATGACAGTTTCATCATTGCTGTTATCAACTTTATCTTTCTCACTTTTTCTCACTTCTTGTGGTTTTTCTCCACCAGAAGATTTAGCTTCAGTTACTGGTCGTCGAGAAATGATCAGAGAAAAGTTTTGGACAGCTATTCCAGCAATATTTTCTGAAATGCATGAATAAAAACCGGCGTTTGGTTCTTGAACATAAGTGATCTCTAAGGCTGAAATTTTCTCTCTCCCTAATTCATGTTCTAGAATAACAAACACCTGTCGTTCATAAATACCTTCAGATAGGTTAGCAATTGTTCTGTCCCTCCAAACCCATTTAATAACAGGACTGGGATCGCCAATTATTCGACACTCCAATGTTACGTTGAAATCCTCAAAAGCATTTACAACGTTGGAAGTGTTTAAAAAACGTGGAAGACAAGCGTATTCTTCGAGATTTATATGATTCCAGCTTTTACCTCTTAATCGAGAAGGGTTATTACAGACAGGTTGCACATATATTGGAAAATTATTTTGATCCATCCATTGACGGAATTCGCGCAGGTTACAGTCACAAACCCAAGGATTCCCACCAATTGTTATCTCATAAAGTGAATTTAAAGACTTGGTAGCTTTACCTGGGAATGTCTCCAAATTATTTTGATCTATTTTCAGTACTTCAAGATATCTTAAACCTTCAAAAGCCTGATTTCCAATTGTATGTATGTGACATCCGCTCAACTCTAATCTTGTTAAAGACTTAGCCGATTGAAAAGCAAGGTTGTGAACAGTAAAGAGACGATTTCCACTAAGTATCAATTCACGCAGACGTGGTATATGATAGAAACTTGCCGAGGGGACGTCTTGAAGCTTGTTGTAACCCAAGTTCAATTCAATCAGGTTGGTGAGGCGATTAAAAGCAAACTCATCAATCCATTCAATTCCACAATGGGCTAGATATATCTTCTGCAAATTACTCAACCCTGCATTCACGAAGGCTTCACGTCTAAGTCCCCGAAAATTGTTACTGGTCAAATTAAGAACCTGAATACCAGTGTCTAGTCCTTTTGGGACAGTTGTGAATGCACCATTTGTGCACTCTGCTGTTTGTTTACCATTTCTCCAGATACAAGTACAATTATTGATATTACAAGTGAGAGCCTCGGTGACTGGCACCATGCCTAATACAACACAAAGAAGTGTGCGCAGAATGGCGAGGCTTATAGAAATCATAAAAGCCATTACTTGGTTTCAGCGATAAAATCACACAGAGAGAAACCAACTTGAAAAAATAACTAATATCTCTATCAAATTACCGAATGTTTCTTAAAAATCCATAAAGACTTGCATTACTCTATTTAAACTCCTCCAGGTTGCTTATTCACGTTTCAAGGAACTTAAAGAGATATGCTCGATGTCATCATGGTTGAACTCTAAGAGAAAATAGAAATGAAAGATAAATATTATAAACAACAAATAAAAACAATATCAGCGTACTTGCTGGAAAGAAAATATTATACAATCGAAATAAAACAAAAATTATAGCGACTGAAAAATAACACAATTTCACAGTAACAACACGTATAGATTTATCATTAAGTGATTTCGATAGTATTCGAAATCAATAAAATATACATTCAATCACTTCCCGATAAACAATTCATCATTAAATCAAAAATATATAAAGTGAAATTAATGGCAAAACTTTTCCAAAATAAACGAAGAAAATTAATCAATAGGTTATTGTGTGTGTACGGTGTACATTTTATTATAGTCGAACGTCTTTGACAAATACAATATTCTGTATTCATACACAACGATAGCATATACTTTGTTTGTTTAGAATTAAGCACAAAGCTACTCAATGGCCTATCTGTTCACAAACGCTAATATGGTACAAAGAAATTACTTGTGCACTCAGTAACATATAAAAACCCGAGGGAAAGATCCCAGTAGCACATATATTACTGTAAAAAAAGAGAGAGTTAAGTTTGGGTCTGTAGCTCACTGTTAACTTTTATAAATCATAGCACTCACTGTTTTACTGTTAAACTCTGTAAAAGTCGAGTTTTTTAGCTGTTTGTCATTATGATAGCACATAGATAAGCGCTGATAACTTTTACCTGAGGACATACAGCTATGAGGAGTTAATTATTGCTTCATCATCATTATCATCTGCCACTCGATTCCATCAGAGAACATCGGGTCGCAATCGCTTGTGGATTCTTCAACAGGTTTTTTATTTAAGTGAGCAGGTTGTCACCCCACTGCACCTAGCTGTTTCTAATTTAGCAGTGTAAGACTAGAGGGAAGGCAGCTAGTCATCACCACCCACTGCTAACTCTTGGGCTGCTCTTTTACCAACGAATAGTGGGATTGACCGTTACATTATAACGCCCTCACGGCTGGGAGGGCGAGCATGTTTGGCGCGATGTGGGTACGAACCCACGACCCTCGGATTACGAGTCGCACGCCTTAACGCGCTTGGCCATGCGGGGCCAAAAATTGCTTAGGAGTTGGCAAATGCTTAAAATATCATACAGATTTCATTTGTATATTTTGGTAAGAAATGAAGACCTTGATAAAAATTCTCAGTAGTTGAAAAATATTTTTCTTTGATAATTTTTCATGCTCACATAAGCATAAATAAAACAATAAAACGTTTTAACATATTTTGTATGACGAATAGGAATGCCATACTTTTATAATATATATTCTTTTGTTATATAGTGAGGCTAATCACGCATTACGAGAGTGATATTTTAAGTTCAATGTTGCCCTTGGAGCTGCTTCTGTCAACATAATTTGCGCTAATCTGAGGGTTATGGCTACTCGCTATTGCTGAACACTAGAATTTCCATTTTAAGAAGCTTCTGTGAAACACAAAGTTCACACCCTTTAAATTCTTGATAGTCCCTTGTCTTGCGTAGAAGTCGACTTTCAAAATCACGTTTCAACAGCGTTAAGGCATAAAATTCCACCGAATATTTATCTGGGGACTTAACAGGAGTGTGTGATTGAATAAAGCTGTTATTATTCCAATATCTTCTGCCGACATTTTACATGAGAACAGCTGTTGATTTCCAGGTCTTGCCTGATGCTTGTTTGTTTTTGTAATTTCGCACAAAGCTACTCGAGGGCTATCTGTGCTAGCCGTTCCTAATTTTGCAGTGTAAGACTAGAGGGAAGGCAGCTAGTCATCACCACCCACCGCCAACTCTTGGGCTACTCTTTTACCAACGAATAGTGGGATTGAATGTCACATTATACACCCCCACGGCTGGGAGGGCGAGCATGTTTAGCGCGACGCGGGCGCGAACCCGCGAACCTCGGATTACGAGTGCACGCCTTAACGCGCTCGGCCGTGCCAGGCCTCTTGCCTAATGCTTATGAAAGTTTGGCTTTTAAATTTCTGCAGCTTAAAAACATTATTTATTAATTTGTTTATGGTATTAAGAAGTTGACTTTTTCACAATAGCTCTATTTTGGGAGATTATTAGGATATTTTCGTGAGCATAGTCTTCATTTTGTGGATAAGAATGTTGCTCAGACTGGCTGTGGGTTTAGTTTACGAGCCTGCACAGCTGTTTTAAAAGCCCTGCTGTACGCGTTTTTTCGCTTCCATAGAGAACATCTTTTCTTCTAAACAAGTTGATATGTACATTCATACAATTAAAATATTATATGTGATAATGACATTTCACTAACAAATGATCGGATATTTGCTGTGAGTCAAACATCTAGATGCTATATATGTCAACCGTAGCGCCACTGCATTAGCACACACAATTCTTTATTTTAAAACGCATTTAACTTTCTGTATAACTGATGCGTTCAATGGTACTAAATGAATAATTCAAAAGTGTTCAATTCAGATTTATCTACAGAGTTATTCTCAAACTATACCTCAATATGTTGACTAAAAACTTTTTATACGGTCTTGAAAAGATATTCATATGACTTTAATGAGTAGTTACATAATGATCACATATATGTCTAAAATAAAGGTGTTTTATTTTCTACCTATGTATTTACTCATAGAAAGGGATTTTGGATTGGTCATGTCAACACCATATTGCCATTTAGAAAATTTAATGGTATGAGATCAAACTTGAACCATTTTAACAACAAATGCTGCATACACCCAACGTAATTTATTTAATTGAAAAAGTAAGTTTTAATACATGAGTTGTAGTTATGAATGTCATTGAAAAGTGGTCAGGTCATGGTATAATTGGCCTTACCACTTTTAACGGCCCTGATGCCTTTAGCGTTAGTGTTAGTGCCACTTTTCGGACGTTCAAATTTAATTAAACAGGAATATTTAGTGTGTACAGATAATAACGTGTAATACTACTTGTGAAACGTGTAAGTGAAAGGAAACAATATTTATTTAGGAAATATTGATGTTTTATATTAATTTATATTGAAAAATATTAATAATCTGAGCTAAGAAAATTATGTGACATTAACATGTTTTAGGAAGAAAATGTTTTCAGTATACAACAAACGCATCATATGTGATTACCTTTATGGGAAACATTCCTGATTGGTTAATTTAAGACGTTTCAAAACGTCACAGGAAGCAGAGCAAGTTTTATGCTGGCAAGCAGATCTTTGGTGAAAGAATAAGTTATGTTAATCTTTTCAATGAACTTTTTAAATTATTCATATTGAGTGCGACGTTTTGTTTATCATATTGCAAAGCAGGTCTGGACTTTAAAGGGTGAGCGAATAAATTCAAATAGGTGTAAACTCAAACTTTAAGCAGACATCGCTTAGAAGATAATATTTTTTTATCATTAATAGAATAAAGTACTCGTTAGAGAATTACATCGACTAAAAGCAATAAAATATCCAGAAAAAGGAAATCTGTAGAAAATATTTAAACTACACTGTAAATCTTATCCTGATCTCTATTATTTTTTAGTCCGTTCTGCGTTTTTAAAAATGGTTAACTTTTATTTTCAGGTGCCAGAAGAAGAAAAGTTCTACTATCTGCTAGAAGTACAAAACCAATTATTCTAAAGGAGAGCCATCATTTTAAATTGTACTGACCAACTTTAGTTTAAGATAATTCATTAAACACAATATACGTTCAAATTTGAGAGGCTAGTAACACGTTTCAGCATGACAGATAAAAGTAGGTGAGCTTTTGGTAACTTTTTGTGATTCAAATAATTATTGTTTAAGTTTAGTGAGAAACAAAATAAGAGATCAGTTATGGTTCAAATAAATTGCGCTAAATAGAAGGGCACAAATCTTTTCAAACTGATAAAAAATATGTTAATCGAATGTATACTGTTATGGTTGAATTATGAAGTAAGTAGTTAAATGATGTAAATGCTATACGAGTAGCATTAACTAAAATATACAGATCAAGACATGAAAAAGTACTTGCTACGCGAGTTACGTTTACCAGTAACAGAGTATGCGTCTTATGGTGCTAAAATGTAGCTAAACCTGTATCCCAGAGCGGCTGGTATAGACATTAACACTTTTACTAATAAAAAAGGAACAACGTTTTGACCTTCCTAGGTCACCTTCAGTTATACTCATCGAGAGAATAACTAAATCTATATAAGAATTATAGCAATTTACCTTTTAAGTTATTTCGTTCACAAAATGTATGCCCTCCAAAATACTACACTACGTATATTAATCTTTATTCGAATTGAAACTTTTTCATCTTTTAGTTCAAGAAAAAAGCCTCTCAAAGAAAAGTTTTTGTAGTATAGAAAATACCTTTTCATAAACTGTTTCAGAGAAAATTTAAGTTCGTTTTTTACACACTAAAGAAAAATGAAATGAATGAGTACATTCCAAAAATATTTAAAACAAAACAAAGTAAAGCTGTAGTGCCGGTTTCTGGTCTTCAGAATTATTATCTTCACTAGTCTTTAATATTTTAAGTGCAAAGTATTAGAACACGTTGTACTGAGACCGCTCAAGCCATCCTAGTAAAAGATGTATGTGCCATTGTAGAAAATTTTTCAATACAAAACCTCTTTCTGACTCAAACATGTGGAATGTGAATACAGCTATTTTGCATAAGTATTCTTTGCTGTTACTCGTAAGTTCCTTCTCCTTTGCTCCTGTCAGTTGCATGAGGGTAACAGCTGATGTTAGCACAAAGAATTTATTCCAGTATAAACTATTTGTTCTCTGTAAAAACAAAACAGACAAAAGTATCTGAACAATTCAGGATGGTTCCGAATTAAGTTTAAAGAAATAAGTGCTCAGTAAGTTATATTTCCTTTTATTCACATACTCGAGTAGTGAATACTGCAGAATAAAATATTCGACTGGCCGTGAATCCGAGGGTCCATGGTTAGCGTCCCTTGTCGAACAATTGTACTCCACATTTCATGGCCGTAAGTGTGCTTGCTATACAAGAAATGGTCAAATTCCACGTACTATTAGAATAAAATGGCTTAAAAGTTGGTGGTGGGTGCTACTGATCAGTTTTATTTTCCATTAGTTTGTCAGTTAAAAATTAAGAAAAGCCAATGTCGTAAGCCATTGTTTAGATTTACGTTAATATTTGAAGCAAACACAAAATAAGTAAATCAACACTAGATAAAGGATAGTTGGTCTCTGTATCCTATAAAAATGAATTTTTCATCCGATATTAAATTCATTCATTTTAGTTTAAATTCAATTATTTTTAAATACACGAGTACTCAGATTATTTCACTTTAAGAAAAATATAGATCTAATAATATCATCTTGGCAGTCCTTGAGTAGTTAAAATGTTAAAAGGAAAGAAATTCACGATAATATTGACATATATGCCTCCAGCGTAAATACCGTTAAGCATGGGTTCACCAAGACAAAAATATAAAATGACGCTATTATCTTTTCTTTTTCCTGTTTGGTATTAAATAAAATAAAATAAAAATTCACATGTGTTTCACCAAACTTGTATATGTTCGATTTAGACTCATGCAATGATCTATGAATTTAAACTTAATAAAAGTTGTCTTCGTTTAAATATCGGATTTTCCACAAGGATTGTTTGCAAATCGGAAAGGAAAAAAATTTACTTACATCAATTATTATATATTTTACTATTATGAATATATTTTATTATTATGTTTGCTGTGTTGGGATTCTAGAACGATCGATAAGACTCTCACGTCGAGATTGTTGAAAAGAAATCTATAGCCAGTGGCTGTGATCATTTTCAGCATAACAAACTGCGACACGATTTTAATGAAAATGATTCAGTTGTGTAAAAATACATATCAGAAAAACTTGTGCGTGGCGGAGAAAGATGAATATTAAATTTAGATTTAACGTGCAGGAATTATACTGTATAACATGTAAAGATTTCAGGACAATAAAAACCATCTCATGCCATCTCTTGAAAGCATTCTTATTGCCAATGAAATTAATAACTTTTTTGCACGATTAAATATTTATGTTAAGCGTTATCAGAGTTGATTTCCAAGATTCACAAAGTTAGCAGCACACTTTTATCTAATCACCGTACTAACAAGAGGCTGATAACAACTGAGTGTAGTAGTTTACCCCCATTAGTGAAGAAATCGAGTTAATACAGACGTTATGAGCAAAAATTATTCAAAAGTTATAGTGTGATATGACTTTCTTGATATTGTTTTTAAACGTAATTGAAAATAAATAATGACACTATGTTTAATGATACTGGAATTGCTGTAAATTGGAACTACAAATATGTTTCTATTTGAGCTGAGTTTGAAATTTTAGCTAAGCATGTAATCCGCAAAAGTAACATTAATTTAACGAACAAAAGTGCACATAAAACAAGCACGTCTTGGTCTTTTTAGAAGCAGAAACGAATTCTTTTTTTAAAGTACCAAAACCGTTTTTACTCACTTCACATTTTCTAACAGCTGACGAAGCACAAACTTGATCATACAATTCAAAAGTATTTTGTGATTTTGGTCACGTGACAGTAGTAAAATAACTCCAATTGAATGTGATGTTGAATATTAACAAACTATACAATGAAAAAGCAGATTACATCCTTGGCCGATAAATATTTTACATAATGACACTTAAAACTCTGTTAGCACACTACTTAAACTGGATTTACTTTGTCCTGAGCTAGAATGTCAGAAAAATTTGAAACTTTTATCACTATGTTAAAGATATATAATGTAACAGAGATACGCTTGCATATCAGTTGTTTTTCTTTTACATTAGGCTTGTTCTGCAGACAAATCTGATTTAAATGTAAGGCCAATTTCAAAACTTGCAAAGCAGCTTGGCTTAGTAACACAATAATTACATTCTTTTCCAGATGAATCAGAAACTGAAGACATAAAATAATGTATAATGCATAAATACACAAATGGACTAAATATACATGAAAGATCACAAACATAATTCATAAAACAGTTAACACAGAACAGAATTGAACAATCTTTGAAGTACAGAAGTACAAAGAAAACCATATAATCAGAATCCAGAAATATAAATTAAATTCACCCTCTTTGTAAAATAAGCGAACTACAGATATTCATAATACAATAATATACATTACAACTTAAAAAAAATATTTTTATTTAGAATTGTTTATAATTATCACACATATCTGCACAGAGTTTAGAATTAATATGTCTTTTAAGTATTATAGAGTGTTTGCTGAATAGTTCAAAAATTAGTCCATCACCATTCAATGATACACATTCTTCAATTTCAACGCAGATGTAGGTTTATCGTGGTGTGTAAAAGACAACTGACAAACTACATGTATGAAATATGTAGGTCGAAACTGCAAAAAACTTGAGGTTTCTCTCTTTTTTTTCCCTTCGTTTATCTACGGTTACTCAAGAGGGGAGGAATTCAGTGAAATCAGTTCAACTTTTGTTTTGGTATCTTAAACACATCCTGAATAGTATTCATGAATAAATTTGGAACATTAATTCTACGTATTCTTCAAACCCAATTTAAATCTAAGTTTAATATGGTAAATAAATTACAAGGGATTATATATACAAGATATACAACTGTATACAACTCTGTACTCCGTTTAACATATAACTAAGGTCTTAGCCATAGGTAACGTAAGTGAATAAATAAAACACAAAATGCAGGATAGTAACCAGCATAAAGTATACGAATACGTCTGATAGAAGAATGGTCACCTCTTAACACCTAATATGACTAAGTGTTAAGATGTTTCACTTACCTATCAATAACACCTTATCAAATACCATTGTAGCTGGTAACTTAATAGTATGTTTACGACAAGTACAAGTCATAAACAGAATACATAGCTTGTTATATACATTTTTTAAAAAATAAATACATTTTAATGAAGTTAAATAAGCAAAATTACAAGGAAGAATTGCGTTAAAGACAGTAAATCCAAACCTCTGACTAATTATATTAGTTATAACTTAAAAAAAACAAACAGAAACAAAAATAAACTAGAGAAAAACGCTGCACCAGTTAAAAAGATTCCAGGATAGAAGCTATAATATGCAATTATAAAATGTACCTTAGGTTTTGGAGGTGACTGTAGAAGTAGGACCCACATTGCGGTTGGGAAAAACTGTCTATTAGTCTTAACCTCCATTCGTCAATCTCACATCAGAAAGAGAATAGCAATAGATATAGAAATAAAAGTTAGGAGAGTGAGATATGGACGTCCCACATGTATATCATCCTTCACTGTCTGTAAACAGCTGTGGGAAGGTGACTGATTTCTCAAGGTGAACAAATTAATTGAGACAAAAAAAAATAAGGTACTACCATTTGAGAGTAAGTAAGTTGAAAACTTACCTCTTAAAGTTAGCATTCCAGCCCCCAATATGGTAAGAAAGGCTCTAATTTACAACACAGCAAATGAACGACACCAGCATGAAACGTCCCATCCAGGTAGCCTAACAAACTATCATAGCTCCAACCACTGTGGTTAAACAAGCTTTCTATGCAGCAAAGTGTACATCCGCATGGAACATGATGTTACAATAGATTTGGTGAATGGGTGGTGGTTTTGATGGGACGCTCCATGCTGATAGAGTTCGTTTGCTGAGCCTTTCTACCATATTGAAGACTGGAGTGTTAAATTCAAGAGATACGTTTTCAACTTATTTACCCTCAAATGGTAGTACTTATTTTCTTTTTTCTTTTTATTTCTTTTTGGTACTATTTACTTGGGAGGGCAGTGAAGAGTGATATAGATGAGAGATATTGTGGGTTTGAGAACCAACATCTCGCTCTCCTAATTTTTATTTCTATATCTATTCATCATCATCATTCAACACTTGATTCCATGAAGGAACATAGGGCCGCAATCACTTGCGGATTCTTCAACAGGTTTTTAAGTGAGTAGGTTGTTAGCCCATTGCACCGAGCCGTCCCTGATTTAGCAGTGTAAGACTAGAGGGAAGGCAGCTAGTCATCAACACCCACCGCTAACTCTTGGGCTAGTCTTTTACCAATGAATGGAGAGATTTACCGTTACTTTATAACGCCTCCGAGAGGGCCCGGCATGGCCAAGCGCGTTAAGGCGTGCGACTCGTAATCCGAGGGTCTCGGGTTCGCGCCCGAGTCGCGCCAAACATGCTCGCCCTCCCAGCGGTGGGGTTATAATTGACGGTCAATCCCACTTTTCGTTGGCAAAAGAGTAGCCCAAGAGTTGGCGGTGGGTGGTGATGACTAGCTGCCTTCCCTCTAGTCTTACACTGCTAAATTAGGGACGGCTAGCATAGATAGCCCTCGAGTAGCTTTGTGCGAAATTCCAAAACAAACAAAACGGGCCTTCTATATCTATTCCTACTCTTTTATTTCTTATGTGAGACAAGCGAATGGAGGTTAAGACTAATAGACGGTTTATCCCAACCGCAATGTGGGTCCCACTTCCACAGTCACCTTCAAAACCTAGGGTACATTTTATAATTACACATTATAGCTTTTATCCTGGAATTTTTTTAACTAGTGCAGCGTTTTTATTTGATTTATTTTTGTTTTGGCTTGTTTTTCTAAGTTATCGCTTGTTAGATGTTTATACATATACAAAAACAAAGTATTTCAAGTGATGCAACATAAAATGCGTTCACGCAACATCATGTTTTAGATAAAGCTGTAATAAAATAGTATAAATGAACTAGTAGAGCCTACAGTGGCTTCAGGAATTTTATATAACTTCTGTTAGGTATATCCACAACCTTGTTGATGAGAATAGTTTCTCTGCTTGTTTTTTGTTTTTGTTTGTATTTGGAATTTCGCACGAAGCTACTCGAGGGCTATCTGTGCTAGCCGTCCCTAATTTAGCAGTGTAAGACTAGAGGGAAGGCAGCTGGTCATCACCACCCACCGCCAACTCTTGGGCTACTCTTTTACCAACGAATAGTGGGATTGACCGTAACATTATACACCCCCACCGCTGGGAGGGCGAGCATGTTTAGCGCGACGCGGGCGCGAACCCGCGACCGTCGGATTACGAGTACACGCCTTAACGCGCTCGGCCATGCCAGGCCAGTTTCTGTGCTGGATGCCACTATATTTGGATATACCATAATGTGTAAGTGTTACAGATCGTAACATAATTAAGTCAAGTTTTTATTAATATCACATATCTACGTTTTAAATTCTGTGCAGGAGTCTTCTTTACATTTCACATGGTTAAAGCATAGTTGCATCACTACAGTTTTGAAATCAAGGTAAACTCTGATGGATGAGGAACTGCTTAGCTTCACTCTTTCTTGTTACATGTATTAATTGTAAATGTTCATCACCAGCACGATTCATTACAGATAGCTCTGTAAACACAGGCATTGATTTCGCTTCTCTACTTCTGAAACACTTATATTCTACTGAATGTTATATTCCCTCCTGTACTTGCATGAATGACACACTGTCAATGAGACGGCATCGTTTCTCAGGACAGATTTTCGCCCTTATTTATAATAGGACTCTTAGCAGGCAGGTTAATGCATTACTCAAAATCACTCACCGATGCAGCACACGTCTTAGCATCATTAAGAGATGGTGAAAAGGGGTGATGATTGTCGATCCATACTGTACAGAAACTACAGCCTAGTAACTTTTACCTTTGAAATATTTGGACTTATATTAACATGTAAAATAAAGACTGATATAGCATGATATTCTGGAAGGTCCAAGTTAAACTACAGTTATCTCATTAAGGGACTAAAGTGTAAAAGTTAAAACTCCGTAATGCTTATTTAAGTGATGGAAAACACTCCACGCTCAACAGAGGAATAATTTGAGTCGATCAAGGGTTTCTGTACACACTTATAGACGAACACCTCTATCATTTATTTTCTGCTCTAGGTCAAAGAACTGAGATTCCTTTGAGACAACATCACAGAAAAGGTATGATAAAGGGAAACATTTGAGAAGAAACAAAGATGCAAGCCTATTGCATCGTGATTACTACCACCAACAGGTTTAAGCAGACCAAGTCCTCTGTAGTAGGCCAGGACTCCAAAACACAATCACCTCATCACCACAACATAAATAAGTTTGTGGAAGTATAGCAGTTAGTCATCAATCAAACGAGAATAAGAAATGGTGTAAGAGTAAACGGTGTTAAACACTGTATTAACAACTAAAAGTTAAAACAATGCTTATCAATGGCGTATGAGAATGACGTGAAAATAATTAAGTTAAAGGAAGAAAAAAGAGTGTTATTAAAGAATGGAATGTTAACAAAGTGAAAATGATGAATCGACTGAATGAGTTGATTTGGCGCATTAACTTAAAAACTTAAGAGATACATACATAGTCAATAAAAAGGAATACCAAGTCTTACAAAGAAAAAAATCGAGACTTTGGTCTTTTCTTTCTTAGAGCTGAAGAATAATTTATCTAAAGTTTCCACAGTATCTTTCACTTTGTACGGTATACACTTCATCACTACAGGATTTGTTCTTATCCAAGGCTGCTGATAGGAGGTGAAATTCCTCAAAACTGGAATAACTCAGTGAAGAAAGGAAAATATACTTATATAAATATAATGCTAAATTGGGCTTCATATTTATTTTTTTAATATTTCATTCTGTATTACTGTCAAACTGGATTACAAAAATCCAGAAACGTCTCTGATTAAAGTTACGATAATAAAATAGTTTCACACTTCATGCTTGATGCATTACAACAATCCTAGGAAACAGTAGATAAAATCTTTGATGAATGATTACATATATTGTAACTCCGAGAGCTAAATTAGCATATGATTTATAGTGTATTTATTGATTTCTTAATTTGAAATCTCACCTGGTTTCATCCCTTCAGTTTATTATTGTACAAATGATTAAATATAAATATCACTTAAATATATGATATAACTACCACACCAAATTAGGTTAATAATATTTATATTTCCTTTAGTAAAGAGAATGGTAAAGCGCTACAGTGTAAAAGTCAATTTTGAGTTAAAAAATAAACAGACTAGGAAATTCAGGGATATTTGTCCAGGACATTTGTATAATACTTAATTTAAACTGAGGTATTATATAGATATTATTGTAAAAGTGATGCAAAATATGCTTAATAATGAAGAAGGCGTAGTGTATTTCATCTTTCGTTATACATTGTAATGTAAATAAACCGTTAAATGTCGAAATGCTTGTATTAAATTGTTTTTTTCCCAACCACAATACAACAACATATTAACAATGATATTAAAATGAAAATATATGATTCTTTTACTTTTCTAGAATTTTTCAGAAGCAGTCATTTATTTAAACACTACGCGTTCAATAATACCCAAGTACACAAAACGAAGCAATTGTTCTTATCTTAAAGTATTCTCACATAAAAACAACAACAATGGCGTTGAAAAATTACAGGGAATAGATTATTCTGAGCTTTAGAATGCACTTTTGATTGTTTTTGTAGCATATAGAGATAATTACAAAATATGACAAAATATAACTCCCTGCTAAACATATTATTACACCCCAAAATAAGACAACTAAAATACTTTTGAAGACCCTATAACAGCTAACTTAGTAAGTTCCAGCAGAAATGAAGTATTAAAGAGCATTTTAACGGCTGTGTGTAGTTTGCTGCTGGCGATATCGTACTATAGCTTATTTAACCATTGGGCTAAAATACCCAAAGTTCATACAAAACAACAGATTTTGATTTGATGTATTTTGAATTTCGCTCAAAGCTACACGAATGTTATCTGCGATAGCCGTCCCTAACTCAGCAGTGTAAGACTAGATGGAAAGCAGCTAGTAATCACCACCCACTGCCAATTCTTGGGCGGCTCTTTCGCCATCAAACAGTGGGATTAGCTGAACGTTGTAATGCGCCTCATTAACATGTTTGATGTGGGATTGACTGTCACATTATAATGCTCCCACGGCTGAAAGGGCGAGCACGTTTGGTGCGATGGGGATTCGAACTAGCGACCCTCGAGTCGAGTGCCTTAACCACCTAACATACTCAATGTCATGAACGAGTAGGTACGTGGAGTACTTCAGATATCGCAAAAAGTACGAAATCACCTCTTTATTCCATGGTGATGCAGCTGGTTAAGCCTGTCCCTACCATACCTGCCACAAATGTTTTAATAAATGATCGTTTAGTGTACGCAGACGTTTAAAGATATGGATAAGGAATACCATGCACTTACCTATATTTAACTGACGTGCTATCCTTCGTTTTTAAAATGATGAACAGACAACCTCGATCTTAAAGTTGCAGCCCATGAATTTGTAAACTGCACAACAGTAGGTAGTAAAGTTTGTTATTCAATTGGCTCTCTCCTTTTACTTAATACTGCCCCTAATTAATTTTGTGAACTAATTATGTTCATCAAATTAACGAAACAATTGTGCTTGAGGGTGATGTATTTTGACGTCAACTTGTATGTACACTACAGAATGACTCTTGAACATTTTGATGACTAGTTTCCATAGTGCGTTCCAATGAGAAAATCACTATAAAAAGTGGAAAGCTTATATATTGCTCTGATTTAGAAGACTATATTTCAAACGTACGAATGCATAGTAATATAGTATTTGAAAACATAGCACGCTGAAACTGAAATGAATAACGTTAATTTTATGTAATTTTTGTTTATAAACTATTTACAGTCAGCAACATAATGTATAACATCTCTATTTTTCTTTCTTATCCTTCGACAATTAACAAAATAATTATATTTTTTTCTGAATTTGACATTTTAGCTGTGTTACTATTCCATCATAATTTATCAGTCGAGTGTTATCGTTAACTTTATTAGGAAGTTCCAAATCAAATTTGATTCATCACTAATCCCTAATGAATATAACTTCTCTATAGCACATAGAATGTTACTTCACACTTGTCATATAACAGAAGGTCACAGCTATCGTTGTAGTGGAAGTTTTGTTTCATAACTATATCGATAATAAAATATGAAATCTCACTGGATAGGTTTTAATCCTCATTCCGCTCTGTTTGTGATTTCTCCCAACATAAAATTCAATTATATTCCGCTAACGCTCTAAATAACATGTAAGCGTAGCTTATTTTCTAATTTGAATCATTTTCGTGTTATTTGAGCTAATACTTATAGTTCTGTTTAAACAGGAGAGTGAAGGAAAATGAAAAACAAGCATTCTTGATTGTTGTTATCTGTACATTTAGTAAAAAAATAACAACATAAACATAAACCATAATATAGTGCATCTGAAAGTTAAATAATTCTTTGAAATATGAATTAATATGATTCATGTGTGATAACAGTGGAAAACTTTGTCTCTACATATGTGATTAATCTGTAGTTGCAGAAGTAAATTAAACATAGCATTTTGCAATACTTATATAAGCATGATATTTTAACAATACTGGCATAAAATATTTGTCCTCTCTGGATGATTCAAAGGCTTCTGATAATTCATAAAAGTCCTATCGCACTACAAACTCCTTCATTATTTCTAATTACTTCTAGAGCTATATAAAGGATGTGGGTGCCCCAAATTAAACCTCATTTTGACATCTGCCCATGTACTTGAATATGTCTATTATGTTTGTTCTCGCTAATTTGTGAGTTGTGAATGGGTATATGAACATTGCTTCTAACATATCGCTCTCAGATCATGGAGGGCAGAAACACAAATTACGGTGGCAGATTTTACCTCTCACCATATTTGAGAAACTTTTGTGCTCTGCAAGTCCAAATATTGTGGGAAGAGTTTGAGGACAAATAAAACAAATGTACAGACAGGGAACATGAATTAATATGGGATGATAATGGAGGTATAGAAACTTATAGATTATATTTTATTTCGTCTATTATAAGATTCTGTCATTTTCCTTGAAAATTATTATCCGATTTTGATAACACCCACAGCATTTGAACGTTTTATATCAGGTGTAAGTCAGGTTTGACGAACAGTATGTCATTCATAAGTTATTTTTTTCTGATTTCGAAATCCAATATTTGTCCACTCGTATAAATTATAAATTTTTATTATTTCTGCTCATGTATATGTAGTGTATATTTGTGTTTTACATTAACGAACTAATGAATGAACGCCTGCAAGTATTAAAAGAAACTATATTTAATAAAATATTTTATTTTAAAGCCCCTAGTAAACCTCCAACGCTAGAAACTGGGATTCGATACTTGTGGTAGGCAGAGCACAGATATTCCATTGTGCTCAACTACGAATAAATATAATTTAACGTAAAAATATAAATATGTTGATATTGCACAATAAAATGAAGAGGTTTTTGTGTTTTGAATTTCATGCAAAACTACAGGAGGGTTATATGGGTTAGCCGTCCCTAATTTAGTATTGTAAAACTAGAAGTAAGGCAGCTACTCATGACCACCCACTGCTAGCTCTTTGGCTGCTCTTTCGCCAACAAATAGTGTGATTTACTGAACATTACACTGCTCCCCATGAACGTGTTTGATGGGATAACAGTGTGCTTTTCTTATAGCAAAGCCAGATTGGGCTATCTGCTGAGCCCACCGAGAGGAATTGAACCCCTGATTTAAGCGTTAAAAATCAGTAGACTTACCGCTGTATTAACGGAATGGCGATGGGATAAGGATTCAAACTCTTGACCCTCAAATTGCAAGTCAATTTCCCTAAACACTTAGCCAATATTGAAGTACAATATGACCAGAGATTGTTCAGTCTTCATAAAACATTTTAGGTTAGTTTGAGTCCTACTTATTATTTATGTTTTTTCTCCCCATCTATACTAAGAAAACGAAACATCTGCATGTTACGTTTAAAGAAAGAAAACTTAAACCGATAACAAGTTTAAAATATGAAAATAATGAAGTATAAAAAATGGTAGTGGCTAGAACATTCAAAACCAGTGTACTAAAAATGCAAAAACGGCTCGTTTGGGTTGAGAAAATATTTTACATAGAAGAGCGAACAACATTTCGACCTTCTTTGGTCATCGTATGAGGTAATTAACCGGAAGCTGACCACATGTTTGAAAGGAGTTGTGTAACTGAATGTCGGAATGTAGAGGGCGGTGTTAGATGTTTCAATATGTAATTTTATTTATTATATTATAATAATGTAGGTATAAAGGCGTTCCTTTATATTGGTTTATTTTAGGTTTAAGTTGTTGTATAGGTAAGGCGTCTTTAATTTTGCGTTTGTTTATGTTTGTTTCTTTATTTAGTATTTAAGTGTTTTCTATGGTTATGTTGTGTTTATTTGACTTGCAGTGTTCGAAAACGTGTGAAGGTGACATTTTGTGTTCTTTGAATCTGGTTTTCATTTTTCTACTTGTTTCTCCAATATAAAAGTCGTGGCCGTTATCACATTGTATTTTATAAATAATGTTGGTGTGGTGTTTGTCAGTAAAGTTCTGACATAGTATAGACCTCAGTTTTGTGCCTGGTTTTTGAATAAATTTATTATTAACTGGAATGTCATATTTTGTTACTAGTTTTTGCCAAATGTTGGTTATTTGTCTGCTGATGTCAGGAATATATGGTATACAGCAGTATATGGTTTCGTGATTTTTTGATTCGTGAGATATATTTACTTTAGTTGGTTGATTTTGCTTTCTGTCTCGGTGTCTGCGTATAATGTTTTCTACGGTTTGTGGAGGAAACTTATTGATGTTGATGAAGTATTGTTTTATTTTGTCTAATTCATCGTTAATTTTATCTAGTGAGCGACACATAACGTTCAATTAATGCTCTAACTGACGTCTGCGCATGTTGACAATAACACGGCAGCTTAATTTTCAGTGAAAATGTTCTGGTTTAAGGCTGTCATGTCCAAAACTATATGTTTTCCGTAAGCTATGGTCTGGATAGCCGGGCGGTTATGGAGTTCGACTCGCAATCGGAGGATCGTAGATTCGAATTCGTAGAATTCAACAAATATACTTTTCCTTTCAGACATATGTGCGATATTATGTGACGGTCATTCCTATTATTCGTTGATAAGAAAGTAGCCCAAGAGTTGGCGGTGGGTGGTGATGAGTAGCTACTTTCTCTAGTCTTTCTATGATAAATTAGGGACGGCTAGCACAGATAGCACTTGCGTAGCTTTGCATAAAATTCATAACAAACCAAACCATAAGTCATCTGATGCACAAGAGCGACAGTTTCTCAACACCCGTTTTAATAATTCGATGGTACAGAAATATATGAATGTTGCATCTGACACTGTATCAGTATGGCTTCTTATGAAATGATATAAATATCCGTTTCATTATACAGCTGCTTAATGTACGCGGCTGATGACTAGATATGTTGCTAGGGTAACATAACTTGAGTCACATTTTCTAATGGAGTCCTTCTTCATCATGTAGAGCTCTGTTGCTTGTGGCTGTCATAATGCGCAATATATTGCTTACCGTAGTTTTGATAAGACTTTTTGCAAATCCCTTTTTTTGACGATTCTGGTTTTCCAAGTTGACCTTATTCCTTAATTTTTCAAAGTTGTAAAGCAGGAAGGATATTTCCTTCTTGGAAATTCTAAATCTCGAATCTAAGTAATAAAAGTTTATTGTCTGAGTGCATAAATATTTAGCTTCGGAAAGGGCCGCCATACATACCGTTTCAATTTTGGTGGCATAACACAACTAGCAAATTGCTAAAATGTAGCTCTGATACATTAGGTACCACAGTGATTTTATATTGCCTGTTGATGTTACGTGAATGACTAACTTATATACTGAAAACCGTTTTAATATATTGTATTAATTCTTTTTTATTTTTTAATTCATGGAATTTAAAATCAAATATTCAACACTAGCATTATTATGGCTCATCCATAAGTTTAAGGGCTTGTAGGACTAAACATTAGAGTTTGATCTTTGTGGTTGACACAGCACATAAATCCTACTAAATGTGTAGTTGTACACTTAACAATACAAGCAAACATTACACCATAAATATCAATTAGAGATATGACAATTATCTTTATAAATAGAAAATCACACCTCTTTTATAGTATACATACATCTGAAGGCATTTCTGTATATTATAAGATTACGTTTGGCAGTTTATAGTTAAGCATGAAGCTACACAGTGAGTTACCTATCAAAACTATATTTTTAGCGTTAGAAGTTCACAGAGTTGTTGCTGAACAATAGAAGAAAGATTAATTAATTGCGCTATTGTAGCATAATGATTGACTGTTGTAATTTAAGTAGTCTTATAGAGGAGTTTGTTGGGAAATATTGTTGTTGATTATTATTTAAAGTTACACTTAAATTAATTTTTTACCAACATGTAAAAGCATAGTCTCGATGTTGGTAAGTGTAAATTAACTCAAAAAGATGAGACTGCTGTAAGTCTATTTGGAAGATACGGCTTTACATGGCTGAGATGGTAAACTCGCGTTTTAACAGTAATTAGTTTTCCACTTAATTAAAAGTATAAATTAGAATATATAACTAATTATCAATGTACTTAATTCAATTATTTAACGTTTAACATTAAAACATTTTGGATTATATGATTTACACTGATGAGAATATGTTGATATTATTGTTCTCAATTTTTAATCAAAGAATCTTGCGTCTCAAATAGAAAATTAACATATGAACTACTTTTGAATGTGAGATTATGTATATTTTCCTTCTTTTTTATTTCGTCATAGGTCGACATGTACTTCGTTTCTTTAAAATAATAAACAACGCATATAAATCCATAGCATATTCAGTATAAAGTTATAAATTTTGTTAAATTTAAACATCAAATCTCTATTAATTGTTGAAAGCATTGAAAGGAATATCAATACCCTATGGAAAGCTCGACCTATAACATCGACGTTTGATTCCTTACATGAGTGAATATAACACATTTTTATGACGAACTGTCCCTAATTATGTCTATTATAGATGTATACAATTTTTGTCCACTGTACAAAGTCATTTTTATAATAATTATTAGTAATCTTCACTTTGAAGTTGAAACTATTAAAAATGCTCCCTTTATAAAAATCGGGTTTCAATACCTGTGGTGGCACAACACAGATAGGCCATTTGTATCTTTGCGCTTAGCAACAAGGAAAATAATCTATATAAAGCACAGCTATTCGTCGATTTCCTGACTGGTGTCACCAATTTCAATAATATTAATTGGGCAGAGAAAATCGTTTGGTTCTCAAATTTGAAGCTCATACAAACAAACATTTGAAGAAACGGTTCGAGTTTGTTATTAGCTTCAATATTACTGCCTTAATGTCGCGGCCTTTTCTTGTTATTTTTTTTCTCCTCAGCATAAAACTACACAATAGGTTATCTGCGTTGTGTACAAGTGTGCAAATCGGAATTTTAAGCATTAAAAACAGATAAGCTTACCGCTTCTTTGATAAAAAAATAGCCCAATAGTTGGCAGTGGTTGGTGACGACTAGCTATCTTCCCACAAGTCTTTCACTGCTAATTTAGAAAAGGCTAGCGTAGCTTTACATAAAATTCAAACCAAAACAAACTATACTCTATACAAGTGTATTAAAAATCACTTCAGATTCATAGGTTTTGATAATGTCACAGAAGAAAAAGGCCTAATTGTGAAAGTTTGATTGAAAAGCATAATAATGTCAATAAATATCAAATTTTAAGACAAGTAAAACAAAATGAATTTTAGCCAGTTTTAGAGAGACGACACTGGCGATCAAATATGAGTGCGCATGCAAAATGAAATTATATCACAACAAATCGTAAAGTGATACTTTTTGTTAATTTTCCGTTTCGTAACACAAATGCGATACAGTGCAATCGATGTGTATTTATTATTTACATGCACTTTCACGCATGTTTCGTGAAGAGGTAACATCTGAAATCGTTTTGAAGGTTATACTGTTCTCGCAAATTAAAAAAAAACACAGACACCAAAAAGTACTCCAAAGAAATCACGTATCTAGAGTTTCTAAAATAGTTTAAGCTCGAGCATGGATCTTAATGTATTTTGTAGAATTGTGCTTTATTCTAAGAAAAGCGCAGAATTTTAGTAGCACTTAATATAAGCACCAATAATTGTAATCACAGGAAAATAAGGTAGGAAATGGTTTAAAATTTTTTACACTTTTTTATCATGGATAAAAAAATTCATCCATAATACTCATTAATATTAAATAATTGACTAATGACTCGGTAAAAGAGTTAAATTGAAAAAACACAAAAATATATAGTTTAAAGAGTGATAAAATGCTAGAAACCAGCAGGCCAAATATTTGTGATATAAATCATACAAACTGTGTATTTTTTCTTTCCACATTCTTCTCAAATTGTCTATTTTGGATTCAAAATCAAAGTCATATGTAAATAACATTTCAGACTTATCTTTAGTCTCCTTCAAATCGCTGTCAAAGAGGATTTTCCTTCAACACCAGAACTTGTCATATGGGCTGAGCGATAAGAGACAAAAGATTACCTACAGTCAAAACTTGGAAATATGATGAAAAGTTAAGAACCAATGGGCTTAAAATTCATCGCAAAATCACGTAATCTGCACATTTTTTACAGACTCTTCTTAATTTGTTCTTCAGCGCTAAAATCTGGAGTTTGATTCTCCGCAGTGAACAAGTGCATGAAGAGCATTGTGTATTTATTCACTTAATGTCTCCGTTTTGGTATTAAAATAATCTATGTGATGAAAAGCTTCCGAGATATAGCTTTCGTTTCCCACGTTTGTAAATAATAGAGCCCTGATAAAATATATAAACAATATATTCATTTTATATGAATTTTATGACAAATTTTGGGTATACTGGGAAACAAACAAACGTTTCCAATGCAATCAACACGAAATCATTTTGACTTATGAAATTTGATAGCTTTGGCTTAAGTAGTTTTATATTTATACAACAACATTATATAAACTTTTCTTCTTTTAAATTAATACTTAAAACTATCGATCTTGTTCCCAATACCAACCTTTTCCTAATGTAAAGGATTACTTTGTGTTACGTCTTATACTGGTTAATTAGGGAAGAATAGCGCAGATAATCCTTGTGTAGTTTTGTGCGAAATTCAAACAAACGAATCAATCAATGGTCTTTTCTTCAGATCTTTTATTTACCTCCATGAAGAATATGTATACATAAATATCTTCGAAAGCGCCAGGCCTCACTTGAGAACTACAAAATAATACAGTCTCAGTCAAAATAAGATTAATAATCATGTATAAGATTAAACACTGCACATTTTGAAAGTTAATAAAATAAAAGGTAATAGCCATATTCCGACTTAATAGATACAACAACAGAATTTCAAAAATGTAAATATAAATGACAAAAACTTTCGTATTCAATTACATTAGCAAAGACGACCCTCCGTGGGTCACCCAAATTGTTAATTTTTAGCTATCAATGTCAAAAATTCTTTCAATGCAATAAATGACCTGTGATATATAATTTCCCTTTTAACATTTTACAGAGTGATTGAAACTCAAGGAACGTTTTTAGAGCATTACGTGATTTGAGAGGTAAAAACGGTCTCTATGCAAAGGAAATATGTCTGTATCAGAGACATGCTGTGATGCATCGTTTAGATAGCAAAAGGTTATTCTATAATATAAACTGCTAAGGTTTTGGTTTGGTGGAATCATTTTTATAATAGTAATCCGGTTACCATTAATTTTGCAATTGTGCATCTGTCAGGATTCTTGATTGCAACATCAGTACATTTTTACGGCACTTTTACTTCCTCTTGTCATACAGTAAGAATTCACTCAGTGCATTCTGATAGTGTATGTTTCGCTATTTTTAACAAGCTTTCTCCTCTTCTGACTACAAAGGGCGTGCATATACACCCAGCTACAAAATCTTACTTGTGGCCAAGTGACGCGTCACAAAGTGTCACTGATATGGACATTTTTTTCCTTTAAAAATAGTCCTTCCCAAAGTCAGTTTTTGCCATGCACAAACAAGCTTATGCGAATTATTAATCATCTTGTGAAGACGGTTTTGTTTGTTTATTTTCAGAAATTTGCGAAATTGCGCTTAAAACCTCTGTCTGCACTAGCCATACATGATGTGAAATTGGTAAACTAGAGCAAAGTTTCCCAAACTATTTTGACTGTTGTCCCACTTCCTCCAACATTCCCTAGGATAAATATAGAGCATACATTTTCTGATAACTTAATACAAAACTTAATAGCAAATATGGATATGGATAATATGTAAGTATAAACAGAAACAATGCAATATTTTATATACAGTTACAATAAATCACACGTGTAGCGAGAAAGATGACATACACATACAGAACCAATTGGCTGTTTGCCGAAGTGACGTCATTGTAATTTCGTGCTACTTAAGTAGATTATCGCGATCTTGTGCTCGTTCAATTACTTATAATATATATACAGTCATGTAAAAAAGTCAGGACACCCTACCCCCTAATAGCTATTGTTACCCCCTTTGGCTGAAATAACTGCAGTGAGACGCTTCTTGTAGCCATCTACCAGTCTCTTACATCAGTCTGGAGAAAGTTTGTCCCACTCCTAAATGAAGATTTCTGTGAATTGTGAGATGTTTGAGGTGTTTCTTGCATGTACAGCTCGTTTAAAGTCACCCCACAATATCTATCTCAATGGGATTAAGATCTGGGCTTTGACTCGGCCATTTCAGGACTCTCCATTTTTTAGTTTTCAGCCAATCCTTGGCGGATATACTGGTATGTTTTAGGTCTTTGTCGTGTTCCAGGGTCACGTTCCGTTTCAGCTTTAATTTTCGTACAAATGGTCTCACATGATTCTCAAGCACCCTCTGATACACAGTAGAATTCATAGCTGATTCTGTGATCGTGAGCTGGCCCTGGTGCAGCAAAGCAGCCCCAAACCATGACACTTCCACCTCCATGCTTCACAGTTGGTATGGGGTTCTTTTCTTAAAATGCTGTATTTGGTTTACGCTAAACATGTCCTCTGTTCTGGTATCCAAATAATTTAGTTTTGGACTCATCTATCCAAATAATATTATTCCAGAAGCCCTGGTCTTTGTCTACATTCTCTCTGGCAAACTTCAGTCTGGCCTTGATGTTTCTCTTAAAGAGCAAAGGTTTTCTCCTTGCACACCTCCCATGCAAGTTAAACTTGTGCAGTTTCTTTCTGATTGTAGAGGCATGCACTTTCACATCAAGAGTAGCCAGTGCCTGCTGTAGGTTCTGTTAAGATGTTTGGAGACCTCAATTAGCATCTTGCGGTCTGCTCTCGGGATGAACTTGCTTGGACGATCATACCTGGGCATGATGGCAGTTGTTTTGAGAGCTCTCCATTTGTTGACTATTTTCCGGACAGTGGAATGGCTGATTTCACAATCTTTTGAGATCTTTTTAAATCCCTTACCAGACTCATAAGCTGCTACAATTTTCTTTCTAAAGGCCTCAAACAGCTCTTTTGCTCGCTCTCACTTTAACAGTCAGGAGGACACCAAACTAAATGCCTAAGGTTTAAATAGGGCAAGCCTCATTTACAATGCTGAGTAACGATCTTCTAATCATGTGCATTTGGTGTGATACACCTGTGTGTAAATTGAACCATTTTAAGTGGAAATAAATGTGGGGGTGTCCAAACTTCTTCCTCAGTTAGTCTATGCATTTTTGTAGAATTAAATTGACAGAAGATCTTGAAAAGTCTTTTCTTCAGTTTTAGTTGTTTAGTTATATACTTATAGTCTCTCAGTATTGTTAAAATTGAGATTAACTATCTATATATCCACAAATGTTACAAAAGTATACAGGCTTTCATAGGGTATCTTAACTTCTTCACATGAGTGTATGTGTTCTGACAATATTTTGATTTCGAACCTTTCTGCGTCCCTCAGTTTCAAAGATGCTGGACTAAAGGGCAAGTATCTGATCAAAAGCACACACTGTAAGCTATTGCACTAGTCTTGTGTGAAAAAATAATGGACTTTGACTGCTACACTCATAATGCACTCACAACACCAAAGGCTGGATAATGATTTGCTTTTGTTTCGGGCGGTTGAAAGATCAGAACTTTGGACTTGTAAATCCATGCTAAAGAATCTAAACTACTGTTCATGATGACGAGAAAAACCCACTTGTAGAGAAAAATATATACGTAATTTTTTTCCACCCACACCAGCCGTTTTTACATGTATATTTAAACTACTGTTCATTGCTTGAGAAATTAAGCTTGCTAATTTATCGCTAAAAACATAATCACAAAAAAGATAAATCTCATTTTAATAGGTTACAATATCAATGCTTTTTTTTCTGTAATTCCCATTATATTTCAAAGAACCGTAATTTTCCTAAAACGAACACACACAACCATCACAATTTTTTTTATTACAGTTCCTAAGACATTTGTAAACAACACATTATTGTTTTCTTATTCGTTTAAGAATCAGAACTGCAATCATACTTATTAAGTTCAAATTGTACTATATCTGACATGGCACTGTAGCCATGAAAGGAAAGTGTTTAGAAAAAAATCAGATTGGGTGTTTCTGTGTGGTCTCATTTACAGGGAGAAGATAAAAAGAAAACGATAATTATTTTTTTTAAGTATATTAAAATACATTTTAAAATAGAAAAAGGAAATAAAAAATAACAAAGTCATGTTGCAGGACCTTATATATTATGTGTTTGTTTTCTTATAATAATATAACAAAGCAATATATCCGGTAAGCTGCCTTGCCCACGTACGAGAATCGAACGCCAATTTTAGAGTTGTAAAATGTGAAAACTTACAAAAACTTACCGCTGTCATATTGGGGTACCCCTATTTTATTAAAGGCATTTTAAAACTAGAAATGGAGATTTATATTGCGTTCATTTTCAGTTATTTTTTACAAACCTTTCAACTGGAAAAGCCCATTTTATGTTTAAATTCTATTTATGTATATAAACAATTATTCTGCGAATAATTTTCTTATAGTTTCTACGATAATTATTTAATGCATAATTTGAAAATTATTTTCCACTACGGTTACTTGTAGTCAGTTTGTTTGAAGTAAAACACGAAGCTACACGACTGGTTATCTGTACTCTGTTAACTAAGGGCATTGAAACCGGGTTTATAAAGCTGTAAGTCAAGATATGAGTGTTCTTTGGGTTTAATAAAGTTTATAAAACGTGTTATTTTTAATTACGTATGTATTATTTCATCTGACAGTACAATTTTTAAAATATCAAATGCTCCCTTCAAACAAAATAACATGATGATTTACAATGAAGTATATTTAACCCTCTTTTTCCTCCTTAAGCGAAACAATAAAATACATATAGGCGTAAAACATTTTTTGATCCGACCACTACATATTATTGATTTATATGACTTTTTATAAATATCACTATAATTTCCACGAAACACGTTTTCTATTTCTTTTTCTTTTCATTTGTATATTCCACGAAATTACAAAAGCTACGCAACTTTCCAATATAATACAATTACTGCATAATATGTACACATTTATTTCAGGGCACTGAGGGTATTATCAAAAATAAAGATTTCTATTCTTTTTTTCCTTTTCCTTTTAAATATTCAAATATAATTTATGTGCACAATAATGTATTACAAGGCAAACACTTTCATAAAAATATCTTATTAACTGCTAATAGGATAAAATAAATTACTTAATTTTATTTACGAAATGAATTTGCAGCAAATAGAGTTAGTAATCATTTATAACACCGTTATCTTTCTTGGCGGAGTTATATAAAGTTTAATTCTAGTATTAATGTTGATGTCGATAACATGGTTTTCCAAGATGTGGTATGCGGTAATTTCAACCTGAACGCCCCCTAATGGTCAGATCAAACATTCTAAAATTTAAACACAGGTATCCTAGCTTTTGACTTACTTACCAAAGAGGGTGCAAACCAGACAATGCTTATGTGTTTATCTTTAACCTAAAATTGATAAACTTTATAAATATAACGTTCCAAGTACTAAAAGTGCGAAGTGCGTTTAGCGCTTTTTCAGGATCAGATTTTTCGATCCATAGACTTTCACGTTAAACATTAACTTAAGCCCAGCTCTTACCCGATAAGGTTAAAATTAGGCCTCTTTATTTCTAAAGATATAGGATCATTCAAATTCATAAAATAAGGTTATACTAGTTAGATTATTGTAACGTAATGTTTGCCTTATTGGTTTTGAATTTCGCGCAAAACTACTAGAGGGCTATCTGCACTAGCCGTCCCTTATTTAACAGTGTAAGACTAGAGGGAAGATAGCTAGTCATCCCAACCACCGCCAACTCATGGGCTACTCTTTTACCAAGTTATTAAGAGCTTTGAAAGGTGAAGCATAGTAGCTTTGAATACGAGATTTCCAAATCAATAATATTACAGTATTTTATTATGTATAGTAGTGTATAAATGTACGTATAAAACTGAAAGTTACAGCTTACTACTAATTTTGTACTGAAAGATAAACGTTTGTAGAGTACAATAGATCTCACAAGTAATTAAATAATACATATTTTTACACACACATAAACAATTTTCAATGTACATTAAATACTGAAAGTTAATCAGTTAACAATATTTTTTAACTGCAAATTTGCTAATGAAATGCTTTGTGTTGTTTTATGCTATCTCTATTAAGTATAATTTAATTTCACAATTTTCTAGATGTTGTAGAATTTGTTTTTCTAATTTTAGCTTCTGAATTATAAGATTTAACTACAACAGCTCTGATAACGTGATTTTGAAAAATGTTATACAACATTTATTTGTAAGTATTAATAAATGGAATTTTAAAACAATGCTATTAAAGTAATTTTACAACACAAAGTAAAAATCAGTTATAAATAAATTTTCTACTATAAGTTCCATTATTTTGATTCTCACCGTACACCAAAATTATCTTGAATTACAAGCATTTGGTCCCCGTGTTTCAGCGGTAACTTGAGGGTTTATCACATTAAAGTTTGAAGTTGGATCTTTACTCAGACAACCCATTGTACATCCTTGCATTAAGAAAATAAATGAAGATTAACGCTTAGATGTTAGAAAGTATATGTGTAGTTACTTAAGACCATTTATACCAATGAATTTGTATTTTAACAACACAATAGTAAAGAAAATTGGGTGTTGAAAGTACATGACCATTAACACGGCTGAAATACCAACGTTTAAAGGCAAAGTTAATTTACTCATAATTCTCGAAACCTGTATTCAGTAACTATTGTGTTATTGTTTCTTTTCAGCTTTATTAATAGTAACTATCACTAAATATATATCTGCAAACTTTTAGTGGTAATTTTAAATGCGTAACATCCATACCTGCTTAGACCTTTTAAGTTACATTTACCATTTTTCAATTTTCATTTTCCAAGTAGGTTTTGCGACAATAATAGAATAAGCATTTTACTTACATACTCGTTCATATATGGAAGCAGAAACAACAATTAATAGATAAATATAAAAAATGTCAACAATATTCGTTAAATTAGCAAGTGTTCCATGTTTAAGATCTTAATCCATCAAGAGTAAGTTGTTGTCAAGAATTTAAAATAAAGACATCTAGAAATGTATGTTTTTATAGCGATTGACTCATATGATACAGGTTGGATCCCCAGCATTGATTATGCACGCCCTTCAACTAAGGTCCGTTATAATGTTACGATCATTTCCATTATTTGTTGGTAAAACGTAATCCAAAAGTAGGCGGTGGGGGTGTTGAATATCTATCTTCCCTCTGAGACCAGTATAGCTAGGTGGTTAGGGCGTGCGACTCGTACTCTGAGGGTACCGGGTTCGAATATCCGTAACAGCAAACATGCTTGCTATTTTCGGCGGGAGATGTTATGATGTGACAGGAAATCCCTCTATTCGTTGGTAAAAAAGCAGACAAATAGTTGGCGATGAGGGATTATGACAACCTACCTTTCTTCTTGTGTTGCACTGCAAAATTAGGGACAGCTAGTACAGATACCGCTTGTGTAGTTTTGCTTGAAACTAAAACAAATAAACAAACTGTGATTCCTCTAGTTTATTACTTCTAAAATAGGGACAGTTAGTGCAGATAGCTTTCAAGTAGCTTTGAGCGAAATTCAGTTAATACATAAACAAATAAATCTTTCCAGTTGCAACACATTACAATGCGAGCTTACCATGGAAGATAATCATTAGCTAAAAACGATATTACACCAGATACCACTCATAACGTATTAACATAATATTTACTTGAAATTATGTCTGTTGTTATGCCTAAACCACAGAATGAGTTATCTGTGCTCTGTTCACCACGTGTATTAATATTCGGCTTTGAGCGTTATTAACATAAAGATTTACCGTTGTGCTACTGTTGAGTTTATTTAAAATTATATGATAAAAATTGTATATTCATATAATAAAAAATACCATCGTGGCTCCTTAAAAATAATCTCAATAAGACACATAAGTTTGGCTCCACGATATAAGACTAGCACAAACATTAGGAAGATCTCAGATAACAACAGGTGAAACAAGTGGAACGAATAATAATTATTTCTATTTGTCGTCATAATCAATTAGAGACTAAAACACACCATACCTGCTCTAAAGACAGAAAATAAGCTGTTTATTTAATATTTAATTTTACCGTATGTTATAACCAAGTACAATCTGTTTAACATAGATCCACACATAAACAGCAGTCATATGAAGTTGGCTTATACTGTATGAAAATCTAATTGTTGGAAAAGATTCGGGTGTTTAGTAACTGAAATATAATTTACAATAGCTATACTGATAAATAAACACAAACATATGGAAAAACCAAAACAAAACATTAATTTATTAAAGAAAATTAAACTATAAGATTCCACGTAGGTGGTCATTAAATTATTGGTTAGAAAACATAAGTTTCGATCTCTTTGCCTTCAAAAAAACCACACAAACGTTAAATTATAAGGCAATCCTGATAAGTTCGATAAAATAATGTGTTATATTTGCGATAGTTAACATTTAAAAGAATAATAAAAACGTGTAGAATTTGTTCTTAAGTTTAAGATTCCTTTCAAAAGTTCTGAAACATTGATCTTAAGCACTATAAACAACATTAGGTTTTACACAACGAGAAACGATACATACATACATATATATATTTTTTAAATATTAAGAAGGAGCTAAAAATGCAACGAAAAATAATCAGTGATGTCTAGCATATATACAACGAAAAATGTTTAAAAAATCGGCTTACTTACTTTCATTGAGTCTCGATTAAGATAATTTAGTCAAAAGTAAGCTACGTAGTTATTTTTTCCTTATAAAAATGTTGCACGCTGAAGTTACATTTGTCTGTTACTTTTGATTTAGCATTATCTTATCAAAGTCGAGTAGAGCTATATAATATTTTCCTATCCAAGTTTCTGGAAAGAAATATTCACAAGCTTGTTATGGCATCCAAAAACCGGATTTCACTATGCCAAGTATAATAACATTAGTAAGAGAGATAAAAACACTCATGTTGGTGCGTTTTTATCATACTTTCTGATTTGAATATACAGTATAGATATACTGTTATCATTCGTTAAGAGTTAACATACTATCATAAGTAAGGAAGTACTTAGAGTGGGAACTTGGTAATATACAATAGATGCAATGCAACTGTTTAATCATATATAGTTTTAACAATCAAATAATAAGTATTCAAAAGTATTTGAGAAATACCTTTAGGTGACAAACAAACCGCATAAAAATTACGAGCTACACAATCACTTGCGAAGGTCGAGAGAGCAAAATTCACAAAACCAAATTTGCTCAATCTCACTGACTGACTGACATCGTCAAACGTTTCTAACTGTATAACAAACACACTTATCATAGTTTTAAGTGCAGCAAAGAGAACATTAGCACAAGTGCTTGTGCTAATACTGGCGTTTTTCTATACTAAACACTTACACTTAGTATATGCACACAAGAATAACACAACACAGCACCCAAATGACACTGCTAACCAAAGAGTGTGTGCTATCACATTTACAACACACAGTCACTCTCCCGATGAATACACATACCATAAGTGAAGAGCATACACATCAAACATACATCATTATTTGCATATATTATATTATGGTGCACATTCACACTTACGATCCACGTACAGGATATCTATAATGAATAATGCAAAAGATCATGCAATCTTTTATCAAAAAAATACATGAACATTTTGGAAAAAATATTTTTAAAAAATTGAAAGTGTAGGAATGGGTGTACAAAAACGTGAGAAATAGAGATGTAAAAACGTGGTGCGATAAAACTTCTGCACAGCCTCAAAAGAAGGAGTGTCCAGCTTCCGACCCCTGCCTACTTTGCTTTTATGTGTTAATGATATCATATAAGCTTTCTGTACATACAAATGTACGTACGGTGAAAAATCTATGATGTCGATACACAAAAGTTTTTTAGGAGGTTTTACTTTTATATTTCAACCCACGTGTATAAATACGGAATTCTGTTGCATTATCATGTAACTACAAAATGAAGGGCAAACTTGTAACGAAAACTGAAAAGTATACAAATTATGACTTTCATGAATACGTGATTCTTCTGATGTCGTATAAACGTACTTTGTAATACACTCGTTACTTCCATTAATTTTATTTACATAAACCTTCAGTCAATGTATGATAAGCATAACTATGATAAGTTTAGTCCACCTGACTTATTCTATACAGAAGATAAAGGATAAACAAAATAGGCGTGTCCAGTTGTAAGGTTAAACAGAGAAAACTTTGATACACCAAGCCTATTCCTACCTTGTTTTCTTACTTTTTGGTGCACCCGTAAGAAGACAATAAATTATTTAAATATGTTATTTTACATTTGTACCTACATTCCGTTTTAAAAGACATTCAAACGAAAGACTTTTGATGAAAGTTGTTTGATCAAAACTTTAACTATATATTTATATACATACACACATATATGCTTTTCACTACAAATATTTCAATTATTACATTTTCGGATCTTATCACGCCTGACATAGTGGTATTTTATGGACTTACAACGTTAAGAACATAGTTTTGATACCTGTAGCTGCAGATAGCCCTTTGTGAAACTATGTGCTTAGCTCCAAAACAAACAAACATAACACACCCAAGATGTTGCATTTATTCCTGTGTAATTTTTAAAGTCGAAAACATACACAAAATATCGTAAAATTCCAATATAGATAAAACATTAATTCCAAAAATATGTAGAGAAATTAACCATATGCACATACATTACTTTTTTTTTCCAACTGGTACCAGGTAAATTTACCAGGGTCAAATTCCAACTTGTAACAAGCTAACTGCCACAACAGTAAAGTTAAGTTAACGCTTAGATTTAAGTAAACATTTTTTGTTTGTAAAATAATAAAATAACTAAACACTTGACAACATCGTAAGTGACCAAAGTTATGAAAAACGTTAAACTGATCTAATATAAAATGTCCATCATATTTACAAGTTTTATTTTAATATACAATATTTCAGCTCTAGAAACCTAGAAGTATACACATGGATTCCCTAAACACCCCTTAATACATGTACATATATATAAACACACACGGATTATCCTAACTTCCCTTAATACATGTTCACATCCATATAAAAACGCTGATTCTCACATATATAAACGCAACCAATCTCTCTAAGCCCCCTATACACATGCACCCATATAAACATACACACGGATCTTTGTAACCCCTTATACATTTGTAAACATATACAAACACACGCGAACGAAAGTTCTAAATTACAGTGGCATCATACATAGATATTATGTACCTTCTTTTTAGAATACGTATAATTAAGTTGACAGTGTGTTTATTCAGTGTGCAAAATACTCCTACACGTACAACACATACAACCGATAGGCTAGAGTATAATGACGTTTGTTATCTTTCGCAATTATATTTATAGTGTTCCTGTTCATGTTTTTAATTAGTTTTTAGTTGCACATTACTTTTTAAGTAACTGTAAAATGTAAGCTTATAGTACAATTTAGATGTAGATATAATTTTAAGCAACACCTTTAAGTTAAAAGTAGATAAGTTAATTTTATATCTATTATCCAAACGTTAGGCACATATAACCCCCTTTTTCTTCTTTTTTAATATGCGTAGTTCCACAACTTTTTGGAGAGCCAGCGATAAGTCTGACAGGCTTATAATTTTTAAAATTGGAGTTTGATACTCGCAGTATGCTCCAAAAAGCGCATTGTGTAGCATTGTACTCAACAGCGAAACAAAAACTTAATTTCATATTATTAATTTGCTTTATGAGTACTATCTATATAAAATGATTGATATAAACATGTTTATATGAGAATTTATATTCCAACCTTTGATTAGCAAGCTACTTCATTTCAGAATCAACTCGACCATTTACAGCTTCAGTTTATTTAATAACCATACCATTTTGTTAGCAAACTGTCTCACAGCTATGACTCTTATGAATGTTAATTTCGTAATATAGAATGGTAATAATAATACCATGTCAAAAATACATACATATATTTATAAGAAAATCGAATCCAAGTTATATCGTAAAAATACACCTGAATCAAAATCGTGGCTGCTAATTTTATATAAGTTTGAATATTTAAACAAGGAAGAGGCGGCTACTCGTAGTTACTTTAAAGAATTTAAAGAAATGAACATTAGCAATTTCTCGAGGGTTTGATGAGAGGTGATGCTGCTTGCAAATGTAGTTCCAAGTTAGTCATGAAATGTTTATATGGTTTTATTACAACAGAATATACAAAATTTACGAAGCTAGAAAAAACTGAGAAAGTACAATAAATCTATGTTAATTAAATATATAAATTTAAGAAGTTTGATGTCGAATACTTAGACACTTTATGTTACGAAAAAAAACATTATTTAATTTTTAGAAACAGAGTAGCAGGATTGAAACCCATAATTTAACACGGTTGTCCTATAAGCTGTGAGAGTGTGTGTGACAGAGAAAGAGGATGAAAAAATTTTACAACCAATCCCACTATTCGTTGGTATACGAGTAGCCCAAGAGTTGGCGGTGGGTGTTTCCAGTCAGTTTTCTTCCAGGCCTGGCATGGCCGAGCGCGTTAAGGCGTGCACTCGTAATCCGAGGGTCGCGGGTTCGCCCCCGCGTCGCGCTAAAACATGCTCGCCCTCCCAGCCGTGGGGGTGTATAATGTGACGGTCAATCCCACTATTCGTTAGTAAAAGAGTAGCCCAAGAGTTGGCGGTGGGTGGTGATGACTAGCTGCCTTCCCTCTAGTCTTACACTACTAAATTAGGGACGGCTAGCACAGATAGCCCTCGAGTAGCTTTGTGCGAAATTCCAAAACAAACAAACAAACAAACAGTTTTCTTCCTTTTTGTCGGGAGTTCCAAATTATAGAAAGCAGTAAATGGTCTTAATAGCTTTGTCATAAACAAAAACAAGAAGTATTTCAGAAATAGTTGAAAATTATCTTAGACATTAAATTTAATCTACTTATAATTAAGTTTGAACTAAATTTGAGTGAACTAAATATTTTACATAAAATAAGCACCGCTCGTGTGCATTCTGTGTAAAACCAAAATAATGACATTTAAAATAAATGCAACTTTCAGTGAATTTTGCAAAATTTAAGTGTAGTATATTTTAGTTAACTCTGCTCCAAGTGAGCAAACTATGGTACAAAGTGTACGAATTTTACTTCTCCAGGTGGATAAATGACTCGACTCGTAATCTAAGGGTAGCGGGTTTAAATTCCCATCACAACAAATATGCTCGCCCTTTCAGTCATAGGGGCGTTATAATTTAATGGTCAATCCCACTATTTGTTGATAAAAGAGTAGCCCAAGATTTGGCAGTAGGTGGTGATGACTAACTGCCTTCCTTCTAGTCTTACACTGCTCAATTAGAGACGGCTAGCACAGATTAGCCCTCTTGTAGCCTTGCTCGAAATTAAAAAAAGAAGCAATTTTACTCTTATAATCTTTATTTTTGTGTTTTTCGTGTGCATTTAATATTTTAATAGTTTGTTACTCAAACTCAAAGGCAATTTTAAGAAAATAAATTTCTGTTCTTAGTACTCTTAGAGATAATAAAACCTATAAAACTTAAAGCAGTTATAGATAAAACAACCAATAAGTCATTTCGTCTAAACGAGATGGTGTCAAAAGAAACTGACTTCTCTAATATAAGATAGCCCAGTAACGGGCATGGAGTTATGTTCTGTCAGCTTGTTTAAGGTTAAAAGTTGATTCTAAAGTACATCGCTACACATAATTGAAAAAACTAAAACATTAACTTTCATTTTAAACTTTATGAAACAGCTTTGAAAAAAGATTGATGTCCGAGTCGAAAAAAATTTTGCTATATTTCATTAAACTCAGTTGTGTTTGATAACGGCTTAGCTCTCTCAATTTGAAAGAAGTAATTTTTCGTATACCACGAGTTTATCAGAATTCCCGCTATACATCTAGTCTTTAATTAATTTTAAATAAAAGAAATGTGATCTACCAGTAAAACTATTGTTAAATCACGTGCTTTGCTTTCGTACTAGTTTAACACAAAAACATTATTATTGTCTATATAATTAAATGTTGTAAAGTATGTATGTGTGAGTGGGAAAAATATTTGTTTTTAATTAATTAAACTACGTAAAAATGAAACTAGGTGTAAGAAAGTATGAAAGATGTTAATTTGTGCATGAGATAATACTAAACGTTTGAACTAGAAAGGCATTTAATAAATGGATCTGTCATTCCTCACAGCGACATCTGAAGCAGAACTTAAAATCATGTGTGTGATTTTATTTTCCTTATAGAGTACTGGTGTCGTCATCACGTTAAGTTTTAATATTTGCCCCTGATACCCAGGTTTTGAAAGCATCGGAAAGCTTGGTGTCTTTTTCTAAACAAGTCAATCAGTTTGTTATTTTCGATAAGATCATTCGACTCAAAGGGCCTTTCCAGTAGAAATGTCTGATGACCTTAACACGTTGTGAAAAAGGGTTCATTTACTTATGTTTAAATTCACAGTCACAGAAAACTCCTCGCGACTATTACATTTTTCCAGAATTCTACATACCTAAAGCTGGTAGTGACGTCAGGTCATTTAACCGTTTTGGTCGCTTTAAATACACATCTACATTTTGTAAACTTTGTAAATTTACATAGAAAAATTGCAGAGCTAAAAAAACATGACTTGTATACGTGAATAATAAGTTAGTTTTGTACTTTTGGAATTATTTATGTTATTATGATTCGATAAGCATGTGACACTTAAGTACCTTTGTGGAAAACTATTTTTGTTGGCGAGCTATCAGAACGAGAGTATTGGGCCAAGTCAATCTGCAGAGAAATGGAGATCGCCTCAAGGAGAAACAACACAAAAACAGTATGCATCTGTGCAGCCCTCATGTGGCACAGCAGTGTGTCTAAGGAGTTTTGACACCCGTGGTGAGCAGAACACAGATAGCCCATTATGTAGCTTTATGCTTAATTAAAAATAAACAAAACATCTCTGAGGAGACATAAATATAGTATTATTTATTGCAATGACGTTAATGTCTCTATTTTTCTTCGACCCTGTCCTCTGTTGAACGTTAAGCTTTTCTTAAACTTATGTAGTTAAAATTTCCAAAACTATGGTTGTTTGCAGAACTTTCTCAAAAAAATTCTGAGGACTTATGAGTCGCAACCGAAGTACATACTTTTACCTTACACTAAATATTAGTTAAATATCCATAGGTACGCTACGCTAGTTCCTGTATTTATGTTCCATTTTTCTCTCTCATTTTTTTATTTTTCTTTCTCACTAAATGTTTTTTCCTCTGTGCATCAGGGGTGGACACAACACAAATAGTCCATTGAACTTTTACTTTTCTGATGTAAACCCACTTTTCACAGGAAGTTATTGAATAAAAATATCATTCCTAAACAAGAACAAAGTGTTAGCATAAATATACTAATTACTCCATTAATTACGATTTTTAAATACTGTCATCCTGATAAGGCGGTTATTATCCTCACTGTGCAATCGGATACATGATTCGGGGGCCTGGCATGGCCAGACAATTAGGGCATTTGAATTGCAACCTAAGAGTCGCGGGTTCGATTCCCATTCCCACTAAAGATGCTCGCCCTTTCAGCCGTGAGGGCATTATAAAGTGACAATCAATTTATTATTTTTTGGTAAAAGAGAAGATCAAAAGCTAACGGTGAGAGATTATGACAACCTGTTTTCTCTGTAGTATCGCGCTGCTAAATTAGGGACGGCTAGGGCGGATAGCTCTCGTGTAGTTTTGCGCGAAATTCAAACAAAACCAAACAAGACTCGGATGGATAACTTAAATTACATCCACTTCTTGTTGAAAGGGTGGTTATTATTTTCACTGTGTTATCGGATACAAGTTTTTATAACAACCACGTTATCAATAAGAGGCGATTGTTAGCTGAGTAATTCATTAGTTTTGTATACGATTGCACAGTGGGTATAACAACCACCACAAGAGAAGAAACGCATGTTAAGCATGTGTGTGTGTTTTGCTTATAGCATAGCCACATCGGGTTATCTGCCGAGCCCACCGAGGTGAATTGAACCCCTGATTTTAGAGTTGTAAATCAGTAGACTTGAAGCAAGATTAGCAGGGGGCAAATGTTAAGTAGTCCATCCGAGTACCGTAACTATATTGCAATATTTTGAAAGAGTTCATATAATTTTCCGAAAGATATTTTTTTCTTATATTCTAAAACTCACTTGTTTTATATCTTCCTCGGCAAGCAAAGTGAAACACGCATCGTTCGAAAAACTGGCAAAACACCCTGAAAAGTCTTTTTGTAATAGATGAACTCAAGGATTTAAGAAGTTGAGAAGAAAAAAAATACAAAAACTCACTGTTGTTCCGTTTAACAAAGGTTATTTTCACAATGATAGCTAAAAAAAGTATAATCATTGAGAAAAAGGAAAGCAGAAATAAACTAATGTAATCTTAATATTCAGTCATAGTTGAATATGCTACTGTAATAAATACAGATGTGTTTTGTTTGTTTGGAATTTCGCAAAAAGCTACTCGAGGGCTATCTGTGCTAGCCGTCCCTAATTTAGCAGTGTAAGACTAGAGGAAAGGCAGCTAGCATCATCACCCACCACCAACTCTAGGACTACTCTTTTACCAACGAATAGTGGGATTGATCGTCACATTATAACGCCCTCACGGCTGGGATGGCGAGCATGTTTAGCGCGACGTGGGCGCAAACCCGCGGATTACGAGTTGCACGCCTTATGCGCTCGGCCATGCATACAGATATGACTGAATGCATAAGATTCACAAAACATAAAACGCAACACTGAAAAAGAGAGCAATAAGAATGTAAAATCAAAGAAAATTGCATATTTTTACGTGCTATTCCAATCTTCCACATAAAAAATCTTGGAATAAACATATCAAGTATTTTGAGTAACATTTAAGCAGAAAATATAAATTGAGTATATCTCTCTTGGAACATGAATCATCACTAAACAATTAAATTTATGCATGTATTTTATCTTGCCTTTAACATTTTTGGCGTGTAGCACTTCGTACTTTTAACGACTATTGACTTTTTCTATTAGACTGAATGAATTTTAAAGATAAGAGAGAAAAATTATTCATTGACCAGAACATAAGAGATAGAGTATAGTGACTAGTGGTGTGTGATCGCGCTGACTTAGGAATTTCTTGATGACTGAACTTGCTCTGACGTTCTTCTTTGGCTGATCACGCTTCACTTTTCAGCTAGCCAACTATGTGTAGGCTACCGGAAAGAAGCACCCCAAGTACTCAGCACGTGACAGCACACAAGTTTCTTGGTTATTAGTTAGCACGGGAGAAACAAAATAGAGTAGAAGCAGGTAAAAGTGGTAACGAAATTAAATGCCGCTAACCTTCGTTGTACTTGATGAGAAACAGCACTCTAACAGATTTCTGAATAAGTCAAGAAATAAATCAATATTGCGAGTTCTGCAAGTAATGATTGATACAATGTAGCGAATATTTTTTATTGCGAGTTCTGCAAGTAATGATTGATACAATGTAGCGAATATTTTTTATCTGAATGGAGTAGGTGTCCTTCTCTTATCTAACTTTTCAAATCAAGCGGGAGTAAACTGAAAGAGTAATTGTTACTGTTGCATTAAATGGGTTATTGAGAAGGAAAAATCAATCTTGTATAATTATTTGGCCCGAGTTGCGCCAAACATGCTCGCCCTCCCACACGTGAGTGCGTTATAATGTGACGGTCAATCCCATTATTTGTTAGTAAAAGAGTAGCCCAAGAGTTGGCAGTGGGTGGTGATGACTAGCTGCCTTCCCTCTAGTCTTACACTGCAAAATGAGGGACGGCTAGCTTGTTTGTTTTGGAATTTCGCACAAAGCTACTCGAGGGCTATCTGTGCTGGCCATCCCGAATTTAGCAGTGTAAGACTAGAAGGACTGCAGTTAGTCATCACACCCACCACCAACTCTTGGGGTACTCTTTAACCCACGAATAGTGGGATTTACCGTCACATTATACGTCCCCATGGCTGTGAGGGCGAGCATGTTTAGCCCGACGCGGGTGCGAACCCGCGACCCTCGAATTACGAGTGCACGCCTTACGCGCTTGGCCATGCCGGTCCAGGGACTGCTTGCACAGATAGCTCTCGAGTAGCTTTGTGCGAAATTCCAAACAAACAAACAAGTATAGTTATTTATGGAAGCATGCAAAATATCATTTTATGCAAAAGTTAATTTGAATTGTTTGCATGATCGTGACGGAGCTCAAGAAAAAGGAAGAGTAATAGTAAAATTTCGAAAGGAATATTTAAAATTATTAGCGCAAGTAAATGCGTGATTTGAAACTAATACCTGTGCAATCAAATTTATTAGCTGTTTGCTGTATTGGAAATCACCACGGTGACTTCGTGTCTAATATTAAAACTATATTGAAAGTGTATCTTTTTAAAATATTTTATTTTAGGAAATTTACGAGCTCATTTCCCAGGAAACGTACGTAAGTTAAACAACAATTTTTTTGCAAAGTTACAGTTTTTCCTTTAATATAATTATTACTTGCTTTACAGCCTGTATGGATGTAATTTGTGTTTGTTTATTTGTTCTTATGTTCAAAGCTACATAATAAGCTGACGTTTTTGTGCTCATATGAGTACCGAAACCTGTATTTTAGCGTTATAAAGCATCAGACTTATCACTGAGCCACTAGGGAGTGTATTAATATCAGAACTGTTTATTCGATTTTTCTTGCTAATTTGTGTACACGTCAATCAAAGTATAGAATTTTTGTTTCCAAGGATTATAATTAACCAATAAATAAATAAATAAAAAATTTGGTTAAGTACTTATACATATATATGTAAGTGTATTGTGCAACAAAAATAGTGGGGTCGAATAGAGCGCAGTAGTTAACGTCTCGTGGCCCGGCATGGCCAAGCGTGTAAGGCGCGCGACTGGTAATCTAAGGGTCGCGGGTTCGAGCCCGCGTCGCGCCAAACATGCTCGCCCTCCCAGCCGTGGGGGCGTCATAATGTGACGGTCAATTCTACTATTCGTGTGTAAAAGAGTAGTCCAAGAGTTGGCGGAGGGTGGTGATGACTAGCTGCCTTTCCTCTAGTCTTACACTGCTAAATTAGAGACGGTTAGCACAGACAGCCCTCGAGTAGCTTTGTGCGAAATTTCAAAACAAACAAACAAACAGTTAACGTCGCGGGCTGCGGAGATGAGGTTTTAAGGCTTGCGTACTTTCACCATTCTTCATTTTCCTGCCCCCCAGTGGCTCAGCGGTATGTCTGCGGACTTACACGCTAAAATCCGGGTTTCGGTACCCGTGGTGGGCAGAGCACAGATAGCCCATTGCGTAGCTTTGTGCTTAATTTAAAAAAACCCAACAACAAACAACAAAACATCCTTTTCCTAAAGATAAAAAGCAATAAGCCCAATAAGTCGTGGATAAGTTATTTTAAAAAAACTTTTCGACCTGACAAATAGTTAGAGTTGGCAGTTAATGTTATTGACTAGTTGCCTTCATTTTAGTTTATCGCTTCAAAATCTTCAGTTCTCTGGGTAAAGAAATGTCTCCGATTAAAGACACATCTTCGATCTTAACTTACACAGTCATCCAGCAGGGAAAGTTTGCAAAGTTATCATTCTCTGTTCGTCGTTTCCATAACGGTAGCTTTTTTTTTTTAAGCCTTCAGGTCTTATTCCGCTTCGATGATGTTTACTCCACCGCCCTGCATCTGTTGGTTGGGATGATTGAAAGCATTGGAGATATCGGCCATGTACGCCAAAATGAGAATGAACTCAGATTTTTCGAAGAAATCTGCTTGACAATGTTGGTGCTCTCGCAAAAACAGGGCTAATTCCATACGTATGGCAAAAACACGATTCATCACCTTTCTCCGGGAAAACCACCAAACCTTAGAATGGTACAGAAGTACCTCGAATTCAGAACCCATTTCATTACACAGCTCTTTGAAGATGCGGTGCTTCGGGGCACTATTTTGCACAAAGTTCACACATTCCACTACAATTTTTAATACTTTTGCCAGTTTTGAAGGCAAGGTTTTTATTGCCAACGCATGCCTGTGCAGAACACAGTGCGTTACAATGATGTGTGGTGCATCGGCTTTCACCAGGGCACCAAAATCAGATCTGCAACTACTTGAGCCAAGATTTCATCATTCATGTCATTTGAAAGAGGAATTTGGGATAACTTATTTTCACCAGCTTTTCCCAACATAATATTCCCCATCTTCAACGCAGCTGGTTTTACGAGTGCTTCACCAATGGTGTGTGGTTTGTCCTGCTTTGGGATCAAGTTCGCAACTTCATACAATGCTGTGAGGATCGGTTTGTCGATGGGTACAAAGTCGAAAACAGGCAAAGCTGCCTTTTCATCGAACCTGGCTCTCTTTACCTTAAATTCAGCAAGTGTTGTGTTCTTGTATTTTCTATCTCCATGCAGCTTTAGGGAGTGTTCTCTTAGTTTTGGTGGTGCTAGACTAGAATTGCTCAACTTGGCATTGCAAATCATGCTTTGAAGAAGCTGACTCTCATCATGTCCCATTATACACGTGAATCCATATTGTATGTATTCGTCCGACCACTCTCTGTTTTTGCTCGATATAGTTAGTATGAAGGTATTGAAAGATTGGTAAAAAACTTACAAATGACGCACGATTACTGCAGTCACAAGTTGACTGCTAAGCGCACTAAGTTTCCTGCAGCACAAATATTAAGGTGAAGTGATATGACGTGATCAGCCTCAGCCAATGATGGCCAAGTGAAGCATGACGTCACGAATCATGCAAGTGGGGTGAACGGATAGGAAACACATACAGTGTGTGCGTCTTGAACTCCGCCGAAACCCTATGGTTCGATTTAACCCAGGTTAAGATCCAATGGATTAAACATAATATAGTTAATAAAGTTAAAATTATCTAGCTATTTATTTGAAGTTGAGCACAATGTTACGCAAAGAAGCTATCTGCGCTCTACCCACCACGGGCATAGAAACCCCGTTTAAACATCTGTACGTCCTCACTAGGGTTTCATATAACACTCACAAACAGCAAACTGCCTTCTACACTTAGTTTAGTTTAATGAATAGTGTTAATTAATTAGTTAATGTTTACATATTTTATATATAGGAATAAGATATTTGATTGTTTGTTTTTTTGGAATTTCGCACATAGCTACTCGAGAGCTATCTGTGCTGGCCCTCCCTAATTTAGCAGTGTAAGACTAGAGGGAAGGCAGCTAGTCATCACCACCCACCGCCAACTCTTGGGCTACTCTTTTACCAACGAATAGTGGGATTGATCGAAACATTATAACGTCCCCACGGCTGAAAGGACGAGCATGTTTGGCGCGATAGGGATGCGAACCCGCGACTCTCAGATTACGAGGCGTACACCTTAACACGCTTGGCTATGGCGGGCCAACATATTTGAATCATGGTATCTCTTTGGGAATTTCTTGAAGTCAATTAATTGCCAGTGCCTCTTAAATTCATTACACTCAAACAAAGCAGAGCAAAACTTAGTTTATTTTTTTTTATTTTTATCAAATTGCATGATGTTAGTTAAGTCAGCAAAATTATAGTAAAATACCTTTTAGAATCTTGAGTAAAAGTTCCCCCAAACAAATGATGTTACGATAAATTTTTCTTTTATAACACTCTAATTTCATTATGTACATGTGCATTAAAAAGTGCTTCTCAATTCATTTAAAATTTGATAAATGGAATGGTTATGCCAGTACTGTACTATTCTTCATTAGTTTATTATAGTGTTGTATTTTTAGATTACATGGACTTATTTACTTCGTTCTTGTAGTATATACTACAGCCAAAAAGTATATTTTACTGCACATTATTTGATCGGAGGGCATCATGAGTTGAAATTTAAAATGTCATGATCTAGTGCGCTCGTAATCCGAGGGTCGCGGGTTCACGCTAAACATGCTCGCCCTCCCAGCCGTGGGGGTGTATAATATGACGGTCAATCCCACTTTTCGTTGGTAAAAGAGTAGCCCAAGAGTTGGCGGTGGGTGGTGATGACTAGCTGCCTTCCCTCTAGTCTTACACTGCAAAATTAGGGACGGCTAGCACAGATAGCCCTCGAGTAGCTTTGTGCGAAATTCCAAAACAAACAAACAAACAAGTCATGATCTAATTTGTGATAACCTGAGAATGGATGGTTAACATTTATAAGACTTAATTATAACAATTAACACTTATTCGCTAAAAAAAACAGGTTCGTGATGTAAATGATTCATTGTTAGTTATAAGTTATAAGCTAGCTTATTGCAGATATTTAAACATATAACTTTCCTATTATGTCTCACGTATTCAATAACCTTGTAAGCTTGATGTTAACATATTTTCATCACTAGTGTCGATTTGATGGAGTTGTTGAAGTAATGTCCCCAGTACTGTATGTAAAAGCTCACGTAATTTTCACTTATATAAAAAGATAACTTGAATGATTATTCTTTATTATTAATTTTTTTAAAGTTTTAGGTTGCATTGGAGATCGCCTTCCATTTTTAATGACTTTTTAACATGTAATTTGAAGAAGGTGTAAAGTAGAAAAAGTAAAAACCCGCTAAGGGACTTCGGTATTTCATCTCTTCAGTGGATTAAAGAGACTTTTACTCGTGTCCAAAAATATAAGAAACATTTAATTAGATACTTTCTGCTCTCATTAGTTACCTTAACTAAAAGTTATTTTATTTTGTAAGCTGTCATCGAGGATGATTGTTTTACAATCTGTACAGATATATGAAATTACTTTGGACAAATGTACAGTTTCTTGGTAGAATGAACAACCAATCTTCGTCAAAAAATAATGATCTAGTCACATCTATTATATTTTGAAAATTTCAATATAATATATTAACCGTTTATTAGTCTAATATATTAGTACTTATATATACCCGAGTGGACAGTATTTCTAAAAAGCTTTGCCGTTTTAGGTTTCTACTTAAGATAACTTGCATATAAAATTAATTCGTTTAGTTTAATCGTATCAATTACCATATATAAAGTCAAACGAATTTTGGGAACGGCCAAAATAATTTTTCGTATTTCGTAAACGGTATTGATTTTCGTTCGATCGACCACATATTTGAATACTGCTGTCAGTATTATTGCATAAGGTAGATCAGGAATGTAATTTTTTGTAATTCATAGGATTATAAAAAAGAAAAATATATTTTGTTAGCTTGGAATTAAGCACAAAGCTGTACAACGGGATATCTGGGCTCTGCTCACTACGGTATCGAAACTTGGTTTCTAGCGTTGTGAATTCGCTGTGCCACTGTGTGGCCGAAATGAAAATAGCACAGTACCTAAAAAAGCTGTTAAATACGTGATAATACACATGTATATAGTTGATCTATGATTTTCTCAGTTCAGATATTTTTCTTTTAGAGGATGTAAGCAATGACAAAAACAAACAAAATATCATAGTACAGCGAAGGAATTAGGGGTAGAAACTGTGGTTTGTTTTTCCTAACTTCAATCATGAAATGCAATCCAGCTTTGGAGATAGTACCAGCCACCAATTACCAGACCTGATCCCCAGGGACATTCGTTCAATTGCTGGTGGTCGATTATGTTGACAGTAAGAGAGTTTATAAGAGGATAAAATAGCTTAGGACGAAAGTTTGATTAGAGATAATTACCTTCAGAATATGTGATTATTAGCTTCAAGAAAGGTGACGGCATTGTAAAGTGACTGATGACCAAAGACACAAGTAAACCGGAAAGGAGACCTTTGAACCAATAGAATCAAATTACTCTGTCCGTTTTTGTTTTTTTTACTCTCGTGAAACCACAAAAATCGTCAGTATAGAATTTTGTAAAACTAACGCCAATGTTTAGTTTACTGTATTCGATTATGTTGGATTCTAGCTTTTAAAAAAGTGAACATATTTTATATTTTTGAAATAACAAAAAATTAAAATATAATTTCAGATGACCATAATGAAAGATTTATTCACACAAAAATCTATACAAAAATATTTTGTTTTCGTTATATGCAATTTATTTACATGTACACACACATACGCACATATATACCATATATATGCAAAATGCTTATTCTCTTAAGACTGCGATAAATATACGTCTATCCATTTTTTGAATAGTAATATTTTTAATACACATTTTTCTAACTAGTTTCACGTTTACGTGTTCCACGAGAAAAATGTTTCCTTTAAACATCTGGAAATTATTTATAGCACTGAGACGACAGTTGATTTTAATATCGCTATAACATAAAATTTTAATTGCTCATTAGAGTTGAAAAAATATTAATTCTTGACTGTTTGTAGAGTGACTTTACATTGATAAACTTATATGTATACTATTACTATGTTTAATTTAGCAACAACGATAAGCTAACTGAAACGGGGTTGTTTTATAGCTTAATTAAACAAGAATATAAAATATTTTTCTAATTATTTGTAAACCCTGCACTTAGAGTATCCAACATCGTACTCAAACTCCAGATATAATTAAGCTCTCTGTTTACTGATGCTTAAATTAACGATTGATAGTTCTACATCCACGGTTATTTTTCTTTCATTTTGACTGTAATAATGACGTCAAAAAGAAAAATGTGTAAAAGTGAACGGTATTATTTTTTGCTTATGAGCTGAAACCAACGCCATATTCAATCTTAATTTACTGAATGTTTTGAACCCACTGTTAGATTTAATTCTAGTTAATTAAAAAAAAGTTAACTATCTAACGCCTAAGTATATTCACATATATGTATTTGAGTAGTAATTTTACTCCATTATTTAAAACATTTCATTCTAAAATGTTTGTGAGGTAAAATAGGGCCCGGCATGACTAATCGTGTTGGGGCATGCGACTCGTAATCTGAGAGTTACGGGTTCGCATCCCCTTCGCATCAAACATGCTCACCCTTTCAGCCGTGGGGGTGTTATAATGTGACGCTGAATCCCACTATTCGTTGGTAAAAGAGTAGCCCTAGAGTTGGCGGCGGGTGGTGATGACTAGCTGCCTTCCCTCTAGTCTTACACTACTAAATTAGGGACGGCTTGCACAGATAGCCCTCGAGTAGCTTTGTGCAAAATTCAAAAACAAACAAACATTCTAAAATAATTGTCCCCAGTGGTACAGTGGTATGTCTGTGGACCTACACACTCAAAACCGGGTTTCGATACTCGTAGAGAGCAGAGCACAAATACCCCATTGTGTAGCTTTGTACTTAATTCATAAACAAACAAATAATTTAAAATAATTATTAGATAAATGATTAAAAGATAAATTTTCTCCCAACTTTATCTATTTTTACAGTTTTATAGAATGTAAAAGGATAAATAGGTCACTATATGTATAAGAATTGTTACCTCATGTCAGATAATTTAATTTAGTAATATTATAACACACAACTCATTGGAATATTTTACAATAAACTATATTATCAAAAGTATAAACAGGAACAGCACTCCTGAAATTAAAATCAGCCATCTGAATCAATATTTTTAAATAACACGAGTTTTGTAAATGTGTACGTCAGAAAAATAACCTCAGTTCTAATAAAGATTTTACAGGTAAAGAACTGACTGACTTTATACGTGGAATGATCATTGCATTCCAATGCGGAAGGAACAGGAGTATGGGTAATTACTTCATTTCCGGCAAATTGGGCTTTTCCAGGTCAAGTGTGTTAACGTCCCTACAGGAAATAGAAGACAACACTTCTTGACAGTGTCAAAAGCAGGACAGTCAGGCTAAACTCATTAATACAGCAGGCTAAAAAAGTTTAAAACATGGTGTAAATCTAATCTCCCAAAAAGTAAATAAGCGAGTTGGAATTGAGGTCAGCATATCCACAACAAGACGAGGACTGCACAAGCAAGGTTTTATGGAAGAATTGCTTCTCAAAGAACATGGATTAGAATGCCGAATGGTAGGCGTCCACTGAAGTGGTCTTTTGAACGTCGAACATGATGAATCGAACAGTGAAAACGCGCTATGTAAGGCGATGAATCGCGTTTACACGTTGTTTGCATCCCACTGACGATGCTGAGTTTGGCGTCAATCGGTCAAAAGTTGTGTATTGTAACTCTGAGGCATTATGAGGGAGAAAGGTTGTGGGGGGAGTTAATTGTTTTAGCTGGTTTTTCATGATAGAAACTGGGTCCTTATATTGACAGTTTGGGCAATACTGCACTGTCAGCTTTGATGAAATACTACGTTGACGTTGAATGTTCTAACGTCTACTTGCATGACAACTCGTCTTACCATACCGTTAAATCTTTTTGAAACTTGTAGAATAAAAAAACAACGAAAATATGCAGTAAAAAGCCGACAGTCTTGACTTATATTGAATCGAACAATTTTAAAACGTCTTGAAACGATGGTTGGAAATTAGAGCCGACAGGCCACAATCCATTAGAGAATTGGCACGTAAATTTAAGGAGAAATAAAATATGATACATTTGGTATTTACCAAGATTTTAGCGAAAGAGTTAAAACTGTGGCTGTTGTAAGATGTGAACCAACACTGTATTACAAACGCAATAATCGATTATAAATTAATGAAATTATGTATTTTCTCACTGTCTTTTCTGTTCTTGTGAATTTATGAGTCATTTTGAGCTCCAGCTTTTGATTTTCTCATTTTTATGCAAAATTAGCAGCAAGAAGTGGAATTACAAATCAAATTATGTTTCATATGTAGTTTTGTTCGTTAAAACATTTTGATGAACTCCTGAAGTCCGTAATACATTACTTATTTAGAACAAAGTGTCTTAACGAATTTGTTTTATAACAGCTGCTAAACAGTATAACACTAAAATTACAACATATTAAACTGGAAAGATGATGTTGCTTCAAACTCATGAACGTGTTTCATTGTACTCCTTACCAAGTCTAACTATTTCACATAAACTATAGAATATTGAAAAGAAAAAAGAAGAACAAGAAAGACCAATAACAGAATCCGTATTGTTACTGAATTAAATTTTGTTATCGCAAGCGGCATCGATTCGAGCGTATGAATCCAGTGTAATGTTGGGGAATTGTGAGAGAACCTCATCCTAAACCAACATTTCTGGCGTGGGTTAACCAGGAAAGACTAACAATAACTTCACAGTAACTTCTATTGCTTAATACCCCATTTTTTAAAGTAATATAATTGTAATGCTTTTATGATTTTTAGTTAAGATTCAATAACCAAATGAATAGTTATAAGTGATGTTTTTAATTTGTTTTAGACCAAAAATACATAATAGATTATCAATGCTCTGTCCAATGTTACTATGAAGAATCGAGTCCCAGACTGTAAGTCTATAAACTTAACGTTAACTTAACGGGAGGAATAGTTTTAAGATCTTTCAAAAAGTATAGGTAAAAAACTGGAAACAGCTGCAGTGAAGTTAAACTTAGAATAGTACTTATAAACAAATTACAAAACCTAAAAAGGAAATCAATTTGTTTCCTTGATCTACTAATAATCTTTGGAGATTCAATTACTTTTTACTAATGAAGCAGTAAAACACACACAATTTGTATTTACAAGAACATGGTGGCAATAAAACAAAACAAAAGTATGTATTTTCTTCAGTGAAATTAAAGATAAGCACACGAAAATTGTTATTACTGTTTTACCGAACCACTTTAATTCAATGATATATCAACTATATCTGTGTTTTCCTAATAATATGCATAGATCTATGTACAAAATATACACAGACATCTGGTCTATATGCAGTAGCTCATAATTTTAAGCTCATGTGTTCATTAATTCACTTAAGGAAAAAAAAATAATGAAATGAAAAAGTAGCAGTTATTTTAATTTTTAAAAGAATGTAAAACACATACCGTATTTTCCGCCTAATAAGCCGAATTTCTGGCCCTAAATGTTGGACCTGATTTTTGGGGTCGGCTTATTGGCCGATCACCAGCTTTGGACCAAAAAATACCGAAGACCAAAATCGGCCCCAAAATCATACCTTTGATCTCAAAGTTACGTTAGAGTTATTTCAGTTGAATAAACTTTATTTATTAATAGAAAAAGGTCTATACATTACGAATCACATGCATTCATAGAAATAACAAAATTCATAAAAAATACACACTTTAATCTCAGAAATCTATTAAAATCCATCAAATTCATCATCAGAAGCACCAAATAATAGATTCAAATCCTCGGCAGAGACCTGGTGCTGTTAGCTGAGTGAGTGGAATGTTGTCTTCCTCGTCGTCGTCCAACCACAACATATCATCTTCCGTTCCATCCACTGCATTTGAGATGCTGCATTTTTTAAATGACTTCTCTACAGTTTCAACACTAATATCGTCCCACGATTTCACGACCCACTCACAGACGGTAGCGAGTGATGCAGCGCGCATATTTCCGGCAGCAGTAAAACTTTGATTGCCGGAAACCATCCACTCATTCCACATTGACAGAGCCTGTCTTTAAAAGGTTTATTTAAACATACATCTAAGGGCTGTATCACAAATTTCAGCCCACCGGGAATAATTGCAATATCGGTATTGCATCTTTTGATCGCGGCTTTAACGTTTTCACACAGGTGGGACTTAAACATATCCTAAACGAGCAGAGATCTAGATTTCATCAGTCCGCCAGGACGACGCGCTCACACTTCGTTAATCCACTTGATGCATCCTTCGCCTCGGCTTATTTGGGGGTAATAAGTAAAAACCCTCATTTTCAGAGCTGAAAATTGGCCTCGGCTTATTCGGCGATTCCGCTTATTAACCGGAAAATACGGTATGATAAATTATTTTCAAGTGCTAGAAGTGCTTATATGTATTCCAGTTTATTATCTTCATTATCAGACTTTTGTTATAAATACTTCTTTTATCAGTGCAACTGAGGAATGGGCTTAGATTAACAATCTGAGGGTTCATCTTTCGCGTTACATTGCCACAAAGACATGCTCTGTAATTTAGGGCTGTGGATATGTTATAAGAATGACGGTCAGATTCCATTACTCGATTAAAGTTGTCAAGAGTCTGCATTGGATGCCTCTTTTGGGTCAGAAGTCTGGTAGGCTCTCGCAAATATAAATAAATATCACTTGCGTAGCTTTGCGCAAATTTCCGACAAAAATAGACCATGCAGTTATGTTCGATAAAATATAAAACAATATTTGCTTATAAATATAATAAACTGATTGTTGTGCTCGCAAGAAAGATAAACGAAGAATAAAATAACCGTCACAATATACCATTTAAAAATGAATTTAGAATGATAGAAGTATGTATAGATTCTAAAACTCCAACCTTATCGTAACATTTTTATTTTCCTATCAGAAATCTGCTTAAACTCTACAAGGGTTATGAATTAGTATTTTATAAATGGAATACTACAGAATGTTCTTCACTTTCCTTAGGCTTAATGGCCATGTTGTTGAGAGAATGTTAACGCTGTAATTTCATCAGTCAGATTTTTATCGATACCTTTTGTTTCACTTTGCTTTTTCTGCAAATAAATAAAACTGGAATCTTAGTTCTTATATCAGTTAATAAAATAATATAACTTAAAATATTTTACGCATATAATTGACGTAATAAGTACAGATATGCAAAAGAGAACATAAATTTGTTCGTGTAGAATTTTTATCAACATGTTTCAGCCTTTTTAAAAATCGTGTATAAACTAATAAAATTTTGATAAATTGTATTAAATAATTTACGAGAATTATACCTTAATAAGCAAAGAAGTGTAAACGAGTACATAATTTTTTTTAGGTAAAATATTGAACAGACTGTGTTAGTCTCTTTTAATAAATAAAAGCCCCCCCAGTGGCTCAGCGGTATGTCTGAGGACTTACACGCTAAAATCCGGGTTTCGATACCCGTGGTGGGCAGAGCACAGATAGCCCATTGTGTAGCTTTGTGCTTAATTCAAAACAACAACAACAACAATAAATAAAAATAAATTATTATCCAATTTTACTAAAACGTTATTTTATTGGGGTATGTTACTATATATAGAAGATAATACAAATTAAAAAGCACAAAATATACTAATAGTTTGATATGAGTATTCCTAGCTCTGCAGATGATTTTAAAGTTGCGCCAAATATTTCTGAATAGATTAATCTTTTAAAGGTACATGAAGTAACGGAGTTTTATCTTCATGCTTGAAAGCAAATACGTCCGTCTTTTCTTCCATACAGAATCTCACGGTTCTCTTTTGTAATAGTAACATAAGAATTATCTGTATAAATAAAATGTCTTCTGTGAAAGTATCGGCCCAGTCACGCATTAAAAGATTTTACTCTTAAAAGCTCGGTCAAAATGAAGGAAGTTTTCGGTTGATAAGCATAACGAAGAGAAGCGTGTAGAATGGGATATTTTAAGGGTATAACGGTATTACAGACCTATAAATGCAGAACGAAATCTTTCGAATATATTTTTCTTGAGCTTTTCAAAAGAAACCTGTAACATAAAACTTCCCTTTGTTCAACATTTGTACTAATCCTGTTCCAGTTTGACGTATGACTAAGTGTAAGCAAAAAGACACTTTGCTTAAGTAAATACATGCTGCTAAAAATATAAAAAAAATATGTGCTGTGATTTTTTCCACCGAAACCTGAAAGTTAAGTCCATATTTATATATTTCCTGTAAACTGCCATCCAGAGCTTTCTTTTCGATTTAAAAGAAAAATATGTTTCTTACGTAGCATTAATTTGTTCTGCAGTCCTATCATAATTAGAATAAAATTACATTACATAATTATAAAAGATGTAAGTACTGGGTTAAAGATTACACATACTATTTAATAAAAACTGTGCTAAATATTTTTTTATTCACATAACTTTAATTACCATTATGAATATCTCGTAATAACTTTTAATGGCATTCTGACAACCTTTGATGGAAACATAATAAATATACGTGTACAGGAGATATTATTCATCTATTTCGAAGAAATAAATTAAATTGTATTATTTACACTTAGAATGCGGCAGAGTTAAATGAGATATGAGAACTTAAGGTTTGTATTTTGTGATGTGGTATATTTCTCTTGTCACTTACAACATCAAAACAAAACGAGTAATAAAAGCAATGTAATTAGGATATGTCATATTTTATGTTAGTTATTTTTCGGGATATCAATAAAATTGAGGGCCATTCAGGTTTGTTTGTTTTTTTGCAATACATTTAAACCACAGTAGAAGAACAAAGAAAAATGATCATTTTTATTTAAAGGATTGTTTGCTCGTTTTGAAGTAAGCACAAAGCTACATAGTGGGTTATCTGAGCTGTGCCCACCACGGATATAAAAACCCGGTATATAGCGGTGTTAGTCCGCAGACATACCATTCTGCCACCGGGAGTATATTTAAAATAAGTGGATAAACAGAAACTAAGAATCATTGAAATATTTGTGTACTGCTTATAATGAAAACAATTGTAACAATATACATATATCTTTATATGAGATAATTTCTAAACTGAACTTTTCGGTTGTAATCTAAATATAATGACAGAGATTGTCTGTGGTAATCGTATCCAAAGAGAAAGCGTTGAGAAATTCCTTCTATCAGACAAAATCCAAACGCAGATATAAAAATTAGTCAGCAATCATGACAATTCAATTAAGGGTGCAGAGTTGAGTAGTTGTACCCATAACGTCTCAATTCATTGCCTTTCACTGTCTGTAGCCAGTTGTGGGAAGGCAGTTACTCTTAAAGAGATGCCTTAAAGTCAAAAGCAGAAATAAAATTATGCCACCTAGAAACTACTTCTGGTAAACGTTATCTACAATTCTCTACCCTTAAAAGTTCTAAACATTAATAAAGTAGAATAATAACCACCCTATAATTCTACTACGAGTAACCACCAACCTCCACTCTATTTTTCTGTTCGATTGAGGGTTCTGATAATACTTCAAATGTCAAGAAAAAAAGCCTTATAAAGTCCTCAAATTTTAAAGAAATTACTTTAATTCACAAGAGCTTGCGTATTTGTTCCCTTTCAATGGTTCAGTGAAGACTCAGGGTTTACAACACTGAAAATCGTGTTCTAAACCCACGTTTGGCACAGAGCAGAAATTTCAGTATGGAGCTTTGTAATTAAAACAACTACTGTACTTCAACATTGTGTGTATTCGGCAAGTAAGCCAAATACTTGAAGCACCGGTAAAAAGAAGCTAACATTAAGTTAGATATCTAATGAAATATTTATCCAATGAAGTGTTACATAATTCAGCACTGTTATTCTTTGTGGTCGTCACGTTCGTAATAAACAACGTTTACAAGCAGAGTTATCCAGCACTGTTTGTATTTTCGAAAACAACAACCCTTCTCTCTCTGTCTCCCCATTCCACTGTTCGATAGTTTTAAGTTTGATTTAAAAAACAAACTACGAAACTGTTTTAAATCAGGGCTTCCTTACAAACAATGCTATTTTTCTTTTACTTTCATTGGCAAAAATAATGAGACCCTTATGAAGAATATTTAGATTATCTTATAAACGTATGAGTATTCGTTCTGGCAAACAGGGTAAGCCTAGCTCTATTCCTTCTATCTCCCGTTATTCCTACTCAAATATTAGAATTTCAAAAGTGAATATGTATGTAATATTATGTTGGATTTGGTTTAATGTTAATTTAATATACTTTAATGTAATACCGTACTAACATTATGAGATTCACATATAAAATATTCTACAAACAAAATGCAATGTTGTACTTTACACTGTATCAAAAGAAACAAAATCCACTTCCATGTATCGAACCATCGGAGGAATATTCGCTGACTTGACTGTAATCTCATTTTACACAGTAATGTAAGCTTTCTTCTTTTTCAGGTAGTCTATTTTATGATAGATAGCATAATTTTGTTTATAGGCTAAGTTGTGTGTCTTTTTCACACACGACATTCTAATTCTGTATATATTTTTAGTGTATGATGTGAAATATATGATGTATTACTAGAAGTATAGTTAATAAGCTATAACGAAATAGGCCCATAATACTATACTCTAAATCACAAAAAATGTCTTGTTTAAATTTAATTAAACACAAGGCTATACAATAAGATATGTGTTGTCTATTCACCTAAAGTATCAAAAAACAGTTTTTAGCAGATATACCACTGTGCCAGTGGGGAGTAGCAGATATACCACTACGCCAGTGGGGAGTAGCAGATATACCACTATGCCAGTGGGGAGTAGCAGATATACCACTATGCCAGTGGGGAGTAGCAGATATACCACTGTGCCAGTGGGGAGTAGCAGATATACCACTATGCCAGTGGGAAGTGGGAGCCAAAAGTGTCAAGTTTTTTGTTTAGAATTTATTTGCGATGATGAAAAACCCACTTGAATTAAAAATGTATCTCCGGACGGATGGCATACGCATTAACACTTTTATCAAAATCGAGAACAGCGTTTCGACCTGAATATGATCTAAGAAAAACGAAATGTTGTTCTCTACTTTATTTTGGAAAAAGTGTTAATATTTATACCAGCCGTAGTGAGACACAAATTTATTCGTGTAATGTATATGTTAACGATAAAAATTATCAGTACGGCTAGCAGCCTATAGACATGTATGTAAACGAAAAATTGTAGTTTTGCCACTTTCACGTGAGGGAACTGTGATCTACACTGTGAACGTAGTGAACAAAGAAGCAACCAAACAAACAAACAGAGTTATTTTAAGTTTTATATAGAGATAACTTGACATATAATATTTCATCAGCTGAATTTATTTGTAAAATATTAAAAGTAACTGAAAGATAAACAGCAACCATCTCAACTAATCATGTCAGAGTTGCATAGGAAATATTTCATTAAATCTACACGTGTATTTTTACATTTACCATTGCATATATTTTTATTTAATTGTTGTAAATTATTTTGTTTCAGTTATTTCAGATAAAGTAACTGGATACTTCAAAATACGTCATGCATACTTAAACGTAAAGCGTTCTATTTATTTTCATATATAAAAGTAGACTGATTATGTGATATGTCAAGTTTCTGGTAAGTCTTAAATATAGCAGGGGAAAGCATGGAAAGCGTTCTTCAGCGTGCACGTTTACAGGCGCTCTTTCAGCAGAACAAGTTGTTCTCAAAGACCGCTTTTACGAACAACTGATTAACGAAGTTTTCCAACACGTTTTATGGATAATAAAAGTAGAAGATAATACGTCTATTGCTAGTAAAATTGTAACCTCTGATCACTGGTGACTACCAATAAAATAAACAAAAACAACAAATGGAAAGACTTCTAGAATGTAAAATGTAGACTATATTCTAGTAGGAAGATTTCTTCAACACGTGAGAAAATCAGATTCCACAATTTCCAAAGTGCTAGAGATAATTAATGATTAATAATATTCTAAGTGTACCTGAACTTTCTAATTATTTTTACACTTATAAATAAGGCCTCTTTGGACGTAATGACAGTGAAACAATTCATCCATCCTTTATTGTTCGAAATTGGTTCAACGACATATAAGTGACGAATTTAGTCACTTGTTTTAGGGCAGCAATTCACCAGACTACCACAGTCCGGCTAACTAGTTGGACAGTTTTAACAAGATATATTCAGGTTTTGACTTATTTTATGCTAAATTAATTATATTTATCAGATAGGTCAACGTAGGAGGTTTGTTTCATTGGTTTTCTCGCGTGTCCTCCACATCATATTAATTTCAGTAAAATTCTAATTTTTCATATGGTCTTTTCTGGTATGAAAAGCTATGGTAGATAAGCTAGTATTAAGAACCAGAAGAGAAAGAAGAAAAATTTTAAAATAATAAAGTTACCAGTTGAAGAAAGTTATGAAATTTAAACGTCAATATAGTACCACTCTATGAGAAAATCTGCCTTCAGAGAAGAAAATATCTAATTCTTCAAAAAATGCTACAAAAAAGAACTTGGACTAGAAACAACAAAATAATAAAAACAATACAACAGCATCATCCCAAATATGGTTTATTTAAAACTGACAAACAGGGATCCCTCTCTGACCCATTTTTAACTACAAAGATTTATCATGCCACCTCTTTGTTTGGGGTGTTTGTTTGGAATTCAGCACAAAGTTACACATTACAGGTATCCAAACCTGTTTTCTAGTCGTCAGACATACCGTAGTACCAATGAGGAACACCTCTTCGCTAATGTCTTATAAAGACAATACCACCATTAACGAGTAAAATATTTTAACATGTTAAAAGTATCCCATTTTGAAAAGACTAAAGAAGCAACCAAAATAACCTCACAAGCCACTATATTAATTTCTGATGTATTCATTCTTTTCACTAACGTTTCGAAAAGTGAGATTAAATGATCTTCAGTGTAAAAATGGCCACGCCGGTAAATAACCACTCATGACATGCTGTCTTGTAGAATGAATGATGTGTGACTATTGTTGAGTGACCCGTGAATGATTAAAGTGCGACTTCAACTTTTTGATATTGAACAAGTGAACGCTTGATTATTTTGCTGTCACAAAATTTTTAATTCAGGGAATTTTACTTTGTTGATTTCAAATAATGAGGAGTCATAGACAAACGACTATATCATAAAAAGTACTCACTAATTCCTTATAATGCTCGATTGTATTACAATGAACAACTTAAGGTAAGACCTCTTCCCTTTCATCGCAAGACTGTCTAATAGCTCACCAATGATCTCTATTTCTGTCATGGGCTTTGACCGCTACGTATTAACACTGCTTCACACTAGTACCAACGTTACTTTGTATCATTGTTCCACATAATGCGCAAACTTTCACATATTCTTACGGATATTTGTCGAGAGCATTTATATGACAGTTTAAGTAGCTTATATGTAGTTATTAAACGTATCACTTATTTTAAACTACAGTTTTTGTACTTATGGCGATGTTAAATTTACTTTCTCTTGAAAAGTCCATTTCACTCGATCATATAGGTCAAATAGATCCTAACAGGAAAACTAAAAATTACTTTTTCAAATAAAAAATGGTTCACTTTAAAATACCTGTATTTTAAGCGACATTAATTTTGGTCGATGAAAACCACATTTAAAATGAAAGTAGCTAACCCTTAGAAAATAACAGAACTCTCCCACAAAATAACAAGAAAAAATCCACAATAGTAGAAACGTGATAAAACTACCAACAACAAAAAAATAAATATTAGCAAGAAGGTCTCACAGAAAACATCTTGAAATCAAAACCCTCAAAATAGTCGCTCTGTGCGCCAAGATGTTTCGATAAACCTACGTAATATGGCAACATACTAAAGAGAAGACTGAACAATTTATGAAATTCTTTAACAGACAAGTTCACGCTATATAATTACAATGGAAACAAAAACAGATAACAATACTTTCATTCCTTGGTAAGATATACAACACACAATACATATAACACAGGTGTTTACACTACTAGTAAATACCTAAACTGTAAATTAAGCTGGTTCTACAGTGCAAATAAAAGTGTCCTAAGCTGCTTAAATTCAGAATGATCAAGATTTTAATTATAAAAGAGCTATAAAGGTGAACGCGAAACACATAATTATAACCCCTTTAACAACAGATGTGAGGAACATTTCACATAAAAAATAATGATAAACGATAGGAACAGATAAGAACTACTAACATAAAACTATATTCCCTTATGTTTTACTGAGATATCTCTATCTAAAAATAAGCATCGGACACATAAACAATACAAATTCACAATTGTACTAATAAGCCACAACACAGTAAAAACGCAGTTAACTTACAAAACTAAACTAAGAGCCCAATTGGAAAAGCAAAAGATTATTTATAACATTTTCCATGATTGTTGATTACTATACATTGTAGAAACAAAACTTCTAACCAAAGTTAGAAATCAGAATTATAACAGATACAGAATACTGATATATTTGTAACAGATCGTCATACACACACAGAAGAAAGGAGACAATTAAATAAATTAAAATAATACAAAAATAATAAGATATGAATGACAGATAAAAAGAGAAAGATAAATGAAACCTGGCACATCAACCTAACTAGCAACATGTTCACTGAATCCACTGAAGAAACCAGTAAAACATGGATATCACTCTTAGTTAGCTGGTTCATTGAGCTTCTAATTGGGTAGATCCTGTCTTTCAGATAGCTCACGAGGATAAGAAAGCTGAGGCAACTACCAACAACGTGATATCTATCTTAGAACTACCCCGATTGAAAAAACAACAACACACAAATCTGTTCTTCATTCCAGCTAAACTACATAATATCCACTAGAAACTGAATGTATTTCGAATTGTAACAAACATGTCATTGATGGGTCAATCTTAATGCAGCTCAGACAAGAATGGGTATAGTTGTGATTAATGTAAAGCATGCGTCAAAAATATCAATGTGTTCCATAATGTTTAGTATGTTGATTTATATATATATAAATTTAGGTAAATACATATATATAAGCAAATATTCAGAATGTGATATATATTTTCTTTGTTTTGAATTTCGCCTAAAGCTACTCGAAAGCTATCTGTGTGGGTCATACTCCAGAGGGAAGACAGGTTGTGAACACCACCTCCAGCCTATTCTTGGGCTGCTCTTTTTACCCGCGACCCCCAGAATGCTTGTCGAATGCCATAACCACGAAGTCTGGTGTAAGACGTAGAACACCAGACAGCATAACACAATGAACTCCGTCTTGATCACTTATCATACAGAGAATAACATTAATTAATTACTTCGTATAAATATACATACTAACTGGAGTACCCGTTCCATGTAAATCCGTTATTAATGAGAGCTTATTTTAGGACATGAAAATTTGCTTCCATTACATGTAATTGTGAAAAAACACAAAAACGCTGATGATAAAACAGCATCATTACATGAATGATTCCTACTGACTAACACAGAATTATAACACTATAAGAGCTACATGCAGTTACAAACATAAAGGAAAATACATGAATGATCCATATAAACTAACACAGAAATAAATCACGATAGGAGGCAAATTTCTATGTGTCTTCCCATGGATCCAATGAGCCTTTATGTCCAATTTTGTAAAGATCCATTCATAAGAGGTGCGGTAACAGTAAAAAACAATGACATTCGTTTGTTCAGAATAATTTGTGAAAGTTATACTTCCACTAAAGTATAACTCGATATACTAAAGTATAACTAAAGTAAAAATCGATTATTGATTTTTTTCCAAGATGAACAGAATATTGCACTGATAAGTTAACATTACCATATCTAAAATTACATAGTCTTCTAAACGATAAACAACCTTTAAAATAGCTTTGTATAACAACATATAAAAAATGTTTAGAAACACATGTAGCGAAAAAATAATTGCTAAAATCTCTAAGTCGAAATGCACTTTCTCTGTGCACCAAACCTGCATTGTGAGCGTATGAAAAAGTAGCTTTATTAATATTTTGACGTAATTCAATGTATAGATCAGTATATGTTCAACGTATAAGAACAATAGCTTTGCGTAGTTTTGTAGAGATATGTAATTGTTTAGTTTAACTAGTAAATCTACTCTTATATCAGACACTACTATTAAAAATAAAACTTTAATTAAATTCTATAATTTTATACATATATATTTCAATGTAAATAGTAGAAAATTACTAGTAGTTATATGCTGATACGATACGTTATGAAAAATATATACTTTTCATGGATGTTTATGGGGTACGTCAAATAAATATTGGGTGCACTGATTGGTTGATATTTAAAGTAACCCTGTATGTAACAAAATTCATAAAAAAGTTAAGCGTTCTGCAGGAAAGTTCACATTAAAAACAAACCAATATTTCTGTATACGGCTATTTCTTTTTTGCAGCCCTTTTGGAAGTATGGTGGAATGTCATTGTGTCTTTTAAATTCACATACATATACGTAATGGATTGTCATGGTAAAATACTTGTATGAAGACACAACGCTTAAGTCCAGATGATATTATCACTTAAAAGTTCAAAGTGTAGGCTTGGTTGTTTGTTGTGCTTGTTGTAAAGCTGCACAAGGTTTTTCTGCTCTAATCGTCCACAGTTTTGAAGTGATAGACCAAATGGAAAGTTGATCAGTTAATACCACTCACTCCGAACTCTTGGGTTGCTCTGTGTAGTATTTGAAATTAAACGAATAATTTCATCTGCTTAGTTTATAAAAATTTGGCAGTTAAACATTTAGCCATATTAATAAAATAAATAAATATATATATACATATATTTGTTGTTGTTTTTGAGAATATCTGTACTTTTCAATGAAAAAGTTTCGAAAGTAATTTCACAGATCTTTCTTTGTAATGTACCTTGTTCGATTTATAAAATAATGAAGGAGAAAATTTCACAAAAATTACTGTACAAACCTTAGTTAATATTACAACTGATAATAACATTCGGTGAAGTGAATGTTAAGCACAAAACTATAAAAATGGCATACCTGTTGTGTCCGCCATGGATATCGAAAGCTGGCTTTTAGCGTTTTTAACCTTCACCTTTACTGCTGGACCACTGGCAGTAAATAAGGTGAATATTACCGCAAAATAAGTGCCCATTCTAGTAAATTAACTGGACTATCTGCTGTTCAATCGCATAGAATCGAACTTCATATTTTAGTATTGTGAGTTTACAAGGGAACACTAGTAAATTGATAATACAGAATGTTATTATGTTTTTAAAGGCGTTTCATGAATTATTACAAAAAAGATCAATTCAAAATGTTAAAAAATAATAACTATTAGCTTTCTATAATTTATTTTGCTCCCCAGTGGCTCAGCGGTATGTCCGTGGACTTAAATCGCTAAATCCGGGTTTCGATACCCCTGCTAGGCAGACCACAGAGAGCCCATTATGTAGCTTTGTGCTTAATTCAAAAAAACAATAATTTATCCTTTTGTAACTTATTTTTAATCATAATCCTTATATGAACTGTACTTAAGAATTTATCCATATCAGTTGGCTATGCTGTTTTCAGGGAAAAGTACACACACACACACATACGTATGCTAATTTGGAAAAATACACAATTTGAAATTGATTAAAATTCAGTATAAATAAGCATAAAAACATCGTCTAAGCAAATGAAACTTGTGCTTAACCCAATAGATACAACAGTTGATCACTTAATGTTAACTGAAAGATATATCATGTACAACATATTAGAAGTTAAAGAAAGTTAAATTTCGGGATAGAAGAAAATAATATCATGCGCTGTGTTTTACTGCGTTAATTTAACATTATCAGACAAATAGGTCACAATATGAGGTTTCTTACAAGCATGTGCAAAACAATAAGTAAAGTGCTTTAATAATAAAACTAGAAACTCGTGGAACAACAATACATGCAAATATATTATTTGAATGGAAAGAAAATCGGAAGTTGCGTTATAGAGAAGATAGAGTGGTAAAAAACAAGTAAAGGTGTAAACATTATGCTTGAAAGATTATAATATTTGACGTATAAATGAATGTTAGTGGTACAAATGTTCTCAGATAGTAACATTTTCCCAGTATTGTATTACGTCTTGAATTATGCCTAAATGAAAATGTTTGATAAAACATTAATGTTATTGTATGTTTATGATAGCAGAGATATTCGAGTGCATGTGTTTTCTATGTAGGCCAAGTCAAGATAAGACGAACAGTTTAATATATTAAAAAAACACTATAAACAGTTGGCATTTCTTTACTTATACAAAACGAATATCAAAAGAGATTTGTGATAAGTATTTTTTCCTGACCTGCTTGTTTTCTGCCGCCTTCAAACTTTCTCGTATTGGAACATTATAGAAATGACAACTATAATGTTTTTTTACAATGACCTTAAACATCATACATGAATGACGAACCTAACTTTATAATTTAAATCATGAACATTAATGTATTTAACGGACAGAAAACATTTACACAAAGAATTTCGAAAGTAAAGAAGATTCTGGCAAAATCACTAGTTTGATAAGTAAATTAACGATCTAGATTGTGATGCAAATGTGTTTGTGTATTAATACTTTTTTACAGCCTTATTGCACGGAGATGGTTTCTTAATGCCAACAAAAAACTTGCTATCTGACTAATGTATTGATTCTACAGATTATATTGTAGTTATGAACAAGCAGGGTCATACAAGTTATCTTTATAGGTTATTAGTATCATTTATACGAAGTCTATTTTCCTATTTCAAAGGATTTAGCGTTTAAGCATGCATAAAAAATATTGTCATTAATATGTGTGTGTGTAACAGTATTTTATTTCTCATAGAAAATTACACAAATATAATCTTTTTTTTATTGTCCCATTTGTATATTTGTTTTAGATAAATAGTTTACTTTGGACCCACACTTGCTGAAATGTGCGCGTGTGCTAAATGACTTGTGCATAAAATTACTTAAAACCACAATGATTCCATGAGGCTTCACATTAATGTTGTGATGTACAAAACTATTTTAAAATTATTTTGTGTAATTCTTAATGTATATCTGACGTTGAAGTCTAGTGTACGCTAGACAACTTTAAAAACTTTTCATTTGTCTCTTAAGACTTCGTTTCAGTTGTGTATAAAGGTATGAAAAACATCGTAAAAACAACGTTATCTGTCATGTGTACATCATATTTATAAAAACTGGAATTTTGACATGTATCTCAAGACGGATGCCATTGGTATTAAAACTTTTATTTTTAGAAGAAAACAACGTTTCAACCTTTTATTCTTGTAAATAAAAGTGTTAATGCCAATACCAGCCGTTCAGAAATACATTTTTGTTTTTAGTGGTTTTCTCGTCATCAAGCATTTTTGACATGTTGTGCTGGAAATTTATTGATAAATGTCTAACGTTGCAATATTTCAATATTCTCAGGGTTACTTCTTATTTTTCGTTGCTTTTTGGAGTGAAAGATGTTACAAAGATAAGAATTTAGAATTATGTGCAAAGTTTGAACAAACTACACTTGCTTTGTTACTAGTGGGTTTATAATATGAAATGGTTAAATTATTTAGTCTCTCAATAGGTCAGCATTAGGGTCACGAACCTGCAATGTTTAAGCCTAGGGATCGATTCACCGATGTGAATATAATGCAAATAAGCTCATTGTGTAATTTTGCACAAAAGAGCAAAAATAATAACTAAACTTATTAATATTAACAATTTTTAAGTCATTGATATTAAGTGTATATGTTCCTACAACTGAATAAACACACAAAAATACATTAGAAATAAGAAAGAAGAAAATAAAGTGAAACTACCAGTACCTTGTCTGAATATATGTTTCAGTATAAGTTATGAATTTAAAAATACTCAAATAGAGTTACATGTTTGTTTATTAATTATTCATGATAAACTAAAAAAAACGTGTCTGGATTTTAAGCAAGTAAAACAATTGAGTTAGAATGCCTTTGATATTCACTTCTCTTCCAAAGGAACGTGGATTAAGGCATTAGACTCTTAATCTGAGAGTCGCGGGTTCGAATCCCCGTCGCACCAAACATGCTCGCCCTTTCAGCCGGTGGAGGCGTTATAATTTTACAGTTAATCCAAGAGTTGGCGGTGGGTGGTGATGACTAGGTGCCTTCCCTCCTGTCTTACACTGCTAAATTAGGGACGACTAGCGCAGATATCCCTTATGTAGCTTTGCGCAAAGTTCAAAAACATACAAACCTCTTCCAAAGAGACCGCAAGTGTCTGAGCTTGAGAGCTTATAACGTTAGAATCTGAGATTCAAACAAACAATACTTAAGATAAAAGAGTACTAAACATCCATAAGAATATATTTCAAACAATAACTTTTTTTAAAAAAAACAATGTTACTGTAAGAAAAAAAATTGCTTGATATTTTCACTGAAATGAATAATAAACATTTTTCCAAAATGTACTGAAATGTACTGTGTTCGTTAACTTTCCTCAACTCTTTTATAATGTATATTTATTACACAGGCATTAAAAATACAGTAAAGTATTTTATGGTTCATATGGTTCATATATTTCAAGAACTGGAAGGCTACCTGTTTTAATCACTAATGCCGCTGTACAGGAGTGTGCTGTTTGTCAGTCAGGCACTATATACTAAAGTGACGTCACATAAGGAACGTTTAAAGTTTCAATTTGTGCTGTCGTGACGTCAGCAAAAGGTACGCATGCAAAGAATCACAAAAAGAATTATACATTTTTGAGACTACAAAGTAGAATCACATGTGAACTTCTCATGGAAGAAATAAAAATTTTTGTTACTTTTAATTTTGGATTTATGTATTCTTAAAATATGGCACTTTCGCGAGCTCTGTGGAAGTACATTTGGTATATATCTACATATTCTACCTATTTGCTAATCTACTAATATTTATACTAATTTATTAATTTATTGTTAAGTGGTTTTCCTTGTTTGTAGCTAAGCAAGAAAACTACATAACGGGCTATCTATGATCTGCCCACCACTGGTATTGAAAATCGGTATCTAACAGTGTGAGTTCGCAGACATAGTGGGTGGAGCATTTATTGAACTAAATTATTGAGATTTTGAGAGCTTATTTCACAGAATCTGCTTTTGTTTTCTTGTGTGCTTTCTTTCCTTCTTAATATGAATCTTTCTACGAGATTTTAAACTCGAAATATATTTCATTTTTACACATAATAATTTAAATTCACTTTAAAATACTACCTAGGAAATACATACTAAAGTATGGGCACGTGAACTGTTGTACACGCGGAAAAGACAAACGTTTTTCAATATCACATGCATGGAAAGAAGGATTCTTTCAACTTTTACTTCAATTGCATTACCCTTTTCGAAGTTACACGTGCTGAAATTGAAATAGTAACATAAATGGCACGTCTGCAGCAATTTGTGTCAGTCAAAAATCATATTTCACTTCTACGTGGAAAACAATAGATATTCTTATAAAAATAGTTTTTATGTCTCTCCGAGATTAATAATTTAAAAAAATGAAAACTTTTCATACACATTAAGAGAGAATCTGAATCTTTATTTGTTGTTCAAAAATAAGCCTTATTTAGTCACTACCCAAATGTTTTATTCACTTATTTGATTTCGTAGTCTGCAAAAAAAACAACAAAAAACAAGTGACATCTTTGTTCTCTCAGTTAGTTGTTATATGTTGTCACTCTCATGAAAGTACTGATAATTGTCTTTATTCATTGGATTGAAATTGTAATGAGAGTTGTTTAATTACGTTAAAACTTTAACGTTTATATACTTAAATGTATTATTTAAAATGCAGTGTTTATACTAAAAAGTATTGTTTCATAGATCAATAGCCAATTTTGACCAACTTACCTGTTCAACACAAAGGGAAGATACAGGGGAAATCATACACAACCGGACTCTTAATCCTTTTCCTCGTGTCAATAACAGGTTTTAGACGAGTCCGACTTTCAACTTCAATAAAGATTGGTAGCATAGTACACGACCCATATAGGGATCCACGATGGAATAAGATGTGATTTATGGGTGTCAGGTCCGAACACCGTCCTCCCAATATTGCTCTCTGGTGTCAGGGTGTCTTCAAAATTTGGTGAACATCAATAGAACAGCAGGGAGTCAGGTCCATACAGCAATTTCTCCGTAACATTCTCTCTTGGGTTGAAGTTCGGATACCAAGTTTGACTAACAGTGGTGAGAAATATGGATGAGTTAAAAGACACACTGATAGAAAATGATCCACGTAAGTGCTTAAGATTCGGACACCGACCGTTTATGACAGCAAGGATTTAAGGGAGCATGATGAGTTTGGATGAAATTGCTCAAAAATGTATGCGTGTAAAATAGACACACAAAATTCCAGACAATGTTTTTGCTTTATGTATATAGTTAAGTATGTGTGTGTGTGTGCACGTTAGCCTTGCAAGTTACCTTATATATATTGTGATTTTTGTAGCCACCCTTATGTGAGAGAAGTTTTTGAATGTTTGCTAAGGGTATTATGGAACGCTTAATTTCATCGGGGGACAAACCTTCAGTTTTGTTTTATCAACAACGTCGGTAATAACACATTTTTACAAAATTGCTTTGAAAGGTCGCTTAAGAGCAAGGTGGAGATACTTGAAAAAGAATCATTTTTAGTTGGACTTCCTGAATGCTATTGGTTTTAATGAACGTTTCAGATATATTCCTTAGTTTATTCTACATCAAGCATTGTCCTAGTTTTAATAATTTTAATACAATCTCTTTGTGCATTCGTTCAATAAATCATGATTCCCAATTCTTAAAACTAAACCTTATTTTTTGTTACTTCTGTCGGTCTCAATAAATCATAAGCTTTCCATCAATTTATCCTAACATCCACAACCGGACTCTTATTCTTGTTTTCCGATATATGTAACCAAAATTCCAGTATAACTGATAATGTCAGCTGAGAATACTGTTTAAGATCCAGAGCTATTAGAAACCAATAGGCTTAAAAATATTATAAAACATCAGGTTATATGCAACTGACTTGAGATTTATGTCAGTAAAGAATACCACTCTAAAAGAAAATCAAAAAGCGCTTATAATACACCTATAACTATTTATAAACCAATACCCTGAATAAGGTTTTTATGTTTTTAAGAATAGAAGTGTGTTACATTAAGTTGAATAACAATACGGATTACCCTTGTTTCCATTGAATATGTTTGTCACTCCCGATTAATATATATATAAATTTCAAATCATTCTACTTGTTTGTTTGCTTACTTGCTTGTCTGTTCACCGTGTTCACTTTGCAGATCACACATCCCTCGCGTGAAGGTGCGCGAAACAAACTTATTCATTAATATACGCGTCTGTCGTCTACTAGCCGAACCGATATTTTCGTCGTTAACGTAGACATTACGAAAATAAATCTTTATACACTTGACATTTTGGTGTAAGTTTGAGTTAATATATAATTTAGAATATAACATTATAGGTCTATTTAGTTATGGATCATTAACTATACGTCTATTAATATATCCCGCATTTAACCTCACATACAAAAAATTCGTATGAAGAATCAAAATGTCATTATGAAAGAAGGCAAACAATAGTCTAGCATATAAAATAAAATTACGCCATCTGTCGTAAAACAGACTAAGGCTTAAATTATAATACATATCGTGTAGAATGAAATTAAAGGCAAGTCCTCGGTGTAACTGGTGGAGCACTTACATGAGGTAAAGTACGGCTTGAATCTGGAAATTATACTTATTATGGCAATTAGAATGGACAGGTCTATTTAGTTTAGTTTATTAATAATATAGCTACTAACAAATCATGTGTGTAACCTCACGCACAAAAAGTGTGTGCAGAAGTAGCCTATAAAATAAATTTATACTATTTCCCATAAAATATACTACGTGAAAAGAGTAAGGCAGACATTATAGAAGTTAGTGTATAAAATAATATCAGTGTCAGGGCACTGAATGTATTGTATTCTGTTTTTTTCCTCCGAGTGGTTTCATACCTTAAAGTGGACTTATTTTTCTTTTTTGCTTTCATACATTATAAAATACAATACTGATTTTTTCAAATATATTTCATACATCAACGTCATAATGTGATAAAACATACCAAATTTAAATTAAAGCAAATTCAAGATAATATTACATACAAATTTACTTTTTAAATCTTAATATTTGAGTGAAGATGATAGAAGATGAAGGAAATAAAGCTAGGCTTATACTTTTGCCAGAAGTTGTACATATACGTGTATAATATAACCTGAATATTCTCCATAAGGGTTTATTTATCATCGTCAGTAAAAACATTGTTCATAAGGAAGCACAAACAGCTTCGATGTTGATTTTTAAAAACCAAAACTAACGTTGTTTTTGTTATAACTACACAAAATATTTTTTTCCTATCGAAATGTAAAGCGAGTAAAGAAAGACAGAGAGTAGGTTTGTTTTGGTTTTTTTTACAAACCCGGGGAACGCAGAGTAATGCTTGTGGATTAGAATAAATCATCAGTGTTTGATTGCAATCATGTAATCTGCCGTTTCAAGCATCTTACTGACACTTACATTGTAATTTTAATTTTACTATTAGCTAGAAAATGAGGTTTGGTTCTTGAATTTACAAAGCTTCAGAGCCAGTAACCGTACTATTAGAAATGATAATAAATATGTTACCAGACATCGGTTATCTAGCATACTCTTATTAACAGTTCCAGGAAATATTATAGAAAATAGTAAATGATGTTGGAAAAAATGGATAGCAAGCAAAATGTTTATGTACACAGTTTGTTTTTGGTGATGATCTATAAGTAAAATGTAAAATATTTTTACTGTTTAAAACTTTAGAAAGAAACATATTATATTTGTTTTAGTCATCATAAACCATGTTGTAATGTTAAAATATGAAGTTAATTCCAGTTAACTATATTTGGTAACTAGTCTCTCAGGATTTTTTTTTTTATCATTTTCACACGTTTTCTTAATGTTTATATGAGCAAATAATTTTACGTTAACAATTTTAGGATTTTAAGAGACATTTACTATAGTATTTCATACTGATAATTTTATATAATAGTATACGTAAAATTCTATACGTTCTCTATAATGTCTTCGATACCTCTTAGCTTTCAGGGTGGACATAAAAATATTATTAAAATATACATTCACAATGTTTTGATTAACTATTGAAACGAACAAAACAAGTCATGAATATAAAGAATACACATTTTTGGAACAAAAATATGCGCACAAAGTAGTTTCTTTTCAATTCCTTCAAACTTACACAGATAGATAGCCCACTGTGTAGCTTTGTGGTAAATTCCAAACAAACAAGATGAAAAAAACAAGATTCACATATATTTCGTTATTTTACTTTCTTATAGTTACTCACACACACACACACACACATATTTATATATATATGTATAACTGATTTGGTTTAATATCGTTGTATTTCAAGCTTTTATATAATCGAGAAACAAGCATTTTGTTTAGTTATTGTAATGTTTTAATATTTAGTTACAATACTTGAAGTACCGTAAAGTGTTTCCAGAATCCTGTACTTTATTATATCACTACGAGTAACTGTTTTTGAATGTGGAGGATTTATTAGCTAATAAATTAAGTATTATTTTATTGTAAATATGTATGTATATATATATCATTGGAAATTAAAGCTTGAGATCTATGCTCTAAAGCACTAGTTGTGTGTCGTTCTTTAAACTTAATTGTAAATTGTAATAAGAGTGTATGTATCTAATAAGGTTAGTCATTGAATCTTATTTACTGAATCTTTTTCCACCACTTAATCGGATCGTTTCGTAAAAGCAACGAGCTATACGATGTATAGACTAACGAATAAATATTTCATGTTTTGATTCAAATGGTTCTTGAAATATCATGATACATACTGGTTTGGGTTATGAAATGATTCGAGTTGGTATATTAAAATGGCAAATTACTGAGTTTATGTGAAACATTACTTCATTATATAAAGTTGCTTACACTTTGGTGCATACTTTAATTTATAATGCAACGTTTATTAATTACGATAAACTTAAGAAGCCACTAGAGTTTCTAGTAAAGCTAACATGCATGTTTGTTATTATCATATTTTGTGGAACATATAATAACGAAATGGTTTCAATAATAGGGAGATTAAAGATGAAAAATAATTCAAAGGAAGCAAAACTAAGGAATTCGACGTTATTTCACCATATAACTGTAAGCCCCAAGTTATACACAATTTTCTACTTAATTTGCATTTATACATAAGATTATTACGATAACCAATTATTTAATACCACATCCACTGCAGACTTGCAAAGCAGGAAATATGAAAGATGAAGTGATCGATTAAAACAATATCTGACAGGCATGTATATAATTAGATTTTAATGAAAATTAAAAACATTCAGCCGTTGTTTTTGAATTAAGCACAAAGCTGCACAATGGGCTATCTGTGCTCTGCCACCACGGGTATCGAAACCCGGATTTTAGCGTGTAAGTCCGCAGACATACCGCTGAGTCACTGGGTGGGGGCAAATTTTCAGTCAGGAAGGTTTTAAGATTAAGATGCAAAGAAAGCATTACACAAATCGCGTGATTATTCGAATCACAAAGAAAAACACGACTGATTGAATGTTAAAATTCCTATATGTATTTCAAAGCTTTTTCTGGAATGCTAAAATGAAAAGTAAGTTTTCAACTGTTTTCTTTACTCAAGCTTTAAATTTCATCAGCTAAAACATCCGGCTCTTGTAGAAATGGCAAACTGAGAAAACCTCTGATTTTCTTGAAGTTAAACTTCCCTTATCTTCTTCTGTATTGAAAATCAATTCATCTGTTTAGTCAGACCACTCGTCTGCTCATCGACTGACAACATCTAACATGATTAGCTATTCGTCACCCTTGTTGTGGGCCAACTCTCACTAGTAACGAACAATTCTATCTTGCACGGCAACCAGTAATTAACGACACGATTGACTTCATTAATAAATAATTATTTTTCTGATCATAGATGAACTTTAATTGATTTAAAGTATCTACATTACACTTTGAAACAGAGACTAAAATAAATAGTTTTAGTGCCTACTTTAGAAAATATAAAACAGAAACTCTTTTTGAAAATGCCATTTATTCTTTAAGTAATTGAATCATGCGTGTATGTTTATTATTGAAACAATGAATATTGTTTTGTAATAGGTAGTTGCAATAATGTTACAGTCAATTTCACTCTCGTTGACAAAAGAGTAGAGCCCAAGAGCTGGTGGTGGATAGTGACAAATATTTTCTTTCGTTTTAGTCTATCATCTCAAAACTAGGGATGGATAGCTCTGGTATCTTTCGGAAAGTTTAGCACAAAATATTCATCAAAAAGTTACTCAAATTACCCATCTCCTTCTCTGCCAAGTGAAAACAATTATGAAAGTGAAATAAAATAAAGTTTATTTTTATTATTTTAGTTCATAATATGAATAAGGACTAAATTGTATGAATTAGTACATATAAGATACAAAAATTAATGTTTATTATTTTTATTAATTATTATAAATGGATATGGTTCACTAGATATATATGGTTTATGGTATTATGTTTGAATATAATGGTGACGGAACTTATATATATAATTTATCCCCCAGTGGCATAATATAGTTTTGTGCTTAATTACAAACAAACATTGAAAGTTTTAATGGTGTGAATAAATATTTTGTTTCATTTGTACCTTAAATTACTTGTATCGGTCAAAACATACCAGTATTTTCGAACCTTTAATGTTAATTTGGTTATTAACCTGGTAGGTTGACTGTGATGTAAAACAAACAATAATTTAGAATAATATAATTAGTTTAGATATAAGAGAGTTGCGAATAAGAAGTCATGTGTGTTTTTAATAACGCATGTGATAGTAAACACTCAGTATGTACAAAGTAAAATTGACAATGTTATAATTTTTATACGTTTTGTTTATTTTAATAAGCCATGTGAAAAAACACTTACCATGTAACGAATAGATATTGACAAAATAGTAGCGTTACACATGTTGTTGTTTTTTAAATAAAGCATACGATTATAACATTCATTAAACTATGTAACAAAATTCTTACTTTTCTTGTTCTTGGGCAGAAAGTGTTATTTTCCAAATGATTATGCCTAATGTAAATGAAAAAGGCTTATTTTTCTTTTCAAAATTTGCTTTTGTACTTGGGTAATAAATTTTTTAAATGTACCCATTTTTTTAGAACATCCCAGATATATTCAATGCTGAGTAACTGATACAGAGGTTTTTTCGAACTTTCAAGAATTTTCTGGAACGTTGTAGAACTTACGAGAATTTTCAAGAACCTTTTAGAATTTTCTAGAACTTTCCATAGTATTATATAGTGGCTCACCATTCACCACTTCAGTTTAGTTCTAGCTGCCTAAGTGAACACATAGACCTATCTGATTTTATCAAAGATGGCATCAAGAAGTTGCAAACATTCTTCAGAATCATTCCAATGTATGTGGCCAATTTATCAAGACAAGAGCAAAAAAGTACTCTGTGACAGCATCTGCTAAAATGTGTGAAGCCTACAAAGCAAATTTCGGCATGCCTGTAAGACAAACGCTAGGCACCCCATTTTGCCTATGAGCACTGCAATAAAACTCTAGGAGATAAGACGGACAATTTTTAATTGCTTGAATAGTAAGATTTTATTGTACGCAAATTTAAGTCTTTTAAAATTTAAATACTCGAGAGCTATCTGCGCTAGCCATCCCTAATATAGCAGTGTAAGACTAGAAGGAAGGCAGCTAGTCATCACCACCCGTCGCCAACATTTGGGCTACTCTTTTACCAACGAATAGTAAAGTTGACCGTCACATTATAACTGTTATGTATATGTGTAAATATTTTGTAAACGACAACATGTCGTGTTGTGTTTGAATTTTCATCTGTATTATTCATTTCTCCATATTGATATTATTGTTTAGAAGTTTAAACTAAAATATGTTATTTATTTAGAGTAACAATTTAGAACTTTCTCGAATTAAGTAGACCAATCACATGTTTGTAAGTGAGCGCTGGTGACTTCCTGTCCAGAAGTGTAGTCTCGTGCAAGAACGGATATGCGTGGATAGCTCTGGAGTTGTATGGAAATTGCAAGATTGTTCGAGAAATAGGCCTATCGGTATAAAAAAGACGGTGACGTGAGAGATATTCAGTGATCAGTCATCAGTTTTATTCGAGGGAGAGAGATTCGGTCATTAGTTTTATTCGAAGACAAAGAGTGAGATTCAGACACCAGTTTCATTTCAAAAGAAGAGAGTTAGCTATTTGAGAAAGATTAAGTGTTTGCTGTGAATATTCAACTAGGATTTGTGATTGAAGTTAGATCTACGGAAGCTGTAATTTTATTTCGTCAATCTCTACGATACATCTGAATTACTGTTTGAGCTGAGAGTCGGCGATTTCATTGAACTGTGAACTGTTTCGGAATCTCTTCGTGGGACCAAATTCACACCCTAGACTGGAATTTGAGACTTTAATTTTAGATCATTACATTAGATACAGGCCAGTACCGTTTTGTGTTGTGATTAATTTTGAAGTTTAAAACTAATATTATTTTGTTTTGTAATTAATTTCGTATGTTGTAACTTAATATCTGTCACTGTTATCATATAATTTATGTTATATCTGTTATATTTGTTAGTAGTTTAGTGTAATAAATTATACAAGCTGTTATCTGTGTTTTTCTGTTGCGTTTAATCTACGTAGAACTTAAAACATCAAAAAATACGTAATAATAACCCTCCCACGGCTGAAGGGGCGAACATATTTGGTGCGACGGGGATTTTAACCCTCGACCCTCGGATTATGAGTCCAACACCTTAACCCACCTGGTCATGCCGTACCAGTAACACTAGATTTATTTCTAATACCCTGATAGTAAACAATTAATATGTAAGAAAGTAGCATTGGTAAAATAGTAACGTTAGATTTACCAACTAGAACACTTAAGATGATGCCAAAGTGGTTCAGTTGATGAAATAGTTATGCCAAATTAACAAGGAAGCATAATAAGCTTGTCTGAATTCACAATCATCAAGTTGACAAGTGTTTTTTCACAGTTTAGTTTCAAAATAAATAGCGTTTCAAAATTGTTGTAAATGTAAATAATCTACTACCCCTGTAAACAATAACTGAATGAATGTTAACGTTTTACGTGTATACTTATTCATTTTTAGAGAATTTCTAAACTTTAGGTTATTTCAAGGAGAAGGAAGTACTGTGTATTCATTCGTGAATAAAATTTTGAAGACTGAAAGTCTGCAACACATGTAGTATGTTTTATGATGAGATAATGACTTTTTTGCATGAACAAAGCTGTGCAACTGTGTTTGGTTATGAATTCTCTTTGTTTGTATTTTTCTACTTGTGATAATTAATAACTAACTTTAATTCTGCATGAGATGCATTATATATATAGTTTAATAACAGAACTTAGATTTGGTGTTGCAACAGCAAATAGTCTCAAAGCCTTTCAAGCAAATCTTGAAAAAAGGTTTTGATTCATACGTTTGTAATGAGACTCTTTGATGGATTTCTAAAAAAAAGTATTTAGTATTTAACATACTGCAGTCACTGTATTCACATTACTTTCTTTATAGCCGACTTAACCTTTGGCAGGAGGTGTTGAAAGTTTTGAAGAAATATATCCAAGTAATATAGGCCTTTAAATTTAGTGTAGAAGTATCCAAACTTAAATATTTACTTAAGAAACAGCTTTACTCATAGATAAAACGATCGTAGTGTCGAAGAATTTCTAAGAATATCAGAAAAGTCGCTCACTTTGTTTTTAAGAAAGTATTCTTAATCGAAAAAAAGAGAGATAAGTCTCAATATTTGTCTACTGTAACAGATTTACCCTTGTAAGTTTATTTTAACACCTACTCATCTTTCAGTTTGATGCGTGCGACGCATATTGTTGGATGTGTCTGTGCAAGTCCCGCCTGTTCTGTAAATTTTCAGAAGATTTTTAATAATAAGAATCAACAATATTTGTTTTACGAACATGCTAGCGTGTTTTCAACCGGAGTTGAACGTTAGAGAATATTGCGTGATTCGTATTAAAGTAGTTAGCCGAGAGATATTAATAGAATGTTACATGTCAGCTACAGCCAGCATTCCCCCGCTTGGTCAGCGGTAAATCTACCGGTTTACAACGCTAAAATCAGAAGTTCGATTCCCTCTCAGTGGACACAGCAGATAGTCTTATGTGGTTTTACTGTAAGAAAAATACACATACAGTCAATATATTGTAAGCCTCGATAACTATATTTGTGACAAATGCTTTTTAGTCGAAAAACTGTAGACCTTTACCTGGAACATTTACAGATATCGAACATTACGCACTGTTTAACTTCAGTGAATTAACTTAGAAAGTTAGTATTTCTTCGAAGACATTAAATAACTTTAACGGTAAAAAAAATCAGCAAAGTGAGGCCAACCACGTCAGCTAGCTTCAGCGAGATGTAATAATAACAACTCAGAATTCATTTGCTCGTCGTGGACCTGAATCGTCAATAAAACATTCAGTTCTAAACCAGATATAAACTCAATTTTGTCTCTAAGTTTGTAAAACTGTTTTATATATATGTATTAATCATTATTTGTGACAACCGTTTGTAATAACCGTTATTACAAACTGTATTATTTTTTATGTTTGTATTTTAAAATATATTTGAGTTAAGAAAGAAAATTGTGTGTATCAGTCTTGTTGGCAAATCTCGTAAATTTAATACACATCGATGTTTAATTAACTGGTAGATTTAAATGAAAATTCCCGGCTACTTAAAATCATAATATCTAACGTACGTAAAACAAGAAATCGGAGACTCGTCCGAAGTAAATTATAAACCGTAACACGACAATCTGCAACTTAATGACTACAGTATTTCGCATTATAGATTATGAGAAGTTGAGAAGAGATAAATTATAATTTAATGTGACACAGATTAAATGATCTTATCAGTACTTATAACAACATAGTCAACTATACTCATATTCTTGTGTAAGAAAAAAGTAGTGAAAATATCTCACTGAGTTACAATATCCTTACAGGTAAATAGCCATTACAGAACTCTGTGTTAGTAAAATGCCGGAAAAAATACCAAAATCTCCATACATGTGACAGTAATTGAAAGTTTATAATCAGGTTGAAGGTTTGCAATTGCAAAGAACCCAATCGTATTCCAATCACGCGCAGCACATACGGTGTAGGTTCACAGCAGTGCTATATGCAGCCTTTTAAGTTTATAACATTATGCAGCGTCAGTTAACTTTATAACGTTGGATTTACTGTAACGGGTATTGAGAAAATACACGTTCGAAGGAAATGTTATATAAAAAAGAGAAAAGTTAGATGTGATGGTGTATAGATCTTATATTTTTCGTTCCAGCAAGAATTCGGAAAACAAATATTATGGAACAATATATAAAATAATAGAAAAACAAGAACTATAAGACAAACCTTCCATTTACCTTCGTTAATATTTCTTTGAATAAACTTAACAATTCTGGCCAGGTGGGTTAAGGCGTTCGACTAGTAATATGAGGGTCGCGGATTTGAATTTCCGTCGCACCAAATATAATCGCCCTTTCAGCCGTGGGGACGTTATAATGTTACGATCAATTCCACTATTCGTTGGTTAAAGAGTAGCCTAAGAGTTAGCGGTGGGTGGTGATGACTAGCTGCCTTGCCTCTACTCTTACACTGCTGAATTAGGGTCGGCTAGCGCAGATAGCCTTCGTGTAGCTTTGCGCGAAATTAAAAAAAAATAAAAACTTTCTTATAAAATAAGATACTGGCTGAATCAGTGATGTCGAGAAACCCACTTGTTGAGAATTGTATATACAAAAACGGCTCGTTTGGGTTGAGAAAATATTTTTTTCTATGTAAAATATTTTCTCAACCCAAACGAGCCGTTTTTGCACATAAAAAAGATGGCTAAAGAAATTGGAATATGTAGGATATGTAGAAAGTCATCAATTTGTGCGGTTTACAACTGATTGGCTTTGTCATCCACTACATGATCTTGTTATAAATAAAACTTCGGTGTCAAACATTCGTGCTTAATCTTGGCTGTCAGACTAAACCGATCAACCATGGACTGAAAATTTCTAATGGCAATACCGTATCTGTTTCATCGTTCTAATAAATAAAGCATGACAAATCTCTATATATTTACGTCAATAGATAGTTGTGAAGTATCCTATTGAAGAAATTATCGGTAAATAAATATGACAAGAAAACAAGTTTAAGGAACACAGTGTTAGACGACAAAAATAGAATTCAGAGTTGGAACTTTTTATGAATCCTTCATATTTTAATTTAAATATATTAAAGTTAATATTAAGCACAGCAGGAACCTAATCAGCACCCACTGCTATGTCTGAGCTTCTTCGTATAGTGAGATATGCTAATAATTCATATATATATATATATATATGTATACACGTATGTATAGTTTCAGTTTCGGTTATGAAGCTTAAAATTCAAAGTCGGGACGTAGTAATACTAAGTCACACTTAGTTTCATAACTAATCAAAAGTTCAAATAACAAAAATATCTCTTACACAATATATTGCTTTCTTGGAAGTTTGTTGAATATACAGCTTTTACGAACTTTTTTATCACAAATTATATTCCAACAAATTTAAAAGTACTTCAAAATTTTCTAAATTTCATATAACTAAAGCACATGATTTCAATAATATGTCTTTTTAACAATAATATTTACTCAAACACATAATTATCATGTTCACACAAGTAAATTTTTTTATATTTATATTCATGATGTTCGGAAAACACGAAGGCTCAAAAAGTCTTGAGCGAAATAAAATAGAAACCACATAACCCTAGTGCTTCTGACCTTTCTTATTCAATTTGACCCTGAAGAAAGGTCCACCTTCAAAAAGCGCTAGGGTTGTAGGGTTTCTATTTAATTTTATATTAATAAGTATTTGTAACTAACCAATTTTATTCATATTGTATACTTACGGCAAGCAAAATTTTAACTAAATAATAACCAAAATGTTTAATCAGAAGTTCGTAAGCTTATCATATAGCTAACCCTTGAATTAATCTTTACAAATATTTTGCCGTCTTCCTTTTGTTTCAATCATTAGTCCCCCAGAGGCTCAGTGGTATGTCTGCGGACTTACACGCTAAAATCCAGGTTTCGATACCCGTGGTGGGCAGAGGAGAGATAGCCCATTGTGTAGCTTTGTGCTTAATTCGAAACAACAACAACAATCCAATCGTTATTCTAAATTCGTGAAAAGCGAAGGCATTTATTATATATAGTGGATTAAACAGTGAAACTAAAATAAGAATTGTCTCTATAAGAAGGTTATATTGCATACTAAGTGGCAGGATAAGAAAAATACAGAAAAAGGGCAATAAAAATATTTGGGCAATATATATCCTAAAGGAATATTCAACTGAATAAATTTATGCCGTAACTTACTTACATCTTAAAATTAAAATATTTAGCACAAATTACCTGTTTGTTCCGTTAATGATTTCAACAATGCATATATATGCTAGCCAAATGTATTGACTTATCTTTAGTTTTGTGTTTGGCATTAGAAATCAATAATCGTAAATGATATGAAAAAATATAATTTATACGCCTCTGATTTTGAACAGAAATAAACAAATTATATAAATTGTGGGCCCGGCATGGCCAAACACGTTAAGGCGTGTGCTTCGTAATCCGAGGGTCGCTGGTTCGCGCCAAACATACTCACCCTCCCAGCCGTGGGGACGTTATAATGTGACGATCAATTCCACTTTTCGTTGGTAAAAGAGTAGCCTAAGTGTTGGCGGTGGGTGGTGATGACTAGCTGCTTTCCCTCTAGTTTTACACTGCTAAATTAGGGACGGCTAGCACAGATAGTCCTCGAGTTGCTTTGTGGGAAATTTAAAAACAACAACTATAGAATGTGAGAAAAATAACAACACATATGCAGTTTACGTGATTTTTATTGCAACCTAAAAACAATAAACTTATTCAAAATGTTATATTGTTTAAAATTTATTATATTCTGTTATTAATGAATTGTATTAATTAATTGTTATTAAATGTTTATTCTATACTGCTTCCTTATGCGGGAGTTGAAATTAACAAACGGCTGCTAGCTTTACTAATCTTCATAATCGGGAAATAGAAGACAAGTATTACAAGAACTAAAATAATGGAAATAGTTTTGAATGAGTAAGATTGTTCCTTTGGTTTTGAATTTCGCACAAAACTACACGAGGATTATCTGCGCTAGCCGTCCTTAATTTTTCAGTGTAAGGCTAGAGGGAAAATAACTAGTTATCACTTCCCACCGCCAACTCTTTGGCTACTCTTTTATCAACAGATAGTGGAATTAATCTTCACTGATAACGTCCCCACAGCTGAAAGGCGAGTCTATTTGGTGGGATGGGGATTCGAATTCTCGACCTTCAGATTACGAGTTGAGTGCCTTAACCAGCTAGCCATCCCGGGTCTGATTAAATAAGAACTACGATTGAAAATTTATTTAGGATTTACTAATGCATAATGCTTTTTTCTATAATAATTCAACATGTTTAGAACACAACAGAAACTGTACATTTAAGCTATTATGTTTTTTTATAAAACAAATATAAAGGGATTATGAACATGAAATTATATTTTGTTTGTGAAAATGTATTGTATTTTATAGTGAATGACAAATAAATTATTGTTACGAAAAGAAGTATCTAGAGTCTTTGCGAAGCATGAAGAATTACAAAATATTAAAGAGTAATTCTAGTATAATATATAAAAATAACATAATAAGCAATTATTGGTTGATTTGTAAAAGGCCAGCAAGTCAATATGGGTCTGCAAAATCGACAGCACTAAGTTCATTAAGGGCTGTGAATATTTCTGTCTGAAATATTTCTTAATTCCCTTACCTTTAGACATTGATTTTTATTCAATAATAATTAATAACATATGAACTTAACTGGAGCTTTACCGCTACCATTAAAGTAAACATTAGTTCATATGTTACTAGTTATTATTGTATAAAGAAATCAAAGTCTAAAGGTAATAGAATTGATAACATTTGAACTAATGTTCACTTTAATGGTAGCGGTAAAGCTTCTGTTAGGCCTAAAACTATACTTGCAAATCGCAAGAAAGAAGCTGAAGTTAGTTTCTCTCTTTTTTTAATAAAATACTCACGTACAACTGATGCACAAAGAGAAATAAAAAAACCTTATGAGACAAATTTGCCCATATTTTCCAAATGAAATTCCCAAAACCCACTACCACTCCTTCCAGTGGCTGCCCAGTTCCACCTCCTTCAGGTTCAAGTGTTTCCACGGGTTCATCCTCTTTTGCAGCCCCGAGAAGTAAATCGACCATTTGTTCACACCATAAGTCATTGGAATCTTTCTTCACAGACAGAGTCCTGCCTACTTGACCCAGGACAGGGTCCATGAAGTTTGATGGTTGCTCATTCAATAAAGAAAAAATGTGGTCGTCAAGAGGTGGTCTCCCTGCCACACTCTACTCCACATAAATAAAAATGGTTACTCTGATTCAGTGGAACTGTTGAAGTTTTCGATCAGATATAGATGTCATTAAGGACTTGATTGATTCTTACCATTCCTTGTGTCCCTTCTTTAAAAAGACGTTTCTAAAACCTTCTAATACAGTTACTCCTTGGTAATTTTCCTTGTACAGAAACAACAGGTCGTGTGATGGACAAGTGCGTAGTGGGATTGTATTGCTGGTTGATTAGCATGAGCCCACCCTGTCTTTGTCATTTGATACTCCCTTGGAAGTTGTAGCCATCGTGTTTTCTTGGATCGTTCCATCACTATTCGTTCTCTCTACCTGATTTCTGAAGAGATCATAAACAATCAGACATTGATGCCCTCATTGAGCAGTTATCATACCCCATTTCACTATTGGGGATTTTAATGGACATAATCTCCTCTGAGGTGGTGCTAGAATTTTTGGGAGGGGTCTTGCTATAGAGCTCCTCTGGCTCAACTGGTCTTCTTTGCAGCTACATCCGACTAACCCCAGGTCGACTACCAGAAATCAACCAAGACATAAATAAATTAAGCTTTTACCTTCATACACGTGTGGGGGTGAAGAGAAACAAAAGTTTTTAAGCGCCTTAGGTTTGTCATTGGGTTTTCCTCTCAGAAGTTTTTGAAAACTAAACGACTACCAAGTTTAAAATAAAATAGAGCACATGCTCTTAAACCATAACCTATCCCTCTTCAATACTGGTTCTTATACTTATTTTCATGCACCTAGTCACTGTTTTACTGCTATAGATCTTTCTATCTACTCCCCTTCACTCTTCACTAGCTTTTCTTGGAGGGTCGACAGCAATCCACAAAGCAGTGATCATTTTCTTATCATTTTGAGAAAGAGTGGCCGTGATCGATGCCATCCGATTCGTGTGTCTCGATGGAAATTGGACTTGGCTAATTGGCCTTCTTCCACTGTTCTATCAGAACTTATCTTACCATTGTGTGTAAGCCATCAATAGATGACTAAGTGGCAGCAGTAACCGACTGTATTCTTCACGCGGCTGCTCAGTGTATCCCTAAAACCTCTGCACGTTTCCCAAGATATCCTCGTCCTTGGTGAAAGTCTGCTTGCCACATGATAAGAAAAGTTCAAAAATGGGCTTGGGATACCTTTCGTAGGTATTTCACATTTCAAAACTGTATTTAATTTCAGCAGGCCTGTGCACATATTCGCAGGTAAGACGTCAAAGTCACAAGAAATCTTGGATTAAACACTCTTATAGCATATCCTCTACCAGCACTCCCAAAGTCAAATGGGACAAAATTCGCAAATTAGTGGCCAGTGTACTTCTTACCACCTTTAGATCATGTTCTCTGATGGCTAAGAAGTTGCTGATGCTCAAAGAATTTTAACAATACTCTTAACGAAAGCTTTTCTCATGCATATAGCACTTTTGCTTCATTTCCATCTTCTTAGCCATCAAAATACGAGTAGAACGATCGCCTTTCTCTTTATCGGTTGATAGTCTCCATGACTATAATCGCCCCTATTCACTGGTAGAACTTAAAGTTGCTCTTCATCCCTCTGGTAACACATCAGTTGGACCTGATGATATTCATTACGAGATATTGCGCCATCTCTCTCCTACTATTCTTCTGGTTGTTTTTAACTGGATCTGGTAGGAGAATTTTTCCCTGATACTTGGCGCCATGCTATTTTACTCCTTTTCTAAATTCTCGGAAGGATCCGAAGATTCCTTTGAACTAACGTTCAATTGCTTTGACAAGCTGTCTCTGTAAGAAAGGATGGTTAGTGCTCTTCTTACCAGCTTAGTGTGAGTTCCAAAAAAAGAAGCTTTGCTCAAGTAGCAACGCCTTGTTTCTTTATTTTTAACCTTAAGAAAGCTCATTATACAACGTGGAGCTATGGAATCTTTCGAGGCCACCACTAGTATAGGTTGCGTGGCAAATTACCGATTTTTATTAAACATTCTTTAATGAACAGACTTTTCCAGATCCGTATGAGTTCGACACTTTCTCATTTTTTTTCCCAGAAAAACTTGAAGTCCCACTGAGCTGTGTTTTGAGTGTCACACTTTTCATTAAAAAGTTTAATGCCATCAGTGGACAAATACCCTTACAGTTGCAAACGGACTCTTTGTCCACGACTTTCACATCTCGAGTCAGTCGTCAAGCATGAGGTATATTGAGCAGCAGCTACAGACTGCCTCATGCCTCAATCATTTACTGAAGTGGACAACATACAGCAAATGGTTTTAACCTTTTTCTCTTCAAAACTGTTTGCATACACTTTTGTTGTCCTCAGGGTATTCACCCTGATCCTGAACGCCGTATTTGTGTAGTTGTGCTTCCCGTGGTCCCTGAAGCAAAGTTTTTGGGCTTATCTCTGATCGTAAGCTGACCTTTATTCCACCCATCAAGCAGCTACGTATCAAGTGTACAAGGACACTAAACATTCTCTGTGTCTTCTCTTCCGCCTCTTAGGTGCGGATCGATGTTCTATGCTAAAAATCTATTGTGCCCTTACTCGATTAAAATTGGACTATGTTTCTCTGGTCTATGGCTCTGTCGGAACATCAGCCTTGAAAATGTTGGACCTGCTCACCATCAGAGGTTTCGGTTCTGCACTTCTCCAGTTCAGAGTTTGTACACCAAATCCTTCTATACCTTCGTCGTTTGCAACTGTCTTTAATGTATGTTTCAAAACTTCAATCTTTACATCAGCGTGCCACACATGGTTGTGTTATCTATCCTTAGTGGGCCACATTTTTTTTCATAATAGACGGTCTGCCATTGTTTCTTTCAGCATTTGTATCCAAGTGCAGTTGGATGAATTGGGTATATCATTAGATAGCATTAGATTCACATATCAGCTCATTCCACTATGGCTAATTACTATCCCCAAGTTTCACCTTTCTTTGAGTCATCTGAAGAAGGCAGATATTCCTGATTGGAAGTATCACCTTTTATTTGCCGAACATCTTTCGAACCGTCCTTCCATTCCCATTTATATGGATGGTTCAAAATCAGGTTATTCTGTGTGCTCTGCCATGGTTTGTTGTTGCTCGGTGGTTACACACCGAATCCCCTCTACAGTTTTTGTGTTCACTGTCGAATTGTACGCTATTTCTCTAATACGAATTGTATTATTTATACCGATTAACTTAGCTCTCTGTTAGCCCTGAAATCACTTCACGTCAGTTCTCACCCTGTTCTTGTCGATATTCAAAGCCGACTGGCCCATTTCTCTCTATCATCTACTTCTTTACAGTTTTCCTGGATGCCAGGCCATGTTGGTATTCGCAGGAACAAGCTCGTTGACGTCGCAAATATGTCAGTCTGCTCCTCCAGCACTACCATCTGTCACTACGGTCCGTTCTGTATTCAAGGTTCGGGTCCATGCCAATTGGCAGTCAACTTGGAGTGAGCAATATCGTAGTAAGCTTTTCCAAATCAAACCATCTATTGCTCTTTGACTGTCTTGCTTCCGTAAGGATTAAAAGGAAGAAGTTATTCTAGCTAGGCTACACATTCATCACAGTTTTTAACTCACCACTTTCTTTTATCTAGTACTTATGCACCAATGTGTGGTCTGTCAGACACTCAAGCCACAATAGCATAGATCTTACTGTCATGCTACCGTTATGATCGAGAGCAACGGCACTATTTTAAATACATTTTTACGGTGGTTTCACCTCTTGACATTGGTCAGTGTTATTGGTGAGTGTGATAATGTCCAAATCAGTTGTGTTTTTTAAATTTTTAAGGGCTATAGATCTTTTTAATTCAATTTAAGATTTTAATCAAAAAATTAGGCCATGTTCTATTTTAGCATAATTGCTTTTCACATATTTTACTGATTTTACTTTTTACCTTTTTACCGGCTGTTTGGTGCAGATAGTCTAGTAGCTTTGTGCCAATAAACACTAAGCAACCAATCAACCAATCTATGGGCTACATAGATTATGTATTGTGTCGCTTTATGCTTGACAACTAATAATTAGGCCTGGCATGGCCTATCGCTTAAGGCGTGCGACTCGTAATCCGAGGGTCGCGGGTTCGCGCCAAACATGCTCGCCCTCCCAGCCGTGGGGGCGTTATAATGTTACGGTCAATTCCACTTTTCGTTGGTAAAACAATGGCCCAAGAGTTGGCGGTGGGTGGTGATGACTAGCTGCCTTCTCTCTAGCCTTACACTGCAAAATTAGGGATGGCTAGCACAGATAGCCCTCAAGTAGCTTTGTGCGAAATTCATAAACAAATAAACAAACAACTAATAAACTTAGTTAAAACGTTAAAGACAAATTTTTCGTTATTTTTTACATCCTGTTGTATTTTCTTTCATTAATCACTTTTACAGTGTATTTAAAATAAATAAAACTGAATAATGGAAAAAAATAAGTAACACATTAGTTTACTTTTACAAAGAAGTATGGAATTTTGTGCAGAAAGGTTTTAGTATAAACAAATCTCAAAGTTGTTGGTAAAAGTTTTTTATTCAAATTACATGCACATCTTGTGAAGATATGTGGAAATATTTCCACACACATACACACTTTGTAAAGTTTTCTGTGTACTGAAATGTTCTGCTAGTCTAGACACATAACAGATACGTCGTCCCTTATGGCCATGTTCATAAAAAAAGGTGTTCAAGTTAGAACAAACCCTATATCAAGTACAACATGTTAACATAGAACCGACATTCACAAAATTAACAGAATATTAGATACATTTAAGGACAAAGCTTCAGATCCAGAAGGTGTAAAAGCCTTCATAAGAACCATAATAACCAACCTGTTGAAATCAATATTGGATAATTGACGTAGAGTACGGGTAACTTTCCTGAATATGGACTGGTGCCTTTATGAAATTAATACTCACATAAATCAAAAATCACTTTTGTCCTGAATGCCATTCAATAACTGTCCTAAAAGTAGGATTGGAGAGATCACAGAAAAAACTGTAGTTGCAAGGGTAAACTATCAGATAGAATTACTATTACCATGATTAGTTTGATCCTGAAATAAAAGAGAAATGTATATGAATGCCGCTGAAATTGCAGCTGATATATGAAAAGATTATGAAGGTAGTCAGTACATGTTAGATGTGATAGATGTATCCAATGAAGTAAAGCTGCCTATTTGTGCTGATAAGATACTCAGAATACGCATCAATATAACATATGAAGCACAGAAGATGGCAATCACATTGAATGACTATCAAAACAGATCTGTTTCAAGAACCGCAACTCTTAATCATCTACAACATTGATTTAATCCCTCCTTAACAGTCCAACAAGATGCCATGCTTAAATATTTCATGATAAGATTATGATGCATATTAGAGTCTGTAGCCAAGCTTAAATCGAAAGTAAATTTGAATCACCCCTTAGCAGAGTGAACATATGGTATCAAAAATCAGTAATGACATCAATTTTGCAAAATCCACAGCCATGTTCTGCACATTCAACAAGAGGCATACTGATGAAAAAAAGCTATTACTATTCTCTACAGACACTGCTATTCTTCTGGAACAAGCACTGATAACTCAGCTTTACAAGGCTCTTAAACTCCATGTTAACAAATGCTAACAAAGTCATTAATGCAATATACGTTGTAGCAGAAGACAAAAAAACTGAAAAATTTCATGTTTGTAGTTTACCAAAGTTTTATTTGTTCTATACAGGATTGTACAATGCCTTTGATCAATGTGAGGTTGACAAATATATATAAATCATTAGTTTTAAATGATAAAAAAATATACTTTATTAACCTCTACTACACCTCATAGGTCTCAATAGCACAAACAATGCTTGCAAGAAACATTTCTGGTACTTTTCAGTGTGAAGACTATGTATTCTCTTACTGAGTTACTGCTCTTTACAACTGGGACACTATATATACACAATGACTCCAACAAGCAATAAACAAGTGAGTGTGTGATGATAAAACAATGTTTTTCAAACTGGGTAGTACCACATTTTTAAAAATTCATGGACAGTAAACTTTGAAGGAGTAGCAGACAAAAGGTTTTGACGATGTCAGTGTTACATACGTAAAAATTAGGCCGTAAAAATCGTTTTTTTTCTTTCACCACGTTTCAGCAAAATTCGTTATGTAAATGCGTTTGTGACAAGCAATGTCCACCCCAATGCTTCTCGTCCAATCGTTGAGCACACCTATTTTGGTGCAACTTTTGGTACTTGTATCAAAAACTTATTAGAAATTGACATGGACGGTTACTGAAGTAAGGGCTACTAAAAAAAAAAAAGGTTGGGAACACTGGCCTGAAAGGTGCCTCAGGAGATAATCATTGTTATAGATACATCATTAGAATAATTTATCATCACATCTCAGATTTCCAAGCTGGAATGTGTAAAAATCAGCCTAGAAAAAAAATGTCGATATATGGTTAACAATGAAGCAGTAAAAAAAACAAACAAATCAACACCTATTTAAGCAGTCATCATAACTAAAAATTATTTCTTCAGGAAACATTGTGAGACAACTGGTTTGGAATTCGTCTTTTCATAAAAAAACATCATTTTGGATAATGTTGATGGAGAATTCAAGTTCCTTTAAACTGCATAAGAATGGGTTTAGAAGACACAAAATAGTTTCTCTTTCAGTTGTTGAAAACATGAAGCACAAATAGACAGTGCCACCAGAATAAGTGTTGTGACTGACTGACAGGTAGTATTATAATAAAAAAAACAAAAAACAATTCATTGTTTGGTTCCCTGACGGATGGTAGAAATTATAGCAGTAGAATGGTACAACCATCAACTAAATATAAGTACAAGGTCATGTAGAGACAAAAGTTAAACAAGGAAACTAAGAAGCTCTTCCCACTGCAACTGTATTGACAAGATATTGATCACCTCCTAAGGTGAAAATGGTAACTGTAGAAGGTTTTCATAAACGTTCATAGGTCATTCTCTAAGAAAAACAAAGTAGCGTTAGGTGTAGCTAGGGAAAACAAAATATGAAAAATCAACAAGACAGTATAAAGCCAGAAGGTAATACCAGCATAAAAAACCAAGAAAACGACTCTTTTGTATTTCGTGTGAGACAATTGGTTTACACGTGAAAGACCAGTGTCTAGCGGCACAACCACAGAGACTGTCATGTCACCTGATACTTAACCTGTTCATTTAGAAAACACAAATTTACGTCTTTTCAGTTTCCAAACCTGTTTATGAACCATTTTACAAATACTGGCTCTATCTATAGAACTGAATGATGAACAATGTATTTTCTTTCACGACTATTTCCAGTTTTGCTTTGTGAAGGCTTAAAATGTATTTTACTACTGAAAGTATTCTATATTTTATTACACAAAAGTACTGTAAAACAATAAAACAAATAATTTCAAATTAAAATATTTAGTATATGTACTTTACTACGATTTTGCTCAACTTAAATGTGCACTTGATCCATTGCATTGGAGAAAACATAATTTCGAATTTCAAAGCAAAGCATTTACATAAAATTTCAAAGCACTTGTAATTTTTATCTGAAATTTTCAATAATTTGAACAGCATTATTCTTTATGTGTTTTTCATTTTAGTTTAAAAGAAATAAAGAAACAGTTTGGCTCACTGTTGTAGTAAATACGTATCATTTGCTTACTGGTTGTACCAATATGATGTTGTTTTATAGTTATTTAAAATTGAAGTTTAGTTTGTAAAATATATGAAGAAAATTGAGATAATAAGGTGACTTACATCACACTTAAATACAGTTTTAAGTAAATAGACGATTAGACAGATGATGTATATCAGAGTCTATAGCCAAGCTTAAATCGAAAGTAAATTTGAATCATCCCTAGTTGTTTGTGTTTGTTTGTGGACTTTCTAACTCTGATTGGGATTTACAGAAACTTTAAATAGCCTATTGTTCACAGAGCAGCAAAACTCTTTTAGCCAACCTTCATAGATGTAATTGCCTCCTCTGATCATTACTCTACATAATGCCTGAGTTTCAAAATGCTTGGTTAGATACCGTTCAGTGACGAAAAGACAAGAGTCGTCTCTAATCTACTTGTAACTTCCAACCTAAATCTGTACATGATAAAGGAAAGACTTAAAAAGTTCCAGATATTCTAGGGTGCTTGACTTTTCTCACAAACTGAATCAACTGTTCTCGCTTTGTATTTGTTTTCTGTTGGGACAGAGATAAGTCTCCGGCTTTACAACGTTACACTCAAGGGTTCGATTACTCTCAGGAGACACAGCAAATAGACAGATATAGCTTTGCTATAAGAAAACAGACTCACGCACGAACACACTTTGGATTTAACTGATTCACCGAGTGACTTCAGATATCAAATATGACACGCACTTTTGTCGCCTTGTATACCTTGAAGAGCATTGGAGAAGCTAACTACAATGTGCTATAGATTTTCTCTCTTCACACAGCAACTGTATGCAGAAGAGCTACGTATCTTTCACTTTGTACATAAAGTAGAAGTTTATTTATCATGCAAAAGATAATGTGTATTTTAAGTAATAAAACTGAGATATTTTAGTCTTGTTGTTCTTTTCTGTATCACATACAAAGAGCAAAAATATATAAGATATAATAAGTAAATATTTTATTTAAGACAACACATGCAAATTACTATTTATCATATAATATGAAATCAAAAGTATTGACCACAGAAAATGCATATTCAAGCTGAGCACATTAAAAATATTCCCTTTCGTAAAGTTTCCTGTTTTGTTGAATTCCGCACAAACCTACATGAGGACTATCTGCGCTGTCCGTAATTTTGTAGTGATATACTAAAGTGAGAATAGCTAATAAACATCACTTACCACCAATTCTTATTATATTCTTGTCCACCAGGTAGTGGGATTTAACTGCGACTGCTATAATGCACTTACGACCAAAAACGACCAGCGCAGCTTTTAAAAATATTTTGATATGTTAACGGTGTCAACCGCTGGTACAGCGATAAGTCAACGGATTTACAACGTTAAAATCAGGGGTTCGATTTCCCTCGGTGGACTCAGCAGATAGCCCAATGTGGTTTTGCTATAAGAAAACACACACACAAACACACATGTGTTAGCGGTACAGGAGCCATAAGACCTAAATTTTACAATCTGACTGGTCGCGCTCAGCCATTTTATGAAGTGTACTTACTATAAACTTTGTACAATTCAGGGATATAAACTTCTGTAATAGTGGCAGTATGAGCAAATATTCTGTCTTTGATAGAACGAAATTGTCCATTAGTTTTAACGTTAAAAAATAAGTATATATATATGTATGTATATTTCGCAAGTTTATGGCAAATTCTATGGGTAAAATACATACATTTTCGGGTTCTGAAGTCCTATAGACGCAAAAGTATTGTTGTTTGTTTGTTTGTTTTGGGAATTCGCACAAAGCTACTCGAGGGCTATCTGTGCTAGCCGTCCCTAATTTTGCAGTGTAAGACTAGAGGGAAGGCAGCTAGTCATCACCACCCACCGCCAACTCTTGGGCTACTCTTTCATCAACGAATAGTGGGATTGACCGTCACATTATACACCCCCACGGCTGGGAGGGCGAGCATGTTTTAGCGCGACGCGGGCGCGAACCCGCGACCCTCGGATTACGAGTGCACGCCTTAACGCGCTCGGCCATGCCAGGCCAAAAGTATTGTTAGAAATTGTGTTATTTTTAGTGACGATTATGTGGTATTTGATAATCCATTATTTATGGTAGCTGCACTACGGAATTATTAAAATTTCATTTATTTAGCTAGAAAGTTTATGTCAATCTGAAAAATTTCTCAGATGAATTTCTAGATGTCAAGTGAATGAAAACTTGGATCTTCCTTTTTACATTTTTCTTCTTGAAATGGAAAGTTAGAAGTACTTGTTAATCCATTGTTTATATCAAATATTTTTTGGTATGATTGAAAATGCATGACTTTAGATAGATTATTTGTGATGCTTTGAAGTTTTTTATTTGTGTTCTCAATTGACTTTTGTGTAAGTATGAAATATTGTTTGGATATTTTGTTGCATTGTGTTAGAGTTTTGAAATTTCCTATAAATTGGTTATCTGCTATATAATTACATTTTATAACCTCGGATAAAAGTGTTTATTACTTTATAATTTTTTCAGAAGAGTTATGAGAGAAACTCTGTATTAAGATACAAGTTAATGTTTATAAATTAAAATGCTGCTATCAGTTCAAAACTGTCACTTCAAACGCCATAAGTTCGGAAAAAGTTAGAAATTTTCAAGTATAGTTCAAATATTATAAGTATTCTTATAGTTACGGATTAGATTGGACACAAAGAGAACGAAAAAACCTGCAAAAATGACTAAAATGGAAAATATTTAACTAAACAAATTTTCTTTAAAAATGCATCATCATATGCAGTAAAATAAGAAGCATTTTAACTGTTAAAATTATCCTTGAAAGCAGTATAACGGATCACTTCACTCTGACGTCAAATTTGCGATAATTATAGAGTTCGAAATGTATTGGTAAATTCAATAAACCTGAGTTAATTATTGCATATAAATTTTTAATCAGCGTGTATTTGGTTTTCGGGTTTGTCTCATATGATGTGTTGTCTTTTTTTTCATGTTCGTCAATTATAGGTCTTTGAGAAAAGGGAAAAAATACTAACTTCAGGCTAATTTTGTACTTTGTCATACTTTAGGAATAAATAAAGCTTCAGTAATCTTAAATATCGTTTTATTTGTAAAAAAATATGAAGCAATAAATCTAACTTACCAAGAATACAATATTAAAATTATTAAAGATGAAGGAAATTTGCATCAGATTAAATTTAGGCCTAACAGCTATGATTCGCGTTTGGCCTCATTTTTGTTTTTATGTTTCTCTGTAGGGAGATCTGATGTTTGTATCTGATGTCTTCTTCCAAATATATAAACAGTAAAACATTGAGTAATAAAAGGATGAAACATACCTTCGAAAAATGTGCCATACGTCTGTTGTTTTATTCATTCTTCAGTGTAACACGTGAACAAAAAAGAGTAAGAGAGCTAATCATTTTCCCCAAATTTCCCTGAGAATTTTACCGCGAACAAATCACTCATAAACAAACAAAAATAACAAAATAGAAGCAATTAAAATTAGATCAGTCTTACCAAACCATTATAAAGTTATTTTCTTGACTTATTCTGCTACTTTTTTGCTACTTTGTAGTATTCTTCCTTTAAAACAATCGAATTGTAATTTTTATTGTATATTTTCTGGTAAAGTGGCTGTTAACTCGAGAAAAGAAAAGTTAAGTAATAAAAATATACTTTTGATTTTTTATAGCACATTACTAGAATAATTCCTTGAAAATAAAAATTGTTTTGTTGAAGTTGTTTATGAATTAAGCACAAAGCTATACAATGGGCTATTTGTGCTCTGCCCACAACGGGTATCGAAAGCCTGGTTTTTAGTATTGTTAATCCGTAGACATACCGCTGAGCCACTGGCGGGAATTTTGTTGAAAAAGCTAAGTAAAGTGACCATCGTGTCATCATACTAATTGTTCTCAAAGTGAACAAGTAAAATACAAAGTGTTATAAGTAATTACTTCATTGTTTTATTTATGGATGAAATATGGTTATTTCATCAAGTGTAAAACAATAATTATCATATTTATTATGTTGCTTTAATATACATACGCTTCACTTAGATGTTAGGGTTAATATTTCATTGTATTTTTAAACTTTATAATGTGATTCTTTTTGAATAATAAATCAGCCAAGACGTGTTTGAAAATTTATATATATTGTTAGATGTTAAGAGTGTTGTACATATTAATGTGTTACCACTACTACTATATTAATGCAAAATAGTAATACTATGATCAGTATTGTTTGCTTTAGCTTCTGATACATGTTGCTTTGTCAAAATTAACATGAGTGTTTTTAGAATAGGTCTTCCACCAAATGACGGTGACTCTTGATGTTGTAACTTTTCCACTTTCATCACTGCTGGATAAGCTGTTGGTCATTGCTCATAATTTGGATCTTATCAGGAATGACCAACCGGCGACATTTGGACTTGAGGCATTGTGTAGGCAAGATTGACTACACACTGAAGTGCTTTCAAGCATGGATACGCGATATCCTGGTTCGATTTATGCGAAATATTTGTTAGTAGATTACTGGTTCAGAAGCAAAAGTACAAATATCGCATTACCATGAACAAAGATAGCCTCTGAATTTTTCTTATAATAAGAGTTACGTACTTCAAATGCAATGATAGTGCCTTTGATTTGGTTGACACTTTACGTTACACAACTAAGTTGGAAACGTGGTTTGTGTACTATGATTGCTTTCTATCGCAGATTACTGTTTTTTCTTCGATTATCTGTAAGCTTGAGGACATGCTGTCTTGGCTTTGAAATATAAGTTTTAGAAAGAGCTAAAATTTAGTTTTTTAGCTCAACGTATATGTACAAAAAAGACAGACTTACAGTTTAGCTACACTTTTGAATTTCAAAACGTGTTTATGATTCTTTTTATTAGACAAAGAATAATGTTTAGTTGTTAGGTTTAGCATACACTTTAACGCAGTACCACTTAAGCTTTCTTAAGGCTATACTAAAGGATAAGTTGAAAAGAAATCAAAATTTAACTGTTAGTATACATGTTTACCTGAATCTGTTTTAACACATTATTTGTTGTTTATCCTAAGTTTCAAACTGCGCCAAGTAATATGTATTTATTAAAAAAAAAAGACAAGTAAAACACTATAAACTTATTCTTATTCTTGGTTTTAAGTTCATTTAAGTTTTCTTAAATTCTAAAATAAATATCTGAAAAAATACGAAACTATTACTTTATTAGATTGTTTGGCCTAAGATTATTTGTATATATTCGAAATATTAAGAGGAAGATCAATTATTAATTAAAAAAATACATTATCTAATCCTCACAGGTTTATGAATATTTCAAGTTAAATCACAAACGAATTGACATCACCCTTATTTAAATAGTAGTTATTTTATCCTTTATGCCAAGCCCAAACTAGTGATGCAAATGAGCTGTGTTAGTTGTATCCATCAAGGTATCAATTCTCAGTGTTTGGTGTTTTTAGCCTCAGGTTTGACGCTGAATCATCACAGGGCTACAAGTTAGCATACGGGCAATGTAATTGTTTCTTTGAAATTAAGCACAAAACTACATAATTAGCTATTTATGCTCTGTCTAATATTGGTATCGAAACCCAGATTCTAGCGTTGTAAGTCTGCAGACATATCGCTGTGCCACCGGGAAGCTGGATGATATGAATCACAAATTAAGTAATTGGTGTTTTACGTAAAGATATAGTTCAAACAAAAATAGACTTTAAACATTTCCCTTATGGCTTTCTAACAGTTACTGCTTTCGCAGGTTCTGAGGGTTGCAGGTTCGCAGCCCCATTGCGCCAAACATGCTCGCCATTTTAGCCGTGGGGACGTTATAATGTAATGATCAATCCCACTATTCTTTGGTATAAGAGAAGCTCAAAAGTTGGCGGTGGGTGGTGATGACTAGCTGCCTTTCCTTTAGTTTTACACTACTAAATTAGGGACGACTAGCACAGATAGCCCTCGAGTAGCTTTGTGCGAAATTTAAAAACAAACAAATCATTTGTATTATGGTGATAATTTTTTATCCGTTTTACTTTTATTCTAGTACACATCAATATCAGCCTACACAGGTCGTTTTCAAGCATATTACATTTTTTCATACTTTGAATTTCAATTGGGTTGTTTTTCTTTCACCTTACAGTCTCTTATTTTAAAAATTCAAAGATTTTCACAAAAATGTTATCATAAGTTATTCTTATATTTCCCCACTGTCCTAGCTGTCTTGTCGCCTTAGAGTGATAATATTCCAATAAATAAATGCTCAATTATTAAGCTTACAACTTAAATAAAAGCATAGATTTGTTTATTTTCCAGTAAACCTTCTCTTGAAGAAGTTAATTTTTATAACCGATTATTTCCTTTAATATAGGTACATATATTCAAATATAATTTTATTTTATTAGTTTTATTATGAAAAACCCGAAATTACTTCCCAGAACTATTGTTTAAATAACTTATAAGTTCCTATATTTGTCATCAATTTTTAAGATAACATTAGGAGAGAATAACAAAATAATGTTCCAAGGTTCACACACACACCAATCTCTTAAAGTTTGTTTGTTTTGTTTGTTTTAGAATTTCGCACAAAGCTACTCGAGGGTTATCTTTGCTAGCCGTCCCTAATTTAGCAGTGTAAGACTAGAGGGAAAGCTGCTAGTTATCACCACCCACCGCCAACTCGTGGGCAACTCTTTTACCAACGAAAAGTGGTATTGACCGTAACATTATAACATCCCCACGACACAAAGCTACTTGAGGGCTATTTGTGATAGCCGTCCCTACATAAGCAGTGTAAGACTAGAGGGAAGGCAGCTAGTCATCACCACCTACTGCCAATTTTTGGGCTACTCTTTTGCCAACGAAAAGTGTGATTGACCGTCAAATTATAACAGCTAGGTGGGCGAGCATTACGAATCGCGCGTCTTACGTGCTTTGCCATGCTGTTAGTATAAAACAGATAGCCCTCCAGTGGCTCAGCGGTATGTCTGCGGACTTACACGCTAAAATCCGGGTTTTGATACCCGTGGTGGGCACAGCACAGATAGCCCATTGTGTAGCTTTGTGCTTAATTCAAAACAACAACAAAACAGATAATTATGTGTAGTCATAAAATATTGGTCAGATTGCAGTAAAGACTACCTTATATACATATATTAAAAATATTAAATGTGTGCGTAACTTAAAATCAAATATTCAAAAGATATTCCATTCTAAGTAGAATATACATTAAAGAGATTGGAAAGATGATTCAATTGAAAGCATAAACAGTAAATTGAATACAGAACATGAAACCCTTCAGATATTGGATATGGAAGTAATGTAGGATCGAGAGTAACCTGTAAGAGAAATAACTTGCATTAAAATACAAGTCACTCACTGTACAAAGAAATTTTGGTTGTGTTACGCTTTTACCATTTCTTAATCCTCTGACAAACTAATGTTGTTACAGTTTAATGTACAGTTTTCCTTCTGATAAAACTTTGAGGATAATTAACCCAGCACGTGTAAAACGTATGATATATACGTTACGAGAAATACGATAATATTATAAAGCAAGGCCCACAGCGAAGAATATTGCCTGAAGCACATTTTCATTATCAAATCTTAACCAGTAAGAATATTTTTTCTACAAAAAATATGTTTTAATGAAAATACGTAATTTATATAACGTTATGTAAATTAATTACTTTAGGAAAACATCATTTATTACTATTTTTTATATTTACAGCAATGTCATCATGTTTTAGAATTTTTAGGTTTTTTTCCTAAATACAATTTTGCATTGAGATATGACTAACATTCTTCTCAGTGAGGAAGAATATTTCCAAAATGTTTGCAAGTTCATTTATAAGCAAGAATAAAATAAAAAATACAAATAAAATTGAATACAACGCAGATTGGGATATGATAAGAAACCCTGAAAATGGTGCATTTTGACTATAATATCAGGTACACGCTATTATAAAGAACAAAATATCCACACACTTTCTTCTCACAAATTCAGCAACTTGTCGTGAAAATAAAGTAATTTCATCTGATCTTTTAAACTTTAATAGGTTTAGTATGATATGATCCTGAATATCAAATTTTTTTACAAGTTTCTTTCTATAAAAAACTTCATATTTTTTTCATTTTATTCAATTTGTTATGCCCCCCAGTGGCTCAGCGGTATGTCTGCGGACTTACACGCTAAAATCCGGGTTTCGATACCCGTGGTGGGCAGAGCACAGATAGCCCATTGTGTAGCTTTGTGCTTAATTCAAAACAACAACAACATCAATTTGTTATTTATGATATTAACTAAGAAACTGTACCACAGACAACAAATGTGAATACTTAATTATGCTTTGTCTGATGCAAAATAAGAATCACATACCATTCAGATCTTTAAGCTTGAACATTATAAATATCAAATAATCAATCTCACTACATGTGAAAGAATACACTTGTAAAAAAGCACTTCCAAATTATGTTGCAGAATCGTTCTCGAAAAGTATATTTTAAAATTCATTACAGGATCACGTTGCAAAATTACAGTTCGTCCTTCAAATTGTGTTATTATTTCTGACTAAATTAAAACATTTTTACGAATTGCAACAAAACGATGTTTCAGTCACTGTAGTCTATTGACATTGTTTCAATATAAGCTTTAAAACAATAAACTATATTGTGTACATATATCACATAGGACACGCTTTAACATGCATATATATTCAGCTCATTTACAATCCATTAACCGATTCAATGCATCTACAACTGAGGCTTATTATGTTACAGAGTTGTTCCACTTAATTGTGGCGCATTTCTTAGCTTTTCAAATGAGTGTTTGCTTAGCGTTTCCAAGTGATTAATCTGTTTACCATTATTTTGAATTTGTAACACATTATGGATCTGTTTGCCAATTTACAAAATATTATGTTAAAATGTTTGTAAAATGGCAAACAAATCGTAATCTTTATTTAGAAATAAATGATTATGAACTAAAATCAATATTATTTGGACTTCAGTCTTCTTATACGAGTTAAATCAAGTACAATGTTATGTGTCATTTTGTTATAGTTGTCTTATTTACAGTTTAGTCATTAATCCCAAATAATTTGTGATCGGCATTTAATTTTAGTTGTTTTGAATTTTGCGGAAAAACTACTCTTGCCATCCCTAATTTACCAGTGTAAGATAAGAGGGAAGGAAGCTAGACATTGTCACCTACTACCATATGCGGTTGACCGTCACGTAATATCACACCCAATGCTGAAAGATGTGATGGGGATTCGAGCGCTCTAACCACCTGCTCCCGCCGTATCTTTTAATTTCTTTAAACAAAGAATTTTTATCTGAGGATAGTTGGTCCAGTTGGCAATTCTATAGAATGAGCATGTTCGGAAAGGGGTACACGAACTTACGACCCCCACATTGCGAATCAAAACAACCAACCTAGGGGTATGTCAAGTCTTACCTGATTATAGTTACCTATTTTAATTAGTTATTAAATTAAACTCTATATTATCTTTGTTAATATCGCATGTTTCAATTATGTAGAAAATATTGTGCAACTTATATAAAATAACTTTGATTGTGCAAAGCAGCAAATTACGTGATACCAATGGTCTTTATAAAGTTACAGTAGATACGAATGTATAAAACCTACATTTTGACATTTGTTTTCCCTTTTTTAAGTAGAGTGATGCCATCAAACGTTTATCAATTTTGAGGATGTTATGCAATAGTCCTTTTAAATACAAAATATTCATATACTCACACCGTAAAGACATGTTTAGATCGTGAATTCGGATTTTTCCATACGAGGATATTCCTTCTTCAAAATAACATTGGTAATAAAAGGAATGCGAATCAACACAAGGAAGCAGCATTATCCAAAATAAAAGAAAGATGTCTAAAAAATGCGGCGACTTAACATCTGAAACCTGTGAAGCAAAACATTGGTAACATTACCTAGGCAAAGGTACGTAACAAAATCAAGAAGGATGGATCTTCAGCTGGAAATAACAACACAAATCATCTTTAATCATCACATTCCTCAAGAATCTAGAGAATAAAATTGTTACTTGTGATATTTCGTATGAAGACATACAGGTTAAGTTCGATAAAATTGTTGAAATCGGTCCTGAGAAACCGTCCAATGGATTGTGGAAAAGGAATGGAGTAAGGGTGTATTCTGAGCATTCCAGTTTCACTTTTTTTTGCTATAGTCCTACATTGCGTTGCCATTTTCAAGATGCACAATCATCAAATAGTTGGATGTGCCAACTGGATTGAAGGAACGGGATTTGACTGGAAAATCGTTTTAATATAACACATTCAATCTAAGTACACATTTGTAAAGATGCGTAATTACGATCCCATAATTAAATGAAAAATTTAAACAAATAATGTCAAAGAGATGAAAAATAGCTATTACATTTATATGATGGATGAAACTTAATTTGTAATTCTGAAGGCAGATAAGAGAGATCTTTAGCATAACAAAGGCAGTTACACGACGATGCTTTAGCTGATGGGTGTGTTAAGGACCCTTAGAGATAACATTGATTAATGAGTTTTTATGCTTACGGATATAAAATATTTTAAGTTTATTATTTATGACACATTGCGAGCTATGGTATAATAACTGTAGACTGTAATTTTTATGACTTTTTTTACATGAGTCATAAAGTGATATGCATAAGTACTTCAGGAAACTGGGCTAACAGTAACGTGTATTCAAATACATAAGCTTTTATTTAATACCGAAGGCAACTTCAAAAGTTAAAGTATGACCACAAATGTCCAAGTTATACATGAAAATAATCTAGCATATCCACTTGAAATTTATACACATTCATATTAATACTTATATCATAATTACAGCTTTTCCCATGTACCAACAAAATTATTATGTAAATAATGTTTATCCAATCTACTTGATATAGGATAAAACAACCTGTTTATTTACTTCAGCATTTTGGCTGAATCTACCTAAGTATTAGCAAGACGAAATGGATATACAAGATTTACAGGAGAATCTAGAAATATTAATAATGAAATCGAGACACAGGGCAGCGTGGCTTGCGCCAAAAAACAGCCTACAGGATATACTAAGTGTTAGTAACATGTATTATATTATTTGATAAATTGTTATTGTATACTATAATATAGTAATATATTATATAATAAATCATTCTTTCTCCAATTGTCATGGAAAGAATTTAGTGTACCATGAAGGAGTCTATTTGATGCTGTTTCTGTGTTTGAGTATTTATGCATAAAATCAGATGAGCCTGTTCTAGGGACTTTATATGCTGTTTTGAGTGATGTATTTTGTATTTTTTGTAGTTTGATTTTTTACTTATTTTGTTATGTTTATCTATGCCGGGGCTGTGTATTCAGTTACAGGTCGAATGAATGTTTTGTAGTTTTTTAATGTTGTCGGCTGTTGCTCCACTGTTTTTACCAGTTAGACTCCTAGTTTGTCCTTCATCATATTTTGCTTTTAATATTATTTATGTGTTTTATATATGATAATTTTTAGTCAAATGTTAATCCTAAAAACTTGGCGGATGTATCAGTCTCAAGAAGTGTTCCACACATGTTGTTATTTTTTGTATTTTGCTAATTGTGTGAAAATACCAGTTGGTTTTTTGTTGTGTTTATTTGATTCTATATATTTTGCAGTAAGCATTTATTCTATTTATCTGTGGTTGTATAGTTGTAGCTGCAATTGATGGTGTGTGGACACTTTTCCAGACTGCAGCATCACCAGCGAACTGTGACGAGTATCCATGATATGGATAATTCAGAGACTTATCGTTAAAATACTCGATAAAGACGATAGAGCTAACTACCCTTCCCTGAGGAACGCTCGTCTCCGGAGTAAATAACTCTGAGAAGATTCCCTGAACATTTATTTTACATTTTCTATTTTCCAAAAAGTTAGAGACCCAGCAAATTATTCCACGTGGTAGTCACATTTATGACACGAGAAACCGGAAATAATTGTGCCATACAGTGTCGAAAGCTTTCTTAGTATCAAAAAAGCATGCGACAGTTCATGCGACTATTGATTCAGTTCGTATGACTAGGTGATCTGTTGTTTTCTGAAGCCATTTTGTACTTTAGGTAATTTTGATATTATCTTCAAAAATGCGGAGAGTCTATTGCTGATTATTCGTTTAACAAGGCACTGTTGTTTTTATCTCTTAATTGAATAAGCTGTCCTCCGTTAGCATTTGTAGGCTTTCATTCAAAATTTGTATGCTCATAATTAAATTTCCTATTGAAATGGCATTTTGATCGTGGGAAAAGACGTTGTTGAATACATTTAAGTCTATTGTTTTAGTTGGTGAACAATATACTCCAGCTATGGTAAGATTTGATCGATTATTTAGGAGAACATCGACCATCATGTATCCATTATTATTACTCATTTGAATTTCTGTTACTGATAAATTTGATTTGTATAACAGGACAATTCCCCTGTTTGTTCCCAGGTTATTAATTCCATCTCTTTTGATAAATGAGTAGTTATTTTTTCTAAATCTATGGTTTTTTAGATAATAGTATTTCACTTATTATAACTATTTCAAGGTTAGTTTGTCTAATCATGTATTTGATCTCGCATTTCTTGGAAGCAATTGCACCTTGAATGTCGATATGTACAACGATGAATTTAAGATGATAAGAGGTATTCCCTGATTGTTGGTATTAGTTGTGGAGTGTATGGTGTTATATGTTTTTTGCTGTATTTATTAAGAGTTCGATGTAATTTGTTGATTGTATCGGTTTTGTATATTATGGAATTAAATCTGTGATGATTTTAATTATCTCTGCACTCATCTGTGTCTTTTACTTTGTATTTGCTTTTGTTGTGCTGTTATTATTTACTTGTGTTTCAGTTGTATGGGTGTTTTTATATCGTTCTTGTGTTGTGTTATTTATTATCCTTGTTTACTTTTGTTGTTCACTTGTTTTCTGTTGTTATTTTTAGTTTGTCGTCAGATCTAGTGTTGGATGTATGTAACTTATGCTGTTAAAAATTTGTTTTGTAATTCCAGTCTGTTTACTGAAATTGTAGAAAATTCTCAAATGTAAGAATCAATAATATATATGTGTTTGAATGCACAAGTGTGTAGTTAGTATTGGTGTGTAGGGTGACATTTCTAGAAACTCTCCTCACACGTATAAAACGTAACCAACGCAACGCGTTGAGAGACAGTATATATTATTGGTTAGCTGCAGTTGGTAAACTATAAACCTTAAAAGCTATAACTGTGACTAACGCTTATTAATTGGAAAATTCAAATATTGACTGGGAACGTTTATCGATTTCAAACATCAGAAATCATTTAACTTCAGCGGATTAGCATCAGACATTAATATTTTTACGAAGATATTATGTAACTTGAAAACTGCTCGTGTGTGACGAACGAAGAGCTAGCTAACTCCTCATCAAGTGAATTGTACCTATGAAAATTCAGAAATCAACATAATATCAAGAACGTTTAGGATCTGATAAAAGAATTAATATTGTTTTTAATTTTGTAAAACTTCTATATATAAATCATTATTTGTAATAGCCCTTATTATAAATTATTGTATTGTTGTTTGTATATTAAAATATATTTGTATTAAAAAAGAAAGAAAACCATGTACATCAATCTTGTTGGTTAATATAAATTTGACAATAATTAATTTCTAAGTTTAAATTTTCGTTTAACTGAGTTTCAGGCTATTTCGAATTGTAGTACGTAACATAATAAACTGGGACTCGTCTGTAATAAATCGTAACACGTAACACTAGTAACAAAAATTTCATTAAAGTCACAATGGATTCAGTGTGCTTGTAATATCCCAGTTGGGCAATCTATATCTATGAGATTTGTGTAACGTGCTGCCTAATACTTCCAAGAACTCCTGGCACTGTTTGGGTTGGTTCAGACCTATTAGCAATTAAATAATGTCAGTTATAGCTAGCTTGTTTTTGTTTTTTCGTGACGATAGTTACTTCATTCAGTTGTAATACAGTGACCCTCTCCATTTGATATCTTGACTCTACGGATTGTCTTTGGAACCTCTTGATGAGTGAATGAACTTTTAATGATGGAAACAAACTGCGCACATATCTGGAACTTCTTGAGAGCAAGTCTCGTAACATAGTAACAGATATTCAGAGTAAAGGCGATGCTACTAAAGCCTCTGAGAATGGAATGTTTCTTCTATGAGCATACGTGTGAAGAACGTACGCAAGATATTATCAAACATCAGTTTAAATGCCTCTGTTTTAGTTACTTGTGTATCTTTGGTTACAGCGACGTGTAAAAAATAAAACAGAAAAATTATAGGCACGTTTCTGTTTTAATATAATTAACACATAAATAACCAACAATCTATGACTAAGCCGTAGCCATTTCAGTTTTATAAAATGCAACGAATAGGTGTTTTTGTTTAATCTATCTATTAAAATATATCTTTACGTTAGAGTGATGTAATTTCGTGCGTATACATACTCTTAGATTTTTTTTTAGTTTATAGCGTACAAGGAATGAAAATCAATATTTTAAATATATTCTCCAGCTGAAATATACATACATATATGTATCTTACACGCTACTGACTACGTATTAATTTATAAAGACGACATCTTATAATTATGGATTCATAGCAAAAGTTTCTATCGATTATATTGTTTAAACATGCTGTCAACGTTCAGGGTAAAAATACATAACAAAACAGGTGTGATACGGAACAGGAAGAATTGTTAAAAGTAAGCTTACACAACATGTATACATATAAATTTGTATGAGAACAGCGAGAGCTTTGCAAAAAAGCCTTTCAAAGGGAGAAAAATGATACTAATAGAGCTAAATAACAACAACAAAAAACAACTTAATGTTCGAAAATTACCTGCCACTTCTTTTGTCCATTTTGCCTTATCTCACTGGTGTACTTAAACTTCTAGTAAGCAGTGCAAAGTACAAATACGTCCTGCATGCAACTTCAGGTTAGTACACGGTGAGTACCAGACGTTATTTTAAGAAAACAAATTATCTATTGATTTTAGAATTACATTAATGACAATATCCAGTACTCTTTACTGCTGCCTTTGTCATCTGAAGCGACTTAAAAGAAAAATCAATGGGAAAATTGTTTTCGTATGTATAAATACAAAAATAATACAGATTATTTCAAAGGAACAATGAATGTTTAACACCCGAAATTATTACATTTACAAGAAAGATCCCTTACCATTTATAAGTTTTACAGTTTGGTGTGAAGGTTATTATTTCATGAAAAGTGTGTGTTTTTTAAACCTGTTTTATGCTATTTTCGTTTAAAATGTTTTAAGTGTATTTTAAGTTCGGTCGACTTATAGAATATTTATGCATATCATGAACATTCCAATAAAAATATTATGCTTTCTATTTAGCTTCAAGTATTCGAAAACGTAGAACATCACTGTGAAAAGATGATTTGATCACAGAATCTATGATAAATCTATGGATTCTGTAGATTTATGTTTCCTGATAAATAGATCATTCTTTCTATTTATAATAGTTCATAAATTTTAGTTGCAACCTTAAAAGATATTTCATTTATGGTCCAGTACGAGGGAATACACGCTACATTTAAAAACATTGAAAGATCTGCTATTCACTTTACAGCTATTGCCAGTATTGATTTATATATGACCGGACAAATTACACTTCGCCAAGTAAAATACTTACATGTAAATATATTTTATTTTTTAAATAACTTTTATCAATACATGCAGTTTGATGTGCAAACTTACCATAATATGAATGACTAGTCCAAACCCAAATCATAATAGTAGACAACGTTCTGTCCATTTAAACTTTTTGTCTCTGTAAAATGGATGCTTTAACTTTTGTATTTTGAAGAATTAGATTCTTCTTGCTCAGCAAAGAAATGACATACCATCAATATATTGTATTTTGGTATGTTTATGCGTAAGATCACAATCAGACACTTTACTTGCAATTTTTTTCTTATCGGAGAGTTTAAATACATTAGACTCGTTGCAAATTTAAAGGAAATATCTAAAACGTATTTCTTTCGATTTCTTAGGGCTAATTTTTCCATGCCATTACAGAATGTAAATTTCAACACTATAGTAATGCTTCACTGATCCCTGTTGACAACTGAATAAGCCAGGGTGAGAATACTTATCATTCTTTAGAATTACCATATACTTGTACCGAGGGCATATCATAAGGGTTCTGCTTGAATGAACATACTAATCAAATTAAAGTCTGAAAGAACTATACTGGTACTCCATGAAGTATTTTAGCTATATAGAAAGAAACTAGCTAGAAGCTAACATATGGTACTTGTATATGCTAAAAGAAATCAGTTTAATCGCACGCCATGAATAAATATAAACAATAACACACTGTATTGATATTACCAATATGGTATACTTATATTGTGTATTATTGATAACTGATTTTATTGCCAAGATAATAATGATTCCAAACACTCAACTAACCTGTGCAGAAATTACTTGGCTAATAATAAAATTGTTGGAGTCATTTAAATGATGCAATGCTTCCCAAAGAGCTCTGATCTCAACCCAATTGAGTTGATCTGGGATTTAAGAGATCAAAAACTTGACGCATCAAACACTACTTCTGACAAACTTTATTTGAGCGTATTAGAGAAATTCTGAGTAAAATTGCAAAAGACACTTTGATTAAATATGTTACAGCAATGCCTGAAAGACACTTTGCAGCTATTAAATTAACAGGGACACACATAAACACAAAATATTAATTTTTTTGCTGAACTCAAGCACGTTTTACATGGCACCCAACCTGTGATTTATCTTCCAATGTTCTTTGAAAGAAGTCTGTAATCTAATTTTTTTACTTCGTCCTAACATATTTGTGCAGTACTGTATAGCTAAACTATATAGTTGCTCTCAGTATAGTAACGTATTTATTTATAAATTTCACATTTTATCTTCTAACAAAATATAGAAGGTGTTAAGTTTCCTCACCCGAGTTTTACGAAAACTTCATTTGTTTCCTAAACGACTAGCTCATCAATTTAAACGTTTTTTTTATTTTCTTAGACTGAATTTCTTATTTTTTCCTTTGTAAAGAAAGAAATTTATTAAAATACTGATTAACTGAGCTACACGATTCATATCCAATGAATAAAAAGTACGCTTAGCAAACTAACTGTAACATAAATTTGTTTTTGTTTTTACTCTGAAATTTCGTATATATAAATCAGAAAAAAAAATTTCTGATGGAATTTATTACCTGGATAAATATTTTATTAAAGCCAGAATAAAACATATCTGCATTACCATTTCATACTTTGAACTATTAATTGTCCTTGATCGGTAATAACATATGAATAAAATAATTCGTTTTTCACAATAAATTATTTACAAATAATTAATATTTCAATTTATACCAATCTAAGATACATATGTTTGTGGAAATAGAATTCTTAAGCTACTGTTTCCTGAGGTTTTTGTTCAAACTATCGTTTTCTTATTCATGTAAGATAAGAGAACCTAATCTGTCTTTGTACAATCTAGTTGTGAATATGTCATACGTACTTTATTTATAGAAGCTGTATTAACATCTGTCTATGTAAGAAAAAATGATCCTTACGACAATCTTTATAATGTAGTGAACGATCCAAAACTGTTATATTTCACATGTAAATTTTAATGTTGAAATTTTAACAACAATAACACATGATATGGCTTTTGAAAGTATTGAGTAAAACAAAATCTAAATTTTGTTTCGTTGTAAATGAAGTGTACTTTTAATAATATGCGAATTTTCTTAAGGCAAAGCCACATCAACTCTCTATTGTGTTTACCGAGGAGAATCAAACCACTAATTTTAGCTTTGTAAATCCGAAGACTTATCGCTTTCCCATCAGGGTACGTTTATAATTGATTGTAACAGTTCTTTTTTCTTAACTTTGTGATTACTGATTACCATCGCAAAAGCTATTCACAAATTTGGCATTTAGTTTTTCTAGAACCTGATTCCAGAAGTAATTCATATACTAAAGAGGGTTATTCACACAGTATGGAAACGCAATTAAATTAATTTAAATTAATTCATATACTAAAGAGGGTTATTTACACAGTATGGAAACACAATTAAATTAACTATTTTTTTCCCATAAACTTCACGAGATAGACAGGCACTTGTTCTCCCATATATAAAAAACCGCGCTGACCGGCTAATTAAACTTATGAAACTTTTAAGCCTAAAAGTGGGTTTTCTTGCGGTTCTTTTGTCCCTTTTCTCCAAGCTCACATACAGCTTTTTGGAACTTCATTAAGTGACCCAAATCTTGGCGTAGAACTTTTAGATTTATCATTATCTATACCTACCATGAGTCCTACATGAGCCGTTTGGGTTTGTTACGTATTACAATTTGAAATAGCCTAAAATTGAGTTAATTTGAAATTTACATTTATAAATTAATTAAACGTCGATGTGTATCAAATTTATATTTGCCAACAAGACTGATACACAGAATTTTTAATACAAATACGAATATATTTTAATATGCAAACAATAATACAGTTTATAATAACGGTTATGACAAATACTGATTTATATACAAAAAGTTTTAGAAACCATTTTGAGTCTTTTATTCGAGTTGAACTTTCATGATATCTTGTTGATGGTTCACGATGAGTGAACTAGTTTCGAATTGGCATAGGTACAATTCACGTAACAAGATAGATGGGTTTTCGTTGATTACACGCGAGTTTTTTTCACAGTTTAAGCTATATAATGTTTCCGTGAAAGTCGTAACGTCCGATGTTAAACAGTTTATAATGTTCGAAATCTATAAAATTTCTGAATTTCCCGACTAGTAAGCGTTCGACACAATTACACCTTCTCAGGTTTAGAGTTCATTAACCGCAGCAAACCAATAATATGTATACCGTCTCTCGGCGCGTTGCGTTGGTTACCTTTTATGAGCTTAAAGTAAATTTCTATGTAGTTGAAATTGCACAACATTACTGGCAAAATACTACTTCTTTCGTATAATACATATTGTTTACTCTCATTCTAGAAATTTCTGTAATTGTAATGAATATGCGGTTATTTCGCAGTACACATTTAACAGTGTAAGCCACGTACATTTATAAATATATTTTTAACTAAACAAACGACGATATTAAAATAAATTTATAGTAGTAAATACGTTACAGGTTGAGATAGAATGAAGAAAACACTAAAAAAGAAGAGAAAACTCAAGTATAAAAATACTAAACGTGTTTGAAAATACTTCACGTTCTGTCACATTCACAACATTCCTGAACTTGAGATGAAACACACAACATAAAATAAAACATCCAAGCCAACATAAAAGCCACCGAAATAACAAAACAAGTTTCCAGTTTTTTGTTGCTTTTTATTTTGACGTTGTATTTTCTCGCAGATGAGAAATCGGTCGATCTTTGAACGTCTTGGTTTATTAATTAACCTGCACCAATACCACGATAGCAAAGGATAGGGTTTAGAAAGATGTATCAGCTTCTTCTAAAAAAACTTTTGTACAATGAAATTGTTAAATGGCAAAAACAATTAAACACATTTTTGTAGAAGAGAAAAAGAGTATCAGCGTATTTCACGAAAGTAAAAAAAATCGAACACCAGAGTATTTAAGTTAAGAATAGGTCTCAAAACCATACGATAAACCAATCAGGATAAGCATTACAGTGAAACATGATAGACACATCAATGAAACTGGTTATATTTTCTGGTACATTAACAACGTCATAAATATATAATTTTTAGGCTGACTCATTTTTTCTAAGATAATAGCAAGTTTATGGAAAGCTGCACCAGAGGAGAGAGGTGGAAACATTGAAATGGTTGTTTTTTGAAGACGTAAGATATCGGAAAAATTATTACAGCAAGATTCTATTAAAAACAAGTTAATACATTATTGCCGGAGAAATACAAACAAGCTTCATTACAGCTATCTCAGTTGTAAGTAAGAAAGGTAGCTTGTTGGCTTTCATGTTTTCTGTATGATGCAAAAGTAATTAATTTAAAATAATAATAATGATAAAAAACTAATAATATTATTTTATTAATTCATACAGTAAAAATCACTTTTTATAAATTGCTTAAATAAAATGAGAAAATATACTCTTTACTCACTTCATGTGGTTCACACCATATCATTCGTTGTTCATCAAAACTGATTACATACATAAACACCCACACTGCTACTTCGTCTCTGTTTTCCAAATGGCCTAATGGACCCTGATATTGGACAAAAGTCCGTTAGTACTGAATTTACTTTCACACACATATAAGTTCCTATAATTTACTTATAAAGTGTTTAAATTCCCATATGTATGAGGTGTAAAGTGGACCTACATAAACATTAAAATATACGTTTAAAAAAAGTAACTAGCCTATTGTTTGCAAGTACATATATTAGCAATCACAGATTCACTCATATTTCACTTATGTATTTACAAAGATTAAAACTTAAGTAGTTCTTTCATGTGTTCGTAACGCAGATCGACCTCGTGTAGCTTTGCGCGAAATTCACAATCAAACAAACACATGTTCGTTGTGTTTACAACGCTCAAATCAGGGGTTCGATTCCCATCGGTGGGCTAAGCAAATAGCCCGATGTGGCTTTGCTATAAGAAAAACACACAAACACACACACTCGTTGTATTTAGAGGCACATAAATAGAGTTTGTATGCTTTTAGTCATTTATTGTAAAGTTTTATAATATAGAAAGCTAGACAACTCTCGAAAGACAGGTTGATTTTTTTAGAAATTAGTAAAGTACTATGTAAAATGTTACCTATTATCTAGATTACAATATTTTGTTATCTATATGTATAGAAAATTTCTCTCTTTGCTTGCTTGTTTCTCCATCGCTTTCACAACGCAGGTCTCTCGTTCTTCACGTCAACGTGCGCAAAACAGGGGCGTAGATACTGAGGGGGATATATGGGATACATTCACTCTTCATTTTAGGTGAAGGTATGGTGCACACAGTCATCTCCCCTAAAGTTTGGTCTGTTGAATTGTTTTATTGCATCACAGGCTGACAAATTGTGTTTGTTATTGTGATTCTCGTATTCTCACCAATAGAATTACATAATTGGGCCAAGATGTAGGTTTTTCAGTAGCTGAAATGTACATCTTTAATATAGTCGTGTTTTTAAGCTTTACGATCTAAGCGATAGTTCATAAGTATCAGTCAGTAGGCCTAAGTATACATGCAAGGCTTGCAAGCACTGTCACAGAATCTACCTACGTCTTATTTTCATCACAACAGATTGAACAGAGCATGAAATTCGAAAATATTACTCCCAAGAGTAAATTCCTGTGATTTAGATCTGGTAGGCCATTTGTAGCTGCATCAATCTTGTGTATATTGTGCGGTTTTCCTACGCCATTTGTTTTATTCTCGAACGCTTTACTCTCCTTAGCTGCCGAATGCGCTGACCATAGTGTACGTTTAGTGTACAGTTAACGACAGGTTCGGGCTGTTCGGATCCAGACGCGCCCTACATCACCCCATCCGCTCCCTTTAGTCTGAGCCTCGATTTTACAGCAGGGCTCATTTGACCTGTGTTTGTGGCCCTCATTAATCCACGAAATTTGGGATTATTACCGCCATCTAATAAAGTGCTGGTGCTTTATGGTAAAAGAACGATATATTTTCTCATCATAAATGGTAAAAATATTGTATTTTCTTGTATGATTATAACATAAAAGAAGCAATTTCAACGGCTTGAAGCCTCTACTCTAATTGTGTAGCTAGTTTTTGTTCAGGTGTTTTTATTTAATAAACGTGCTTATAGACACTATATCACCACATCTTTGCCTTATGATGAGCTTTAACAAAAATATAATATATATGTGATTGTTTAAGAATTTTTCGAGAAACTTCCAATTACTTGTGTTGTAACTAGAACACATTATTGTTCTAGTGATGTCCAGGCGGTCAGTCGGCTCGGTAGTCACTGTGAGGTTCGCGCGTTCGACTTAAATACATTATACAGCTCAGTCCTACTTCCTTTCTGTTCTATCTTCGTTCCTTGTACATTAAAGATTTTCAATAAAGACTGTATTTTAGCCTGTTGAGTCATCTGGGAAACAGATTCCAATTATGACAAGCAAGCGTCTGAAACTTTCCGATATTAGACAGTTCTGCAAGCCAGTTACTATACTACAAGTGACAATGCATATGCAGATAATCAAACATCCTCAAGCAAAGGAATAGAAACTTGCTAATAATAGGAAATATCATGTTCATCAGAGGACGAGTCTGAAAATGCTTGTGCAACTATTGCACATCATGAACCACCAGATAGTTGTGAAACAAGTTTGTGCAATAATGACAAATCTGACACTCCACCGATACAGTGTGGAAAGCCATATCATCCAGGCACACAATTATTACTACGACAGAAAGCAAAATCTCAAAATATCAACTTCCATGGCAAGTGATTTGACGAGTTCCCATGGCTGCACTTCGACAATCAGACTCAACAAGTCATATGCTTTCATTGTGCTAAGGCGGAAAATAGGGGTCTTTTTACAGGGAAACTGTATACCTTGATATCCACCGGTTTTTGCAACTGGAAAAAGGCAATACAGAAATTCAACGAACACCGATCCTCCTCTCAGCACAGATTCGCTATATCTCCAGAAAGCTCACTTGACGTAACTCCAATGACGGTCCAGGTACATGATGGAAAAAAGAAGCAGCAGGAATAATGCAAAAAAAGTCTAGCCAAAATATTCAGAAGTTTACGTTTCTTACTGAGTTAAAAGTTTAGCATAATGTGGACATACTGATATGAAGGGGAACTTCCTGCAGTTAATAAAGTTCCTGGAAGAGGAAGATCCTTAGTTGATGGCCAACTTGTCAAAGAAAACCACATTCACATCACTCCAGGCTCAAAATGAAATAATGGAGATGTTCAGCCATCAAATACTGACTGAGGAACATAGCATACAAAGTGCAGCAAAGTAAAATCTTTGCATTAATGGTTGATGGCACTTAAGATGTTACAGGTGCCGAAGAGGAAGCAACATGTGTACGATATGTAGATGAGAACCTTGAAGTCCATGAGACATTTCTTAATTTGTACAGTGTTTCCAATACAACTGGTGAAACAATATCATGATGTACTGATGAGACTCGATTTATCACTGTCAGGATTAAGAGCACAAATTTATGATAGAGCCGCTAAAATGAGTGGTGCGTACAGTGGATAGCAGGCAAAGATAAGAAAGATGCAACCGTCAACTTTGTTTATTTACTGCGGAGCAAGCTAATTTAATTATGCAACATGGAGTTGAAGCTTGTGAATGCGTTCGAGATTCTATCCAGTGGGTACATGAACTAGGTGTCTAGCTTCAGAGGTCAGGCAAATACAAGACAATCTTTGAAAATATTGTATCGTCAGACAACCACAATGGACCTACTGTGTTCAACACGCTGGTTGTGCCGCTTATCTGCAATTACACGTGCTAATGATCATTACACTGACATAGTTGATTCTTTGTCTGAATTAGCAAATGAAAAATAAGATGTAGCAGTGAAAGCACGAGGTCTGCTGGACAGATTTGACAAAGGAAAGACAGTTTTAGCTCAACGTCCATTAGCTGCATTAGAGGAACTAAACCGTGCATTTCAAGTGAAATCAGTGATAGTATCTGGCATGACTGAAGCATCTGCAATGAAAGTTGAACAATTGCGGGTATTGCAAACAGAGAAATATTACAACAAGATATTTGATGAAGCTGAGAAAAAGGTAACTTCCTTAGATCTGTGTCTATTGAACTACCAAGCATTCGCAGACCCCCCAGAAGGATCACAGGTGATGACTCAGCACACCATTCTGCAACAGCTAGAGATTACTACAGAAGCCAATATTTTGAATTTGTGGACACAGTCATAGAACATCTGACCACTAGATTCAATTCAGACAACAATGATTTGAGACAATATCTGGCACTTGAAAACATGATCACATCTGGCAAGATTGACAACTCGGTTATAAACTTCTATCCATAAATCTCTACGCAACGGCTCGAGTTTCAGTTGCCGATGTTCAAAGGAACAACAAAAGCAGTATCTCTGAAAAGTGCGAAGAGTGCTTACTGTAAAATGCATAAAACAAGCCAGCAGATATTTGGTGAAGTGTTTCTTTTCATGAAAATTCTGCTTGTATGTCCAGTATTCAGCTACAAATGTGAACGCAGCTTTTCTTCACTAAGACGGTTGAAGACGTGGTTAAGGTCAATTATGTCTCAGTGCCGCCTCAACCATGTGGCAATTTGTCACACTCACAAAAATGAGGTCGAGAAGATAAGTATAAAAGAGCTTATGAAAGAATTCATAAATAGATAATCACAAAGGAGGTCTACGTTTGGGAACATGTAGACTAGAGGACTAAATGAATCTTACTTCAATGAAAAGTATGAATAATTATGTGCTACATTGTATTAATGTGTAATTTTCAAGAGTTTGCAAAAACATTTTAATTATTTTTATCAAACAACATGAACAGTTTTTCAGTAGATATAAACTTATCAAGAGTAATTACTAATTTTATTAATATTAAAAACGTAATTCCTGCAATGAAAGTTATTAGTATAATACCTTGTCAAGTGTAATGGTCATCTTTTACACTATGCAGTGTGCAGGAATAAATTCTTGTGGCAGTTGATTTGTGACATATTTGTCTTTATTGACATTTTGAAAACTGTTCACAACACCTCACTAAAATAAACCTACATGGAAACCTTGAAGTATCGTGGCAACAAGATTTCTCTGTGACTACATGTTTACAGCTTTTAGACTCATGTAATCAGAGATTACCAATTTGCAAATTGAACAGTCCACATAAGTGGTTGCAAAAATCATTTCCTCCCCATCGGGTGTAAAACCACTACGCCCATGATGCAAAACAACAATTTTTCGTTGGTAAACAAACCAGAAATTTTATGTTTAACAAATACATTGTACGACTAAATCCCAAACAAATTTGACGTATTATGGAAAGTGAAAAAAATAACAGTGAGCCCAGCGTATAAAATGAAATTTTGCTTTCTTCCATAAAATAGACTTCGTAAAAGAGTAAGGCTTGAATTATAATACTAATATGAATAGGATATCATATTAATAAAAGTATATTAAATTTACATAAAAGTAATTCAAAACAATATTACAAACAAATTCGCAGAACACAGGTCATGTATATAATAATAAATATATAGAACTCACAAAATCTGTTAGGATACAAAATTCGGGAGAACACAAATATGCAAATCACTGGAAGTATACGAAACACAATATATGCACATAACACAAAACAGTTAAGATTTAGCCGTTGCTGTCCTAGGTGAAAGGGGCCCGGCATGGCCAAGAGTGTTAAGGCGTGCGACTCGTGATCTGAGGGTCGCGGGTTCGCATCCCTGTAGCGCCAAACATGATCGCCCTCTCAGCCGTGAAAGCCTTATAATGTGACGGTCAATCCCACTATTCGTTGGTAACAGAGTAGCCCAAGAGTTGGCGGTGGGTGGTGATGACTAGCTGCCTTCCCTCTAGTCTTGCACTGCTAAATTAGGGACGGCTAGCACAGATAGCCCTCGAGTAGTTTTGTGCGAAATTAAAAAAAACAAACAAACAAGAAAACCTAGGTGAAAGGAATATGGTATGATTTAAAAAAATTTTTTCCCAAATAATAAATCTTAATATATTGAACCTAAAGTTTTTATGGAAACTTATTTTAAAACGCAAATGATATCATTAAAGAAACTATTTGAAACCTTTCATTAATGCAAGTTAAATGTCAAACTGACGTATTACATTCATGTTAAAATATTTGTTCCTCAAAAGGTTCTAAAAAAAGTTACTTAACGGACATGTGCTTCTTTTCTTTCCTTAACGAGAAATTGATCAAGGAAACCCGCGGTCAAGATGGAACTCGTGTCTACATCCTTATTAGTAATGACCTATGCGATGATATATGAACATATAGCCTGACTACGTCAAACTAAGACTGTCTTTTGATTAATGACACGACAGCTTAACCCAGCAAGATACTATATTGTATGTGCTGCAGGTTTAATATATAGATTTATCATAGTTTATGCCAAATACAATCCAAAGATCTTTCTTTTTTCAGACAGTTATAAAATTCTCGAAATAGTTGAAATATTTAAGAATATATCAATGGACACAGCTGTTATTCTTTGCTAAATCTGAATTTAAAACAAATTTCATAGTTTTGGTCGTAGGAAGCTAATGATTAATATATACAAGCATTTAAATTCCTTACAAGCGGTGCTGAGTGACTTACGCAGCACTAACACAAATTTGTATTATTTGTTCATAAAATTTATTTATAGAAACTTCCTTTGCAGGAATATATATACATATATTGTTAATGCTTATTTCAGAACCATTCTCATTGAATTCAATGAACGAATCTTCCAATATCTGATGAAAACACAAAAGTAAAATAGAAAAATATAAATAAAACCAACAATATTTTTTTATTATTACTGTGAATGTATATATATATATATATATGTATAGTTTACATTATTTACTAGGGCCTAAAATGTTGTATCTAATCCATACGTTTGTTTAAAATGCTATTAACCTAAAACATTTTGTATTCATTTTGCTTATTAAGACTATAAAACACAAACTTTTGAGTTTTACAAGAAATTGTTTGTGTTTTTTCATAGCAAAGCCGCATTGGGCTATCTGATGAGTCTACCAAAGGAAATCGAACCTATCATTTTAGCATTGTAAATTCGAGGACTTACTGCTGAACCAGCGGAGGACAGAATGTTTGTTTGTTGTTCATGTGAAAAAAAGCCTCAGGAAAGACAGTCTGGACAAAATATATCAATAAGTAAATTTACACTTCCAGTTGAAGATAACAATTGTTGTTGGACAAACATGATGAGACAGTTTAAGACTTATTAGAACTATAAATCCATTTAACATCCCTTTCATAGTTACGAGACCACTCATGTTTCGCCATCTCACTCACTGAATGTTTTCTAAGGCACTCACTACGACAATGCCAATGAGACATGTTTCAGTTATCTGCTCCTCAGAGGCATAGCAGCATGTTTGTAGACTTACAGCGATATAAATAAGGTTTTGATAGCCGTAATAGGCAGAGTACAGATAGCCCATTATGTAGCTTTGTGCTTAACATCGAACTAAGCATAAAATCCAAAAATACCATCACTTACCCATTAAAGATAGCAGATGTACATTGGACTTAAAAGGAGAAAGGTGCGTAACAGAACATCGTAGTTGTAAAATAAGGCATTACTTTCAAAGAGAGGAAATAAACCTTTTATCAAAAACCATTAATAGTGTTATTGTTATAAATGTCGTGTATCTTCATATGAAGATACATACGAAGAAATATCCAAGAAATTATCTAAGCTATATTCCACAGCCACATCTTTCTCTTAATATCTTCTTGAGAAACCCAAACCTTTTAAGGGGTAAGCATTTAAGGTTAAACATTGCATCAGTGGACAATATTCATGCCAGGCATGTTATGTAAAGAAAACTTATTTGTTGCTTTAATGGGTAGTAGTCATGCCAGACATGTTATGTGAAGAAAAAGTATTCCTTGCTTCAATGGGCAATAATCATGCTAGACATGTTATGCGAGCAAAATGTATTTATTACATCGATGGACGACAGTAATGGCAGACGTGCTACATGAACAAAACGTATTCAGTTGATTATTCTACTACATGAAACACGAACACAAATGCTTATTATTCATATTATTTTCATTCCTGAAGTAACTTGTACATGAATCGTTTAGCAAGTGACAAATGCAAATATGAAAACTTTATCAACTGTAAAAAATACAAAAGAACAACAACTCAAGGAGAATGATCTCTTGGAGATCACTCGAGCAGCTGCAAAACATAAAAAACTGGAAAAATTACAAGTCTCAGAAAATAATTAGTAAGGAATGCTTAATCTAACAGAGCTGATAAAGTCTCAGATTGGTAATGTCTTTTTCCATTGTTCAACTTTTGAGAAATACCATGCAATATTATTCAAATCTGTTTCAAAGCTGAGGTGCAAAAACGCAGAAAGAAATAATGCTGTCATTCCAGTGTTAGCATACATATATGTATGTGTAAGTAAAGAAAAGTACAAAGTTTGCATTACATGGACAATGTTACATTTTGTAAAATTACTAGCAACTAGTCAAACCACTGGTAAGTGAACTTTTCTGCAAAATGGTGCACCAATCTCCTGCAAAGGAATTTAATATTTCAAGACTACTGTATTGAGTACTTATTGATCTGCAGGTCTATTTACAGTAAATGCTGTTACTGTTTGAGAAATTTCCTTAATATTTATTTCAGGGATACATGTGCTAACCTTTCCAATTTTGAATTCATAGACTACAGAGGGTGGCTTATTTAATCCCACCCACTGTCAACTAGTGAAATACTCTAATCGAATAGTGGGATTTGACCAATGTTCTTATAACACATCTAAATACCGAAATTAAAGAGTACAAATTTGTTTGGGAACTAACGGGTGGCGAACCACAGAAATTAACCTCCACAACATTGTCACTTCTGTTTTGAACTCGATACTTTTGTCACACAGCACATACTCGAACTGATCACATAACCCAGCATTTTCAGCCAAACTCTAAAGTTCAAAGGTTTAGAACAAAATAGTCCATGTGAGTAAAAAGAAAGTTAACGTTTTATGAAAGTGATGTAACTCAGAAATTTTTACAGTGGCTGAAGAATGTCTGATGCCACTCTCTGTTATGTATACCAGCAAAAGCAGGCAGTCTCTTATACACAAGAACTTCTGTTAAAGAAGTTCAGTCGTGATGGAGCTGCGTTCTCCACGAAAGATTCACTTCTCTCTTGTTTACACTGTGGCTCATTCTTTGTATTTAACATAATTCACACATATACTAACCTAGTATTACCTGTGTCGAACATGTTCAAGAGTTAATGGAACAATATGCTACGTAGAGTCACTAATATGACTTAAATAGCACAAGAAAGACGGAATCACAGTATAATATTCCGTATCTGATGATGATTAAGATGCTGCAACAATAATCGATAACATTTTCAATTAGTTTGATAATGATTGAAGTTGAAAGGCGAATACTTAGTTAACATGAATTGTAAAAAAAATAATAATTAAAAATAACTATATATTAATTCCACTGGATACACTAGAGAACCAAGTGTATAATCAGAACATAACATGTATTATTAATGAGCCAATTCTCATTTCATTACCCTGTGAATAACATATTGAAACAGTCGTTTAGTTGAATTCATGATGCCTCAAAGGGAATGGTTACTGGTTACATCTGTGGTATGTTAGTGCCTGCGACATTTTCGTCTGTCATCTCAGCCTACATCAACTGCGGATAACATTATTAAGAAACAGGTCACCATATGATGTACTAATGTGCAATATGGACTTACTTAAAATCAATCACTCCTAAGTTCATACAAAACCTCGCTACGTCATTAAATCTTTCATCTTTAATAAGAATTCATGTCTGTATAAAAGCACGTGTACACCGTATTCATGAAATTTATAAACGTGGTGTAATAATGAGGGTTGAGCCTAGTAAAATTGTAATAATTCGTGAAATTATGATTGATTTGCTCTATTGTGACTACATTGTGCTACATTACTTACAGATTGTCAAGGATACATTCTGGCTAATCTAAGGAAGCCGGAATGGCTAGGTGTTTAAGGCGCTTGACTCGTATCTGAGAGTCACAGGTCAGAATCCCTGTCATATCAAAACATGCTCGCCCTATCATAGTGGGAACGTTATGATGTGCGGTCAATTCCACTATTCTTTGGTAAGAGAGTAGCCCAAGAGTTGGCGGTGTGTGGTGAAGACTAGTTGTTTTCCCTCTAATCATACAATTCTAAATTATTGATGGCGGTCGTGTAGATAGCCCTCGTGTAGCTTTGCGCAAAATTCAAAAACAAACAAGCCAATCTAATTTTCTACCCTGTTGACGGTAAGGACAAATCCTGAAATATCGCTATATTTGAATGTACTTAATACAATTAGTAAATGTGTATAAAATATTTATGGCGGGTGTTAACAATTGAGTTAAGGCTCTGAATAACGTAAACGAAACAATGGACATGGTTCTTATGAAAATAGGAATTCGGCAATGCAATATGAAAACTGTACATTTTTAATGTTCTTGGAAATACATATAGTGTCGTAACAGAATTATTAATCCAATACATGTAATACAGAATTATGCAATTCGAAATAGAAGTTAAACACATATAATACTTTAAACTGAATAATAAGAGGTATAAATAGTGTAGTTGTTACACAGTATTTTTCACAATATTCTAAGTTCAACGATAATATGTTAGGATTAAGAAAATCAATAGTTAATACCATATCAGTTGAATAAAAGATGTTTGATTGATAACAATAAAACAGTATAATCATAGCAGCCATTATTCTTAACTAAAATTTAATACTGAGCCTAATATATCATTAGATTTGTCACTTTCCACTGAATTATATCTATTTCAAAGAACTAAATTATCTTTCACAGCTCGATAAAAATACTAAAATTGAAAAATGCAATAATACGCTTAATATATAATATATTATTATATAATGTTTTATTGTTTCGAAATTCCTTTTGCCCCCCACTGTAAATATTGGTTGGACTTCCAGTTAATTTACAAGAATAGGTTAGAAGTATTGTTTTTAATATATTTTTAATCATACTTAAATATAGGTTAATTGTAGTGAATAGAAAAAAAGAAACACCATATGTCAGCCCATAAAACAAGTATTATTTATTTACACTAATAATTTAGAGTACAGTTATATCAACTGACAAGAAATTAGTAAATCGCTAAAATTGTTAAAAAATATACTTAAAGTAAAATATTTTTATTACGTAATATTCTATGCTGATTGTATTTCTATTCAGCAGTTTTAGATTTTTATTTTAGTTTCTCTTTTACCTGTGGAGAAGAAAACAGTATATCCAATTTCGACTGAAATTTAAAAGATTCTGTGCTCGTGTGTATTTCATTAAGTGCACATGATTCTCTAGTGTGAAGTGTTTAGTCAAAAGTAAACTACTAAACGAAGAAAGTGTGTATATTTTGTTCACAGGAGCAGGTAAGAAAACTCAGACATATGGTTTTAAGAGACCATTTAATTCAAAGCAGTTTTACAAGAACAGTAAATGCGATGAACAAAGTATCTTGTAGCAATAAGAGTCAACTTAGATCTAAGCCTAATAGCTTAACATTAAGGTCTTTCAGAGTAATACGAATGATCGTACTGTACAAGATACTCTAATGGACCATGTAAGATGAAAAACAGAAGAAAAGTGTAAAAGAAGTTAGAAAGAAGCGAGAAAAAGTTAATCAAAACATCAATATAGGCAAGTTTAAGAACACGAAAAAACAGTCAATCACTGAAGTACTTCTATTAAAATCAATAATTTTTATTTAATATTTTAGAGTAGATTTATAAATTTCTGCACATTTAACGTAAAGAAGAGTTCGAATCCGTTATTAATAATATCCAATTTGCTTGAAATCTAGGTAAAGTGCTAAAGTTTTATAAGAGTCTATTTTTCTTCAATGTTTGAATTGCGACATTCAACAGTCAGGTTTGATGTGTGTAACAGTTTTTATAAATGTGCAATCAGAATATCTTCTTTGAGTCATGCCACCATTTGTTAGATAATACTGTATTACGAACAATAAGATGCGATATTTTGATTTTTACTGAATGTTAACAATATTAAACGAAAATGAAAAATCGCTAACTGAAAGAGGCTACAACTTCTTACTGAGTATGTATCATACATGTCATTATTATGACACCATGTCGAATATTCGGGAAAATAGAAAACAGGGCCCCTAATCGCACAGCAGCATGTCTGAAGACTTAAAATCTAGAAACCGGTTTTCGATACCTATGGTGGGCAGAGCACAGTTGATCGTTTATGTATCTTTGTGCTTAACTTCCAATAAATAAACAATGTAAAATAGGTTTATATTTAAATTTTTAACCTTCTCTAAACAATGCTTTGTAAGTATTAATTTGTTTATCCAATTTATATTTTTGGAGTCCAAAATACATAATTAAAAATCGTTACTTACCAAGAAAATATTTTGTGTTCAAGATTTAATCACATAATTGATTGTTGCATAATAAACACTCAGTGTCAGGGTTGTCAATAGAAAATTGTAATGCGTACCATAGAAACTGGTATTATAACTTGATAATAAATATAACATTATGATAAAAAACTTTGTTAAATATATAAATCACTTATGAATGGGAATTTAAACACGAGACAGTTCAAGTAATGTAAACTAATATTTTTGTTTGTTCTTGTGCGCAAAGCTACACAAAGGACTATCTGTGCTCTGCCCACTGACTGAAAAAAATTCCGGTTTATAGTGGTGTAAGTCCGCAGACGTACCGCTGTATCATTTGGAGACAATGATTTTATGACAATGGCATGAAGTATAATAAAGGAAACTGAAAGAAAAATTCGATATATTTCTCATGAGGCTTTTAGCATTAGGTTTCCTATAATAACATTTTGTTTCTGTTTAACGTATTGAAAATTGGTTGGTAGAAAAGCTAACCAACAAGGAGATGTTCAGAGTAAATTAGTGGACTTTGTCCATAATTTTGAAAACCCAATAATTAATCAAAGTGTATAATACGATTATATAAACGTCAATGAGACGCAAACCGTGTACCATTGGTTCAGAGTCCGACACAATAACCACTAGAATGCACTCGACCCATGAGCACTAATAAAGCAGATTTGGCATTTGTCTGAGTAAAAGTAATACGAGTACTTTTGCAGATGGAAGAATTATATAAGCCCTCATAAAACACAAGTTTCTTGCAATGTCAAAATGTAATTATTAAAAAGAAAAGTAATAGTAAAGGTTTGTGAAACACATACACACGTATATATTACGCTACAATTAAATTTCAGTTAAAATTCTATAGCTAGTATTTTTATGTAAAACGTTAATTTAAATTACGTATAATACAAGCGCTAGAAAAGCCGAGTCACTTTTTTTCAGGAAATGAAAGATGACAGTTAAATTGAAAATGCATTATTCTTTAATAACTCATTAAAGGTTTCCGTGAGAATTAGTGCACGTTGCTATCTCTACTACACGCTCTTAATTATAGGGAATTTTTGAAAATATTTGGCACATAACACCAAAGCCTTTAAGTGATATATTTTCTATCTTTAAAGGAAAATAAAATTTAATGTATAATACTTTTCATTATACTTCCTGTATTAAGTCAGATTATAGTGAAGTGAACATATATACATAGAGACAGCCAAACGTATGTAGACACCCCTTCTAATTAGTAAGTTCAGCTATTTCAGTCACACCCATTTCTAACAGGTGCATAAAATCAAGTATATAGACATGCAATCTCCATAGATAAACATTGGAAGTAGAATGGGTCGTACTGAAGAGCTCAGTGACTTACAATGTACCATTGTCATAGGATGCCATCTTTCCAACAGTGAGTTCGTCAAATTTTTTTCCCTGCTAGAGATGCCCCGGTGAACTGTAAGTGCTGTTATTTCGAAGTGGAAACGTTTAGGAGCAACAACAGCTCAGCCACGAAGCGGCAGCCCACACAAGCTCACAGAATATAAAAATTGTTTGTATACAGTTGTAACACTCGATTTTGAGTACCAAACTGCCTATGGAAGGAACATCAGCACAAGAACTGTTCATCGAAAACTTCAAGAAATGGGTTTCCATGACCGAGCAGCCGCACAGAAGTCTTAGATCACCATGCGCAATACCAAGCGTCAATTAGAATGGTGTAAAGCACACCGTCATTCCATTCTGGAGCATGGGAAACACGTTCTCTGTAGCAATGAATCACGCTTTATTATCTGACAGTCTGATGGATAAATCTGGGTTGAGCGAATGCCAAGAAAACACTACCTGCCTGAGTGCACAGTGTCAACTGTAAAGTTTTGTGGGGGAGGAATAATGGTCCACAACTGTTTTTCATGGTTTGGCTCTATAGTTCCAGTGAAGGGAAATCTTAATGCTATAGCATACAATAACAATTTAGAGAATTGTGTGTTAAAGCTTTATGGTAACAGTTTGGGAAAGACCATTTTTTGTTTCAGCATCACAATGCCTTGTTCACAAAGTGAAGTCCATAAAACATGGTTTACTTGGGTTAGTGTGAAAGAACTTGAGTAGACTGCAACCTCGACCTCATCAAACACCTTTGGGATGAAGTGGAACGATGATTGTGAACCAGGCCTTTTCGCCCGACATAAGTGCCCGACGTTTCTAATGCTTTTTCGACTGGATAGGAGGGAATCCCTGTAGTCACGTTTCAAAATTTGGTGTTAAGCTTTCCCAGAAGAGTGGAGACTGTTATAGCAGCAAAGGAAGGACCAACTCTATATAAAATGCCCATGGTTTTTGAAGGATATGTTCAAGAAGTACATATGGGTGTGATGGTCGGGTGTCCACATACTTTTGGCGATGTAGTGTATATTTCCTATTTATTCTTTGTTAGTTTGTTTTAGGGCAAAGATTAAACCAAAGACTCGAAATTATTAAAGTATATTGTAATATTAAGATATAGCGAATTATACATATACATATTGTGATGGATTTGCTGCTACATATTTATTTTAAAGTTGATCAGTTGATGTTTGTTTCAGTTAAATATATATTTACAAATGCATGTAATTCAAATTGTTAAATCTCAGTAGCGAATTCCCGTCTGTTCAATAGAGTTTTAGAAGCTTTTTGAATGTAAGAATTAACAATGTGACGTATATGTACGTGAATACTAGTGATTGCCAGCATTTTTGAGTCAACCAAAATTTCTAGAATCTCTCTCTCCTGGCCTAGCATGACCGGGTGGTTAAGGCATCCGAGGGTCGCGGGTTCGAATACCTGTCCACCAAACATGCTCGCTCTTTCAGCCATAAGGGCATTATAACGTGACGGTAAATCCCATTATTCGTTGGTAAAAGATAACTTAAGAGTTGGTGATGGTGACTAGATGCCTTCCCTCTAGTCTTACACTGCTAAATTAGGGATGGCTAGCACAGAATTTAAAGCAAAATTTCTCACCTAACGCTTATTAATGGAAGCACCAAGAGAATGTATATATTTTTATTGTTGGTTTGCTGAAGTTGACATACTATAAGCTTCGGAAGCTATAAATGTGATTAACTGTTATTAATCGGGAAATTACATGTATGTGAACAGAAACATTTATAGATTTCGAACATTACAAACCTTTTAACTTCAGGGAGTTATCTTCGAACGTTTCTACTTTTACGAATATATTATATAACTTCATCAGTAAAAAACTCACTGTGATCAACGAAGAGCTAGCAACCTACCTGTTAAATAAATTGTATCTTTATCACTTCAGAATTAATTAACTCATTGTAAACCCTCGATATTATGGAAGTTTCGAATCGGATAGAATACTCAATATTATTTCTAAAACTTTTGTATATAAATCAGTATTTGTAATAAAAATTAAAATAGGTTGTATTATTGTTTGTATATTAAATATATATATGTATTAATAAAGTAAACTATGTATATCAATCTTGTTGGCAAAACTAATAAGTTTGACACATTAACATCTAAATTACCACATAGCTGAGGTGCAGTCTATTTCAATTCGTAATACGTAGCATAAGCTATTGGAGTTTTGTCCGAGAAAAGTTAAAATATGTAACAATATGTTTTCGAAAATTATTATTCCTTCAGTACCAGACTGAAAAAACACATCAGATTATGTTTCTTCCTGTTGGTGTTTAAATAGAATCTTCATGATTGCTTGGTGGTACTTTATGAACGTATGAAATCTCAGCTCTTTTATTATATTTTATGATGACGTCTTTTAATATTTATATTTCTTTTTGTCTTCTCTTACACACAAAGCTACTTCATAATATATTTTAAATATTGGGATAATGTAAGTTTACTTTTATATTTAGATCTTGAACCTATGGATCTGAAAAAACGATCCATAGTTTTTAAAAGAATTGTTTAACATAAACATCTCTAATCAAGCCTCAAATAAGTCATTAAACATATATTTTGTTATTCTTTTTGTTCTTCAATCACTTATACGAAATTCGAATGATTTTGTTTAATACAGTGATACTTTTCAGACTGGGAAGGGTATATTATTCTAATAATATGTTAAGTTGCATTGTTATATTATATTGCTTTCCCAGAATACTTTCTTTCTGAAGATAAAATAATAATTTCCTTCAACTTAAAAGAAATACATAAATAGCATGCTTTTGAGCACAAATAATTTAAAACGGCTCTTGTGCAATTGATAAGTCGATATACAATAAAAAGAAGTACAGCGATAAAGTAAATACTCAATAAATAATTTATTAAAAAGAAAAACCAGCCCTAAAAATGTCCCTCCATGTTTCGGAGTTTTTCCTGTGAAGAGTGACGTGAGAATACTGAAAATGAAGTATTATCTCAGGACTGGTCTCTGTTTGTAATAAATTATTTACTGTGTAAATATTTTAATGTTATATAATGTTATATATGCCAATTGTAAAAATAATAAAATATGTTCCTAAGGAAATTTACTTTGTCCCTTTTATGTAACTCACAAATTAATTGTATTTAAAATAAACTCATTTTTAATACACTTTCAAGTTTAGCATGTTTAAAACTATAAGTTTTTCTTTTGGTTCATCAATCACTTGTACGAAATTCTTTTGTTTGGTTTGTTTTGAATATCGAGCAAAGCTACATGAGGGCTATCTGCGCTAGCCGTCCCTAATTTCCAGCGTAATACTCGAAGGAAGACAGCTAGTCACCACCACCCACCACCAACTCTTTGGCTACTATTTTACCAACAAATAGTGAGATTGATCGTCACATTATAACGATTTCACGGCTGAAAGGGCGAGCATGTTTTATATGACGGGGATTCGAAAATTCTAATGTACTCAACTCAGGTAGTAAAATTTACTTTCAAGTAATAAGACAAAATAAACCAAATTAAATTAAAAGTGTTAAAACGATTTGATTTCATTTTATTCCGAAAACTTTCTCTATTTCTAACCATTTTCAATTTATCGAACTGTATTTAATATATTGCATAAACAAAAATTCAGTAAAGTTAAGACTACAAAGAGGCCTGACATAGCCAAGCGTGTAAAGGCGTGCGACTCGTAATCTGAGGATCGCGTGTTCGCATCCCTGTCGCACCAAACATGTTCCCCCTTTCAGCCGTGGGGGCGTTATAATGTTTCGGACAATCCCACTATTCGTTGGTAAAAGAGTAGCCCAAGAGTTGGTGGTGGGTGATGATAACTAACTGCCTTCCCTCTAGTCTTATACTGCTAAATTAGGAAAGGCTAGCGCAGATAGCCCTTGTGTAGCTTTGCCCGAAATTCAAACACTGTTTTATCCAATTTTAGTGTTGTTTCTTAGCACTCAAAGTCTCATATACTTGAAACAAAATCATTATACTGAAAACTGTGTGAAAATATTAGCTTAGAATTGTTGGATCTTTCTTTTTTCTGGCGAAGTGAAAGCTAATAGGGTGTCTTGGTTCTATGAACCTGTTTCAGTTTCCACACGTTGGATTTGTTCTGGAGGTTTTGTCAGCTGATGGTATTATATCAGACCTGGCATGGACAAGTGGTGAGGGCGCTCGACTCGTAATCTGAAGGTCGCACAGCAAGCCCTCATCACCAAAAGTAGTCACTCTTTCAACCGTAAGGGTGTTACATGTTACGATCAATCCCACTATTAGTTGGTAAAAGAAAAGTCCAAGAGTTGGTGGTGGGTGGTGATGACAAGCTGCCTTCTCTCTAGTCTTAAATTGGTAAATTAGAGACGGCTACCTTAGATAGCCCTCGTGCAGCTTTGCGAAATTGAAAAACAAACAAACAAACAAAGCTGTTATATTTTCTGTTTGACCAAGATATCATATTATTATATACCGATTTATCTGTATGAAAACCTGGTTGGTACGAGGCTATCTCAGTCCGAAATATAAACCTGTTGATTAAAAAGGTACCTTGAAATTATTTATTACTCTACTAGCTACCAAATATAGAAATAAGTAAGAGAAAAAAATCGTATGTATTTGAATTTATATTTCTCTAAATATAAAGGTAGTAAATTTCTAATCTGTTGTGTTGGTGCTATTTTCTGACATAACGTTTTGCTTTAGCAAAAATACATTTATTAATGTCAAAGTATATAGTTGAAGAGAAATATACCCAGTATCTGCTTCAATACATTGATGAAAATACAGAATTAAAAGTTTTGGTTTTATCGTTCCGTAAAATAACAATAGTTATATTACTATTTTCCAAATATATTATCGAATTAACTTTGGACCATATTTTATTCATTTAACGAACTAGTTTTATATAAAACAATGTTTTTTAAAATGTTGCAACTTTTATTTTTTAAACAAACAAGAAATTTAACTTTTAAGTTTGATTATTTTTACATTTTCTGTAAACATTATGAGATTAGTGTTAATTAGTTATCAATAGTTGGAGAAGAAATAATATATTGATCAATGATCAGTATGGTCATATCCTAATGTGGGGGACAATGAAACTGCTAAGGTGCTTTAGATTTGAAGATTTCTTTGGTCCTACGCTATTTCATTTGCAAGCAACGACTTGAAGAAAGGATAAATGTAGTGTTAATTGGTCAAGCTGGTCTAAAACTATGTTTAACTTCTAGATTATTACAATTCTGACTTCTGAGAAGAACTCCATTTCATCAATCATTCATTTCATTTCTCTGAAATAGTTTTTCCTCTGGTATAAGATAAATTCACAACTATTTGAAGTTTTATTTCTGTTTTGATGTCGTAATAAATAGTTATATTACAATAAGCATTTAAATAGCATGTCAAACTTACAGATACAGCAAAAGTAAACGATAGTGCACCACAACATCAATTTATATATTATTACTTTTGCTTGGGTAATACGAGTCATATAAATCACAAAAATGAAATATAAATATGTCAGGAAAGATTACTGTAATGTCACTGTAATCTTTTCTTATGCGTTAAAAACATGCTGTGTAAATACATCCAATTTATATTCTGAGTAATTTAGGTCTTGGACTTGAAATATTTATACTTGTATATCACAGTAGTGGTTTGGAAGTAAGATATACAATACATGTTATTATTATTGTAACTGTATTTTTTATTTACCTCAGTTACGTTACTGAAACAACTTAGACAGTAAGTTTACATAAAAGTGATGGTTTGGTGTGAATGCAAATGAACACAGACTCTTTTCAATGTAAAATCTGTTTTTATTAATTACTCATGAGGTTAGAACGAAGATGCGTTTGTTGTATTTAATAGCAGCCTTTATACTTAGAATTGCAAAGAGCGAATATTTAGCTTCTCTCACTAGATTAATAGCTGTAGTGTAAAAACATTTTATGAGAACGATGTTTAGGCCCGTCTTCGTTGCTGTTTGTGGCTTATGTTACAGGTCTCGTGCTGTCCATAACATAGTCCTATTGTGCATAGCGGAATGTCTGCAGACTTATAACACTAGAATACGAATTTCGATACCCGTGGTGAGAAAGAACACATATAGCCCATAGTGTAGCTTTGCGCTTGATTACAAACAAAATAGTCTTATTGTAGTCTTACCAGTCTTGTATTTACGGCTTATATATGCAGCAAAATGCCACTAAAGTAATATTTTTTGTATTTTTAATCCTTTCTTATAAAGTATGAATTACTCTTCGCACGTGCGACATTTAACAAATATGTCTTTAATTGTAGTTGTTACGTTTTTTATGTGGACTGAACGCAACAGAAAAACACAGATAACAGCTTATATAATTTATTACAATAAACTATTATATATGTGACGAATATAAAATAAATTATATAATAACAATGACAGATATTCAGTTTCAACTTTCAAAGTTAATTACAATACAAAATGGTACTGGTCTGTGTCTAATATGATCCAGAATGAAAGTCCAAAAGTCCAGATCAGAAATCCAAAATTCCGGTCTAGGGTGTGAATTTGATCCCACGAAGAAATACCGATGTTTGAATGGAGAAGTCCAGAAACAATTCACAGTCCAATAAATTTGACGAAGTTCTTTTTACGATGTTTTTGATGAATGTCTCAGATTTGTCGTTTTCCAACTTTTCCGGTTTCCCCTAAACAGTCCTGTACGTGTTGACCTTCAGTATAACAAGTAATTCGAATGAATCGTAAAGATTGACGAAATAAAATCACAGCTTCTGTAGATCTAGCTATAGTCACAAATTCAAGTTGAATAAACACACAGCAAACGTTTAAACTTTCTCAAACGAAGACAACTTCTTGAATCGAATAAAAACTAATGACTGACTGATTTCTCTTTCTTTCTTTTCGCGTCACCGTCTGATTTTATACTAGTAGGCTTACTGTGTCCTCGAACAATCGCGCAACTTCCACAGAGTTCCAGAGTAATCTGCGCATGTCTGTTTTTGCACGAGACTCGTCGTCTAGACACCAGGCCGACATACAAATTATTTATAAACAAATGATTGATCTACCTAATTTTAGAAATTTCTAAATGTTGTTTTAAATGAATAACAACATATTTTATTGTTTTGAACTTCGAAACAATAATATAAATATGGAAATATAAATAATAGATATGGAAATCCAAACACAACACGACATGGTTGTCGTTTACATAACATTTACATGATATTTACATAACAGTAGTCATCACAATAAAGCAATGAAAGTAAGTTTCAATACACTACGCTCCAGTTTAAATTCTATCATTGCAAAAGAACAACGTACCACACAGGAGTTAATATGACTTGTTGAAGTAAAATAATATACGTACATTTTAGTTACCTTAATGTGTCTATAAGCTATATTGTGATTCGTAGGTGTTCAAGATTCTCTTCTATGTATGATAAGCCTCTTACATATTACTTGTATACCATTTTTGCTTTTAATTTTCAGGTGCAGCAACTGGAGCAAAACAAAAGGTGAAACTATAGCGAAGATAAGCGTCTGATTTCCAAACTAATGATCAAGGTTGGTATCACAAGTGTCTCTTGTTAATAAATAAATATCTTAAAATCACTAAGGCGAGAAAAGATTCTTAAACATTTTTTTCACACCAATGAAACGTAAATAATTATTATGTTTGGAAAGTTTGGGAAATGGTCTGTTTGTTTTGCCAATCTCTGTTATAAGCGATTGACACTGTACCCTTAACAAATGCATTGAACGTGTTTGCGAGATATGCTAATCGGGTCAGGCATGACTCGACATGGCGTTCGACTTGTAATTTGAGGGTCACGGGTACAAATTCTCGTCACAACAAACAGCTCGTCACTTTATCAGTGGAGGAGTTACAATGTATGCTCAATCCCATTATTCCTAGGTAACAGATTGGATAACAGTGTGAAACATACGTTTTTGTTGATGTTTGTCAACTAGAGTATTTTTAAAACAATACGCATCTTACGGAATAAAAAAAGGCAGACGTTCTGGTGTGTATTTTATGTCCTATCTTATCAGTACATAATATCGGTCAAATGTGTTTGTTTGTTTAGCGCAAAGCCACAATGGCCTACCTGCTGAGACTACTGTGAAGAATCGAACATAGGATCTTAGTCTTGTATTTGCATAAATTTATCGTTTGTCCATTGGGAGAACATGATACGTTAATAAAAACTGCCCAAAATAAACGATTATCCGAAATACTACTCTCTATGTTATCACAACTATTTGAATCCAGTTTGTCTTGCGGAGCAATGATATTTCTATGCTTACTGTACTATAACGTACATTTTGCTAATAAATAAAAGGTCAGACATAAGAATGCTCTTTCTTTCTTGTTCTAACACATTTTCAACAAATCCTATTAATGAATTATTTGTTGCCCTTATTTTAGTTATCACACTTAACAATATATGTAGTATTTTTTGTTTGACTATTATAATACACGTATTAAACTTGGATTATTTGTGCAAAACATTAGGTCTTACAAAAGACAGTTTATTCTTGAAAATCTGTGTTTCGTATCTGAGAAAGCAGTGATACTCATTAGGGACAACAAAGCTTATTAATTTTCATGAGTTGGAAACTGGGTACAGAGAAAATATATGCGTAATTCGATCGGCTAGCATGTAGGCAAAACATGATTATAATGAAGAAAAGGAACGCAGCTATAAAAATAACGTACATTGGTAAATATGTAGGGACATTAATAAAGCGTGGAATACAGCACGTGTATAATGCTTAATGAGGCCATTACGACATCACGGAATATTGGTTTTGCGACACAGCCATAGTTCTACTCAACTATTATTCATTCTCAACTAAAACATGTCCAATCAATGCATGTAGTTAAGCCGCAAAAACGTAACACATATACAAAACTTTCAATGAAAATGTTTTGGAAATATTTATTCGCATGGAAAATTTTCAAGATGATCTAATAGCTCTTCACATTATCCATATTTTATACTTGACCGAAAAATAAGTCGAATTTCATTTCTGGACAATAAAAGCAGATCAGATCATACTAGAAACTCACAATTTTTACACTGCTACAATGAGTATTTAAAGTTTTTTCAATTAGTTTTTTTTAGTTCCATTGCTTATTAAAATATTATTTGTATATCAAACAGCTGTCCAAGAGATCCGTTGAGAGCTAGAGCAAAAGTAAATACCTTAAGAAAAATATATCGTAAAGCGTCATACCTGGAAGGTATTTAAGTTTATGGTTAAATAAAACGTCTATTGCAGACACAACACGAAACTTGAACTTCCTTTCACTTAAGAAAAACTTTCTGAAAGATGTTTGAGTAGAACTAAGCAAAATATTTTACGTTCAATAATATTTAATGTCTTATATCAGACACTAAAGAAGGAATACTTTCTTGGAACGTCGATATTTTATGTAAAATGATTCAATATTTTTAATTGATGTGCAAAACGTAATGAAAAATGAGAATTACAAACTTCTATTACCATTACTTTAGCCTTGACGCTGGCGATTTAATCACTTATACGCGATAAACATAAAGACAGAATAGTACTGGATGAACCACTTGTTAAGATTTGTCCTTAAGGATTTCTTTATCGAGTCAAAAAGAATAGGCACTGTATTAATGTCTCTCAAGGCTCTCATTTTCCAAATAAACTTTTACTTTTTCTCCAAACGTTTAAAGGTCATCTTATTGGCTATATATTTCGTAACAGGACAAATAATAAGATAAAGGAGCATTGAATTTAGTTCAGAACCTGCTGAAAAAATGTCTAGATAACTGTCTCTAAGTTGTTTGTATCACGTTTTGAAATATTTAGGTTGTTATTGTGGCTTCAATAAATTCGAGAAAAAGCTAACTATATCAATTTGGTGTTTAGGTAACAAACACGACTACAAGGACCATTTGGCATTTCGAAGTAGTCCCTGCTCTTTCACACTTAAAGAAAGTGAAATTATAAATCAACGCACTTATTAATCTTGAGGATATCATCGATTCAACGTCCCAAATAAAATGTAACTAGTGGTTTGGTTTGTTTCGAATTTCGCGTAGAGTTACACAAGGGTTATCTGCGCTAGACGTCCCTAATTTAGCAGTGCAAGAGTTCAGGGAAGGCAGCTAGTTATCTTCACCCACTGCCTACTCTTGGACTACTCTTTTACTAACGAATAGTGGGATTGACAGTCACATTATAACGCACTCATAGCTGAAAAGCAAACATGTTTGGTGTGACAGGGATACAAACCTGCGACCCTCAGATTACGAGTCGAGTGCCTTAACTTCCTGGTCATGCCGGGCCTGTAACTAGTGATCTAAGTGATTTAAATACAATGAATTATTTTTATTTGTAGTCAATATGTCTGTAAATATGCCCTAAAATTCTGTTGGCTTTACTTGTAGCAACAAAACACTATTTCTTTGGTTTGAGTGACTGGTTCGCCATTATCTCAAGACCTTTTTTTTTCAGTCAAGTCATTAAATTGGTTATAGTCTATATTAAATGGTGGTTAATATTATAATAGCCCAAGTACATCACTTTGCATTTAATATGTTCAAAATTTATTTGCCAGATATTTACCCAAGCCATTCTATAATACTTTAATATTAGATATGAATATTTACGTAATTTATGAAATAAAGAGCTCAGAGAAAGAAGTTTACTATTGTTCTTTTTATAGTTAAAGGTATGGAACTATTTGTATGTTTGTTTGGAATTGAGCACAAAACTACATGCTGGGTGCTTTGCCCACCACGGGTATCGAAACTCAGGTTTCAGTGATGCGAATACGCAGACATACCACTGGTTTACTGGGGGGCATATGGAAGTAACTAAAGTAGAACTTTACGAAAAGTGTTTGGTTTCATTATAAGCACACTTCATGTTTTAGTGGTTTCTCAAAATTGTACAGAATACGTACAATGCCAAAAATAAAACGGCGATTGTTTTATCTAACCAGTTCAAATTGTCTGTAATGAATAACTTTTAACTGAGCATTCATCACTCAATAATGAAATCTTGTAGAGAAAAAAACGCAAAACAACACAAAGGTTAAAGACCAATACTCAAATTTATTAAACAACATCCAATAAGATCTAACTGACCCAAGTTTGAAGCCTGGTCAACTGGGTTAAAACTTAAATCAACTTCAATAAGACTTGTAAGAAATAAAAGTAATTTTAATCATTTTACAAAAAATGAGGTAACTGTGTCTAAATGATAAAAGGACGATAATGGAAGAGATAAAAGTAACTGGCAAATCTGAAAATATCAGATCAAATGAGAATAAGGCAACAAGTTAAGTTTGAACTCACAAATTTTAGTTGGTTTGTAATATTTGAAAAGACCTACATACCTTCGGGAAATAGTTTTAGAGCTTTAGAAATAAATGTTCTAGTAAGTTAATGAGTTCTGCAAAACGTGACATTTTACTTATTTGTGTTCAGATGGATATGGTTTTCAAGAATCTCGTTGTTCAAATTACGTACTTACAAATAATACAGTATTTAGCTTATTTCTTGTAATTTTTGGTCTCAGCTATGAATTTTCTTTATTGTTCATAGTTTTTGTTTGTCAAAACTATTTTCGACCAGGTTCAACGCTTGCACTTCAGTGAATAAGTTTGAATTGTGCTATTATTTTAGGTCTTTCAAAGTGCTGCTTACGCCTAACGATGCGTTGTTAATGCTCCAACATATTCAGCCTAAACGGTCGAATAAATTTGTGTGGGCTTGAAAACATTTTGTTGTTTACTTTGTACCTGCTATGAAATTAGTTGTAATGAACATTGGGTGTAGTTCGAAGAGGTGAGAAATCGGCCAGCTTTTAGTCAGTATCTAAGGAATTATCGTATAAAAGCATTCTAAGTCATTAGAAAATAATTGGATGAGCATCCGCCGGTTTTATTCAGCCAGTGTGTAGATTACAGAACTACTATAATTTTGGGGATAGTAATCCAATATACTGGGAGGAAATAAGTGTACAAAGTCAGAAAAAAGGATACTTGTTCATCATAGGTTTAAATAAGCACATAAAAAGAGGAATCCAGCGAATGAGAAATGTTTGTTGGGTTATTTTGAATTACACGAGCTATCTACGCTAGCCGTCCTTAATTTAGCAATGTAAGGCTAGAAAAAAAGGCAGCTAGTAACCACCACCCATCTCCAACTCTTGGACAACTTTTTATCAACAAATAGTAGGATGGACTGAACATTATAACGCCTCCACGGCTGAAAGGGCGAGCATGTTTGGTGTGACGGGGATTCGAACCCGCGATCATCGGATTAGGAAGCGAGTGTTACAAAGAGAAAAAAACCCGGAGATGTGTGGTAGAACGAACATACCAAGAAGAACAAAGGAAACATCTGGTATCTTGTCAGTAGGCCGGCATGACCAGGTGGGTTAAGGCGTTCGACTCGTAACCTAAGGGTCACGGGTTCGAATGTCAGTCGCACGAAATATGCTCGCCCTTTTAGCCGTGGAGCGTTATAATGTAACGGTCTATACCACTATTCATTGTTAAAGTATTGGTGATGAGTGATGATGACTAGCTGCATTCCCTTTAGTTTTACATTGCTAAATTAGGAATGGCTAGTGCAGATAGCCCTTGTGTAGCTTGCGCAAAATTCAAAACAAATAAACAAACAATGCTTTCAGTCAGAAACACTACTAAGTTTTAAACCTAAGTACTTATGGTTATATGAACAAACAGTAGTTTGATACATTTACACTATTGGTGTTAGTCTGTTTTTGATACGAATAATTACAACTTAAATGAAGTTGATAGTCATAAGAAGAAAAGTGAAATGCAGCTATATTCGATTGCGACAGTATCTTGGATGTATCGTATAATTAGTTTTTAGGTTGAAATTTGTACAAAATAAAGTGGTATATATGTATATGTTGGTTTTCTTTTTATATAGCAAAACTGTTTTAACAAAATGACCATCTTTTTGAAGATTATTTATAAATTTTAAGACATGTTTTATTAGGTGAGTAGCTGCAACAGCTAGACAGCTGTAGTTAATATATTATTCGGAAATTTCTCTAATGCTTCGAAAGACATATGTTATTGATTGCATCATGGATTGGATGAGTGTCCGTAATATATGAACTCACTCCTAATTCTGCATTAAAGTGCTAAAGAAGCAGAAATATTCTGGATGTTCTAATATCAAATATCATGCATTTTTTTAAATCCATCATACATTGCTTGATGAGATTTTGGATTTATTGCTGCTATTTTATTTGCGGTTGAAAAGAGCTTCATATTTTAAGATTTCTATGGTAAGCTATAGCCTAAAACAATTTGCCACATGTTGAATGCAAAATGTCAGATCTCATGGTGATGCAAGGATAATATATAACAAAGTTTTGGAATAAAATGTGATCTATAGGTCGATCTCGGCTCTTCCGTCCTCTAAATTAAACTAAAACTATTAATAAATAAATTAATTTTTAAAAAATCTTAAAGCCAGCCCTCATGTATCATTCATATAGTTATTACGCTTTTCTTGAAACTCCCTTAAATTCACTGCCTCCACAACATCCGAAATCAATCATCCTATTAGAAAAATAAAACTCTTTGAGCTGATCATGACTCCTAACCTGCCAAAATTTATATTTATGTCTCCTAAGCTTTCTGTTCTTACTGTTAAATATGAAAAAAGATGATACATTAACAATATCAATTCTCTTTACCATCTTAAATACCTGGATCAAATCTCTCTAACTCTTCTTTTTTCAACAGAAAACAGTTTGAGAGATGTAAGACTCTTCTCATACAACAATCCCTCTATCTAAGAAAACATTCCAGTAACCCTTCTCTGAACCATTTCCAACAATTCAATGTCTTTTCTACGGTAAGGAATTTCAGACTGAGCACAATGTTCTATATATGATCTAACTAGTAAACCATATAATAAAATTTTAAATTTTTAGACTTGTATTTAATATTTCTGCAGATACAACTTAAAATTCTATTTGCCCTACCAGTAGCAAAAACACACTCCTTGGATGTCTTTAGAGACAAATCCACTATTACGCTATGATTTCCTTCTTTCATAATACTGTTAAGGTTATTCTCATCAAAATTATACTTATGCTTCAAATTATTTCATGTATTATAATTAAAACCCATTTGCCATTTATTCATCCAACTCACTAAGTGATCTAAATCTCTTTGTAAATCAGCAGCATCCTCTTTACAGATTGCTACACGCAAGACCGTAATAGCATCTGCAAATTTAGGTAATTTATTGACTATTCCTTCACATATATCACTCATGTAACTCAGAAAGAGTAAAGATCTTAAGACTGAGCCCTGAAGTACGTCACTTGTGATATTAATCCAATTTAACTAAACTCCATTTGTAACAATCGTCTGTTTTCTTCCATCAAGCCACCCTTTTATCCGACTTGCTAACATATCCCCAAATCTATAGAAAATTTTTACAAACCTTTTATGTGATACTTCATCAAGTGCCTTCTGAAAATCCAGATGCACTAAATCTTCATTTTTACCCTCATCTAAACAAGCAGCAACCCTTTAAAAGAATGTCAAAAGATTTGTAAGACAATATTTTCCCTCTGTAAAACCATGTTGGCTATCCAATAACATTCTAAACTTTGGGAAATATTTTTGCAAACCATTGTTTTTCAGACTCTCCTACCATTTTCCTACAACTGATGTAAGACTAATGAATCTATAATAACTATGGCAATTTTTATCAGCTCCCTTGAAACGAGAAGTTACATTAGGTAATTCCCAAGCCTCTGGTACCTGTCTATTATTCAAGGACTGATAAATATAGTAGCAAGATCATATATCCAATCTCTAACCTCCATCAAAGTTCTTTGTGAAGTATTATCTGGCCCAGAATCCTTATCATTTTTAAACATTCCTTTTCGTTAACTAGCAATAATTAATGCAGTCATCTTGTTCAGCTTTTTTCCATCTACTGACGGTTCAATATGCAGAATACAGATTAAACTTTTTTCTGTTTCGCTAACTTTCTTAATATTGTAAGTCACCTACCATAACAGTCAATTTAAATTTCTTATACTTACGATGTTTTTCTTTCACTTTATCTTATACTTTCTGTGAGCCAACCTAGTTATTTACTTGCAGCTACCCTTTTCTTTATGTAAGGAATATGTTTGTCTTGAATACTTTTAAATTCATGTAATTAAATAATTTTCACATCTGATCAGTATCTCCAAATAACTTATCTTACCAATTCACAATAGATAATAGGTATTGCATCCCATGAAAATTAACTTCATGAAATTTGTAACCATAATATCATTATTCCTTATCTGTTTATGCAACAAAAAATTAAACCAAATAGAACAATGATCTCTTGCAACCAAATATGTCCCAATTTACATTCTCTTGATCATTTATACATATTTTAAATTCACAAGAAGTCTAAAATAACATTGTTTCTAAAGGTTCATTGACTAATTGGAAAGTAATTCCACATAAAACAGTTTCCAAAAACCTTTCTTCTATCACGGTTTAACTCTGGTGTTTCCCAATCTACATGTCTGGAATTAAAATCGCAGATAACTATGACTTCATTAACAGCTAAAACCTTAATCTCGTTGTAAAGTTTCTCATTAATGTCTTTCTTATCGTTTTGTTGTCTGTAAAAAAAAATATCTGTAAAGGTTTGGAGTTTGTATTAAAAACAACGGTAGCTTTTATGTTTGTTTGTAATGAAAAAGAGAAGTTGTTAGACAGTAAAATATCGATTAGTTTGGTTATATCTTTAAGGAATATGTGAAATAATGTCCTGCTAAATCTGTTCCAGTTAGTTAGGACTTGACACATCTGTAGGTAATGTAGCCCAAACTGCCTCGTGCTACTGTAAAATTCTGGACAAAACTATACTACTTATATTGATGAAATTGTTGGAGTCTATTTAAAAAAAAATATAGATGTTCTATCATGACACCGCTCCATCCATAATACCTACCGTGTTCAACAGCGATTTGAAATATATAACACCAAGAAAATGTCTGGAAGGAAGAATTCCAAACTAATTCAAAACGAACAGTTATGGAAAGCTGTTGAAAATTGATACCAACTGTTATTGAAGAAAATGTCAGTTAAATATTTAATGTTGTTATAAAAAGAAAAAGTAGGACTTCAGCAAGGTAATAAGGGCCTGCTTTCACGGCGTATGTAAACATATACAGTATTAACAAAGGTGCACTTATGAATTTAATAACCAGAAACGTTTGCTTTAATATTTATTATTACGAAAGACAATCTCGAAATTGCGATCTGAAGAAGCATGGAGCAAATGATGAAAGAGCACATCTTTAATCTTTACAATTACTTTAATCATTAAGAAACAAGCTTGCACTTACTGACGGGTTTTTAAAAAACACACTTCAAAATATATATGAATCTTGCTGTATTACAATATTACTTTTTAATATTGCTTTTATTGAAATAATTTCCGATTACACTGATGCCAAAAGTAGTAGTTTCTACTAATGGTCATAGTTACAACCATTAAGAGATAATTACGTAATTATATATTGAGTGCTTGAGAATAATTCAAATAAATTTAAATTGCAGTTCTCTTGACGCTCTTAACGACGATATTTGAAGAAATAAGCTGATGCCGAATTATATATCTTTGATGATAAGTATGAAAAATGTAACTTTTTCCTTAAAGCAACTCAGTAACTTAGCACGTTTGTATGAAGTTACTAATTGTACACTTTGAATCTCTTCAATTAATTAAGAAACTGTGAAAATAAAAAGATATTTTCTGTTAAGCAGTGGGCATAAAATTTTAACAAGCTTCCTTTGTTATTTTTTATATAAAGTTTACTTAATCCTAGTTTGAATTATTAATTTTCGTCTTATCAAAAGTAATTGAAAAAAATGCGAGATGAATCACCCAATATACACGTTATTTTAAGGGGAGTTGACATAAAAGTATATAACTGCAATATTGTAAATGCTGATTTCATTTTCTGCAGTTTCCGTCGACAAAAATATGTTAAATATTTAACCAATCTAAAAGAGAAAAAAAATCTTGCTTGGTCAGTATTTCTGGAATATGCCGAATAAAAGTGAAGAACGAAATTTCAGTGTAAAAAAAATTAACTTGCATTAATTAAAAAAAAATGATTTTTCCCTTTGCACATTTAAGAAATGAGCAGTTACTTATATATAAGAATATGTTTGTGATAATAGTATTTTATCAGGTCATCCCTTAAGTAAAGTCCGATTTTAGGTTCAAAAAAATAAAAAAATAATTTCAAACTTTATTAATGTTATTTAATGATTAATGTATGTTCCATTATTACTAATTACTTCCTGCTAACGATTCACAAGCTTTGAATGCAACTTCTATAAAATTATTGGAGCTTGAAGGAAAATAATGTAGAGAGGGTAGTTTCAGCATCTTCATATCTTCCCAGTTCTTTTCCATATGGATAGTTCTGCAAACTTTAGAATAGATGATAATCAAATGGAGCAAGGTCTGCAGAAAGATGTGGAAGATTTCCCAGACTAGCTCTTCAACCTTTGTAGATGCGATCTTTACAGTATGGAGCTGTGCATTATCCTGGTGTGACTCAACACCTTTACGATCACTTCTCTTTCAGAGCAGAATTCAAGCGCTCTAACTGTTGACAATAAAAGTCGTCTGATGTAATCGTCCCATTGAGTGGCAGTAAGTCAATGTGAACACACCAATAATATCGTACCAAACACTTAGCAAGACTTTCCGAAGGTGGAGTCTATTTTGGGCTGCGCTTTGGCCAATTTGCCCGCAATGAGCCATTGTCTGCGGCTCTTAACATTTTTATTATATATCCATTTTTCATCTCCAGTCACTAACCTGTCCAAAAAGGTGAGTTACATTCACGAGAGTAAAGAGGATTACAAATATCCATTCTTGTTCTAATATTAGCTTGTGTCTAATCGTGGCGGACCCATTTATCAAGTTTTGACACCTTTCCAAGCTGTTGCAGATGACGATGAGCTGTTGAATGGGTTAAATTAAGCTTCTGCGCTAATGTTTTTACTGGTACAGCCCACTCTTTCTCAAGTAGTGCCAGCAGCAAGTCATCATTAAACTCAACAGGACGAACTGAAGTGGCGTATCACATAAGCTGTAGTCACCTGATCTGAACTCCTGAAATGGCCCGGCATGGACAAGAACGTTAAGGCGTGCGACTCGTAATCCGAGGGTCATGGGTTTGCATCCCCGTCGCGCCAAACATGCTCGCCCTTTCAGCTGTGAAGACGTTACAATATGACGGTCAATCCCACTATTCGTTGGTAAAAGAGTAGCCCAAGAGTTGGCGGTGGATGGTGATGACTAGCTGCCTTCTCTCTAGCCTTACACTGCTAAATTAGGGACGGCTAGCACAGATAGCTCTCGAGTAGTTTTGTGAAAAATTCAAAAACAAACAAACTCCTGAAACCACCTTCGACGTTTCCTTTCATTAAGAGACTTTCATAAATGACGCTACCAACATTTAATTACACATTAACAAATCATGATCATGATTTTTCTTTTACTTTGAATGGGTTAGAGATACGATGAACTTTTAACATTCTCCTATTCTGGGTAAGCTTAATTAATTTGCGTCGTAAGAGATACCTGTAACAAACATTGTAGATTTAGTTTGTGTAGAAGGGTATAACAAACCAATTGATTAAATATTTAATGACTCGTACCTTTTCACTAGAAAATATTTTTCTGATTTTATTTTGATTGAAACTCATGTTGTAGAAATTAATTTTACTTAATCCGAACCTTACAGTCAAAATGCATAAAAATAGAATATTTCGTTCTTGTAGGTTTTTAAATAATAATTAACTTCACACTTTTGAATACGAGTCCATCCATACTTCGCATTATTCTCAATCAGACTTTATTAAATAGTCTCAGGATGTCCTTAACAAATATTTATTAACAACTTATTATACTTTATGCATTTTTTTACTTTCATGTTTTTTTTCGTATAGCAAAGCCAGAAGTTGCTATCTGCTCAGCCCACCGAGAGGAATCGAAACTCTGATTTTAGCGTTGTAAATTCGGAAACATACCGCTGTACTAGTAGGGGGCTTTTGCTTTTATACCTACAATAATTTAAAAATAATTCGAATACATGTCAGAAGATTGGTTAGATGGTTGCTTTTTTTTAGCACAGTCACATTCGACTATTTGCTGTGTCCACCGAGAAAATCGAATCCCGAATTTTAATTAGTAAGCTTGTACAGTTGCCACTGCCCCACCAGAGGACATGTCGAGTGGAAATATTTATATTTTAAAGAAGACTCACGAGGACGTTTCCAAGACGCAAGTTGTCTCTTATATTAAAATTAAACATCATTTTTGATCCAGAAACTGCTTCACAACATATTAATGATTTACAGTTGCAAAAAAAACACAAAAAAACAATGACTTGATATTCCATTTCGGTTAATGACTGACTTCCAAAACATTGACACTTATATCAGTTGTTTCTTCAAATATTTTGTTTTCTTAACAAGAAAGAGAAGAAAATTGTCTGGTTTTCGTTGAATGTGCATATACCAAAACAAACAATATACATTTTAGGTTAGAACCCACATTCAAAGATTTATACATTTCTTTGTAATTTCAGAATATGCTTACTGAATTGAAAAAAATTGAAAGTAGCATATTCCTATTTTCTTGGTTCAAAGCAAATCAAGTTTAACATCAGAAAGCTTTAGGTTTTTCCTTTCTCCTTCTAATCACATTACAGCACGGCTCTGTAAAAACATCACAGCCGACAGACGTCTTCCACATAACATCCTTTAGGCTATTCAGTGCGAAAGCAAACACCGCAACAAATGTTAAGAGACATCAAGTGTGATTGTTCTCATACTTATGTAGGGAAGCATTAACTGTAATAGCTGTGGTAGGAATCTACACAGAGGTGGTTCTTAATGTAAGGCGGGTAGATCGATAAGCTTTCAGACCGAATGTCAACAACGAAAACTAAGCTTCGGTAAATTTTATTATTTTTATGTCAAGCAACTACTTTCGAAAATCATCGTGTATTTTTCTCTAAATGTATTCATTCAACATATGTTCTGCTGTTATGAAGATATATAAGAAATAAAATAAATACCCACTTCTTTGTTTACATATTTTTTTATATACTAAATTTTCTGGATATATCACGTATGCGATAAAAAAAAGAAAATACATATATATATCTGGATAGATATGAACTTGCATTGAAAGTTAAGCCCAGAAATAATTCAACAAAGAATGCTTGTGCACACTGTAATATTCACAAAAAAATTATATTGCGATTTTTTTTTGCTATTTCAAATATAAGATATAATAAAAGATAAACACTTATTGTAAATAGTTATATTTGAGAAGATAAACACAAAGAAATCTGCCTTTTGAATTATGCCGATTCTTCTTGTAACGTAGTGACACTCGCATTAAAAAAGTAATTGTGGTTTACATGGGTAATATTTTAACATATCATCATGTATATCATTAGCTAAGAAGGATGGCATATAGAACAACAATTCTCCACTTTGAAAATTATCTTAATTTTTCTTTTAATGATACCTAAACTACAGCAGCAGCTAATGTACGGTTTTCATTAAACTGAGCGCAATCGCCCCCCAGTGGCTCAGCGGTATGTCTGCGGACTTACACGCTAAAATCCGGGTTTGGATTCGCGTGGTGGGCAGAGCACAGATAGCCCATTGTGTAGCTTTGGGCTTAATTAAAAAAAACAACAACAAACAAACAAGTTGAGTGCAATCTATATTGTCTAGATTTGTTTATGTTTATTCAGATGTTGTGTTTAATAAACTTTATGTATCAGACACATTAACTCAGAATTCTGAAATACTCTCTAAACTTATTTTGCCGGAAGGTTTTCTAATCGATCAATAACACTAATAACTATAATAATATGCTATAAAACTAAACGAATAGAGTAGCCACGAGTCGGTGACAGTAGTAATATAGCACAAACCAAGAAGATAACTCTTATAAGACTGAATGTAACCGTATAGGTTTTCTTTGTATTTAATTGTGTACCAGTGCAATGGTTGAATTTAACAGTATCATCAGTAGTTAAAAAAAAGTGTGATTTGTTGGTTCTGAAATTTCGCGCAAAGCTACACGAGGACTATCTGCGCTAGCCGTCCCTTATTTAGCAGTTTAAGGCTAGAGAGAAGGCAGCTAGTCATCACCACCCACCTCCAACTTTTTGGCTACTCTTTTACCAACGAATAGTGAGATTGACCGCTACTTTATAACGCCTCCACCCGGCTGTAAGGGCGAGCATTTTTGATGTGATGGGGATTCAAAATGCGACCCTCAGATTACGAGTCGAGCGCCCCTAAACACCTAACTATGCTGGTCTGTGATGTTATAATTATATTTTGTCTTCAATTAACTGAAATGGCTGAAGAGAAAATATAAAGTGTAGTGTATGCATGTTTTTGGTATATTATGATATATAACAGTGTATAAAACTTTACCTGAACATATCTAAAAGTAAACTTGCAACGAAGGAATGAAAACTGTGCTCATCAAAATCTTAGGTTAAAATTTTTTAGCACTTTTATTCAAACAAAATGCACTCGTTTGAGTTTTAAAAATATTGAAGCAATTTTATCACTGATATATCCGTCCTTTTATAACGCTATTTTAAATGAAAATCATTGAAAGGAATAAAAAATAAAGAGACCACCTTTTAGTTTTATTGTGCTAGTGGGAAAAAACAAACGATAATTAATCACCAAAGCCTTAAGCGAACTACTTAATCCGTGCGATGTGTGTGATGTGTTTGAGTTGTGATTTAAGATGTAATATGAATCGTGAAAGACAATAACAATCATTCCAAGACTCTTCACTTTTATTATGATTTTTTCGATGATGACTCATATTATCTCAAATGATGTTGAATTTAAAGAGATAATCAGTAGACATTCAACATGAGTCTGGATCATGAAGCAAACGACAAACCAATAAATCGACCATTCACTGAGAGCAGTTATTGTGAACCCCTCTGATAAATCGAGAGGAGTACAAAAACATATATATATATAGAGATCGTTATTAGCTACCATCTTCTAAAATCAGCTGTCTTGACACAATCTGCCGTAACCGCGCCTATTCTTGCACATAAATCAAAGGAAGAAAATGATACAACTGTACAAATGTTGCTAATAACATTTGGAAATGGAAAGTGAAATAGAAATGTATTTATTTATTGTTTGTTTTTTACTCTATTCATTTGATGCCATAATGGAATAATTAAAGAAAGTCTTGAAAAGTTGAAAGCTGATTAAGTTTAATAGCAAATAAAACCACGTTATTCATTAAACATTCATCACCATCTGCCACTCGATTGCATTAAGTAACATAGGGTCGCAATCACTGCTGTTTTTGTAACAGGTTTTTAAGTGAGTAGTCCACTGCACCTAGCCGTCCCTAATTTAGTAGTGTAAGACGAAAGTAGGGCAGCTAGTCATCGCCATCCAGCGCCAACTCTTGGGCTACTCTTTTACCAACGAATAGTGGGATTGACCGTCACATTATACACCCCCACGGCTGGGAGGGCGAGCATGTTTAGCGCAACGCGGGCGCGAAGCTGCGACACTCAGATTACGAAGCGCACGCCTTAACGCGCTTGGCTATGCCGGGCCATTCATTAAACATTAGATAAATTTTATTACGGTCACGTAGGTTTTAAATTAGATTATACAACAGACAATATCTGCTTTAAAATTTAGAAAAAGAATAAATAGGATGTCTTATTGTTAAATTTTGTGAAAAAAAATCATAGAAATTTCAAATACTTCACTGAACTTCTTTTGAATAGCTGAAAGTTTAATACACAGAATTAGAGAAATGGCTTGATTAACACTTGAAAAACTTTCAACTTACAGTATTTAGTACATATATTACCTATTTTGTAAACTGTTAATGATTGTTTCACATAAATATCCCATTTCTATGTGCGCTCAACTAACATGAGTTATTTTCTTTTTATGATATAATTAGTTTTAACTTAGCAATAATGATAATAAGGCACACAGATTTTATTTTTCTATCTAATGTATATATGCATACACGAGAAAAATTAGCATATTGTTGCTCATGACACAATGCACAATGTTTTAATTACGATACTAATTTCGTATTATGTACAAGAGCTAAGCCGCTTTATATGTGTATATGCATATATTGAAGTTAACTTTGAAGAGTTTTTGTTTTATCACATTCCGTCATTACACTTGTATTATATTAAAACCTTTTTCTATCTTTATACTAAATGCACTTAGAACACTTCGATGGTAAATACAAACTCTTGCAAGAGGTCACAGTATTTTTAGTATTTTCTTTTCCTTACTAATGTTTGTTTCTTGGAATAAAATAAAACTGTAAAATACAGGAGACAAATTGTTGTTGTTGTTTTGAATTAAGCACAAAGCTACACGATGGGCTATCTGTGCTCTGCCAACCACGGGTATCGAAACCCGGATTTCAGCGTGTAAGTCCGCAGACATACCGCTAAGCCACTGGGGGGGGGCAAGAGATAAATACTTTGTGACATAGATTTAATAATAAAGTATAACACTACTTTAATTGGTATTCCTAAGTTTATTTTACAAAATGGTTGTATAGGCGCAGCACAATATTTTTTTAAAGAACACATCAAGTTAAAGTGTTTGTTTTAAATAATGTTTTGTTCAAGAAAGATGAGAGGATGTACTGTTTATCTGTTTAGTTTTCTCTCTGCGTTTATTCTAGTTCTGTGAGAATAGGTGTACCCCATGGATAATCAAATTTTATTACACACTATCCTTTTCAATAACTGAAATATTTTAATGTTCTCTACTTCATTTAAATCATTAACAAGTCTTTATTGAAGGAATCGACAAGTTTACTTGACATATGTCATTAAATCTATTTGAATTTGTTCTTAGTTATGGCCCTCCAGTGGCTCAGCGGTATGTCTGCAGACTTACACGCTAACATCCGGGTTACGATACCCGTGGTTGGCAGAGCACAGATAGCCCATTGTGTAGCTTTGTGCTTAATTCAAAACAACAACATCGTAGTTATAATAATATGAAATCACATGAAGATAACTTGAATAACTCTAGCTTCATATGATTATATTAAAGTAAAAGAATGAAACATTATTTGGAGATTAAATTAATTTTCCATTATTATAAATAATGCATTGTTTACGTTACGCTTATATGTAAAACCTTTAAACTTATACATACCTGCTAAACTCTTTCCTTGTCTCAGAACAATTTGCTTTAAAACTGTAATAAAATGGTATATTACCATCTAGAGAAAATGAATGGTGTTAGTATCAGGTTTTTGTTTCAAGTAAATTGTGTATGTATTTCATTTGTTGAGTAAATATGAGTGCAATAGTAAATTATGCAGTTATTTAAAGTGTTAAAATTATGTAGTTTAGAACACATATATTTGTATTGCTTGTGCTACTTTAATCACGATGGTCTGTTCTATGATGCTTAAACCTTTTTGCAACAGTAACAATGCTAGTAGAATAGACCAAAACACGTTTGTTAAAAGTTTAGAATTCTAAAATGTGATCTAACGTATTAATAATTTTAAAGAATGAAAATAAGCTATTATAAAATTTTAATCCCTTTTATCAAAATACGCACTTCAGAATATGTAAATTAATGTAACATTCCTGCTAACTTCATAAGATATTTTTGCAGTTTAAAAATTAATAAATATTCCTGTCTGAATTTTTTCAAAAATTAGTTATTTCTTGAAACATCCGCACGACATGCTCTAACAAAATAATATCTCTTAGTGACATTAGCTCTTAAGTTATATTATATAATCTTGAAAAACATAAATTTGTATTTTATTCTGTATCCTTTTTAAAGGAAATAAGTAAATATTTACCACCATTGTGGTAATATGCTTCATAATAATACCGAAACACAATAAATGTCAGTATTTTCTTTTAGGAACTTAGCTAATTGTTGAAATGACTTTCAAACTGAACATTGAAAGAAGTAGGATGGAGTCATTAAGTTACATTTTTTATTGATTAATTAATTTTAAAGGTTTTTTTTTTTCAAATAATAAGACGAAACTTGGTTTCTTAATAAACCTGGAAATTTTTTTAAGTCTGTAGCAAAAATCAAAATATATTAAGTAATTCGTAAGAGATGAAATTAAAAAAAATCAGTTTTATTCTTTCTCAGTTTAGAGTAGATTAACGTATTAACACCGTTGGATATGCGTCGATTAGCGACCACGATATCTATATGAAGTGTTATTATAAGAAGAACAAATCTCCAAATCTAATTTGCTAAAACTTAATTTAAAATATAAAAAAGTCTCAATTTTAATTACAGTTTTAGCAGATATAACATGAAAAATCGTAACAAGTTGAAGTACTTTGGATCATCCATCTTCATTCAATGAAATTATCTGTTAATGAGAGCTTAAGTATCAAACAAAACTTCTATAAATCCTCAAGACACACTTAAAAAATTGATTAAATAGAATTAAGCAAAAAACTACACAATGGGCTGTCTGTGCTTTGCCCACGACGAGTATCGAAACCTGGTGGTAATCAATTCTGTAATGTAATGAATGGCAATATAAGCTAATGTGAACAGAAAATTGTTTTCACACTTACGCTGTCCTTTAATTTTAAAATTCATAGGTTTCCAACATTATCACCTTAAGAAATAGGCCCGGCATGGCCAGCTGGGTTAAGGCGTGCGACTCGTAATTCTAAGGTTGCGGGTTTGCATCCCAGTCGCACCAAACATGCTCGCCCTTTCAGCCGTGGGAGCGTTATAATGTTACGGTCAATCCCACTATTCGTTGGTAAAAGAGTAGCCCAAGAGTTGACGGTGGGTGGTGATGACTAGCTGCCTACCCTTTAGTCTTACACTCCAAAATTAGGGATGGCGAGTGTAGCTAGCTCTCGAGTAGCTTTGCGCGAAATTCGAAAACAAAACCTCAAGAAATTTTTCATTACGATTTCATTGTAACTTGGCGAAGCCATTACGACATATTTTTCACATGAAAATTATTAGAACAGTAGAACCAATATAGGGCCTGGCATGGCCTAGCGCGTTAAGGCGAGTGCTTCGTAATCTGATAGTCGCAGTTTCGCGCTCGAGTTGCGCCAAACATGCTCGCCCTTCCAGCAGTGGGGGCGTTATAATGTCACGGTCAATCCCACTTTTCATTAGTAAAAGAGTAGCCCAAGAGTTGGCGGTGGGTGATGATGACTAGCTACCTTCCCTCTAGTCTTACACCGCTAAATTAGGGACGGCTAGCACAGATAGCCCTCGAGTAGCTTTGCGCGAAATTTCAAAACAAACAAACAGAAACAATATATGCATAGTCACCAGAACTTACTTAAATGTTTGAGGGGGTTACAGACGACTGGAGTGTACTTTACTTGCTATGGTAATAAAAAACTTTGAATTCAAAATTGAAATAGTGAGTGCCCATGATAGTTATACACAATTTTTTATTTACATTTCAAAGTGGCACTTCGCTACTTGTTCAAAATTGAGGAGCTTCTACCCTATGGAAAAATGCATATAAGAAATTATGCAAGTAATAAGTATGCAACTTAACTACCGGTAATTATATACATCGATCAAACTCTGGCCATTACATTCACATGGAGTGTCTTTAGAATAATAATGATATTTATTGTGACATAAAGTTCACTCATTTCAGGAATTCCTTTGTGAAAAATAACTACCTCCTGCTAGTAATTTACATCACTATAAATGTTCCAAATGTTCCATTCAGCTCTGAAAATTATTGCATTGATAACGTTGTTGTGGATAATGATTCAATATCTATATAGTTTTAAAGGTTATAATGTACAACTAATCATAGTTTGCATTAGTAACAGTTTCACACGTAGTGTTACGTCCAACCACTTCGAAGCTCAATATATTTGGTAACTTACGATACAAAGGTAATTAAGTGTAACCTTTAAATTGGTACGTTAAAAGCATTGTAGTCAATTATGTCAAAGATTAATTAAGTTATCAAATAAGTTACTTGAAGATTATTTAAAAAAAAGAAAATGAAAAACATATTGTTTATGTACTACTAAATTATCTGAAACGTAACTTGTATTCGATTACATACCTATAATAACCTTTAAATACGAAAGTGATTAAAACACTTTCCTTTAGTTACATAGAATGTATAATTATTGTCATACATGATGAGTTACAATCATACACTGCTGGCCAAAATATTAAGGCCAATAAACATGAAGAAAAAATATGCATTTTGCATTGTTAAACTCAAACAATTATTTGAGTAGAGCTTCGAAAGATGAAAATAAGAAAAGGGAATATAAAAAAAAATGTTTTTAGCATTTAATAGGGAAAAGATGAACACCATGAAATTAGCCTAAATACTAGCTAGTCAAAAGTTTAAGTCCATAACGAAACAAAGCGTTAATCGGTAAATACGTAAGAAAATTTAGTTATTTTTGTTCAAGCAATAACGTTGTCAACATCTTCCACTGACATCTCTTGTGTTACATTTGGTAAAAACATGGCAAAGGCTAAAAAGTTGACAGAGTTTGAACGTGGCCGAGTTGTCGAGCTTCAAAAGCAAGGTCTCTCTCAACGTGGCATCGCTGGTAAGATTGGACATAGTAAAACTTCTGTTGCAAATTTTTAAGAAGACCCGGAGGGACACAGAACAAGAATTTCAAGTGGTCATCCCAAGAAAATTCACCGGCGATGAGCAGGATGATTCGACGGCTTGTCCAGCAAGACACCAGCCTTCGTCGAACAAAATTAAGATCCTTAAGAACGCGGAACGCAGCTCAAGAACAATAAGACGGCATCTATGAGAGAAAAGTTTTACAAACAGCAAATGTCTTCAAAGGCCACGCCTCCTTCCACACCACAAAGCAGCTCGGTTAAACTTTGCTGAGAAGCACCAAAAATGGGGAGTAGAATAGTGAACGAAGGTTTTGTTCTCTGATGAGGAAAAAGTTAACATGGGTAGTTTAGATGGCTTCCAACGTTACTGGCTCGATAAGGATATACCACCAGAGACATTTTCTACACGACACAGTGGAGGAGGTTCCATCATGATATGGGGTGTTTTCTCCTTCCATGGAACAATCGAGCTTTAGGTTATACAGGGGCGTCAAACAGCTGCTTGCTACATTGGAATATTGGAGAGAGCATCCTTATTGACTGCCCCCCATTGGCTCAGCGGTATGTCTGCGGACTTACATGCTGAAATCCGGGTTTCGATACCCGTGGTGGGCAGAGCACAGATAACCCATTGTGTAGCTTTGTGCTTAATTCAAAACAACATCAAAACAACAACAACCTTATTGACTGAATGCCCTCGCTTGTGAGGAAATGACTGGATCTCTCAGCAGGACAACGCTGTAACTCACAATGCTTGCAGGACAATGGACTTTTTCATGGCGAAGAACGTGATTCCTTTGGACCATCCAGTGTGTTCGCCCAAACTGAACCCCATTGAAAATGTTTAGGGGTGAATGACAAGGGAAGTCTATAGAAATGGACGTCCATTCTAAACAGTGCATGATCTTCGTTAAGCCGTTTTCACCACTTGGAATAACATTCCAGCCAGCCTTCTGCAAACGCTTTTGTTAACCATGCCAAAGCAAATGTTTGATGTTATTCGCAATGACGGCCGAGCATCTCACTAATAAGACCTCTTGTTGGGCATTTCCTACACTGTTTAGGATTTTTTTTTGGCATGGTCTTAAACTTTTGACAAGCTGGTATTCAGAATAATTTCATAGTGTTCACATTTTTCTTATTAAATGCAAAAATAGTTTTTTTATTTTCTCTTTTCTTATTTTCATCTATCAAAGCTCTACTCAAATAAGTGGTTGAATCTAACAACACAAAATGCTTATTTTTTCTTTATGTTCATTGGCCTTAAAAATTTGGCCAGCAATGTATATCCATCATACATATCGTCCGATACAGAAGTTATTTCAACATATTAATCACAAGTATATTTAAATGCATTAACTGGACAAATTTTTTCAACTCTTATGTTTTGTGTATAAACATACAGGGAATAAACGTACAAAAAATTACACTATTAGCAGAGGAAACTTGTCAAGTATTATATAGCTGACTGACTGGGTTTGCTGAAAACGCGCAGGCAGGATTTAAAAACAGAATGACCAAACCTTTCTCCTCTAATGAACAAATAGAGGATATATTCCTTTCGCAAGAAAACTTGTCTGGGATTTGGATTTATATGTCTGTAGATACAACATTTACAAATACCTTCCAAAATAAATAATATTTTGGTTGATTTCATAATAGTGTCTCACCTTGTGATATGGTTCCTGAAATATATTACAGTATGTTACACTTATATCTCACTACGCAAGAGAGACTGAAACAGTTTTTGAAACACATTTACAAATACATAAATTATTCAGGTCTAATGAGTGCTATTTTTAATTTTTAAATCTGAGAAAAAATAATAAGTAACATTGCTGTTTACTTTTAACACAATGAACTACCTGAGCTGTGTCTATGGTGAGGATTGTTTTGGTTTGTTTTGAATTTCGCGCGTTAGCTGTCCCTAATTTAGCAGTGTAAGACTAGCCATTACCACCCACCGCCAACTCTTGGGCTACTCTTTTACCAACGAATAATGAGATTGACCGGCACTTTATAACGTCCCTACGGTTGAAAGGGCGAGCATGTTCGATGCGACGATAATTCGAACCTGTTTTATTGATTTCATCTTTCATTATTTAAAAAAAGGAAAAACTTAAGAACCCTCCTTACTATAAAGAGGCTGTTTCAAGAAATGAGTGTTGTTGAAAATATTTGTAAATCGGTTTTGGAAAAGTAAAACAAAATTTTTACAGAATACAAACATTTCTAAGAGAACGTAATCTTACGGAGCATACATGTTTGTTTACACCTTATAATGTTGTTATTTATATATCTTAAAAGAACTGGCCTCTTCTAACGAAGCTACAATAGGATGTGAGATAAGTATTTGTTTTGAAAATCGCACAAAGCTACTCGAGAACTATCAATGCTAGCCTTCCATAATTTAGCAGTGTAAGACTAAAGGAAAGACAACTAGTCATTACCACCTACCACGAGCTCTTGGGCTACTGTTTCACCATCGAATAATGGATTGACTATGACATTATATCACCCCCACAAATGAAAGAGCGAGCATGTTTAGTGTGACAGGGGTTGAAACCTACGGACCTTTGATTGTGGGTTGAGCCATGCGGGTCAAAGTAAAAGTAATTAGGCTTCAATAAAAATCAGTTTCTTCTTGAAACCTATAATGTCATAATAATTTATAGGAATCTATATTTGCTTCAGGACAATAATAATTTATAAAAATAATCAATATGCTTTCTCTAATTGATATCGACTAAAATTAAGGAAAATATATTGTCTTCTTATCTAAACAGTGTGTAACAAATATGTCTTATTTTAACATACAAAATAGCAAACAAAATATCGTCAAGAAAAATGAAATTTGAAAATGTGAGATACTTCTTTAGCAAGAATGTTTAATAACCTAAATAACCTTTCAAGTAAAAGGTCAGTGGCATTTCTCACGAGATTCCAAAATGATCGTCTTTAGAAATGCATTACCCTTTAGAACAATCTCATTAACCATCATCAGAAAAGTAACTGATAGCTTCTAATGTTTCTAGAAGCAAAGTCCCAAAACATACAAACATAAATAAAACATATGCTCAAGTTTTCTCTCAAATAGGACAAGTTTACTAGACCATATAATCACATGTTATTAGATCATTGACGTTATACCTAAGAACAACATATTTTACTTCCGCTATACTCCATGATAACCGTAATAGCTCACTTAACTGAATAACTGGAACATGGTTCAATGGAGATTATTTTTATGACAGAAGTTTATTTGAAGTGCAGAGTTACACGCTACTTAATGGGGACAGAGTATTAAAGGGGGTGGAGTGACTTTATGTGTAAAATATGAGTTATATCCTCTTGAAGTTTAAGATATTTAAGATAATAGCAATGTTATTGAGCTCATTTCATTTTCTATAAGTGAGTATAAAAGGAAAAGGCTTTTAGTGGAAATTTTTTACAGCTCACCAAATTATACTGGTGAAATTAATAAGAAACTTTACAGTGAGATTAAGATTTCAGCTATTAATGAAATCATAATTAAAGGTGATTTTAATTTCAGGCATATATCTTGGGAAAAGCTAGAGTCGAACTATGAGAGAGAAAGGATTTTGAAACTGTTCAAATTGACTTTCTACCCAATTATTTAAGAAAACTTTGTTATTTTAGATTTATTGTTAACTTCAAATATAAAAATGATTTAGAGGTTAAAACTTGGGGAAGATGTGATACAAGCAATTATTTCTCTATTGGGGTTGACGTTTTGTTGCATATAAAGGTAACGTGTAATGATATTTTGGTTAAAAATTTTAAAAAAGCAAATATTGAAGGGGCAACAAAAATATCTGTGTGAATTGGCAGCTGAATTATGTCATTTGTTAAATATTCAAAGTAAACATATTATTTGTATAAATTAATGGGTAACTGCAAATAAAAACCAACCAGTTTGGCTTACAAATAGTTTAAGAGATCAAATTAATGAAAGGCATCATAACCTTACGGAATTCAAAATAAGTATTATGACAGGATATTTAGAATACTATAGAATATCAAGAAAGTTGGTGAAACATGAAATTAGGACATCAGGAAGGAAGAATGAGAAAAGTGTCAGTGAAAATTGTAAAAAAATAACAATAAGGATTTATATAAATACATTAATGGCAAACAGAATGTTAGAATAGGGGGATAGGATCCTTGAGGGATGATAATGGAACGCTAGTATTTGATGATTATGAGATGAATGGACTATTAAACCTTTTTTTATTCGATTTTTACTAATGAAGATATGAGCAGTATTCCACATCCACATTTTGAATAGTTGATGATAGAAACGATATTAAATAAGATGACTGCATTAATTCTGAGCTAATTAAGAAAGAATTAGAAAATATAAAAAATGATGTCTCGTAGTCCAGATGATATTTCACCAAGGGTTGGAAGAAAATTAACGATTGGATGTGTGTGAGCCATTTACTTCTATTGTCGGTCAGTCCTTGAATAGTTGGTCAAATTGTTAGAAAGGGTTAAAAAAAGAGCACTAAAATTTCATTTGGTGTTTTCGTATAAGAAGAGGTTTAAATCTCTAAAATTGTTTTCCCTTGAGAAAATGAAATGTTAAAAGAGATCTGATTTAGATGTTTAAGACTGTAAAGGAAATTAGTAGTTGTAATTGTAATGCATTATATTTTGCCCCCCAGTGGCTCAGCGGTATGTCCGCGGACTTACACGCTAAAATCCGAGTTTCGATACCCGTGGTGGGCAGAGCACAGATAGCCCATTGTGTAGCTTTGTGCTTAATTCAAAACAACAACTACAACAACAGCATTATCTTTTCTCATACTTAACAGTGAGAATAGTAGGACTAGGGGACACAAAATATAACATTTGGTAGGGTAGGGGTCATTTCAGCTAAGACAATTTTATTTTTCTAACATGGTGTTTGGTATTTGTAATGGATTGCCTACAGATATTGGAGAGACAGTAAATTTAAATTAGTTTAAGAAAAACCTTGATAAGTATAAAGTAGTAAAGACTAGCTGTAAAATTTTTATTTTAAGTAAATTTAGTTTACAATACATAGACCGATAGGTCCCATGTTATTCCAAAATGTTATGTTCAAAGAACGGAGAGGAAATTTTTGTACAATATCCACTCTGTACTGATAAAATCTAGAATATCATCGGTTACAGTCTCTACACTTTTTACTTCCCTATGGACAAGAAGAAGTAGTATAAAAGTAACGCCGTATTTTAAATCGCTCACATATATTTAAGAATTTAATTACCTAAGTTAGCACTTATGTTTTCCAATGTCTTGGTGTGATACGTATGGCTCAAAACTCATTACTTAAATTTCCATTGACTTCAATTGTTGGCCGTGGAAGAACTATTTTTTGTGCCATAATTGCGCAATATCATTTATAAAAAAAATGTAAAAATGGATATACGTACGTACAAAAGAAAAATACACATCCTTCAAAATACACCTAAAACATTTTAAAGCTACTACGTTTGTTAATTTAAGGAAAAGCAGTGACTATAAAAAGTAATATAACTTAATTTTCTTTCTATTTTTTTGTTCAAGAAATGCAAATTTTCAAGAAATTATGTTTATAATACAAGTAAATACACATATATATATTGGCCCGGCATGGGCAGGTGATTAGGACGCTGGACTTGTAATCTGAGGATCGCGGGTTTGAATCTCCATCACATCAAACATGCTCACCTTTATAGCTGTAGAAGCATTATACCCTGCGGTTAATGCAACTATTCGTTGGTAAAACAGTAGTCCGATAGTTGGCGGTGGGTAGTGATTACTAGCTGTCTTCCTTTTGGTCTTATACTGCTAAATTAGGGACGGCTAGCACAGATATCCTTCGGGTAGATTTGCGCGAAATTAAAAAGCAAAGAAGCAAACATGTATTTACTAGTGTTGGCTTTTCACATTTTCATATAAATTTATATATTTCGTTTAAATTCCTTCCATAAATTTCAAATGTTTGTTTTCTTAAAAAGAAAGCGAATACAACTTCATTATCCTTTTGGGGGGGGGCATTAAGAAAAAAATACTGTAATTATTTCGCACCATATATTAGTGGTTAACTATGTATCTTAGGAAATGAATCAGTCAATATGCTAAAAATGTGTAAACCAATAAAATTGTCTACTGAAATGGATATGTCCACAAGACATAAAGGTAGTCATTTTAAAAGACAAATAATCTCTTTTGGCAAGAAGAATAAAACGTATAATAAATTATGCTTTATGTGTATTCTATAGCTTACATCAGTAGGAAGTTCAAATATAAAATATTAATAACCTCTTAATGGTTTATACAGTAAATAATTTGTCACTGTCTTCTTAATCAATTCCAGTATAGTAGATTATTATTGTTTGCAAGTTATTCTATTTGAAAGAAAAAACCAAAAAAGAAAGCTGGATATCATTACCATAGATGAAGAGTAAAGTGTAAGACAACATTAACAGAACAATGATTTACAAAAAAACACGCTATAATAAAATGTTCTAGAATAATTTATTAAGAATTTCTGTCGTAAGCTAGGCACTGCTTCTAAGTCGTATTTACATAATTAGGATATAAAAATACTTGTTATAAGTACATATATATAACCTACAGTGAAATAATACTCTCATTTCGTTGATCAATGAAGACCATTCGTGAAAGGATAATATCATTTCTTAACTATAATTAACAAATATTTATATCAACTACGAGAAACAGATAAATAAGCAATGAAGCTATGCATTTCAAAACAAAGTAGCTTAGAACGTAGAACAAATTTTATCTAACATTTCTAAATGTATCTAACGGTTTTCTTACCATATAATTATATACATTATCAACTAATTTGTTTAAATGTTTGCATAGTTTTCTTGTAAATTTTGTACAAGAATTCAAAATGGTAAAACATAAACCTGTCTGTCTTTTCACTCTGTCATCATTAATAGAAGGGAGAAAAGGAAACCTAAGCGTCCAGATAATTAAACTTTCTCATCCTTTTGATTATGAAGTACTTATACTAGTGACGTCAATGCCGAAGAACATGGATAATGCTTCACACAGACCATTTTAAATTAAAATTAGTCTAGTTTATAATTTGTTACAGGCCACTTGGCTAATGCAACTAATCTTATGAGTTTGTTCTGCTCATTGAAACTTCGCTAAGTATGTATATAGCTAGAATGAGATTGGTAAGGATTTACGGGTGAGCAGTTTGCTTCTAAAAGGTATATTTTAAAGAAATACGATTAATAATACCTACCTCAAGATTGTTAAATGAAAATTATGTGAAATAACGAGAACAAAATAAGCTCTTGATAAATATGGATTAATAATCAAGCATTTCAACTAAGCACAATAACTGGGACTGATATTTTCAGGGGTCTATGTAATTCCGAGAAGCCATTAATAAAAGAAAAGGAAAATATGTTGTAATATGTCAAACACACTACGAGAGCTATATCCAGTGATGACGAGGCCTTTCGATAAATGTAAGATCTTATAGGTCGGCGGGGGTAAAACTGACATGGCTATGTCTTTGATGCTATATATGTCATCAGTTTTAGGATGTAAATAACATAGAGCAAGTGAAGTTTGATTATTAACTAAAGTACATATGTGTATAATTATTGTTATATGTACAATTATAGTTAATTTTATTTACTAATATGCACAAGTTAAGTGTCACTTAAAACTCGCCAGCAACTCAGGGGTAAATAGCAACTTTCGAGGGTCGTGATTGAAATAGCACATACAGCAGCCCATTGTGTAGCTTTGTGCTTAACACTACACAAACCAGTTACTTAAAATTGGAAGTATTCTTAAATTTGTACTTAATATGTTTGTTCTGTTTATCTATTTAAGTTTTATAACACCGAATGTCTTCTACTCTTTGAGTTCAAATTTATCATTGCATCCTCGCATGGAAATCACGATATATATTTTCAGTTGTTTGATTCTTACAACTTCTGCTGCTTAAAGTTATTTATAGAGCTATTTCATAGGACATTATAACTGATTTATTATGTAAGCATGGCATACCACAGAGGAGCAATTTAACTATAAAAATAATATTATTCGTGAATATTTGGAGTTTACTTATTATAAGGCTATTGATGTCCTACCTTCTAATCATATATATGTATTCTGAATGTGTATTTCCTCGTAACTTTAAACTTTACCATTGAAAGTTGAGATAATTTGAGTAATTTGGTAGTACGTTGTTTAAAAGCCGTAAAAATTATTTAATAAATTTAATAATGACTATATAGAATTTATGTGTGTGTTTCTTGTAACAATGCCACATCAGCTTAAGTGGTGTATCCACCGAGGGGAATCTCTCCTCCCTGGTTTTAGAAGCGTAAATCTGAAGAGTTATCGTTGTTCGAGCAGATAACCACTCCCAGGGAAAATTAACAGTTGTATAGGGAAAATCGTAACTAGGTGTACTAATGTTATCTGATAAACTACTTAATTCATTTCCAATAAACAAGCGGGAAAAAGGTGTTTATCTATTAAAGATATTTATTTTATTTTGTCATAAACACTTGAATATTCAAGTATAAATACCAAAGAAAATTTGTAATATATCTAAACAAGTGTGTTGTTATTTTTCTTAGCATTATTTGTGAAATAACTGACTTTAAAATATATTGCTGTAACAAAAAAAGACAGAAGGTTCACTTTAATTCAATGATAATAAAATCATTTCCATTTCCATTAATTACAATTAATCAGTACTTTTAGAACTGTAAAACAACTGCTCACGAATATGTACAAATTCAATATAGTTCAATGAGGCCATCGGGACTGAAAAACTAATTGCGTGGACCATAGAAAAAATCTACTTGTTTTAGTTGTTACTTTCCAGTTGTAAAACAAATGTTGGTTAGTGCCCTCATTACATTTTCTTCTTTAATCCTACAGGTAAAGAAAAAACTATCCGTCGAGTGTGTGTATGTGTGTTTTCTTATAGCAAAGCCACATCGAGCTATCTGCTGAATTCACCGAGGGGAGTCGAACTCCTTATTTTAGTCTTGTAAATCCGTAGACTTACCGCTGTACTAACGAGAGGCTATTTGTCGATATATATTATTATTATAAAATTTGTGAATTAACAAAAACTTTTTCACGCATGGTAAGAAACTAACAATGGTTTGTTAGGTTTTATTTTGAATTTCGCGCAAAGCTACACAAGGCAATCTGCACCAGCCGTTCCTAATTTTGCGATGTAAGAATAGAAGGAAGACAGCTATTCATCACCAACCACCCCCAACTTATGGATTGCTCTTTTACCAACGAATAGAGGGATTGATGGTCACATTATAACGCCCCAACGGCTGAAAGGGCGAGCATTTTTGGTGTGACGGGGATTCGAAACAGATACCATCAAATTACGAGTCGAGTGCCTTAACCACCTGGCCATGCTGGGCCTACTAACAGCTTTTTATGTAAAAGTTAAAAACAATTCTTTCAGGTGTTCGTTAAACAAATTCCTTCGAAACTGCATATGTACATAGTTTTCATAAAATACGTACGCTGAACAGGATACACTGATTCCATTAGGCCAGAAAAGCTAACTATATTTTCAGCTGGTAACCTCGGAAAAATACGCTTTTGATTTGGTTCCTATTATGTGGCTAAAACGCGAATGTGAATGATGACCTCACTGCAATTTTCTTAAACTCTTTAAGGCGTTAGGTGATTTTGAAATATAAAAATGGTGTGCACAGATGTTGTGGAAATAAAATTTGAACGTTTTCTACCTTTTCTGATGTAACAGCAACAATAAAAATGTGTTATAAATGATATTCTATAAGATTTGCTGTTGCAGACTTGTATGTAACACACAAAAGTTATTTTGTTTAATTACATTAGTACTAAAATATTATAAATTGCATTTTACGAACAATCCAGGAACCTCATAAATCCTATAAATGAAATTTGGAAATACAGATATATTACATTATTTTCAACATCTTCTGGTATTTATATATTCAACCTGAGAGGCATCTTAAGCGATACATAGAATAAACAGAAAAGTTAATGTTTTAATTTAGATCATTTGCTCAGAGAGGGGGCAACCAGCCAGCTAGCAGTACTTAAGATTATTCGGATAGTATTAATCATATAACGATGTTGACTGTTGCAATTATAACGTCTTACATACGGTGCTCCACTTTTAAACCTTCCAATTTATATTCTTGTTAACCACATCAAGGATAGGTTTCCTCATCAACCTGTTAGAAACACAAAATATCAAAGGTTTATTTTGTAAAACATTTCCAGTTACATAATGCTGTTAGGTGAAATCTGAGAAAATAAAATAAGAACATATTCGTTGATCGCACAACAGAGAGGAACATAATAAATTAAGTGCCGTAACGCTCATGTAATGTGGTGGGCGAAACTTGGTATTGAATCCCACGATCATCATTTATTATTTTTTTCAAAGAAGATAGACCATTTCACAGTCTACAGCACCTTATCTATGAAACAGGGGTATTTGCCATTGAATGAATGGCCATACCAGGTCAACATCTGTGTATCTTATTTAACAGCTCTATAACTGATTACTATCATACAGCCATCTAGACTGGTAAGAACTTTTGTCGTTGCACGTTCTTGAGCTACACAATAGTGAATAAAGGTATCGGTGATTATTATGTTGAAATAATTAGTGTGAAAATAGCACCCGTGATGATTAAGTAATAACCAGTTTTATTAAATTATTAAAAATACTAAGAATACTTAAGTAAATGTACACAATAGTTCTATGGTTGTAGACACTTATAGAAAAATAGCTTTGAATAGATGCTTAATCTATCACTTACTGTAAGTCTCACTTTAACCTCATGAAGCATCATAGGTATTATTAGTTGACCATACTTTAAGCATGAACATTCTCAGCTAATAAATTAATGTAACCTACATACTATAGATTTTATATTTTTCAAATGTGGACATCGTATTAAGTATTGATTTCAAATCTATCAATTAGTTATATTTTTAAACAAAAATATATAAGTCGTTTAATTGCATTTTGGTGAATGCTGATATTTACTTCACCGAGAAATGTATACTAAAGAATATTTCAATTTAATTGCATTTGAAGTGGAATATTAAAGATATTTACCTCTGTAAATTATTTATTCATAACTCATCACGCCTATATATTGAAAAACTAGAGATGAATATATCACAAAATGGAATTCAGAAACGGTTTTTCCATGAATTTTCAAATACGCGACACAAAATAATGCTTTGGAAATCATGAAATCGATGTTAATATATGTCTGTTGGCCAATAGCTATTTGAATTACATGCGCATAAAGCATCCATCTTTCATACATTTATATAGAAATCGATATGTAAATGTTCTAGAAAACAGAGGATGGAGTAGGTTCATTTCGAAAATAATGATAACAAAATTCGCAAGATGTAAGATTTATGATTATCCCGACTAAAAATAAGTTTTTAAAGCCTTTATTAGATATTAAATTTAAATGTAAATTCGAACTTAATTTTTTTCCAAAGTGTTTTTTAGAAAACTAACTAATATAATTTTAGCGAGTCGTAATTCGCTGTATTCTAAGAAATAATTTAAATAATTTTGCGTTTCCAAAATTTGGATTATAATAATAAGTATGTAATTATTATAGTATATTATTTACTCTAACAGAGCTAAAATTGTTATTACTTAACAAAAATGCTTGATTTAATACATCACTAGTTGAATTAACGTTCGATATTCATAAGATGTATAAGATATTAACTTCGATATTTTTATTTAGACGATTACAGTGTTTCAGATGGTAATTGACAAATATATTTTATGAAATTATTGTGTCTGAAACAAATTATCGATTTAAAAGAAACAGTCAAAATAGCACTAAAAATATCCACCCACTTTTACTCAGGAGTAACTTGTAGACTTATAGCACTAAAAATCGAGAATTTGATATCCGCAGTGGGCACTGCGCAGATAGCCTCTTTTGTAGCATTACGTTTAACAGCGAAATTAAGGAAAATTAAAACAAAAGTTATTCTCTATATGATATTTATTATTTTATTGACTGTTGTTAGACAAGCAGTTGGATGTCGCTTTCTAAGCGTCTTTCTTCCATTCGTAATGCTCCAAACTGATAAACATGAATATTAAAAGAAGTTAAAACACTGTACTTTCAAAAGCATGACGATACACTAGCTTATAGCTGTATGTTATTAAACTATGATAGAAAATTAAATATATATATATATATATCAGAAATATACGAAATCCATAACACTCTATATTATATAAAACTGTGTGTTTTCTCAGAGCAAAGCCAAATCAGACTATTTCATGTTTCCAGCGAGGGAAAACTGTGTAAAATATGCTTCAGATAGCTTGACATAAAAAAATATAAGAAATATTTTGAGAACAGATACTGAACGTAAGTTGAAGACTTATTTGAGAAAAGCGACCTTTCCATGCGACGCAGTTCGTTGTTTTTCTAAAATGTTCTCATAACAAGAACGAATATGTGAGAGAAACTGTTCTCACTTTACTTGTATCAAGATACAGGTATAGCTAATGTCTTTGAAATATTTTTCAACTATTTATTAATGCGACAGTAATAAACTAAATAGTCACGTAAATCTTATTGTTAAATGAAAATCTTTTCAATCAGAACTGTTGTTTTTGATTTCAAGATTAGACTACAAAGTTCTAAAATATATGATTATTTCACTTTGATTTAATTTTGTATACACGTATATGAAAAATATGTTTAAAATCTCAACAAGTAAAGTAGTCATCATAAAAAATATGATATAAAACTAGTGCATATATATTTAATTTAAAATAATTATCATTTTATTATAATCAGTAAATCTCGCACTCTTGCCTTTCAGGTTTACAGTAGATTCATTACTTTTTAAATATTGATTAAAGTGCATATTGTAAAGAAATCTTAGTTGTAATAAAGCTAAAATACATTACCGCTCTCGGACACTTTTTGTAAGCAAAACAAGAAATGGTTTTGAAAAAAATGCCATAAGATTACTTACCAGTCTCAATATTATTTCTGGTTTACTGAGCTTCTCATATAGTTTCTTTAAGTTTGTAAAGTGAGTTTACGATATAAAAGCATTATTTCTGGAGTGCGTAGGGACAGGGAAAGAGCGATAGCAGGGTCATCTCAAGGAATGTTTAATCGGTATCAGTTGGTTTTCTCCGTGAACTTCTTCAGTTGAAGTCTTAGGTTTGCAATCTTATGAAGGTAATGATTATTAGATTTAGATGAATATCATATTAATTATGACTCTAAATTCAGCAGAGAACAGTGTTCGGTACGCACTCACTTGTCTGGAAATCAGCCACCAACTAACTGGTGAACTCAAGAGGTAACTTGCCTCTCACTCAGTGAACACAATAGCAATTCTAGTCGGTAGGTGGGGTTAGTAATCGACTAAAAAAGGATAGATATTTTACAGCAAAAGAGCATTGGTCTATCTGCTGTGTCCATTTTGGGGAATCGAACTCAGGATTTCAGAGTTGTAAGTATGCAAAGTTATCACACTTTCACCAGGAAATAATATCATTATGGTGTCAGTAAAAGTAAAATAACTTTGTGTGATGTTGATATCACCCAAGAATATTTTAAAAGTTGTCCACCTAAATACATCTGTTATACTTTCAGTTAACCAGTGTTTTAAGGACAAGCTTTTTCTTTTTGTTTAATACGAAAAAAAATTACCTGGTTTGAAAAATGCGACAGGAACTTTTGAAACCGCTGTTGTCAGTTAAACGTTAACATGGAACTGAAAAAAATCAAGAACAAATTTCGATGTAATTTTGATAAATAATATTATTATTGTTTACAGAATAATAGCTTTTTTCAGGAGTAAGTAATCTGATAACAATTTAGTTTACAGTCTTACGAAACTCAGTTGTACTAGCTTAGAAATCATTTCACCATATTTATAGCATACAAACAAAACTGTACGTATTTATCACTTTCAAAATTCCTTTGAACTCATGCGGTTCACTGAAGTACTTATTTTCTATAACTCTATTGTGTTTTACTTATACACTTACAAAACTATACATATATTCTTAAATTTCAGGAACATTTATTTGAATCTATATTTTTTTATGTCTATAACTTTTTTCACTAATAAATTCCCCCACTTGCACAGCGACATGTTAATGGACCTACAACGGTAGAAACCAGGTATCTATATACTTAGTAGGTAGAGTATATATAGCCGTAGTGTCTTTTGTGCTTGACTGCAAACAAACTTTCACTAATATTTCAAAGAGGTAACTTATATCACAGAGTGAATGTATAAAAAGCTTACCTGCAGTTTGTTTGTTTTGAATTTCGCGCAAAGCTAAACGAAGCTTTTTGCACTAATCGTCTCCAATTTAACAGTGTCAGACTAGAGGGTAGGGAAAGCAGCTGGTCATCACCACTCCTTGCCAACTCTTGAGCTACTCTTTTGCAAGTGAATAGTGGAATTCATCATCACATAATAACGCTACCAAGGCTGAAAGGACGAGCATGTTTGTGTGATTAGGATTCGAACCCGCGACCCTCATATTACGAGTCGAGCATTCTAAACATCTAACCCGTTACATACAGTCACAATGTTTTACATTTTGTAAAAAAAAATCAAAGGTTCAATTCAGAAGAACAGGCCATACAAAGAAGAAAAAACTTAATTAGTTTTTTTTCTAAACAAACAGGAAAACATAAGCAGTGAAATCCACTTAAAATTCTCTGGCGTAGAGGAACACTCGTTCCCCGCTAGTACAGCGGTAAGTATACGGACTTACAACCCTAAAATCAAGTGTTTGATTCTCCTTGGTGGGCTCAGCAGATAGCTCGATGTAGCTTTGCTATAAAAAAAAAAACAATATGAACGCTTTTGTAATTCTAGCGTTACTGAAAACAACGATAAATGTTAATTGTCTATTTGATGTTTCTATTTGTTTAATGATTTTAAATAATACACAACCCATGATTGTTATCACTTACAATTTTGTAATCTTAATATAGATCGTTTCGTAAAGAAAGTGATGATTTAGTCCTGGAGGACAAGAACAGTTAAATTATGATAATTTATAGAATGTAAGATATAAAACTACGTAAAGTGTTCGTTGGTAAAAGAGTACGTAGCCCAAGAATTAGCGGTGGGTGGTGATGACTAGCTGCCTTCCCTTTAGCCTTACACTGCTAAATTAGAGACGACTAGCGCAGTTAGCCCTCGAGTAGCTTTGCGCGAAATTCAAAACAAACTTATGACAGATAATTGTATTTTCGTAAGAAAAAAAGGGTTAAGACGAATGTGGTTTCTTAAGTACTTGAAAGCCTGTAAAATTGTCAATAAATGTCGCTTGGACATCGAATTCTGAGCGATAACTCATTATTAACTCCCTTGGTATTATTTTATTGTGATAAAAATCGATACATATATATATACACCAACAGACAATAGCACGATATTATCAGAATATTTATTTTTGAGAGAAGACGTTTGGAAAAGATGCTATTCAGCTGAGCAAGAAAAAAAGCAGATGTTTAAATCGGTATTTCAGACTAAACTTCTATTGAGTCCATAAATTAATAAAAAACGGGACGGAACAATCTAAACATTTCGCTACGTCAACTTGCACAGAAATATTACAACACTAGTCGCACCTCTGATTAAGTTAGTATGACTAAACAGCTAATACCAGTTGTAAGTGTAATCGATGGCTAGCCATAGCACATTCATATCCCAGTCAGAGAATGAACAAAATATAATGAAAGAAGAAACAAATAAATAATATAGAATCAAATGAAAATAAATTAAGTTATATAAACATTTTTTTTTTGTAATTAAGCACAAAGCTATACAATGGGCTATCTGTGCTCTGCCTACCAAAGGCATCGGTAACTTGTTTGTAGCGGGTATAAGTCCATAGGAATGCCGGTGTGCCATTGGAGAGAAATCCAATAGTAATAACGTTAGTGATGTCATACATAAGAAAATAAACAGAACAATAAGCTATTTTATCTAGGAAAGATGCCCCTCAGTTGCTCAGCGCTATGTCTGCGAACTTACAACGCTAAAACCTGGGTTTCAATACTTGTGGTGGGCAGAGCACAGATAGCCCATTGTGTAGTTTGTGCTTGATTCAAAACAGCAACAAAAACTAAGAAAGATAATTTCTGAAACTGAAAAATTTAAAACAAAGTTTGGAAAACGTCGACAAACTAAGAGAGAATATAGACACTTCAGATGAACGTTTCCTCTTTTTTTCATCATTATTACTTCATACTAAATCTAGAAAAAAACATCAATTTTTTTAGATTGATATTTTGATAAGGTTGAAAGAAAACTGGACATTTAACAGTTCCTAGTTAATTAGAATATGAATGTGAATTTGTATTGTTGTGGTAAAATGAAATTTTTGAATGTGTGTTTGTGAAAATCCGTTGTTGTTTCCGTGTTTGAAAATCAGTTGTACTGTACGCATCGTTTTGGGAAGGTTTAGAAAGTTTTCTGTGAACGTTTGATGAGTGTAGTACTCCAAAAAAAATTTTGAGCGAAATGAAAAGAATATTATGGTGCAAATTTTCTTATTCTTCTTGGTGATTAGTTTGGGAACGCAATACTTGTACATATAGGTATAAGGAGCCCTAAATAATCTTTCTATTAAAGTAATCTCCGCTGAGACAGCGATAAGTCTTTGGATTTACAACGCTAAAATCAGAGGTTCGAGTTCCCTCGGTGGACAGAGCAGATAGCCTGATGTGGGTTTTTTTACGAGAAAAACACTCACAAATATATCACTAAAGTATGTTTAACCTATTTTTTTTATAACTCATCCATTCAAGACTTGTAACATTCAGACGATTAGAGCTCTCAGCGCGAAACGTATTAACCGTAGTGGCAATATAAAATATTTTTTTTGGCGAAACTTACGAGAATTGCACATGTTATATACCATTGTTAGCTATATTATTTGCTTGTACATAATTTTTTCTGATAGAAAATAACGAATAAAATAATTTATTCACTTTAGATATGTGTTTATCAAGTTTTTCTTTTTTTTGGATACTTTTTTTGAAATGGAACTTTTAAGCAAGATCATTTAATTATCATGACAAATTATATGAACTTAATGTGGTCGCAAATACAACATTTTCTTTGAGAACGCTAGAAATATATCTACACAAAAAGTCTAGCGAGTGTACATTCTGAGCGACCTTTAAATGTTACAATGACCTATAACATCCCACAAAACGAGGGCCAAGCATGACCACGTGGTTAGAGCGCTCGACTAGTAATCAAAGTGTTACGGGTTTGAATCTCCGTTACATCAAACATAATCTCCCTATAATCCATGAGTGCGTTAGTAATAGACGCGCAATCCCACTTTTCGTTGGTAAAGATAGTAGCCCAAAAATTGGCGGTTGGTGATGATGAATAGCTACCTTCCCTGTACACTACTAAATTAGAGACGGCTAGTGCATATAGCCCACGTACAGCTTTGCGCGAAATTCAAAACAAACAAATCCCAAAATTACCATAGTTTTCGTAATTTATTTGTAGTCACTGCCTGTTCATTGATCTCAACTTCCTTGATCTTCGGAGTCAAAAATAATTTCTGAGCTTTAGAGGCACGTGACCAAGAATAAAAACTAATCACAGTCATTTTCCACTGTTAGATTACTTTGTAATCTAAGTTAAGGAAATCTAATAGAGAGTTGAAAAATAACGTGTAAACTTTGTAAACGTCACCACTAATATTACACTATACAAACTGTATCCGAGTAAAATATTACTTAGTTTGAATTATTCCAGTGTATTGCATTTGTGCTTGCATAACGTACTCAAACACCACATGGTACTTAGACAAAGTATTCGAGGTATGGATAACAAATATCAAGGCTGTTGATTCACATCAATAAGTAAATATAACTATAAGTAACTTTTCAATAAAGCTTTGAAAACAAACAAATTTCATTGTCTAGTGACAACAACAAAAACTTATTTAACCCAAAGTTTCGTCAGTGCAGCTTAATCAAGGCTTGTATTACAAAACTAGTACTTCTACCTTGATGTAACCGCGAAAGCGAAACGTTGACCGAAATGAAAATGTTTTAGTATTATTATTATCTGGATATTACAGGTCATTTATCAACCTTTACTGCGAAGTCTAAATCGCTCCAATTTGCATAATTTTTAAGACTAACCGTAAATACTTGAAAACAGATGTGTCATGTACACTGTGGTGTTAATTTAAAGAAAGAAAACTTCTATACGTTTGATAGATTACAGTTTACTTGTATCAACATTTATTTCCGTTGATATTTCTATGCAAATCACTTCCCGTAATGTTATATCTTATGTTTCTTTTATTTTGTTTCCTTTTCCAAGAATAAACGAAGGCATGTTTCTAGCGCACATCCGTGCAGATTGTTAAATTAAAATTCTGAATAAACAAGTAAATATTTTCATGGTTCACTTACTCTTCACGTAATAAATGTGTACGTCTGGATGTTTCATGTAGATACACTGAATGATAGCCTTTCGTCAGAACACTTACTCCATCTTTAAAAGCGTTCGTCTCAGTTTTCTTTTAGCAGACTTTAATGATGAACCACATGCTTTCATACTGTACTTGCTCTACACGTAGTAAATTTGTACGTCTGGATGTTTTATATTCAGATAAAATTAATGACAGTAGTTTTCAGAACATTTACTTCATCTTTTAAAGCATTCGTTTCAGCTTTCTTTTAGTAAAATATAACACTTTCTTCGTCCTTTTTTTTTTCCTTTTTGTGCTTATTACCTATTCAAATCGACTCCGACAATCACCTTCCCAGAGGAGCTTCGCATAATGTAGCGTTCCCTACTTTCAATGAAGCCTTTCAGTTTGATCTGCAGTGATCTGTGTGGCAGCCGAGATTTCCCGTATTTATCTCTTTGCACGTCCTTAGAGATGTTGGAATATGGTTGACTGCTGTTAGTGTTGCCACTAGGTGCCATTTCCCTCTGATCAGAGAGAAAAAAAAGGGAAGACAAAAAAAAATAAAGAAAAGTGAAAAACCTTAAAATAAAAATACGGAAAAGAAGGAGGGAAGACGCGAAAAAGTTAAAGTAAAGAAGATCAGAGCAAATAAAGAAAAAAGTAGAAGGTAAAGAACACAGACTAAGAGGGTAAAGAATCTGGGAAATAATACATAAAAAAGACCCAGAGTTTACGCAAAACTAGAAAGAAAATAGATAAATATAATCAAAGGTAAAATTAAGAGACTATGTATTCTAATAAGGTAGAGCACAGAAATTTCAAAACAAAGAGGGAAATCTAAAAGAGAACAAGCACTCAGAAGGAACAGATCTTGAACTGAAACAAATACGCTTGTTCGGTGTATATTAATGTAAAGAAAAGAAAGAAAAGAGAGGATATAGTGATCGATAAGAATACGTGGATATTACAATGGCAAAGAAAGAAATACAAAACAAGACATAAAGGCGTAAAGAAACAGTTTTGAGAAGTAAAACATATAATATGGCGAAAAAGAGAATAAAACACAAAGAAAACCTGAATAACTAATGAATAAACAGAATGAGAAAAACACAGTATTCGACACTGGCACAGTTTATTTCTAACGTATTTCGTATTTTTATCATTATTTGTTTAAAATGGAGATTAATGCTACTATCACATTCACTTTAAGTCACATTTTTATTAATATTTTCTTTTGACATACAGGTTGAGCACATAAAATGAAAAATATAAATTACTTTTTGCAATATTATTTTCCTGCTTAAAAGTTTTTAAAATTTTCATTGTGTGCCATGTTAAAAAATGGTTATAACGTATTATATGATGCTATCATCACTGTACTGATATAGCTTACATAAACATATAATGAATATATTTACATAAATATAATGTATGCAAATAAATCGATAAAAACTCTAAACATGTCTTAGTACGAAGCTGTAAAGACGTTTTAACATAAACACAGACACTGTTTTGTTCTTTGTATCCCAGAAACAGATATAAGAAAATGTCATATATTTTAAGGCATTTAGTAGTGTCTCATATTAATATATTTGAGACACAGTTTTGTCTTATTTTTCCTCATCATTTTATTCAGCCTTAAGTAAATGTCTTAAATTAGTGTTATTATTTCTTTTTTTCCTTTACCTGGTCGATTATTTACTTTTATTGAATTATTCTATCAAATATTCATAACTGGTGTTGCTTGTTTGTTTGTATGTTTTTTGGAATTTCGCACAAAGCTACTCGAGGAGTATCTGTGCTAGTCGTCCCTAATTTAGCAGTGTAAGACTAGAGGGAAGGCAGCTAGTCATCACCACCCGCCGCCAACTCTTGGGCTACTCTTTTACCAACGAATAGTGGGATTGATCGTCACATTATAACGCCCCCACGGCTGGGAGACCGAGCATATTTGGCGCGACGCGGATGCGGACCCGCGACCCTCGAATTACGAGTCGCACGCCTTAACGCGCTTGGCCATGCCGGGCCACTGGTGTTGCTACTAAAATAAACTTTTCCTTGAGAATGGTGAGTTAATGCGCTCGACTAGTAATCTGAGGGTCGCGAGCTCGAATCTCCGTTTCACCAAACATGCTCGTCCTTTCACCCGTGGGGACGTTATAATGTGCCGGTCAATCTAACTATTCTTTTGTAAAAAAGTAGCCCAAGAGGTGGTGGTGGGTGGTGATGAAGAGCTGTTTCCCCTCTTGTCTTACAGTGCGAAATTAGGGACGGCTAGCGCAGATAGCCCTCGTGTAGCTTTACGTGAAATTCCAAACAAACCAAGTTCAGAATGAAACATCTAGTAAATCAATACTTCACTTAGCAATGCATGTATTTATTATTATTTAAATAGCTAAGACTATTTAAATTAATTAATTTCTACAACTGATTTTACCCAGGAAAGTTTTATTTACAAATCCGATAGAAAGTTGAAGATTGTATTTTCAAAATTATAAAAATATTGCTATGTTTTTGTAATTTAGCGTATTTTTAAAGAATTTTTGCTACTTTTGCGTGTTTTAGAACTGCCATTTTTAGCCCTTCAGGAACACAATTGTATATCTGAGGACTTATATTGTTAAAAACTGGGGTTTGGCACCCGTGGTGAGCAGATAACAGATAACCTGTTGCGTACCTTTGTGTTTAATAACAACAGCATTCAGATTTCCACTTAGCATGTGTTTCTGAAGTATGATCATTTATACAAAATATGTTGGTAAACAGACAAAATAAAAATTCAGTAGTTTTGGCTACTGTAAATATATCATTGTTTTTTTTATACGTTGTGGTTTCAATTCTAATTATTTTAAAAAAGTTCTTTAATCTATATGAAATATTTACTTTGTAAATGGAAGCAAATTCCAAATTAAACGGAAAAAAAGGGCAAATAGACTACATGACTTTATCAAAACAATAAATCTATATGGTTTCATGTAAAAGCTGAAAACATTTTTCCATAAACTACCTTAATAATCCTAACACTCTAATGTTACTTATATCTAAAAAACGAAAAATCGATGACAGTATTTGCAATAATAATTATTATTCAGAACATATAAATTTAGAACTTAGATGTTCATTCAGGCATCTTGCAATTCCGTTCTAGATTTCTTCGAGTTTACAGCGTTTTACTTTCGCTTTAATGATTTTTTTTTCTCCACAATGATTTGGTTTACCTGTGACACGTGCTTATTTTAAGAACGAAAAAGCTGTATTATTTTCCTGGATCTCTGAGATGATTAGTATTGTAGGGTTAATCGAAGTACCTGAAAGTTATCCTTTGTCTAAACAATTTATATTTCAGCTTTAATTAACAGCTTGCCACTAAATGGTAATTTGGAATTTACTCTCTAACTATATGGATGCTATGTAATTGAAAAAACATTAGGAAAATAGTTAATTTTTTCTCTTGAAACGAAAGCTAGGTACTTAAAACACTAATATCCGGGTCTGATATGCCGTAGATACAGCAGATAATCAAAAATGGCTTTTTTCTAAAGCCAAAGAAGCAAATAAATATTAAAAATAAATATTCACACAAAATCGGTACAACCAATTTCATTAGTGTATGTGTCTTAGTTATTGGTGCACATGTATGAATTCCAGCGTAATCAGTGTAGGTCTAGTTCTGTGGTCATGTTGAATTTATACCTCAAGTTTTGTTTTTTAGTAGAAGGAAGCAAAACCTTTTATAAAAAAAAAAGTTTGAAAAGTCTCTCAATATCCTGAAAAAAACGAATAGTAATCTAGCTATACTAGCCATTTGAAGGATATTTTTGCATGAGGATACTGCATTAAAATACCATCCGCTACACATGCTCTTTAAGTACGAGCTTTCTTCTGTTGTGAAAAGTTGAGTTTATTAGCTTGTATGTATTTCTGTGTTTTTCTCCTAGCAAAGTCACGTTGGGCTATCTGATGAGCCCACGTATTAGTTTGTGAACATAATTTTTGTCAAGCATAGTCGTCTACATTTTTTTTCTCTAATTCATGTTTGTTGACTAAATTTCATTGTTTTTAGTTTCTTTGGTTCTTGAAAGGACTCTATTTTGGTGCTTGCATGTCTTTTGAGAGTTTGTTTTTCACTGAAATTATAACAAATAAAGAAATGTCATTTTATATTTTAAATTAAATATGAATTTATACGAGTGTATTTAGTATTCAAAACGCAGAATAACATTAAAAGTATTGAAAGCATTATAGGGCCGTTCTTTAGTGCCTGAAATCATTTGCATTTTTTAAAAATTAATTGTTTCATAGTTACTATAAATTAGTAACTATATAAATACAGTATACAGTACGGACACTGGATTTTGAAAATAATGTTTGCACATTTTAACACAAGATGCAGCACAATACAATTAATTAAACATTTGTACTGAAACTTTTTTTGGCCCGGCATGGCAAAGTGGTTTAAGGCGTTCGACTCCCGGTCGCACCAAACATGCTCGCCCTTTCAGCCGTGGGGGCGTTATAATGTACGGTCAATCCCACTATTCGTTGGTAAAAGAGTATCCCAAGAGTTGGCGGTGGGTGGTGATGACTTTCTTCTACTCTTACACTGCTAAATTAAAGACGGCTAACGCAGATAGCCCTCGTGTAGCTCTGTGCGAAATTTATAAACCTAATACTTTTCACTATTGGCAGAGTAAACTTATATGTTTCAATTTATTTAATTATTTTTTATCCTTGGCCTACATATATAATTAACTGAACCATATCTTTCATATATTTATCATTTTACATAAAAAAGTAATTTTCTCTAATTCTCGATTTTCTCTCACACTACTTGGTTTATGTATCAAATGTAATTCATAAGTAGACAAAGTATTTTCTGTTTGACTGTTACTCGTGCTCATGTTCAAATATTTGCACAAGCTCCAAATTATTATTATTTTTCAGTTGTGGCTCTTATACTCATTTGTAAAGTTTTATCAAAATTCTCTGAATCGTAGAAGAGCATGGTATCTAGTTATGTGGAACAATGTCTACAAGGTGCTCTAAAATGTCATCATCTATCTGAAACACCACGTGCTAATTGCTTCTGAAGCTCATTATCTGATGTTAACGACTCTCTGAAGCTTCTCTGAAATGGTTCTAGATCGCGTTCTCTTTATTTTTATTTGAAATTTGATTCCGATAAAAAAGTTTCAATTTTTTTTGAATAATCAAAAACTTAACTTAATAAATAAGTTTAGCATGGATTAATTTTTACAACATGTTGAAATTGTGTCACACTTATATGAAAAACAGTTGTATTATGTGTAGCTAGTGTCAAGAGGGGATTTCTGTTAATGACTTAACTAATTCAGTGTTTACTGAAATATGTATGTATATATGGTTATGAATGAACAACTGCATAGATTTGTTCTTTGTTTGGAATGTTTGACATTCACTGTTGACTTCAAATAACAAATTTGTATTTGAAGTATAAAAACATAAATTACGTTTTTGAAATATGTGAAAAGCTTTTACATAGATAAAAGAAGACGGGAAATACTCCATGTAAAATATGTTAATGAATAAAACATGTTTTGCTAATTATTTATTTTGTAATAATTTTTACATTGCATTCCTTGTGCTTGTTATGCAGGTAACGTCTTACAACAAGACAAGTAAGATTAAATAAGACACAAAGCTAAGAAAAAGGCATTTTGTCATATTACAGATTTCAGGTGCCGAATTAGATATTTTCCAAAGCGATTGGATGAAAAAGTGTGACTTAATCTACCTCTTCTTCACGAAATAAGAGTGCTAATGTAGCTCAAAAATAGACCGAGCTTTCACAAGGAAAGTTCTTGAATGAGTGTCAGTGAAAACAAAAAGATAATGTACGATATTTATAATAAATTAAGAGTGTTGTGAGAAGCTTAAGTTGAACTCCGTATAGGAGCATAACTATAGAAATTACAATGACTTATAATACATTTGCTCCTCCAAAAGTAATTGAGGTAAGAAAAACCTAAAACTAGAAACTAAATTATCCGATATATTAAACCAGTAAAATAAGGCATGGAAAAACGTACCAGATAAAAAATTTTTTTTAATATCTTATCTGTATTGGAGGAAGAAACTAAATTTATATTAGCATTTCCTATGTTCCTAAACATCTAGTTATTATTGAAAATACATTATAGTGACTGGCTTGCAGCCTTTATGATAGAAATGAATAGCAGTAGAATAAAGCATAGCAACTATTTTATAACTTATTAAGCAATGGAATTAAACCTATTTACTAGGTACTAGGTTATCCCACAGGTTCAGTTACTGGTACAATAATGCCTAATAACTAACTAGTATAGCGTACCATGAAACAATTGTTCTACTAAGCACAAAAAAACAGGGTGATTTTGAACTAAATCTATTTCATCTCACTTTACTATTAATTTCAAACAAATTATTTGAAAGATTACGGTGTCGTCTTTATTATACTGACTTCCATTTCCAAACTATCACTCAAGCACAAAAATACTTTCGTAGATGACAAAGTTTTTGTTTTAATCAAATCTGATATCAAAGTTTATTTCTGGTGGCTTAGTGATAAGTATGAAGGCTTATACGCTAAAAATCGGGTTTTGCTACTTACGTGCAAAATTTCTCCTTTTCAAAGCTTTTCAGAAATTTAACCAAACAAAAACTTGTAATCAATTAGTTCTTATGAGGAAAAATTACTTTATAAGCGTCTATTCGTTGACTAAATATTCAATTCAAAATTATTCATAATTATAATTTAAATCCTTATGTGCATGTTATCAAATTAAACATAAGTAGTGAGCAATTTATATTTCTTCAGTGGCATAGCTGCATGTTTCTTCACTCCCACTACTGGAAACAAGGTTTCCATTCCTGTAGTGAACACAGCACAGATATCCCATCATGTAACCTTGTACTTAATTTCACATTAGCAAACATCTCTTGACGTTTTGCGCAAAACCATGAATTTTTAAAAAAATTCGTTATACTTTTTTAATCGAATTCCTTGACATTTCGCTTTACCTTTAGAAATAAAAACGGCTCATGGTATATTCATATCCAATGCTTACTGGGTGCAGATTTATGTGGCTTTTATGGCCTGACACATGTGATTTTAATTGTATTCAGTGAACTTTTATTCAACAAAACGTTTTGCTTTCCTTACAAGAAACCAATCGAATATCATTTAATGCAACTATTAGTAATCTAAATTCCTACAAGTTTTGATTTACTCATATTTTATTCATTTCAAAGAAGTTTATGAAAAAGAAGAGTGAGAATTACAGTTGTAACGAATTTACTAAAATATTTTTATTTTGATATTGGTGTTTGTTTTAGTTAAATATATATTGAGAAATGCATGTCACATATATTGTAAAATGTTTGTTACAAAAGTCCTGCTTATTTTCTAAATTTGTAAAAGATTCTCGAGGGTAAGAATCAACAATATATGTTTTACGAAAGGACTAGAGTATCTTTGAATATTGTTGCTAAATGAAATTTCGAGACACATAAAAGTTTATAACTCAACACGCGCAAAGAGACAGAATAATGTTGTTGGTATGCTACAGTTAGTATAATACAAACCTCGGAAGCTACAACAGTGATAAACGCTTATTAATATATTTCTAAAAGTGGCTTTGCAGGTGTAAATTAAATAAGTTTGGACAAAATAAAATGTGCATTACAATTTCAACATGTGATGTGTCAAAATATGTGAAAACAAGAACTAATATTTTGTCCAAAGAGCTGAAAGAAATTAGAAGTCTCCCATTTCTCATATATTTACATCCTTTGGTCTAAAGTAAACGTTATACTTTTGTGTGAAATTTTAAAGATATTTTAACACCTATGTATTCATTACCATCGTAACAGCAATATTTCACATTTAACTCAACTCTAATGAGAATTTAATAAGCTTTTTTTTATATATTTGACGTTAAAAACTTTCTTTTGACCAGTAGCAAAAAGGTATATAAGTTAAATATCCTATACAATTTATTTTAGTTTCTTATTCATGAATCTTTGAGGACGTTAGTGACATTTAATGCACTATCTTCACAATTATACGAAGAATAAAAGTGTTTAGTTTTATTCTCTGGAACTCATTAATTTGACAAGGCTTAAACGCCATTACGAGTCTTTCATTTTAACAAAAGGTGTTTTGTTGGTAAAGTGCTGTAATAAACAAAGAAGAGTTGTAATGCTAATAGCGCACTTAAGTTAATGAATACCTGTATAATTAAGTCGTTGAAATTAAAATGTTGAGTCTATTGGTTGATTTTATTCAATCTCTTACCAAACTTTATAAGTTAGCCAGTTAAGAATGTCAAGAAAATCACTCAAACATATATTCATGTCTAAAATTTTTAAACTATCAAGTTTGATAGCTCTATGGTAGAAGATCAAAATTTTATTTTTCTAAATGTCACGATTTGGCAAAATTTACATTTTAGAACTTTGTTGAAGTGAGCAAGTAATCATTAAATATTAAGATTAAAAAGAATTTTTAATGTTAGCGTTATACACTGTCTATTTACTTAATATTTCATAGAAAATGTCAAGACGTCTCTTTTCACAATCTATTCGTGATACTAACAAGTTTTATAATTTGTTTCTTGAGAAATATGATATTTTTACTTTCATTACAGGTTCATAAATACATTGTAATAGAAATGTGCTGTGTTGTTTTTACATTATCGCTGCGGTCCCAAATTACCAGGAATTGAGCCTTCATCACTACCATGACACTGTTACTATCAGTTCTATGCCAAGCGCCTATACACATCTGGTGAATGGATAGCTATTCTACTTGTAATACGTGGGATTTTTGGAATATGTCTTTTTGGTTTTCAGGATATATTCCAAAACGTCCCTCATCGTTTTAGTTAAACTCTCGTGGCTCTGACCCTGATAAAGGTTTGGTTCATCTTGGTGTATTCTCATCTTGGCAAAGGAATAGCTGTTTCAATAAAACTTCACTATTACTGGAACAATAACATTGTCTAAATGGACATAGTACAATAAGGTATTAATGGTGACCTTGATTATTATCAGTGCACCATGTTAGAAAGTGTTATGCCGAAGAGCCTGTAATAACCTATTCAAATTCATAATAGATGGCCAAACATTACAAATGACAATCGAAAGTAATCTGACAATAACAATAGTACTATCGTGTTTAAAACCAAACAATGTTTCGTAACTTAGTATTACAATTAAGGACATCTGTTTTCAGGCATATTAAAAGTAAACGTGCTCAAATACACAATAGCTTACATGCTTCGTATTAAAATGTGTCGGATGTGAACAATAGGTACTTTATAAATTAATATTGTTATTCGGTTTACGAAGCCAGATAAAATTATTTTTGTGATGGTTTAGCTCACTTTTGAACAAAGCTGGCTATGTTTAAATTAGTTAATAGTCAAATAAAACTGAATTAAAATTACAATAACCTTTAATTACGTAATGTTACCATACATTAGTGTCAAAGTCATAAAAAATAAATTATCACAAAATAAAATGAAAAGCTAATCATGTAAGTTTTGTATAGTCAGCCAAAACTGTAAAAAAAAAAATTAAGGAAGGTGTGCATATTTTTGAACACCTTCGGGGACCTTAATTTTTTTTCAACCCAAACGAGCCGTTTTTACATATATATACCTTAAATATTTGTTGTATTCTTTTGATTAGCACTGTAGGTTAAGTCTCGATCAATCAGAAATTTACATTTACTTAATGATCATTTATTCCTGTAGGAAATATGAGCCAGCGGGTTCTGTTATCACCTCTAATACCCGTAATGAAACAGCTTTATTCTTTAAGACAGTCATTACGAATATCATACTGACTTGACACAAAAGGACAGAACCAGTTTTGCCCAGAGTTTATGATCCACGTAATTAAGTGCTCAGTCAAATAGTTATCTCGACTGACACAAAGTACTGTTCTGATTTGCTTCTCACACATTAGTTGCAAACGTATGAGGTAAAGTTACCTAATTACTAACACATGGTGAACAATAAATAATCATAGATTTTCTTTTTTAATATGTTTATTTAGAAACAAAGCACAACAATAGTTTTTTTTATTTAAATTCGATATAACAGATGAGTTGTTTGAATGGGGAGGAAAATCATTAAGCATTGTGTATTTCAATCTCAGACTGTATATCATTCAGAAATATAATATAATACTTCAAGATATTGTTTAAATCACTTATTATGAAATATAAACGTTTATTGAAATATTCGTTTTATACCTCTAATATAAAACCTCGTTCTTGGAAGACAACCTTCTGTATAAAGACAGTATATTGGTATTTGTACTATCTTTCAGACTACATAATTGACTGTGAATCCAAGGATCGGCGTTTTGAATCATATTGCTGTAAAAATCTAGTGACGGCTAAATTCCACTATTTAATTAAAGTAAACCAAAAGTTGAAGAAGTTTGCTGTTACTAGCTGATTCCCTCGTAGTTTATATTTCAAAATTAGGACCGGATGGAGCATGGTATCCATTCTGTATCTTTGCGTGAATATCCGAAGCATAACAAACGAGCGATAAACGTTATTGGCTCATTTATATGAAAGATGCTGTTCTTCAATTTTATAGCAGATGAATCCATACTTTTCCTAAGCAATGGAAGAATTTTTTTCTGCCTAAGAAGACATTGTTTATGATAGATAGAAAATTTAAAGTTTTTAAGCTTTAATTAAATACTGGAGCACTGTGCATTAAACTTACGATGCACAAGAAAGAATAAAGAAAATTTCTCCTAATGAACATGCTTACACTTCACATACACACACAAAACCTCAACAAGTCCGTGCGCTACAAAAACGTATTACGAAAAAACTGTTAAAACACATCTTCTTTATTAGAATGTGTCTACTACTACTATACAGCTTAGCCAAAATCACGCCACGCATGGTCAGATGGTTAAGACTCGTAATCTGAGGATCGCGGGTTCAAATCCTCGTCACCACAATCATATTCGCCCCTTTTCAGCCGTAGGGGTGTTATAATGTTACGGTCAATCCCAATATTTGTTGGTAAAAGAGTAGCTCAAGAGTTGTTGGTAGGTGGTGATGACTAACTGCCTTCCCTCTGGTCTTACAATGCTAGTTATGAACGACTAGTGCAGATAGCCCTCATATAGCTTTACACGAAATTCAAACTTTGACCAAAAGCACTTTTTTCAAGTGCTAATACCTGAATGTTTTGAACTAATTTTGGATTATCATTCATAATCGCATGAAGTTTTCAATGAACTAATGAACATCTGCGATTATATAATATATATATATATAATTTATGTGGTTTTAAAATAACTTTTCTCTATTTCATTTACCTTCAATTTGGTTAAAGTTAAGTTTAACTGTCATATTTTATAAAAGTAATGCTAAATAAATTCAGCTTATGTATTCTGGGTTGCATTTCTAAACCATTTAAAACAACAATATATTTTAGGTGTCATAAACCTGGTATCATTTTGCTTAAATAATCGATACAAACCGATCCTACATTATTATTTTTTTAAAATTTTTGTACGTTAGAAGTAAGACCAAGAAAGTTGCATAAGCAAGCTAAAAGCATAAATCCAATAGAAGTAGCTTTCAGTGCAGAAACATAAATAAAGTATATGAGTGAATACACTGTTGATTTTACTTAGAAAACGGATACTGTGTAAAGTTATAAGTAAGGCCTTGTGCTAATAAACAAAAAATAAATATAAAACAGACATATTTTGTATTGTATTGTACAAAACATAAGCCAAGTACAAATACAAGGAGAGCATAATTAAATGTTTTTCATCTCTGCTGCCTTATTTAGTACGTTTTTATCGAGAAGAAGCTAAGGTTAACTTCCGAAACATATACAGCTCACATGTACTTCCGATTGTCTTCAGGTTTGTAGTAATGACATTTTTAAGTATCGTGTATAATATATCTTACTTTGTCGTTTTTAATATGCACGAAATGAGTTGCGTTGATCTTTTCTTACGCCTGATAAATCTTAACAACTTCTTCCAATTTAAGCCTGGCATAGTCACATGATTAATGCTTCTCCACTCACAACATGCTATTGCCAGAGAGAACTCCGTCGCCAAAAATCTCTATCTCTTCTAGCCATCAGAACATTATGTTGTGTTGATCAATCTCACTATTTGTTGATAAAGAGTAGGCCTAGGATCCAGCCAAAAGTTCTGTTGACAAGCTGCCATCCGGTCTAGTACTACCACTTTAAAATTATATATATCTATTGTGTTTGGTTTGTTTTGAATTTTGCGCAAAGCTACACCAGTGCTATCTAAACTAGCCATCCCTAATTTAGCAGTGTAAGGCTGGAAAAAAGGCAGCTAGTTATCATCACCCACCGCCTACTCTGGGACTACTCTTTTGCCAACAATTAGTGAGAGTAGCTGTTCCTTTACGACGCCCCCACAGCTGAATGAGCGAGCATGTTTGGTGTGACAGGAATATGAACCCGCGACTCTTAGAATACGAGTCGAGTGCCTTAACTCAATAGTTGTGCCGGGCCTATATCTACAAGTACGACTATAAATAGCTATCGAATAGCATTGCACGAAATTTAACAAACAAACAATTATTTCTATCATTTTGGAGTACCACAGTAGTAAAGCGCCAATTACGTACTTAAGATTCGATTCCATGTGGTGGACAAGTCGTTTTGTTTTGTTGTTTTTTGAATTAAGCACAAAGCTACACAATGGGCTATCTGTGCTCTGCCCACCACGGGTGTCGAAACCCGGATTTTAGCGTGTAAGTCCGCAGACATACCTCTGAGCCATTGGGGGGCAAGGTGGACAAGTCAAGTGGTCCAAAGTGGGTTTGGACTAAAACAAAAAACTATCTAATTAAAGCTGAAATTATTAATGGAATTTTCTATCACTTTCGTTTATATTATTGGATCCTATACAGACAGGTTCATATTTGTTTGAAATGAGAAAGAAGTGCAACGTTTGTTTTTAGCTCTTTTCAAAGTTAATACTAATGGAAACCACATCTGAAGACTATTCCTAACTGATTATGAATGCGATGGTACTATTAACTGGCCTTTCTTGTTTGCGTTGATTATTAGATTTCATCTTATTGCAACTCACAAAAAACGCTGATGATCATGAACGAATTTACTTCATTACTGTTTCCGTTGTCAGTGTAATGCCAACTAATAGCATGTATGTGGATTTTGTTAAAGATTCAAAAGTAGTTCAAATGTGTTTGATTCGTCCCATACTTATTTATACAGTAGTTAAAGTCTCTTAATAGTCAAATCAGGCTATTTCATCAGGAATTCCAATATTTTGATTAAAAATATATATTTTCATAACATTTTGAGCAAGAATTTAAAATCTTTATGTGAAAATTAATAATTTCAAAGTCCTATAGCATTACTATCATGAATCATTTATTCATTCTGGATCGCAATCTATGTTGGTTAAGATTTAGTTACATTCAAAGTATCTCAAAATTTATGTTTGTTTTGTCTTAACTCTGCTATATTTTATACACGTAAGTTTCTCCATCATTCCATCACCAATAATTACAGTTAACAACGCAGAAATTAGGCAAATTACTGGTTCCTTCTATTCATTAGTTAAAGCTTTATGACTTTGTTAATCAGGTATATCATAATAAGTTGTTATATTGAATACTTTTGAACATCCACTGCGGTCCTATTAGAAACGCTATGATTTAAAAATAATTAGATTATACACAGGAAATCAGGTCAATATCTTAATAGAGTTAATAAATTAACAAATCTCTGATTTTCCTTTTATATTCGATATATGACTTCACAAAAAATACTTGTTACCTATATATAAGAAAATTTGCATTTCTCTGGCAATGTAAGCTTGAAATTTATTGCGCTTGTGACGAAATGTTTGAGTGTTCTTTCCACAATATTGAAATAATTATTACCAATTCTTTTTTCATTAAGATTACACACAATTGCAAACCGTATCAAAGAATGGTATGAAGCATTCCACTCATCCAGCTGTTTTCAGCAATAACTGCCCTAATAATACGTAACACTGATCCTAGTCTGAATAATTTCTAAAATTTGTTAAACACGTTCTCGTCCATAATTCGACATCTTGACATCCTTGAATCTATGTGTTTTTCTAACATCGTGGATTATGTTCACCTGTAAATTCTAAATTAGAGAAGTAGTTCTAATTATTCCAAAACTTCCGCGATTAATCAGCCATCAATGTTTCAGTGCTGATGATCTTTGTTTCAGTGCTGATGATCTTTGTTTCAGTGCTGATGATCTTTGTTTCAAACACTGCTGGGATAACCCATCGAGTTTCCCAGCCTTTCAATCTGTCAACTTGTATCTAGAACATACCCTTAACTCGTCAGAAAAAGTGCTCATTCAAACGCGGTCACAATGGATGAGATACTATCTGTTATTTTATTGCTTTGCTAATATGCAGCAGTTTTGTTGTTGTTTTTTGCATTCTCAGCAGGAAAACGTATATTACGTTCATTTTTGTTTAAAGTGATAATTGTTTTGATATCACATTATCCTATAAAACTGGTAATTGGTTACCCAACCACCAAATATTGCAATTATTTTGTATCGAGTTTACACTTTTCCTTAAGTTTGTAGTCGCTCTTCATTCAAAACACCACTAATAATGACTTTTGAATACGCCTGCAAAACATTATCAGTCTTTCGTGCCATTTATTCAAATACTCATAAGATACAATGTATATTTACAATAAGTTCTGAATATTTTATTTTTACTGTACTTCTGTATATTATTAAGAGATTTGTCATTAGGAGTTTCAGTAAAATCATGTCTAAAACTGTAAAACAAAAATCTATGTTTATTTTAAATACAATATTTCAGAAAGTCTTATACAAAGACAAATTTTGCATCTTATTTTTTACCTCCATACATTACCATACCAAATTTATAATACGTAGAGCAAATACCTCCTACACCTGAATGCCAAAAATACGGTTTGCAAAAATAATGTGATTTTTTTTATTGTTAACCTTACAGATTTATATTTTAAATAAATTATTTATCGTATACACAAATATGTTAAAATAAGTAGGTTGCGAATGTGCTTGATTCATTTCAAAACGTTACTCTGAAATATTTTATGAATCGTTTGTTACCAAATATTATATTTTACACATCTTAATCAAACTTGTAAATCATTCCTAAAAATGTTATCTCAAATATAATGTAAAACAAATGTAGGTTTCAAGAAATGTGTTTGTGATAAAAAGCCGGCAATAGGAAATTGTTTCAGTTTAAGTTGGAACGACGATGATAAGCATAAGTTTATAAAATCAACAGTAAAACACATATGTCTGAGTGTCTCTGTGTATATATTCTAAAATCTAAATGCATACATAGTAACAGGTAATAAAAAGTAAAACCTAATTCTTTCTTGCCAACGAGAATTATTGGATGCTTACACTAAAACCTAACCTATGAAGGTTAAAATAAGTACCTTATCTTTAACTTTGACTGTTGTTTGTTTTCTTTAAGATAATCTATTAGTATGAATATTTTGTTCTTCTTTCTGGAACAGTTTTTAAAGATAGCGTGCGTTCACTCGTGCCTTAACACATCTGTTAATGTTTGGTTCGATTATTTATCAGTGACAGGATGCTATTATCTTTATGTGTTTTTATTTTTTATGAAAGTTGTTAAATTTTTGAAGAACCACTTGGTCATAATTCACGTGCAAACAGTAATATGTGTACGAGTCGATATATAAATATATATATATAATTCTTGTTCTCGTTTGTTAAACTCTTACGTCTTTCCAGGCAGAAGAAGATACAAATTACCTGTCGCAAAACGCTTGGTGCACCCCGGAGCTCACATTTAATATGTTATTGTTACATAAAAACAATACCCACTGTATAAGACTTCGTATATTTTCGAAAATATTTATGATTTGAAGGCTTCACGTACTTTTCTTCTGACTTGGTATTTTTAGGTACATAACGAATGATTTATGAACTCTCTTAACTCTCTTTCATACTTTGTTACAGCAGTTGTAGTTTATTTTAAAAATGAGCTCACATATAAGAAAGGCATTTTATTAGTAGAAGATATATATCTATGTCATTATTTTCCATATTCAAAGAAATATTTGTTAAATTTGACATGAGTTTATTAGGCCAATTAATCACATACCTTTATTTGTTAAAAGGACATTGCATGTTCATCACACCTTCCAAGTATTAAGTTACGTTAGAGCTGGGACAATGGTCCAAAAATATTTTTCGTTTTGTAACTAAATACTTAACAACCTGGAAGTTTTTCATGTAATATATGTTTTTTTTCCTTTTCAGTTACGATTTTGTCTTCCTTCGTGATGTATTACCATTATTATTCTTACCAGTATTTTAATATCCAAAAATTGCACTGTTAAATAAGTCAAAAGTTAAAAGCTAGAAAGTTCATTCTTTTATTTTATAGCATGCAATTAATATTATGATTAATACTATATATTATGAGAAGGATAGATAGACAGACAAATAGAGTGTCGAATAATCTGATTCTTTAAAATGTGCTCAAGTTAACAATGTGAAAAAAATAACAAGCAGTAACAAATCATATATTTGGTTTCAGGTAACATTAGATCCAAGTTAGTTCAAGCATAAATCTCGAGCAATTTAAAAATGTATATCGTAATTCCCTTTATCTTAATCTAAAGAAACTTGATACCATGGCATATATAGATATTTTTTGTACTAATAATATGATGAAATTTAAGTGTGGTTTTAAAAACCAAGGGTGTTGATCGATTGCACAGTTTCACTTGCAGATGGTTGTTGCACCACACATATTTTATACATTTTTACTATAATAATACTTAATGCTAAAGAATCATTTCCTACAGTGCGGCCCAGCTTTCAGCTACAAATCAGACTCCTGATCAAACATAAAACCAGATTATTTTTTAACTGAGCCTATTAAAATGTATTACGTAAACTATATTATACAAGCAACACATTGGGGAATTCATAAGACGTAAAGGGGAATGGTATAATTTATTGATATTCGTGTTATAATTACACTGAAGGTTTTGTCGCTGCTTGGAAATTTCTAGTCGTTCGTGGATATGATTTTAAAAACAAACAAACAAACACCGTTTCAGATCCAATATTATGATTGAATTTCAAGCTTATTTCTGAAATTCAAAGTGCAGTTTTTTCTTCCTTGAATTCCAGAATTTTACTTATTTAATATTTTATGTCAAATCAAAATGAATTTCTGTATTTTAACGTTAAAGTAAAAACTGGTAAAATTGCTAATTAGTGACAGTTTCGTTGCTGACATGCTAATCTTTTAAGATTTCTATTTGATATCTAAATAAATGTGTTTTTTTCAGCTAAATATAATTTAGGATATCATGGCAAATAAAGTAAGGACGTATTCGTAAAGTTGAGTAATTTGCTTGAGAAACTCACTTAGAATGATGAAAAAATACAATTAAAAACATTAATTAGAGAGATAAGACTAACTTGCATATAAAAGTAACAGTTCCGTACTTGTAAAAATTTCTTTTGTATCTCCAGCACAAAATCAAACTTGGAAACTAGCTGTCTAATGTACCCGTTAACTCAGAAATCGATTGACAACACTGTAACTGGCTTATTAACAAACTAACTAACTCCGATGTTTTCATATTATGAGAATATTTTCTCTATGTTAAAAAATATTCGATGCGTCACATGCATCCACCCAAATATAAACTTTAAGGAGATGTTTTTAGCGACATACATTATTACGAAATCATGTCACAACTTTATATAGCTCATAAAACAAAAATTCTAAAGTTTCCAAAAATATAAAATTCCTTTTGTTAGAATGGTTTTATAGACACAGTTAATAGTGATTTATAAAATGTTATGCCCTACCCGAGTTTCATAAAGTAGGAAGTCTAAGGATTATTTAACATTAGATATCATTGTGCATTTTGAGTATAACCCTTTAAAAATATCTGGTCTCGTGAATGGAAGATATCAAATTTGGTGTATTTAATAAGCATCAACGTAATATGTTTTCGAAAATGTCTTGATGTTACTTTTTAAATATCTTGCAATGAGTTAATTGAAGGTAAATAAATGTACAAATAATGTATAGTAGCCTTAAATGTAAAAGAAAAAATTATTTTAACATACATTTAAAATTTTGGATCTTTTGCTATATTAATTCACAGCCATATTGAAATAGATTGATAATAATAAAACATTTCATAAATAGTATTTCAGAATTTTTTCTTTTGGAGCAAGAACTTGTAGCAAACAAAAATCAGTTTTCATACACCTCTTGGAAATACACAACGTGCTGAGAAAGGAAAAACAAATTGTGACAACAATATATGCACTCAAGCGTGATGTTACATAAAGTGCAAAAGGCCTAAAAAGCTTCCTCGCTTCGCTAGAAAGTTTTATACTTTAAGAGTGGATTGTTTGTACAACATACAAACAGCAGTATAGCTGGGTTTTTAGTCATGAGCACGTTCAACCTAGTTGTTGGATCTTTAACTTAGTAGGGGGGGTTTGGACAGTAACACTAAGTAAACAAAGAATGTAACTAAAATGCTAACGTCACATAAAAATATAATTTTCTCTATTTTAATTTTTATTTCTACTTGCTTCAGCCTTAATTTTACTTTCACTAATTCAACAGCAAGATCTACTATTTTTCTATTGTTTGTTATCTTCTTTTCCTTTCAAACACGTTTCAGTCGATCACCATTCCTTTATATTCGATGTATTGATTTGAAACTTGGTCCAAGACGCCCAGTTATTCTGAAGGATTTTATAGGGTCGAGTTTAAATAACCCAGAAAAGTATATATTAGGTTATTGTGCAGTTTTATTCATAGCAATCAAGATGTAATTGACACAGATAATTTTTCACACGCCAAACACATTAACACATTTGAAATACTTTTAGTAGGGTCATAGTTCACAAAAAAGCATGATTTACATAGAATGTTGTAAAGAGATACTTCTGTGCAGGTTTCTATTATTGAGAAACAAAAATGGTGGATTTACACATTTTTAAAAATTACAGGCAGGTAAAAATGCTACAAGGGTTTAAAGTTACTTCGATGCAATTTGATCGGATTACGTGGGTTGTGGTACTTTTTGACAGGTCTCAAGCACAGATATAAAAATATTTTATCTTACTGTGTTCTTTATGATTTTTCTAATATCAGGTTTGCCTCCTAGTGGCAAGCTTTTGTCATCATTAGGCTTGAAAGTTGTGTTACGGCGAAAAAAGGATTAACAGATACATTAAAACTATCAATAACTTTAAAGAAAAAACGTTACTACCAGTGTCTACTATTTTACTTGAGATGGACAGAAGCATGACTGAATAGGTCTATATAACAGAACGACGTACTTCTGTATTTGTATTTGCATATATATGTATATATACATTAGCAAAATTAAGAAAGACAAATGTATTATATTATAAACTTAACATCATAAATGAGAAAACAATAAGGCAGTATTTCCAAACCTGTGATGAAGAGTAAATAAAAAAGCGCAAAGTTCGAGAAAAAAAAATAAGAGTAACGAAGACAAAACAAAGTAAAGTAAAGTATCCAAGTCAAACTTTTATATGAGATAACATATTGTATCGTGACTATTGCGGAGTATTCAGTAATAGTTTATTTGTTTGTTGTTGAACACAATGCTTTATCATGGGCTACCTATGCTGTGCCCATCACTGAAGAAGAAACCGGTTTTTAGTTTTATAAGCTATCAAACAGTACCGTTGAGCCAATCGGGGTTACTAAAAAAGAACATAAAACTAGTAGGGAGACACCGCCTATCAGATTTCACCTCATATTTTGCAATGTTCAAATATATCGTGAGCGTTAATCCTGTTGTCATGTGTCATTTGTGTAGTAAAATTAAAATAACTGGATGTAAATATATGAGAACTTCAAAATACTTATTCTACAGACTAGAACTGTTTAAAATTTTAATTACATTTTTCTTTGTAATGGGCCTTTCAAAATATTGTGCATTTTCCATTTTAAACATAATTGCCTGTTGAGTAAATTGCATTCTTTAGTGTAACAGGTTTTGAAAGTGTCCATATGTTTCTTTGTGTGTGAGTTTGTAAAAGTGACTATCTGGCCTGAATATTTTTTTGAAAGATTGATATTAACCGTTCCTACTTTACCTTTCTTTTAGAAATGCTTCACTTTTTTGTTATTTAAGTAATGTACAACTCCATTTTACTGGTAAAAACTTGAGTAAAAATCCTTTATAATATTTTATAAATTTACACAGAGAAATGGACATTGCTTTATAAATATTCTGTTATTATCCAATTTTTTGTTTCTTGTTTATATTGTGAAGGTGAATCCCACTATTCGTTGGTAAAAGAGTAGCCTAAGAGTTGGCGGTAGGAGGTGATGACTAGTTGCCTTCCCTCTAAACTTACTCTGGTAAATTAAGGACGGCTTGCGCAGATAACTCTCGTCTATCTTTGGGGGAAATTCCCAAAACAAACAAAATATCTATAAAATTAAATTGACCATAACCTAACTGGTCCTTACATAGAGGGTCAGAAAATGATATTCCAAACACATGCATAAAAGTTGTCTACCAAATTTACTGGAACTATAAATAGTTTTACGATAAAACATTTTGTGTTTCTACCAAGCTAATATTCTACCTTCTTTACTTAAATGCTTTCTTCCTACAAAGATGACTAAGAACAGTTCGTTTTCTAATATTTAAGACATTCTTGGAGCTTGTGGAAGGAATGATTTATTTACTAAATTCCATCCAAGGATTTTTACTTTTTCTAGCATCAAGTACTGTTGGCCCATTACACTTTAATATGTTGTTATCCTCGGGCTTCTTCATAGAAGACTCTCAACATTTTTACTCTTGGAGTCTGCGGTCATTAAACCACGTGACACACTACTTGAGGAAGTTGGAAGATTTTAGAGAAACCAGTTTCACCAATTAGTTTGAAAGTATCACAACCTGATACTAGCTGAAACTCAACTTTAGTAATTATAACGTCAGTGTGATACATCGGTTTTATAGACATAGTAGGAACATAAAAACATCAATCCATAAAGAATGTTTTGAAGAAAAGTAATCATCAAGGATAATAAAAATATGTAATGCATAAATAACAATTCAACTACTTATGAAGTATCTACTTTAGTGTCATTACTTAAAAATAAAATGTTTTTGAACGAGTTTTAACATTCTGTTAAATAACTAACGCTTTAAAATAGTTGTAATTAGCAAGCCTAGAAAAATTGCTTCCAATAGTGTAACCCAACTGCAGCTACTTTCAAAACATGCTATCATAAACTAAAGGTATAAAATTTGTCATGAGTCTTTCTTTGAGTTCCTTGTTGGGCCAGCGGTAAATTTCAGAACCTATAAATTTAATCTGAATTTTTAATTCCATACTGCGAAATCAATTCAGATTGGCCAGTGTGTAGTTTTGTGCTAAAAAAATTGAAAAATTTATAGAATTTCTTTTCCAACTTTTAGAAGATTCGAGAAAATTATTAATCGCAGATGGTATTAAATTAAAAAAAATATTTTAAAACATACATGTTAATATTACTAAATTTCATATTTCTTAGTTAATACTTTATGTGGTAACATTCTTAGTGAAAGTAACGAATCTTAAAACTTTTTATGCATTATACTTTAAGGATATATACTGTTCTACAGCTCCTTAATATTATATTAGTACATGTTTCAGATATGTTTAAAATCCTTTAGATGAATTTATAATTGTATTTTAAAGAATTTTCTTGTCAGTGTCATATTCAAAACTAAATATATCCATTATTATAAGCATAAGACAAAGCATTTTTCAGCTCAATCAGAATAACTTTATTTCAATCAAAGCTTCAAACAGTAAATCATAGTGATCGCGTGCTATTTTTCTGTCAGCCACAAATATTCCAAAGTTTATCATTAAAATACTATTTTAATTACTTACGTCGAATACAAATATACTCTTCAAAAAAAGAAACGCAAAAGGCAAAGTTTGAGACATATTGTTAACAAGTTTATTCCGGGTAGCTCTGTGTGAAATGTGTGAAACCTTGCACATTCACTGTTGAACATCCAAAGTCTTCAAAGGCAAAGTCCACGCTCACTAGTTGAAGTTTAACGTCATTCAACGTCAATAACGAGTATGCCCCCTGTGAGCATCAATAACTGCTTGGCATTTTCTGTCCATTAAAGCGATGAGATGACGAATCACATCCTGTGGAATGGCTGTCCACTCAACATGCAAAGCTGCTGCAAGCTGAGGTAGAGTCTGCGGTTAAGGTTGTCGCCGTTGCAGATGTCAGTCCAACTAGTCCAAGCAAGAATGTTGATGTTGTGGTGTCTCAAGAAGACAGTGGTGAGTCTGGCTGTGTGAGGACGGGCGTTGACATGTTGAAAAACGTCGTTGATGTTCACCATGATGGGTTGCACATGAATCTTAAGAATATCGTCGACGGTTGCGTACGGTCTGATCGGAAATCCTACGCAGCCCTGGCATGGTTGAGGCAGTAGACGTTGCAGTGGTTGTCTTATCCCGAAGGTGACGTAAACGGATGTAGCGATCTTGTGCGGGCGTGGTCACACGAGATCTGCCTGATCCTGAACGGTCACGAGTTGATCTTTTTTGTTGGTGACGATTCCATAGCCTTGTGATTGTGCTTGGTTGAAAATTCACAGCTCTGGCAACATGTGATCGAGATTCGCCTGCTTCCCACGACCAATGGCGTTGTTGCGTTGTGCTTCAGTCAGTCTTGGCGTAACTGTATTGCATGTCGGTGGCTTAACATTGAGCTATGGAAACCGAGAATTCATCACTTTTATAGGGATTTTGCACATGTTGCACATGCAGAACATGCAGATCTCTCAAACAAATTTATTGAACACGAATGCGTTTTGGCGAAAAATCCAATGTTTTCTTCCGTTTTCAAAATGAACAACTTTTATTGTCAGTTTGGTCTGACAATCAGTGTCTTAACACGTGTAACATCACATACTTTGAGCTTCTAACGTTATTACATATATTTCTCTTTAAAATTAAAAAATACATTTTTCAGTTGTAGTTTTAAAGATGTATAAATATTGTATTACTCATAACTTATTTCCAATGAGTTTTCAATTTATTATGTTATGTATTACGATTTCAAATTACCTGAAATTTTAATGTATAAGTTATTGAATTTTGATATATATCAAATATATAACACTTGCTAATTAGATTGATACACACGATTTTTGTTCTTAACTCAAATATAGTTTAATGTGCAAACAACCTACAATCTATGAATATTTCATTGACGCTCCACGTACACGAAGCAAATTAATTGTGAGTTAATATTGCAACACCTCGTGTAAGCTAACTAGCTATCTACTCTTGGTTGGCCTCACACTGCTTACAAGCTGGCTTTTTACTGACAAAGATATTTACTGTCCTCATAGAAATACTATGTCCGAAGTTAATTCACTGAAGTTAAACGGTTTATAATATTCGAAATCTATAAATGTTCCTGATCAAATATTTGTAGTTTTCTGATTAAACAATGAAGTAAAAACATATCTTAACCAAAGTCTGATGTGAAGACGTTTTTACAAGCAGACTTCAAAAGAACCAGGTTGTGTAATGTTGCTGAATAGTTCACTGTTTTGTTTAGAAGTCATTTTTGTCCTCATGAAAAAGAGTCAGAAATTTAAAAGCGCTTGAACTTCTAAATGATTACAAATATATTTGAATTTCTTTTTCATTCTTTATATTATCTCTTTCATCATGGTATTAGATTATAAAAGTTAGCTTTCGAAATATAAATTGCTTACGTAGGTTCCTAAAATTATACAAAACTGTACACGTACAAAACATAGCTATAAAATGTACTGAAAATGTATTGTAAGTAGTTTAACTTCAGTCCAAAATGCGTATTGATCATACAGTTACATACATATGTATATAGTTATTTAAATCATATATTTTATATAGACTATCAACTTTTGGATTAGAAAAGGTATTTAAGTTTACAATTAATAAAATTATATGGTTATTTTAGCTTGTTTGGTAGTTTTGTTGTTGTTTTCTCAAGAAAAGGAGTAAGATAGACAGAACGTTTCGCATTTCAATTAAAGATACTAGATGACTGCAACCCGATCAGAGTCAGAAAAGTATAAAAAGAAGAAACAATTGAAGTATAACAATCAATGTCCGAAAATAGAACGTATAACCCTTGCGAAATTTGTTTAATTAAATATGTAAAAGTTTACTCTTTTTTGTGATATTACAACTTTGCTTTTTCCTGTATATAAAAAATTATATACTATTATACACTAAAATCGTGATTAAGAAACTAAGCATTACGTGTAATTTGGCATTCACATAATATCAGATATACTATATTGCAATAGTTTAATATGATTGTTTTCGGTAAATCAACGATATTCTCTAACTTGAACCTGTAAATACAGTTCCTAAGAACTTAGCTACATGTAATGGTAGGTATCGAAGATATTTGTTAAATTATCGATTTTAACAATATAGCGTATTTTATTATTCCAAGCAGTAATAAAGTCATCATCTTAAAGTAACATTATCCGTTATTAATGTTCTAATCGTAGTTTCCATAATTAAAGAACACCAAATGATGCAAACTAATGTTCATTACTGATAAGAATTTTAAGGTATACATAATCTATCATCTATATTTATAAATATAGATATGAAAGGATATTATAATATTAAACTATATTGTTTGTTCTCCTATGAAATCGGTTTAGAAATTAAAAATGTAATAGTTTTATATTCCATTGTTTGGTTTTTCGTATCCACATATGAATCTTGTTAGCGCTCTTGTTTTATACATATATAAAATCAAAAGTGCTTGATTCTGTACAGTTTAAAAGATGTAAAATGTGTTATTATTCGAAAATGTATAAACATAGACATAAAATACTAAATCAACCATAGACATACTGTGTCTTGAACTTTCTGGTGACATTTTTATCCCCTCGTTCTCTTAATAATGCCCCCCAGTGGCAGAGCACAGATAGCCCATTGTGTAGCTTTGTGCTTAATTCAAAACAACAACAACAACTCTTAATAATAAATATTTTATCGATAGGAACTTATACTTTATTTATGTATATTTATTTGTCTTAAAGTTAAGAATGAATGAAAATATAATATTACGTATTACAATTTTCAATAGCTTGAATATGAATTAAATGATAATTTATACTTATAAGTTAAATAAAGTCAAGAGGTATCCAGTTTATGATATTTACCAACAAGATTAATACATAGAGTTTTCTTTTAGAATGCAAATATATTTTAATGTGGTGGCAATAATACAATTTACAGTAACAGTTATTAAAAATACTGATTTATACAGAAAAGTTTTACAAGGAATATCGAACCTTCTATCTGGTCTGGAACTTTCTTGATGTCTTATTGTGAGTTCGCGATGAGCAAGTAAATTTCTAGATGATGTAGGTGCAATTCACTTAACAGGGAGATAGCTAGTTCTGAGTTATTTGTTTTTTCGCACGTCGAATTTTCGCCGCTAAAATTATGTATTCATAAAATTTCTATTGTCCATTGTGAATCCGCCGAAGTTAAATGGTTTATATTGTTCAAAATCTGTAAACTTTCCTGGTAAAATATCTATAGTTTCTTGATTAATAAGCGTCCACTACAGTTATAGTTTTTAAGGTTTATAATATACAAACTGTATCAAACCAACAATGTATACTGTCTTTTGACATATCCATTCATAAAGATTAGACGATTGAGATTCTAGAAATTTTAATTGGCACAACAGTACTGCCAATCACTAGTATTTACATCACATAGAACATTGTGGATTCTTACATTCTAGAATTTTCTAAAACTTTATTGAATAGGCAGGAATTTCGTAATACAGGTTCAACAATATCAGTTACATGCATTTGTAAAAATATATTTAACTTAAAAAAACATCAGTATTAAAATAGATATTCAATAGTAAATCCGTCACAATAATTATATAAAGTCATGTAAAAGAGTTAGGACACCTAAGAAAGCCTGTGTATTTTTGTAACATTTGTGGATATATAGATATTTAATCTCAATTTTAACAATTCTGAGAGATTATAGGAATATAACTAAACAATTAAAACTGAAGAAAATACTTTTTAAGATCTCCTGTAAATGTATTTTCTACAAAAAAAATGCATATTTTACCTGAGGAAAAAGTTAAGACACACTCACATTTATTCTCACTTAAAATGGCTCAACTCACACACAGGAATATCACGCCAGGTGAACATGATTAAAAGATCGTTACTCAGCATTTTGAGTGAGGCTTGCCTTATTTAAGTCTCAGACATTTAGTTTGGTGTGTTCCTGTCTGTTGAAGTGAAAGTGAGCACCATGGTGAGAGCAAAAGAGCTGTCTGAGGCCTTCAGAGAGTAAATTGTAGCAGCTTATGAGCTTGGTAAGGGATTTAAAAAAATCTCAAAAGATTTTGAAATCAGCCATGCCATTCCACTGTCCGGAAAACAGTCAACAAGTGGAGGGCTTTCAAAACAACTGCCAACATGCCCAGATCTGGTCGTCCAAGCAAGTTCACCTCGAGAGCAGGTCGCAAGATGCTAACAGAGGTTTCCAAACACCCTAACATGTCATCAAGGGACCTACAGCAGGCTCTGGTTAACGTTTATTTGAAAGTGCATGTCTCCACAATCAGAAAGAGACTACACAAGTTTAACTTCCATGGGAGGTAGGAAACATTTGCTCTCTAAGAGAAACATCAAGGTCAGACTGAAGTTTGCCAAAGAGAATGTTTGGCGTAAACCTTAAGCGTGTTAAGGTGTGTGACTCGCAATCTGAGGGTCGCGGGTTCGCATCCCCGTCGCGCCAAACATGCTCGCCCTTTCAGCCATGGGTGCGTTATAATGTGACGTTTAATCCCACTACTCGTTGATAAAAAAGTAGCCCAAGAGTTGGCGGTGGGTTGTGATAACTAGCTGCCTTCCCTTTAGTCTTACACTGCTAAATTAGGGACGGCTTGCACAGATAGCCCTCGAGTAGCTTTGTGCGAAATTCCAAAAACAAAAAAACATGTGCAAAATTAAAAAAAAAACTTGAATAATAATTTACAAAGAAGTTACCATCAACATTTCTCTCGTCAAACCAATGGCCCAACAAAGAAGGTGATAGCTGGAATACTAAAATTGTTCATTATTCTTGTTGCAAATACCAATAACAAGTAAATACGGTTTTGATAGCTTCGACAACGTTACCGCATACAATAAAACATTTAACTCCATAAACTGTAATATAAACAGCATTGGATTTACTACTATGCTGATCAAACTACAGGTTTAAAATAGGCAAAAACAATGGTTCTCTATCGTTTACATCATGATTAATTATATTGCCCCAAGAGACTTCCAAAAAACGAGAACAGACATCCTTACAAAGATAAATTTGACATTTGTAATGACATGTTAAAAGTAAGTAATTTTAACTAAGTGCCAAACATTAAATAATGTATCCTAAAGAAGAGTGATGATAGCCGTGTTTACCAAGAGTGTTTCTACACTTCACACTTTCTTTTATGTTAAAGTTATGTTTTTATACACACGCATGTATATGTATCTGTATAAACAATTTTAAATACCACCACATCTGTTTATTTTTTTGTTACAACTTATATCTTTCATGTATAAAATTTATATCTACTTATAAATAGCAGCATCGATCTTTTTCATGGATTCTTTTCTTTCTCCTCTGAAACTACACATTTTAGTGAAGAGCAAAACTCAAATCTAGGTTAATCCTTATTTGTAAAAAAAAAATAATTTAATCCGATTAATGAACTTGTAGGATGTCGTTAGTTCCTAACGAAGCAGCAATAGCAAAATAATGAGCTAATAAAGTTAAATTCTGAAGATATAAGTCACGGTCTTATTTAAGTTTATAGAAAAATTAGTAAAGATGAACAAACTCTTCTGAAATGTAAACATTATAACATAAAATATATCTCACATTATTTGCAATAGGATAACTTGTAACAATAACATGAAGAAAGTATTCAGGATACACCAATGTACGGTTTTCTCATACAAGTCTTGTTCTTAAGTTGAGATTATCAACAGACAGGATGTTAAAAAGCAGTTACATATATAAACGAACGTGTTAAAAGAAATCAGAAGGTTATCTTTATTTAAACTGTGACTGTTTAATACCATAACAGATTTTAATATGCATTATTATCAAACATAATTAGGACTAAAATCAATTTTAAAACAGTGCTCCAAGAGCAGCATTTCAGAACTATTTAAAATGAAGTTAAACTTTTTAAAATAATTTTATATGTTTCTCTTTCATTTTAACTAAAACAGATCTTTAAAATCTTGCATGATTTATATATTATAACGTAATTTATCAAACACAGAGCTTAACTGTCAGTAGATATTGAGTTACCAGTCTTTTCTTTCATTTGGAAAATTGTTTTTGAAAACTACATTAAGTTAATGTAACATGCTTTAGCCTTATAAAATTACCTTGTATAACAAGAAATTGAGACTGTTCTTCTATTGAACTGTTTTTTTTTACTTGTACTTGACTGGGAATTTTTGCACATTTTGTAGTAGCGTGGATGGTGCATACACGTCATAAAAATATTTCCGTAAATAACAATAGTAAGTTTACTTTAGTAAAGTTATTGTAAAATAAAACAGTCAGAATATAATTTCGAAATCATCACAAACTTTGAAGTTGTACCGTCACCAGAGAGTAATAGAGGTGTTTCTTTAAAGAGTTGTGATCCTTTCTGAAGTAAATCACCGCTTTAGTGAATCCCAGTATTTTCTTAAGTATATCACCGCTTTAGTGAATCCCAGTCTTTTCTGAAGTATATCACCGCTTTAGTGAATCCCAGTCTTTTCTGACGTATATTACCGCTTTAATGAATCCCAGTCTTTTCTGAAATATATCACTGCCGTAACAAGTAATGATCCTGTTTGAATATGACATCGCCTAACCGAGCCACGAGTCCATCTGAAGTATAACACTGGTTTTAATTGAGTCATAATCCTATCTGAAGTAGACCACAGCTTTATTCAATATTGTCTGATGCATACCTTCGCTTCACTGAGTAATTATCCAGTTTGAAGTATACTTTTGCCATAAAGAGTTATAATCTTGTCCTTAGCACCACTGTCTTAAAATAACATATAACAAACTTCAAATGATAACCTAATGTCACAGACACACGTATCACTCTCCAAAAGCGCTGTGATGCAGGTCCACAATGGCACAACGATAAGTCTACGGATCTATACCTCAAAAACCAGGTTTCGATAACTGTGGTGTGTGCTTAACTAAGAAAAAACTGTAACGTAGAAAATGTAAAAAATATTTATAGAGATAATAACAAATAATTTATAATCTAAAATTATACTTTTTCTAAGGAAACTCAGCGTTTCTTGTTAGAAAGCATGCTGTACCGAATGACACGTAGGTGTTAAACTTGCAAGAAAAGCAAATCTCAGGTTTAAACATTTTACAGTAACACACGTTTCAGCGGGTTTAGGTAGTTAATGACTGTGCCATGAGCTTGAATACTTAACACAGTTATATTCATTGCATAAAACAGAAACCTTAAAGGTCCACAACTTTCAAATTTTAACATAATATAGTGACACACGTTTCGCTATGTTTAATCATTTAATAATATGTTTCATGAGCTTGAATACTTATTTCTTGAATATGGAGGCTCATTATATTAACTGATTAACTCAAACACAGAATGTATTAACATAGGAACCACAAAGTTTAAAACACGTTTTATTTGTGTTTAAATCTTTAGCAAGGAACTATAATTCATAATGAATAAATATATATGAACACTGAAACAATTAGAACTGTTTTTGTTTATTCAATCTGAGAAAACAAAATATATGTTTCGTACAATAACGAAAAAAAAACGTATTTCACCATGTATCTATATACGTCTAAAGTCGGACTAGGAAAACAGCTGAGGAAAATTTCCAAAAATATCAGATATAGTTTTGACATTAGATTCCATAGTAATTTTAATTCATGTTAGAATTCTCAATAAACTCTACTGAACGGTTTATAAGAATTTATCAAAACAACCAAAATGTAACTTCTTCTGAATAAAAGACAGATTTAGTAGTGCATTTGGAATCCTAAACAAATATACGTGTGCCATATTTTGTTGTAAAATACAAAGGACATACATGGAATGTCTGTGCTTAGCACATATCGGCAATCGAAACCCGGTCTTTTAATATTATAAGACTCAAGTCTTACCACTGAGTCACAAAAAAATATGTACGATGTTGTCAGAAATGTTGAAATTTCATATTTCGCAACTGGAAAACTATGTAGGTGCAAAGTAGGTCTGCCTATAAAGTTACTCACAGTCTAAGTTTTACTGATAATATAAAATGCAGGAATCTGAAATACACGGGGCAAAAACAGTTACCCCTATATCAAGGTCTTCGTATAGTTAAAATGTAGGCCTGGCATGGCCGAGCGCGTTAAGGCGTGCACTCGTAATCCGAGGGTCGCGGGTTCGCGCCCGCGTCGCGCTAAACATGCTCGCCCTTCCAGCCGTGGGGGTGTATAATGTGACGATCAATCCCACTACTCGTTGGTAAAAGAATAGCCCAAGAGTTGGCGGTGGGTGGTGATGACTAGCTGCCTTCCCTCTAGTCTTACACTGCTAAATTAGGAACGGCTAGCACAGATAGCCCTCGAGTAGCTTTGTGCGAAATTCCAAAACAAACAAAGTTAAGATGTAAAATGTTTGGCAGGGCAAGTCTTATAATGACCTCAATATCATTCGCATAAGTTTGTTACAGTGTAAATCACTTTGTTGGGCAGTAGTTTGTAATAATTGCCATTAGTATCAGTATGAATGACGATTAAGAAACAGATATCAAAGGCACCATTAGAACTTAAACATCGTTCTTGGAAAGACTGATTATGCTAAGAGCATAAGATACACTCTATGCTGGGAAATGGAAAAAAAAAACGTACTGTACAATTGAAATCAAGTTTATTATTGCTGCATATACGACATCTTCGTCAATTATAACATATTTTGTAAAACCTAAAGTGATAAATTTTACCGTTGAAAGTCCAGAGACTCATCGTTGAATCTCTGGAGAACAACACTTTGATAGATATTCTTCCTTGACTGTTTAGAATGAGACACAAAGGTACATCATGGGCTCTCTGTTTTATGCCCACTACGTGTATCGAAACCCGGTTTCCAACTGCACGAGTCTGCGAAAATACCAGTGAGGGACAATATTTTTCAAGCGAAAGTTGTAATAAGTCACACACCAAAATTTCGAATGTAATCAGTAATACAACAAATCATTTTTCATAGCTCCTGTATGACAAGGTGGTTAAGAAAGTTGACTCGTAATGTGAGGGTTACCGGTTCGAATCCCCGTCGTACCAGTTATGCTCGCCCTTTCAGCCGTGGAGGCATTATTATATGACGGTCAATCCCACTATTTGTTGATAAAAGAGTAGCCCAGGAGTTAGCGGTGGGTGATGATGACTAGCTGCCTTTCCTCTTCATATATGTAGCACGTTTTGGTATTTATTGCTCCAAAATCTTGAAGTAAAATCAATGCTAGAAATGCCGAATCATTGCTTGCTGATCAAATGTCGTATATTCTTTTAGTTTGTTTCGTCATCGTATGTGATCGACTTTTTACCATTGTGTTTTTTCGTGTACTTTATAATTTTAATATTTTCAATACATTTTTATTTCTTTTACCATTTGGACTCTACTTTAATAACTTCAAACAATTTTATTTCATACTCTAACTGGTGGGCCTTGAAAGGTTTTTATAAAATAGTGCTAACCAGTTGTATTAGACCAGTAAAAATTCATTTACTTTTTTCTTTAAATGATTCAGTAGGTGATATAAGTTAAGTTCAAAGGGACAGGCACATTTTAAGTCTACTACATTCAACGTAAATAAATATTTAATATTTTATTTAATAAAAAAAATTATTGCTATAAATATTGCAATAATTATTAATAATTATTGCTGCATATATTGCTATAATTATTGCAATAATTATTATATATATTATAATATTATATAAACAATAAATAATTATATTAAATAAATATTTTATATTTTGTTTAATAAAAAAAATATATGATTTAAGGATTGACTTTTGAAATTAACGGAAAGCTACATAAGGATTATTTGCACTAGCCAACTCTAATTTAATAGTGCAAGACCAAAGGGAAGGCAGCTAGTCATCATCATCCACCGCCAACTCTTGAGCTACTCTTTTACCAACGAATAGTGAGATTGACCGTCACTTTATAACGTCCTCACTACTGAAATGGCAAGTATATTTGGTGTGAAGGTAATTGGAATCCGTGACACTCGATTACGAGTCGAGTGCCTTAACCACCGAGTGAGTCTGGGCCTGATAAAGAACTAAATTTCAAAGTATTTAAAAATCTTCAGAAAAACTATTTTTTTTTCTTTTCATCTAATATTTAGTGAAAACTTTATTAGATATTGCTTTGTCTTAAATGACAAGTCTAGCGTCAACTAATAATAAGTGATACATGAAAATGGTATCTAAATAATTGTTGATTAAGAAATACTAGTCAAAATAGAGGCACTTATCAAGTGATAGCAAAAAAAACATTCATAGCCATATATCATTATGTTTGATAAGTTTTATTTTTCATTCGAAATATAAAAAGTTACAAGAGGAGCCATTAAGCTATCAAAATAAGAATCATATTTCCTTATACTGTGTAACAGACGTTCTCAGAGACTGTGATTTTAAAGATTGGCGTTTCATCTTCCACTACAGCTCAAATTCAGTTCGCACTTTTGAACCTTAAACATTGTGAGAAAGTCAAAATTCACCATTCGGTCAGTTTAAAATTAGTAATAGCTATCTGTTTGATTGTTTGTTTGTTTTTTAATTTCGCGCAAAACTATACGAGGGCTATCTTTGCAAAACGTCCTTAATTTTGCAGTGTAAAATTAGAGGGAAGGCAGCTAGTCATCACCACTCACCACAAACTCTTGAGGTACTCTTTTACCAACAATATTTATATATAATAGTGAGAATAACGGTCACATTATAACGCCCCCATAGCTGTAAAGGCGAGTATGTCTGGTGTGACTGAGTCTGACTATCTGTAGCAGCTTTCTAAAAATGTATTCTCAAGACGGTTGGTATTAAATATTTAATTAAAATTAACTGCATCAAAACGTTTGGACTTTCTTAAGATATCCCACTGGTACAGTGGTAATTCTTCAGATTTACAACCATGAAATCAGAGGTTCTATATCTCTCAGTGATTCAGCAGATAGTCCAGTGTGGCTTTGCTATAAGGAAAAAAAGATACAAACTTTCGTCAGTCATTTTCAGATTCACAAAGAGAGTTTGTAACGTTGATTTTAAATTAAATTTTAATGCCCATGCCAGCTATTTTGAGAATATATTTTTACTTCAAGTGGGTTACCCATCATCAAAAATATCTCTATCTTTACCGAAATTCAACAAACTTCGTAAATTATATTTGGTTATTATACGGCTAAAAATATTATTAATAGTGATTGTATCGAAATATGAAACAATAGAGTCTGACATTTGATAAGTAAGAAGCTATGAAACATATATTTAATTATTTATACTCGTTACGAAGTTGTCTTTAGTTTTGATCTAAATTGGTAGCTTGGTCGGATCATATTAATATTAATTTCTTAATACAGAATACATTTATTTTAAGTATGCTTAAGTTGTTTGTTTCACGATTCTAGTGTAAATAAAGGCTCAGTACTTTATTTTACTTTTTATGAAAATATGTCAATACGTTAATTTTATCTAATGCAGGTGATGAACACGTTATAACAACCCAATGCCGTATGGGAATATCAAACACATGTGAGGGTCACAGGTGACACAAAGTTGTTGTAAAACGATACATATCAGAACTACAGATATATATTGCTTGGCATTACGTGGATGGTGTAATGCCATCGAAAACTGATAACCTTTGAAAAGTTATGTTCTTTCCAACGCAAGACATTCTCACACTGAGACTGCAATAAAAATGCGCAGACCGAGGATTTAAAATTTGCAGACCTAGAAAAAAGTACTTGTTTTCAGTGGCATTTGAATACAAAGGAATAATAATTAACTTGGAGCACAAGGACCATCAACTAAGTTACATATTACATATCTAAGGCAGCCTGAGAAAGAATTTAATTTTCATATATTTTCGTGCGGTTTTTGCGTGATTTTATAATTCTGTGTGATTCGACTGTTGAAATTGGTGCTGGAATTATGGTAAATCAGCAGGAAAAAAATCGTGTGTGCTATCGATGTCACGACTCTACGACAGAGACCTATGATATAAAAACTACACTATTTTGATTTTATATTAAATGTTTTGTTTATTTCTTTGAAGTTTAGTACAAAACTACGCAATCAACTATCTGTGTTCTGCCCACGCGGTTTCTACCATAAGTCCGCAGACTTTTGTGGAACTTATATGAAATGGAAAAGAATAGGCATTTATATTTTATTTTATTATTTAACCATAGTTAGAACAAGACACCGACTTTATATTACAAAAAATGTGAGTAAGAAAGGGTTTTATTTATTTATTAGTTTTGATTTGCATTCTGTTGTGCGTGCTAAAATTCAGTTTTGCCTTGTCTTTAAGTAGGTATAAAACAGGTTTGAAGAAAGCTGATTTTTAGAAGTATACAAATAGCAAATAGAAGTAGATAAATTAGTGTGAAATATCCTATTCTCAAAATGCCTGAATTGAAAGTTGTTAAATTATTATATATATGTGTATGTATGTTATTATTTTTTGTTGTTTAACATGTGTATTTAGAAAACCTAAATCTCCTAACCTGAGCAATCGGATCGTAAGTACAGCTAAGCTACACTACTAATGAATAAAAACATTCTAACCAATAACAAGTAAAAATGTCTATTTTCAACACCAGGTTAATTTTTACCTTTTATCTATCTATGATACTTTGTTTCGTACTTGATGTATTGGGTTAAAACGTTTGATAAAGATTTAACTAACGCCATATGGTCAGTGCTTATAAAAGATGCAATTGCATCAGATATATTAGATATTTGAAATCCCGATAAACATTAATCTGTAGTAAAATTAATTTAAAGTAAAATGCTTCAACGTTTCTGAAAGTGATGCACGTATTAAAAACGTTTAGTTAGCTACAATGCTTACACTCTGCGCAACAAACACAACCTTCTGTCTTGAAACGTATTTTTATAAGTCCAAAACACAGATTTTATTTAATAAAGATACAATTTGGTGATTATAATATAAACCTCCATGAAACATATACCTTATTGAGGCACTTTATGAGGTTCATTTGTCGTAGTGCATCAGTAAAGCCTAACAAAGGTAAAAGAAGAGCATTTAATCCTCCTAATGGAATACAGGTATGATTGACGATATAAATGGACACTATTTTCTGCAAATTAGTTAACAATGAATGATAATAGTAAAAACATAAGTGGAAATTCAAGCAGAGTTTTAACCATCCAATTAAAGTGCATCACCGATTTGAAAAAAACAACAACTAAAAGTAAATATAATGCGTCAAAACGCTGAAAAAATATCACATGATAACGAAAGAGTGAACTAAACGCGTAATAAAATTTACCTCCTTCATTGTTTAATATACATATCTAAAAAACTATTTTACAGTAAGTTCATAAGCGCCGGTCCTTCGCTGGTTCAGCAGTAAGTTTGTAGATTTATAACACTAAAAACTAGATTTCGATACTCGCCGGAGACATAACATATTTAGCTCTTAATGTGGTTTTGTGTTTAATGAAACACATATATAAACGCCTCACATTTATTTATTGTGATTCTAACACACAACTAAACAAGTTGTGTATAATCACTACTATTATTATCATTATGCATTATAACTACAAAAAATGATAAGTCGTGAAATGTCAAAAACACAAGAAAACAGTTTATTAGGTATTAAAGTAAATATAATAATCGCAATAAATGTTTTTATACAAGAATTATTGTAGTTGTATAGGAGTAGTTAGCAGAAACTGGTTCATAACGAATCACATTTCTTTCAGGACATCAACAAAATGAATATTACAGAATAACTATGCAACAAGGTATACATTTTGTTATACCTGTTTATGTTCCTTTATGCATAAATATCGCAAAAAAGTGTGTAATAAATCAGAATGATATGCTAATACACAAAAAATACTAATATAATATATTTGATATTCTAAATTCGTATTTTTTTAATTTTTAGCTTTAACTACTTTGATAAACAATGAACAAAAACTGGTATCCCTTTCCATAAGTTGATTATTAAAGATTGAATATATTATATTCAGTAAAAAATTGTATTTATATATTTTGTAGTTTAAAGAGGAAATGATTTATTTCCATTCTCAGAGCACATGGATCTTCCCAGATATTTTAAGATGTACTTGTCATATTCTAATATTCTGTTTTTAATATAACTTTAATTAATATATTTATACTTAGAAAATAGTGTTATCTCAAAAGTAATGCAAATAGTACTTTTTTTATAAATTTATAAACGGTTTGACGGTAAATAGATGGAAATTGGTTATAATGGCTCGCATCATGCAGTATAACGAAACGTGACACAGAGTTTCAATACCCAAAATTAATCTGGCTGTATACTTTACTGATCAAATAAATATCGTGAGGAAAATAGTTTATAAGGTGAATGCTTGAACTAATTCTCTTTTCTAAACTACCTAAGATTTACGTAGACCATTACCTAATGCGTGCCATAATATTATTTTTAATTTAAGAATAGAAAGTTTAATTCATATGTAAATGTAACAGGGCGAAGAGAAAAACTTCTTTTTTATATAATTGATAAGAGAATTTTAATCACTTTCTTCTTGCGAAAGAATGCTATCACGAAGATAAGTTTCATATTTTTTCTTAAAATAATCTAAACACTTTGAAAATTATATATATGGAAATAGATTAAATTGAGGTTATAAAATTGAAATTTTGAACATTGAACAGCGACTTAGACCACGTGGACAAAACTGTCATTTCTAATCTTGTATTTCTGAACACAGAGAAGATAGCCAACAAGCAAAATCCACTGAATAACTCAAAGTAGAAATAAGGTGCTATAACATTTAAGTTAATCTATTTCATTTATGACAGGCATACTTCGCCCCCCAGTGGCTCAGCGGTATGTCTGCGGCCTTACACGCTAAAATCCGGGTTTCGAAACCCGTGGTGGGCAGAGCACAGATAGCCCATTGTGTAGCTTTGTGCTTAATTCAAAACAAAACAAAACAGGCGTACTTAAGCGTAAGTAAATCATTATGTATGAATCTAAATCCATTCGCTAAAACGTAATTTCGTTTTGTTAACAGTTGTTAAGAGTTCAGAGTTAGTTCTTCGGTATCACACCTTATTGATCCACAATCCGACTGTTAATTATCAGATCATGCCCTATACATTATTACTGAGCGCTAATCATAATCTATAAATACGATTTTCCGGATTCCCAGATACTCTTCCCACTACTTTTTCCACATTGATTTTGCTCACTCTTTTTTCCTGATTACACACTATTAACCGACACAGCTATTTCCAATGTAACAAGCTTGTTTGATGGACTGAGAGTTCAACCTTAGGACATACATCTTGTCAAACATTCCACAAAATTACAACTTGACGTGGACTTCGATTATCAAGACCATGCTCAAGCAAATATAAGACACAAAAGTCCAATAGAGCTATATCGATTAGACTGACATAATTATATATATATATATATAATACCAATTTGTTTACCCTCTTCCACTTAAAACGAGCCACGACTTCAAGAAATGGCTGAAAGCTTGTGACCCTACGTAAACTTTGAATTTTGTTTATTATTTTGTTCATAGTTCCAGCATATATTTCAAGCTTTGTTGCAATGTATTTTTTGTTTTTGTTATGTTTTGTACAAAGTTACACGAGGGCTATCCACGCTAGCCGACCCTAATTTAGCCGTGAAAGACTAGAGAGAAGTTAGTTAGCAATCACCAACTCTTGGTCTATTCTCTTACATATCACATAACCTGCAAAACTATTACGTTCTTTAATAAAGTAACTCTGAAATGAAAGAATTTGATCACGTTGCGTCCAATCCCCGCCATACATTGTGTTCTGAAGAATCATAACAGCCTCACAAATTTACGATTGTGGGATTGATCGTAACATTATATTGTCTTCACGGCTGATGGGACAGGGGATCGATCTCGTGATCTTCTAGCGTAGGGGCATTATGAAATGAATGTTAATCTTACTATTCGTTGGTAAAAGAGTATCACAAGAGTTGGCGGTTGGTGGTGATGACCAGCTGCTTCCCTCTAGTTTTTCACTAATAAAATAGGGACGACTGGCACAGATAGCCCTCGAGTAGCTTTGTGCGATATTCAAAACATTTAAGAAAATATTAAGTTACATCAAGCTATGAAGAAATACGTAATGTTATTTAATGTTTAAAATTGAGGGAAACAAATATATTCGATGTTTTGTAATTTTTGTCATAGTAAATGTGCAAATTAATTATGTCAACAAACTAATTTGCTTTTTTATAGGCTATAACTTGGTTTGTAAACAAATTTTTAGGGCTATATATTATGTAAGGAGTGGCCATGGAAGCATTTATATGTCACATTTTCGGGAGACACCCATAACTATGGAAGAGTTAATATTATTATTTTCATTACCTATGTTTGTTCTGTAGAGAGAACATAATTAAGCAGAGATCAAATCTCTGAATGTATTGGGTGAAACAAGTGTATTATAAAGTAATTGACGTATTGTAATGGAATTATTAAAATACTGTTCAGTTGAAAGACAAGACAGCAAACTGTACCGGGTGGAAACGTCTGTTTACATTATTGAAATAAGTTATTTTATATAAATATATATATAATATGTAAATAAATATTCAAATAAAACACCAAATATTCTATGTGTCTACAGTGTTGTGAGTTGTCCTTCGCTCACCACAGTTAACTCAAATTTATATATAAACTGAGGAATAACCTGTTATTTCTTTCATCACTTGACACTGTGTTATATCGGTTTCAAGGAATTCCAATTCTCAGCATTACCACTGGACTGGGCTCATCTTTAATTATTTTAAATCTATTATCAGCCAAATAATCCAGAAGAGTAAATTATTATCATTAATGCTACTTATTTTTCAAATGCTACACAAACATAAATTTACTCTTGCGAAACAAAGGGTTACCGTTAAGTGGGGAAATCGCCTAAAATCGGTAAAACATTGTGATTAACCTGTTGGATGGTGCACTTCATTGGGCTTAGTAATCATTTTTAGTATCCCATGTTTGTTTGGAGTTACGGATATTTTCCATGAGTATTTAAATAGAAGGATTATTGATTTGTGATTATACATGGTACTAATGCGAGTAAAAATAACTTGGCTTAATATATGTACATACAGTTTTGGCCACATTTTTCCATATTGATGTTATTGTGTGTATTCTTAAACTAATTGTTGATTAGATGCCCAAGTGGTAACAGAAAAGATAGCATGTGTTCAACCATACGTGCATAGGTTGTTCTGAATATTTGTTCGTCAAAACACTTATACAAACTTTTTTGCATAAAAGAATGTGATTTTTATGCAGTATTTTTCGAAACGGATTAATGTTTTGTTTAGACAATTTTTATGTACTCTTTGTAAAATCACGCCATATAACGTGCTAGAATTTATAGGACATCAAATTGTTCGACTGTTAAAAAATTATCTGAAGTAAACAAATGTCATCATACAGTATCCAGAATCCTGACACACCCTACATCTCCAACAGTATGTGGAAACCCCTTCTAATTAGTGGGTACGGCTATTTCATCCATACCCATTACTAACAGGTGCATAAAATCAATCATATAGCCATGCAATATTCATAGACAAACATTGACAGTAAAATGGGCCGAACTAAAGAGCTCAGTGACTTTCAACGTGGCATTACCATAGGATGCCACATTTCCAACAAGTTATTTCGTCAAATTTCTGCCCTACTAAAGCTGCCCCTTTAATTTTAAGTGTTGTTATTGTGAAATGGAAACGTGTAGAAGCAACAACAGCTCAACTACGAAGCAATAGATCACACAAGCTCACAGAACAGGACCACAGAGTGCTGAACCGAGTAGCGCGTAAAATTTGTTTGTTTACAGTTACAACACTTACTACCGAGTTCCAAACTGCGTCTGGAAGCAACGTTAGCACAAGAACTGATCGATAGGTGTTTCATGACATGGGTTTCCATAACCCAGCAGCAGCACACAACCCTAAGATCACCATGCGCAATAATACCAAGCTTCGACTAGAATGGTGTAAAGCACACTGTCATTCCATTCTGGAGTGATGAATCATGCTCCACTATCTGACAGTCTGACGGACAAATCTGGGTTGAGGAATGTTGGGAAAACACTACCTGCCTGAGTGCACAGTGTCAACTGCAAAGTTTTGTGGGGGAGGAATAATGGTCCACAACTGTTTTTCATGGTTAGGCTCTATAGTTCCAGTGAAGGGAAATCTTAATGCTATAGCATACAATAACAATTTAGAGAATTGTGTGTTAAAGCTTTATGGTAACAGTTTGGGAAAGACCCTTTTTTGTTTCAGCATCACAATGCCCTTGTTCACAAAGCGAGGTCCATAAAGACATAACTTGCCGAGGTTGGTGTGGTAGAACTTGACTGGTCTACATATATCCCTGATCTCAACCCCATCAAAAAACTTTGGGATGAATTAAAACGCCGACTGCTAGCCAGGACTTCTTGCCCGACCTCACTTATGTTCTTGTGAGTGAATAGTGCAAATCCTCGCAGCCATGTTCCAAAATCTAATGAAAAGCTTTCCAAGAAGAGTGGACGCCATTATAGCAGCAAATGGTCCCACTAACTCTCTATTAATACCCATGGGTTTGGAAGGAGATGCTCAACAAGAACATATGGGTGTGATGGTCGGGTGTCTACATACTTTTGGCCACAGAAACCGTTCTTCCACGTTAAAAAGTCAAAGTCTAAACATATTCATTCCATGTTACCCAAAATAATAATGACTATAATACTTAGCAAACAAAGGTATTTTATTAAGAGGGTTATCTACAAACCGATATTACTCAAAATTTACTGACGACACAACTTTAATTATACAAGACAACTTGCCAACCTACAGCTAGAACACTAGTAACGGGTAATCTTTTTAGACGCGTCTTATTTTTAGTTTCTTAAAGATGGTGGTAGGATTTGTTTTCACCGTTTGTTTGGAGAACATATGTAGGAACACTATATTTCCCATTAATAACACACAGGAGGTGTTGTATTACATGTTTGAACAACTATTCGTTATGCTGGAAAATTCTCTCTCCATATCCACCATGGAAGCATCATTGGCCCCTTCTACAATCATGGTATAGAGACGACGTTTCTCTTATTTCTTGGGGCAAAGTTTGGCAATAACGTTCTTTTTCAGGGTGCTAAAGCCATTGCATGCAGTGCGCGTATCGTACAGGATTATATGAACTTGGTGAACGTCACAAGATTCACGCAGACAGCAAAACCTCCAGATGGTAATCCCAATGAGAACCACTGGGCAAAACCGAGCCAGTAAATTGCTATCCACGACCCTAAATCAGCTGTGTTGTAACACCTTCTAGTGAGATGGTTGGATGAAGTCAGAATGGATTACATCAATAAACTCACAGACAGAATGCCACGTAACCTTGAGGTAGTTATTAGAGTATGGGAACAAACCAGATACCGAATGTTTTTTTTTATATGAACTGATACAGTGTTATAGACGCTATTTGTAATAATTTCTTGTTAATTAAGTCTTTGTAAGTTTTTTGCTGTGATATGTGAAATTCTGAATTACACATAAATCGTTCTTGATGTCTATAAAACCTGTCTCACTATACAAAAACACATGTAAATATTTAATATAACATGTGTGTCTCAGCTTGACAGAGCTACCTGTATTTGTATTCCATCTTAACGACCTAATTTGTTTCTCAGAAATGACAATATTTAAATAAATTAACGTAAAAAGATCAGTTGGTAATTCATGATCAGTGAATTGTTTCTCAATAATTCAGCGACTTCAGAAATTTACTATTAAACATACTTTGACTTTAAAGTGTTAACATGGCTTATATTTACTACGCATCTTTTATTACTAGCACGATAGTTGTCTAGTTTTAGTAAGGTTGTAGATCCAATGATGGTTCAGCAATCGAAATGTGATGCCGTTTAACATACATCACACTTTTAGCTGTGGACGCTTAGTATTAATGAAATTTAAATTTTTTATTTAGTTTAAATATGAAGCGAACAGAGTCTTTGTCTACACTCTGGCCAATAGTTAAAAACTATGTAAGGATATAGCTGAAACCGAAGGGGTCTTTGGACCGGATCTACTGGATAAACATCACGTAAAGAACAATTTAGGTTAAAAATTATAATTATTTTATATCAAATACATGTAATTTCTGTATGTGTAGTAATAACAGCCGTTTTTATTAAAAATAGAAAGAGCAATGTCAAAAGCCTTTTTTAAATAAAGTAGAAGCCACAAATAGTGGCAGCAACAGTTACAGAACAATGAAATAGAACTCCTTGTTAGTTAGTTTTTTTTTAATTTTGCACAAAGCTACACGAGTGCTATTTGCGCCACTGTCTCTAATTTAGTAGTATAACACTAAACGGAAGTCAACTACTCATCACCATCCACCGCCAACTCCTGGGTTGCTCTTTTACCAAAGAAAAGCGTGACTGACCGTCACTTTATAACACCCTCACACCTGATAAGATGAGCATATTTGGTGTGACGGAGATTCGAGCCCGCGACCCTCAAGTTATAAGTCGAACGCTTCTAACCCTTTGGTCATGCCAAGCCAAGGACATAGAACAGAATAACAAGTTTAATGTCATGCGTCTATTAATTTTAATACTATTTAAGGAACAAATATGACTGTTAAAGTTACAGCATTTGATTTTATTAGACATAACTCAAAAGATTACGAATTTTAAACTACATCCGGAAGTTACCACTGAAGTCTCTAAAGGACAAATCCCTATAATCAAGAGTATAAAAATATAATAGCATGGTCTAAATATATACACAGAATAACAATTAACTAATTCATCAGTTAACGTCTAAACACTCTAATGAAACACATTAAAAAGATGAAGGTAAAACAATACATTTGCATTCACAAGCTTCGGACGTTTATTCCATCTTCAACAAAACTGATAAATAATAACACTTGTGTTACTATTACAAGATCTATAGGTTTTTGTTTTTAACAAATAAACACATTTTGAATGTTTAGTACAAATTGGAGCTGGAGCGGGCATAATCCAATGTTAACATTTCGGGCTGCGGGCGGGTATTTCAGACATCATGCTACTTTCACATGCTCCGCATTTTCCCCTTTATTCGGTTTAGAAGGTAAGCCAAAATAAACCTATGTGTCGGTGATGCTGCTGGTTTACTGCTTTCTTTCTTGTCAGTATTTCAGAATTATGTACGATTATACCCGAGGATCCTGACATATGTTTAACCTATACAAGCGTGAAGATATATGTTGTTCTTGATATATATATATAAATACATTCAAAAATTAAATACCTTGTATACCTAGTTATCATCTTTGTTGTTTCTCGCATTATTCGTCTTTTCTCATTGATCTACAAAAACTAGCTAATTATGACTTAATTCGTAATAATGAGAATAAATGACAAAAAATTTAAGTATGCATATAAACTAGGCGAGTTGTAGTTATGCTAGTTATTTTTAGAAAACATAACACAGCATAATATTGACATACTGACTCACTGAAAATCATACTTGATAAAACAAGCAAAAATTACTTATTGATGTCGACACACTCATTTCAGTCAATACTGTCATATCCCATAAGTAACTAGATATGTTGTCTTATGGAAAACGACAGTAAATAGAGTGTCTCGTAAATTTAACATACATTTATTTTATTTTTTTATATATTACGGTTACCTCTATACATGTCTTTCTTTATCCACATAACAAATACTGCCATTTGTAAGGGGGTAGAATTTGAGTAAATTTATTTGTTTTTCTCTTCCTATCAAGCAATCAATCATCCCTACAAAAACACACTCAACGTGATCAAAATGTCCTCAAAATGGAACAAAACTAATACCTAAAGATCTCAGTCCACATTTTTAGATGATTCGGAACACATAATATCAAAATATTTATACTAAAATTACAGGATTTTTCTTTTGTGTACCAAGAAAATGTTTTCGGATTGTCGTTGAACATTATAAGTGACGTTTTTTGACAGTTTTATCGTTTTATCACAAGTGTAGTTGTGTTTATTGTTTTGCAGCTCAAGCTTAATCGAATACTACATCTGACTATTACAGCTGCAATACCCCCACAGCTGGAGGAACGGAGAGTTTGAAACACAGTATCGTGGCTCGAATCTTGTACTTTGCGATCTGCAGCATACACATTAATAACTAGGCTACAACAAAAATTCCATTCAACAGAAATCCATAGGCTCCGCCTTCAGCTATTGAACAATTTGCCATTATATTCTAAAAAATGTGCTTTATTTATTCAGCTACATGAAGTAGGATTGAGTGTATATTATGAAGAATCAACTGCTGTCACTTTTCCAAATAAAATGAATAAAAATCTGAAACCAAATATAAGCACAAAACACTGAAGATGAATTTAGGAAAAGTGCATAATAAAAGAAATAATTTAAAAGAAATTTGGTGGAAAGTGCTAAGCCTCGTCGATGGATGACGAAAATGTAAACTTTAAGCTTGAATAGAAAATGTAATTACACAAAGGTTTGTTTTTGAATTTAGCCGTCCTTAATTTAGCAGTGTAAGATTAGAGGGAAAGCAGCTAGTCATCACCACCCACCGCCAAGTCTTGGGTTACTCTTTTACCAACAAATAGTGACCGTCACTACAGCTAAAAGGGCCAGCATGTTTGGTTCGATCGGGATTCGAACCCGTGACCTTTAACCCACATGACCCATTATACAAATGAGTTGATTTGTATTTATTTTTTCACAAGCTTTGACTTTTATTTTAGTAAACTGAGTTTTAAAATCTGTACTTTTCTACGCTCTGTCATTAACTGTTTGTTTTTGTTTTTGGAATTTCGCACAAAGCTACTCGGGGGCTATCTGTGCTAGCCGTCCCTAATTTTGCAGTGTAAGACTAGAGGGAAGGCAGCTAGTCATCACCACCCACCGCCAACTCTTGGGCTACTCTTTTACAAACGAATAGTGGGATTGACCGTCACATTATACACCCCCACGGCTGGGAGGGCGAGCATATTTAGCGCGACGGGGCGCGAACCCGCGACCCTCGGATTACGAGTGCACGCCTTAACGCGCTCGGCCATGCCAGGCCCTGTCATTAACCTCCTATCATATAATGTAAAATTATCATTTTAGTATAATTTAACCCAATTTCGTAAAATGTATACAGTTGTGTAAAATGTTACTTTAAACAAAAGTAGAAAATTTGATTAATAGCTATTTTTGTCCAATAAAGTGTAGTAAACGTACATTATTTGTAAATCTAAATAACAATATAAGTTTTATATCACGTGTTATAAATTGGACGTGAGATGTTTATCTTCAGATACACTTGTAATATATACACAAACAATTGTTCGAGTGAAAAAGATACAATACATTTGCTAGAGTTCTGGCTTATCAAATGTCGCAAATAAAGCACATGTAATAAGTTTAATATTGCATAATTGCTTGCTAAATTATCTCAAATGTTTATTAATTTTTAGACAACGAAAGTTGGAACTGTTACCAAAAGTAACTAAAATCTTTGCTTATCAAGTAAAATTATCAAAAATCATGCGTGGACAAATGTTGATATATTTTAAAAAGAAAACGTGCACATTTATAAAAAATGTAAAAGTGTATGTATCTTTGTATTTAAATACTTTATAAATTTCTCTTATGTTTAACAATGTTCTGAAATGCTTAAAAAAGAGCAATAAATTTCTGTTAATTTTTTTTTGATAAAAATGTTCTTATGTTAGAAGTGTTCACTTTTAACTTTTTGCAGTAACATCTTTCACACATAGAGAATAACTTTTTAGCAAAGTCATGTGGTATTTTATGTAAAAATTGTTAAACAACAACGTGCAAGTTGCATAACAACAAATCAATTCGTAAGCCGAATTCAGTGTTTATTAAAACGTTTAGATCACTAGAAAATTTTTGTCTAGTAATTTTGTCAGATTAGAAATCATCGTTTACTATGATTACATATTATTTTTCCCCATTTCTTTACAAGCATAATATTTTACTATAAGTAAATGTAGTGAGTCTGTCAAATCTAAAAAAATGTATTTTCGTGTTTCTTTTCGAAAAATGAAACGTCTCTGATCTGCCTCACTATAATATGAACTTAAATTATACTCTTAAATTATGAAGTTTTACCATCTGATTTCTGTCAACTAGCTTCTGGGATAAAATATATTTATGTCACGACCAAATAACGTAGTTGTTAAAATAACAGCTACTAACGCAAGGTGTTATGCAGTAGATATGATACCTTCTGCTTTAACATCAGAATTAGTATGTGATATATATCATTATCAACAAAAAAAATCAAACGACACGTACAGTTTCATCTTTACCCATAAACCAGTTTTCTTAACTACATACAGAGCATCTAATACATAAGTGTCACTAGTCAAATATGCTCTTAAATAATGCACCATAAATTGGTTTCAAATTTACAAAACTTACAATATCGGGAATAATTATGGAAACGGTGGAGAAAATAATATAAAAAGTAAATACTACACAAATGACCTCCTATTTATCATTCGATTTACACTGAAATAAAGTCACGTCCTAATAGTTCACACTGTGATTAATTGTTATCCAAACAATTATAGCGTGTCATGCGAGCATAGCACCCACACAAATACGGGCAGTCAAATTATGACTGGTAATAACTATGCGTTCCAATGAAGATTCCCAGTATATAAATATCATAATGAGTAACATGTAAGTGTGGAAGTCTTGTATGGACAAGAACGATTGTTGCGAAAGGTTGCTACAAGATTTCTTGTTTCAGTAATATTAAAACAGCCTGAATTGCTAGTTGAAACTGGCACTATTAATAACAGAAGCAAGTGAAGTAGAAAAATAAAACTTGCCAAAAAGTGAGTGATTTATTATCTTTCGTTATAGTGTGAACATCTTTTCAAACAATAATGATAATCGTCGTAAAATATCAGTATTAAGCCTATTGCATTTTTTAATTTCCAGACAGCCTAATGAGCTTTGGATTTAATGAAACTTGTGGTCAACAATAGATATGGGGTATATGACATGGTGTCAATAATGACATTATAGTTTTTGTAAATTCCCTTTAAATTTTAAGTTACTAAATAAAGAACTTAGGGTTAAAAATATAATAGACCCAATAGATATTTCAGCACGTGTAATTATAATCTTGTACTGTATGAATTATTGTTGTAGCAAATGACTCATATACATAGTGCTTGTTATGTCCCAGCGGAATTGTGGTTTTTAGGATTGAGAGAGAAGCGTTGTCGGCAATGAATGTGGCATAAAAAGTGTAATTAGAATGCTAGTTCCCCGTTGGACGGCTATTACTCTAAGGACTTATAACACTATAATATTAGGTTCGATTATATTTGCTAGACACAGCTGATAGCTGATGTGGCTTTACATTACAGCATAAGCTGAGACAATGGAATACTATTACTAAACCTTTCTGAGATTTGAAAACTCATAAAGGACTAAATAAAACAATGTAATGATAAAATATAATTGTTTACCTGCTTTTAAGTTAAGCACAAAATAGCACAATGGGCTATCTGTGCTCTACCAGCCAAAGACATCGAAACCCGGGTTCTAACGTTGAAAGTCCGAAGACATACATACTTTTGGGCCACTGGGGAGCAATAGACATAATAATAATGCCTTATGAAAAGTAAATCAACTGTGGAATAAAGCAAACTACCTACTGATATTGAAACTAAATATATTTGATTAATCAGTATAGATAATTTAATATATTGCTCTTGCTTTCTAATTATACGGATTATAATGTATCAGTAGGCTAATCTTAGTATAAGTAATGATGTAAATGTTACTTTAAGAACAGTAGATATACATTAGCAATAAGTGGCCTCAGTGAATGAGTAGCTGCTCGAGAATTAAAGGCTTAAAGTGGTAGTCAAACCAAAAGGTGGAAATGGCATCAGACCACAAACAGTGCAATAAGCAAAGACGGAGACTTGCACTCTGAAGAAATAAATCTATATTTTCTCGTCAAAAAAACGACGAGTTGTTTGATGTCAGAGGTGAAAAGAATATCATTGTCACTGTACAATATGTTGCAGAGAAGGATGATTTTGGATTATTACAACTGTATGCTCGCACCTCAGCTTCATGGTGTCGATTATCGAGATAAAAATTGACATCACACTGACTGTTGACAAGCATAGACATGTTCTTGACCATCATAACATTACCTCGAAGAACACAACTCATCAGGCGTAAATTAATTTTCCGATATTAATGTGGCTTAAGAATAAAGCAAAAAGAATGAAACAATACTTTTATTAAAAACTGGTTTACGGAACACTTATAACAATAAAATGCTGTGAACAATATCCCAATTTGAACGTTTTTGAGACTTATGGACGTATGTTAGATCTGAGAAACCAAAATCGACCAAATTGTAGCCTTGTAGGGAGTGATAAGGAACATTTGGACTAGTATTCCACAATATTATCTTGATAAACTTAATAGAAGTGTGAGAATAAAGTGTAATGAACTGTATGATGTGTGTGACTCTCTCACAAGATCGTTGTGTATGTACAATTCATTTGATACTGTTTTGTATTTTCTGTGGTAATCTCTGGCACTGTTAATAAAATTCCCACCTAGTTATCATTACTCCTTGCAGCTAATTAAACCTGTTAATATTTTGTGTATTTGACAAGTTAATTTCTTACCGTAAAAGCTTACATATTTTATAGTTGCATCTTAAAAATCGTTATATCATATCTTATTCTTCGCTTATTAGTTATCATGTTGTTCATGAACTGAGACAATTCGAGGGTTATTTAATTCTATTAAGTAACGCACTCAGACGACGTGAAATTCATTGAGGTTAAATATTTTGCATAAAACCAATAAAAATTACTTCAGTTCCCTAGTTTCCAGTGACTGATTATTTTGAGCTTCAAGTTTATGAGAGTCACAGTTTTTAATATTTCTTTAAACTTTTACTATGTATATATATTTCAAATCTTTATCGACGTTTCCTGATCATTACTCATTTTCTAATAGATTTATTTATGAAATTGGATATTTCTAGTCATTTTGATGCATATATTGCCTTCACTGACTTGTATAGAACATTATGCATAGATTATAAGTCACTAATTATCTTCCTATATTCGAATATATCATATGTAGAATAAAATGTACACCTGTAAAGACCAGTTACTAAAATATCTAATTTTTTAACTCTTTCAAATTTAACATAGCTATATTAAGGCTTTCAGTGCCTGTATCATGAAATGGCAATGTCTTTTAATATATAAAAATATTTATAAATCATCTATATTTCAATTTATATTACAGTATTTCAATTATAGGGTGAAGACGCCAACGTGTTTTATAATTTAACACCATACTTAATATACTTAATATACGTCTCATTAATCTTCAAGTAAGTAAATATTTAAATTTCTCCTGAAAATGTTCGCTTCTTAAAGACTTACTCAACTCTTGCATCTTCAGATTGTAAATTATGTATTCAAACAAATGTTGTTGAGATATATTAGCAAAATGTTTCACACAAATTTAAACACGTCCCTATTAAACTAAATTAACCTTTTTATGTAGGTTAGAGGGCAAACTTATTAAATAAATAATGTAGGTTTATTAAAGTCAATCTTCATGATTTTCATTCAGAACCCTTAAAAAATTATAATTTCAATAAAATATGGTGAACTCGATTTGATCATTGTATCCGTTTGAAAATATAAAAGTTCTAAGAACTTCGTAATAGATTGGATAATCAAATTTTTATTTTATGAAAGTACATGTGATTTGTTTGAAATATCGCGCAAAGCTACACGAGGATTATCTGCACTAGCCCTAATTTATCAGTGAAAAACTCGAGACAAGGCAGTTAGTCATCACCACCCACCACTATCTCTTGGACTACTCTTTTACCAACATATAACGAAATTTATCGACACATTATAACGCCTACATGGCTGAAGGAATTAGCATGATTGGTGGGATGAGGATTTGAATCCGCTACCATCAGATTGTGTATATAGCGCTTTAACCCCCTGGCCAGTACACTTGAATTGACTAATTTTCTTCAATCTAATTCATTTGGAAATATACTTTAAGAAATAAGTATGTCTGGAAAGGATGAGTTCTGATGAGTTAATAAAATAATACAGTCTATAACTGGTTTCGGTTGTTTGTTTGTTTTAGAGCAAAGCAACATTTGGCAATCTGCTGTGACACCGTAGAAAATGAAACACCAGATTTTAGTTTTTTTAAGCCGATAAACATATCGCACTTCAACTAGGAGTTCCAGTCGTCAGAATTGTAAGGAAGACCAGTTTCTCACGTTATTCTACTATAATTTTAAAGTATTATCACAAAAACTGTTATCTTACATCAGACATAAGAGTTTAATATATTATAAACAAGTGAATAAAATCGATCAACAAATAAAAATTGCATCAAGTGTTTTACAGTTTTATGTAATTTTTTCAAATGATGCAGCAGAAGAAAAAATTTATTATTGGGATTTTTTTAGGACTTTTTATATATTAAAATGCAAGATGTTTTCTTAACAAACCGTGTGGACATAAATTATATTGCAAATTATTTAGCAAGAAGCTTCATATTTACAAGACGAGTTATGTAGAAAATTAAATAGTGTTTTAAAGGATAAACTACAGGGGTAATACTTCTGTGCAGCTAAAATTGGTACAAAATGTTGTTGGATATGCATGTTTTCAAAATATCCTTTAACGAGATCCACACAGCAAAACATTATTGCTTGAAATCATCCGTTTTTAGTAAATTAAAACGTACGCGTAGGGACTAAGACTGGCATTTTAATGTTGTTAATAGTAAACTATAAAATACAATTACATCTTCCTATCACCAACATTGTTTTTAATTTTAAATTTCTAGCAACCAGAGCAAAATATCGTAGTGTTTGTTTTTGAAAATCGCACAAAGCTATTCGAGAGCTATCTGTACTATCCGTCCCTAATTTAGCAGTGTAAAATTAGAGGGAATGCACCTACTCAACACCACCCAAAGTCAAGTCTTGAGCTACTCTTACACCAATGAATAGTGAGATTAAAGGTCACATTATAACGCTCCCACGGCTGAAATTGCGAGCATGTTTGGTTCGACCTGGATTCGACCACGCTACTTTTAAATTATGAGTCGAACGCCTTAACCCACCTGTCCATGCCGGGCCTGTTAAGTAGTGCTACCCAGAGTAAGTTAAGATGCGAACTATATTTAAAAGTTCTAGACCTAAAAATAAAATTTAAATTTAAAAATTAGGAACACAAGATTACGAATAGCCACACACAAAACGTAAGTTGTGACAAAGTATCTCTGTCTAATAAAACAGAAACGCATGTAAATGAAACATATTACTTAGCACAGACTAATAGAACTGATTGGTAAAATTTATTTCTTATAATTGATTTCCTTTTCTTCGAATTTGTTCCCCAGTGGCTCAGCGGTATGTCTGCAGACTTACACGCTAAAATCCGGGTTTTGAAACCCGTGGTGGGCAGAGCACAGATAGCCCATTGTGTAGCTTTGTGCTCAATTCAAAACAAAATTCTTCGAATTTATTCGACCGTGTAAATAGTAGAGAACGACTAAGTCATCTAGTATCGCTACTGAAATATTTATTGTATTATCCAAACTTGATCAAAAGCTGTGCCATAATATTTTGTTCACACGTAGAAAGGATAAAAGTATAAGAAGTTTTGAATAACCGTATTTTAATGTATGAAATCCATTGATTTATACGATCGTGCCTCTTAAAGAATGATATTTTGTACCGATATAACTTAGACTAATAAGTTTCGAAAGATATACATAGTAATTTGTAGCATGACCTTCCACTTTTGTTGAATAAATTTAAAAAAAGTATAAGATACGTTCCAGGTGCCTTATATAAACCTCGATTAAGCCTTTCACATATAAATTTATAAGCTGAATAAGCTTAACTAAATGTTAATACGTTCAGTAAATGATTATTTACGGTATTGTTATACATCTCCGTTTATCAAGTTGAGGTTTATGGGTAACAAACCTGATAATGGCATACGACTAAAGAAACCTGTTATTCTTTGTAATTCAAACAAAATAATTTACCAGTAATTTTAATCAAAACACAAAATGATTGTATAGATATAACCGAGAACAGAAAGGCAATGTTTAGAAAGAATAAAATAAAAATCTGATGTCCTATAGCATCACAGTACCTTGACCTTTGTGCACAAGCCTTTCAAGATATGTCCAGTAGTTAAAAGATAATTCAGTTATAAAACCAAAAGGGAATATACTAGGCCATAACTGTAACTCTATAAACGGAAATTGCATGACTTATTTATATTCTCTCGTTCACCGAAAAGTTCGAAACATTTGAAATTTTTACTTAGATAGCTTGACCCAAAGTACATTCACTTACAGCGATATAATAATGAAACAATGTAACTTTGTTATTACTATTACATTTATAACTTGTATACAAGATATCGCACATACGAGATTACGTACAAATGCATATGAGATAAACAGTAAAAAATACTGTTGCCAAGAGTCTTTGCCTTCATGTGATTAAAATAGCTTTTCATATTGTCTTAAATACAGTTACCTAACACACAGGCTCCGTTTTACTTACATGTACAGAATTAAAGAAATCCGATAAAAAGTTATAATATCACTGTCTACAGCAATATGTTTTACGGTTTAATTACTTTAAAATAAAACGTAGTCCAAGAAACACTTTCAACTGTTAGATCTTAGTTTCTCTAATATGTTTTTAACATAGTTATTTATTTCCATTGACTTGCTTTTGAGTTTACCTTGTTGTAACGCAATCTTGAACTGTTATCGTGGTACTTCATTGTCAAGAAGAAATTCACCAACTCTTTTGTTTTATATATTATTATATACTGATATGTAAATATTATAAGTATTTGTTATGTGGCAAAGACTGATTTAGTTAGGTGGCAAATGTAAAAGAGTTTAATATCGTATAATATTTGAGTGAATATATTACGATTTGTCGCATACAGCGGTTGAAACTCTTTACACTAATCTTTATTTTATAAACACATATTTCAATGAATAACACATAACACATTATGCTCAGACAACACGGACTCAATGAATATTTAAAGTCGCTGCAATTTCCGGAAAGATAACTTTCGTCCTTTTATCACACTCTACGTATCAACTATCTTGTTTGTCAAAAGAACATTTATCTAAATAGTTATGTGCAACAATTCTAGTATTTAAAAGTACATAAAATTAAAGAATTGTGCACAGTTTTTAAAGTGTAATTAAAAATCCAAAAACTGTTCTCATTTAGCAAACTCTAAGTTCCTAAATGTGATAAGTAAATAACAGCTATACACTTGGTAAGACACAACCTAAATTGTTGTAATTTTCTCAGTATCAAGGATTAGCATATTTTAGGTGATTATTAAACTGTCCTTTAAATCTTACTATCAATGTATTCTTACAAATATTCTGAATGTTTTAACTCCCTCAGCCTTTTCTCTCCTGAAATTAGTACGTCAAATATTTTGTACAAGCGTTTGCACTATTCTCAAGAAAAATAAAGGAATATATTATGAAAGAAATCTACTAGATGGATTTTTTATTAAGATAAAAATAACTGACTAAAAGTAACATCAGCCGTTGGTGGGGAAATTAAAAAAAAACAGAGAAAATAAACATTATGAAAAATTCAATCGCTTTGATATTTATAAATTGTGCATCTTTTGATAATGTATTTTTAATTCCAATTAATGATATGTTGTTATTAAAAACGAAGAAAGCGAAGTGTCCCTATGGTAAAGCTCTGAATTCGTAGATGGCAAGCCGAGTTCGAAACCATATGATACCACGCTAGATTTTCTACACTCTAAGCAGTGGATACGTTTATGGATATTTGTTAGTAGGATACTGCTGATTGGTCCTTTCCATCTGCTGGGTAATGCTTAATGGCGGTCATGGTCAGGTTGTTCAAACGTTCTACTTGTAATCTTTGGGTCGCGGGCTCGAATTCCATAGTACCAAACATACCACCCCTTGCAGATGTAAAGGTGTTATAAAGGAAAGATCTATCCCACTATTTGTTGATATAAAAGTAGACCAAGTGCTGACATTGAGTCGTGATGACTAGCTATCTTCTCTCTAGTCTTACACTACTAAATTATGGAAGACAAGCGCAAATAGCCCTTTTAGCTTTACGACGATATAGACTGTGACGACGCATCGAGACTTCGAAATCGTTTTAACATAACACAAATAAGATTATTTCTTGTTTGAAGCAAAGGGCCTGGCATGGCCTAGCACGTTAAGGCGTGCGCTTCGTAATCTGAGGGTCGCGGGTTCGCGCCCGAATCGCCCCAAACATGCTCGCCCTCCCAGCCGTGGGGGTGTATAACGTGACGGTCAATCCCACTATTCGTTGGTAAAAGAGTAGCCCAAGAGTTGGCGGTGGGTGGTGATGACTAGCTGCCTTCCCTCTAGTCTTACACTGCTAAATTAGGGACGGCTAGCACAGATAGCTCTCGAGTAGCTTTGTGCGAAATTCCAAAACAAACAAAGTAAAATATTACAGTATAACATAACATATAACCAGTATCGCACATTTATTATTTTGCATGTAAACCGAATTGCTTTTTGTGAGTGAAAACGGTAGTAACATTTTGTTTAAATAATGGAAGTATTAAAAAGACTTCCTTCGCATATTTTACACACCTGAAATAATAACGATTGTGTATGATTCATGCTAATGTTTAATGCAGTATGTACAGAGTTAATTACGTTGCTATGCTAATTTAATACATTTCTATATTGCTTCTTCTATATTCTTTGTATCAAATATATTTCTTAAGTTATATTTTTACTATTTATTGTTATTGCTTTTAAATAGCAGAGACATATCCAGAAAAGAAATGAATTCATAATTATCGACGAAAACTCACTAATTTAATATTAAAATTAACTTGAAGTTTCATACTTTAATGTCTTCAGTTAGTTTTACTTTACAGGCACAAGTATACTTTATTGGAGCAAAAGCAAACCCTGTAGTGGAAATGATCAAACTATTTTTATCACTTGAAATATATTTATGTTATCTTGTTCTCATGATATTTCAAGTTGAAATATGAGATTTAGCTACAATACACCTAAACTTCAGTCTGCATTCAAACCATTGAATGTGTCATGGACTGATCAAATGTTGATATAATAGAGACCCAAGAGTTATATTTTTAAAACCGTGCCACTGACGTCCGAGATTTCATTAAACGCAAGAAAAAACCTAAAAAAAGGCTTTCATACAGTGACAGTAAGTGAAGCACGAATGTGTTCAAATCTGGTTTTGGGCGATCAATAACGTTCGAGAACTTACAAGAAAAGCTTAGATCGTCAGCTGTGCCCGCTTCACTCGTTGAATCTGCTTTCTTAATGGCATCCACCTTCCAAACGAAGGATGGAAAAGAAATATGTTATAAGCAAGTATGTGATCACTAAAATGTCTTGAACTTGGTAGTTCCATGTAATTGGATCCCGCTTTTATTATTTTCTTTTGTCCACAAAGGCGGAACGGTAATACTGAACGTGGCATACAGGAACAAAGTAGACAACTTTTTATTTTAACAGCTTTCAATAGAAGTAACTTTACTTATCCTTGCTTAATCAAGTTACCCATTTTATAAAAGTAAAAAATGAAAAATTACTTATAAATAATTTCTAACCATTATCAGCTTTTATACCCACAGAAACATTTATTATTATTATACTTTAATATCTGTGAAAAAAAAGAATAAACTTGTATACATATGAAATTTTATTAAGTATAAAGGTTAGTTTGTTTTTAATTTCACGAAAAGCTACACCACGAAGGCGATCTGTTCTAGCCTTACGTAATTTAGCAGTGTAAGGCTAAAAGGAAAGCAGATAGTCATCACCACCGAGCTCCAACTCTTGGGCTACTCTTTTACCAACAAACAGTAACTGCCACTTTATAACGTCCCCACGGCTGAAAGGGTAAGAATGTTTAGTGTGACGAGTATCCGAACCCGAGATCCTCGCATTAAGAGTCGAGTGCCTTAACCACCTGGCCATATCGGACTATGTATATTGTAACTCAATATAATGTTATATATGCTATTTTAACATAGTTACGGATGTAACTCTTTCATATTTCATTGTTAATTTATTTTCTTTGAGTGGTGTTAAATAATTTACTTTTCTTTGATTTTATTTGAAAATGTACATATCAATTAACCGACTTGCGGTTTTTGTTTGCATTAAATTGGCTTGTAGAAACGTGTTGGCTCATTTAATCAGAACTTTATAAACTGCTGTCGTTGCATTTGCTCTCAATTCGCTTCCGAGATACATCTGGTACAATTTGATTTTAATTCGGTTTCATCGACGGCTAGAAAGCTCTGATATAAAGTTTTAAATACCTTTTTCTTCGATTGGTATTGTATTTATTTTATTATATTAATATCTGAGATGAGGGTGAACCATTTCAAAATGTTCACACTGTTTCTTTAAAGTTAGGCTTAAGCTGTGCATGCTTTGTGCTGTTGATGTATAATGTACAATGAGCCCTATCTAACGCAAAGAATTAAAAACCGATTTTAACGTTTTAACTTCCTATACTTACCTGACCCCTCATGTACTGTGACAGTGAGTTACATCCTTCTCTAGTAATAACATTAAGAACTATTTCATGAATTATGGAAGATTTCACTTAACATTCTTGATATGTATCTGTCTTTAGCTTTAAAAAACACTTCATGATAAGAATTTACATCAAATACCGTGTGTTTTCTTATAGCAGAGCTACATCGGGCAATCTGCTTAGCCCACCCAGGGGAATCGAACTCCTGATTTTAGCGTTGTAAATTCGGAGACATACCGCTGTACTAGCGGGGGGGGGGGCTACATCATTTACAATTTATCGCATAACTCTTCCATTACAATATTTTGAAACAGGCACAACGTCATACAATAACAAACCATTTCTACAGATAATTTGATGCTGACTCACTTATCATCCAACTAAAACACAGGAACGTTATTCTTTACAGTTTAAATAATTCAGCTAACTGAGAAATTAAAATATAAAATACCAAAACGCTGCCGTTTATGGATATTCTCAACATGAGGCATGACAAAGTTGCAACACAACTATAACAAAAACCAACTCAAACAGACAAACATCTAAATTTGCTAGCCATTTTAAGGTAGTGTCATCCAAAGCCTGAACCGTAGAGCTAAAGACAGTAGGGAGAAATATCTACACATTACACTCTGATTGCGACAAAATGGCTACTTTTACACCTTTTTTTTTAAATATATCATAAACATAAAAAAATGACCAGCGTCATGCAAAAAAAAAATCCGCTACAGTTTGTTCTTCTAGCATGTGTCTAACAAAACGTATGATGTGTAAAAAAAGCTGCGGCAAAAGAGGGATTCACTGTGCTACTTAATGGACAAAAACTGGCGGAAGAACTGGTAGCTTCACTTTTACCATTGATAAGAATTTTACTGCATATATTCATTCATTATCCAGGATACATTCTTTGTTTATCTTTGGGCATGGTGGTGAGTAAAACAAAATAAAAATCCGTACTGTAGAAAAAAAATTGCTGTACAATTCCTGTCGGTGCTATAAGTGTGCAGCTGCCGGTTTGGCCACCAATTTTGATCCCACACCTTTAAATAGCATAGTGAATCCTTTTTGGGCGCACCTTCTTTTTAACACCCATGGTGCATTTCATTAGATATCATGACTTTTTGTTAATACACATCAACAAACCTCAGCAAGTAAGAATGTGACACACAATAGTAACCAGTATTAGTTTTAAAATCACAACACGATCATTCGGAACAGGCCTGTACTTAAAAAAAACCAATCATATTTTGTAAAATATATAGTGGTAAGGTTAGTAACTTCTTTTACAGTAACGTCATGGATTTAAATTAACAATTTGTTGTCATCATCTCCATACAATCGATGCAGCCATATCAAACATCATTTTTATGCTAATTTATGCTAAACTCTATTTAATTACGATAATTTTATAAAATATAGTAAACTTGTGCTTTAAAGTTGCCAATGAATAATCAATAATAATCGTTCACCTGTATGCTTTATTTGGAAAGTTGAGTTAAACACTCTATTTAGCCTAATCAGTATCTATATATCAGAACGTTCTTTCACGTTATAGTTTGGCTGTTATAAAACAGCTGTTTACAGTCTGAATAACGAAAACTAAAAAACGGTCCACTTTAACTCTTAAATATTCTTGAGGTAAAAGTATTAAATCGATCGCTCACGTAACATTTTGCGTAGGCGTTCGGAATTTTTTTTTTGTTAAATTTGAGAGGTTTTTGTTTGGTGACTTTGCACATGCACCTTATACTTACACCAAAAGAGACTCCTAATTGTAGATTAAAAATTCAATCACTGTTTCAAATGTGAAACAAATTTCTTAAAATTCAAGTACTTTTTTCTATCAAATAAATTTTCCGAATTTTTGATGGAACATAAAAGGCACAAAACAACACAATTGGAGATGTTATCTCTCAGGTATTTCTAAATTGATTGCTTTATAATTTTAAATCTGGGGTAGGAGTCGAATACAACACATTCACCGAAAATATTTGATAATTTGGATGAATACAGTCGGAGATCGCAAAATCATAACCCCTGTTAATAACACAATGCGTCCTGCAGGAGGTAGTTTGGGTGCATGACATACAACGGCGCGTCTTGATATATGGTATAAGTGAAAAAAAAATAACCCTAGAACCAGTAATTTTAACACAAAAATACTATAGAAGTTCCTTTGACAATATTATACACGCTGGTACAAACAATGTTGGACAAACAACGAGCACAAAAAATGTCAGTTATGAAATTCCTTGCTCTTTCAAAGTGACCTGCATTGAGACATAAAAACGATATTTTGATATAAGAAGAAAACTACACAAATATAACATAAAACTAACGAAACTCAAATCTCCACCACTGCAAAGCTTTTGTTTCTCTAACAAGTCTGTGACCAACGAAAAGTGGTAACTGCAGACACAAGTGTGACTCAAATCAAAGACATCTTATAAACAACACAAAAGAGTGTGATCAACTTAAGAGGTTCCAGTTCCGCAAAACTGGCTAGAATTCGCATCAAACATCCTCACAAAATGCCTTACATACAAAGTGCAATCATTTCTCATTCTGATAAGATGGAGGATGGAAGACTTCTGAAACATCGTAACTGTATTTTTCTTATTATAAGTAAAGTTACGTTATTGTTTTCATCTTTTTTTACAACCTTTGAATTTTACTCTATTGAACACAAACGTAAAGCTAAGGAAACAGCATACTGATATACGTGTGCATGTGTATTTCGCGTGCTTAATAACCAGATCAGAGCTTCTAATATCTGAGGCACAGCCGACAGTAACTTAGAAGTTTGACTAGAAGGAGAACAATGAATTGGTAACACCTGCCATTTAATTTTCTCTTAACCTTGGTTAAATGATTCTCAGCTGATATCTCTTACACTTAGCCTCGGTAAAATGATTACAGCCAACTAATATCAATTCACTAAGTATATGAACCCACTTGATTATTGGACATAAAACCGTCAACATGTGTAAGGAAATTGTGTTCAAAACTTTGATATATGAGAAAAATGTTTCTACAGGCGACATTGAAACTTGAAATTTCAAACCTAAGTCCATAGATGCGTTTGTGCACCTTTCTTCATTTCAGTAGATCTTAACCCCAGAGGTTTGGTGAGCCAGTCTTAAGAGTTCGGCGGAGGTCACATCACTTGGCATTAATATCTGTGTTGAAGGGAACTTCGTGCGCTTAGCAGTTGACTTGTGACTGTAGTAATCGTGCGTCATTTGTGATTTTTCCTAACTTCCCTAATCTTTCAATCCCTTCATACTAATGATGTCAAACAAAATCAGAAAGTGGTCGGACGAATACGTACAATATGGATTCACGTGTATGACGAGACGTGCTGGAGTCAGCGTCCTCAATGCATGATTTGCAATACCAAATTAAGTAATTTTAGTCTAGCACCGGCAAAAATAAGAGAACACTTCCTAAAGCTGCATGGAGATAGAAAATACAGAACACAACGCTTGCTGAATTCAAGGTAAAGAGAACCAGGTTCGATGAAAAGGCTGGTTTGCCTGTTTTAGACTTTGTACCCATCGACAAACCGATCCTCACAGCATTGTATGAAGTTGCGAACTTGATCCCAAAGCAGGACAAACCCCACACCATTGGTGAAGCACTCGAAAAACCTGCTGCGTTGAAGATTACGAATATCATGCTGAGAAAAGCTGCTGAAAATAGGTTATCCCAAATCCCTTTTTCGAATGACATAAGTGATGACATCTTAGTTCAAGCAGTTGCAGATCTGATTTCAAGCCCAGCAAAATTCAGCCTTCAACTCGACGAGACCACCGATGTTTCCAATCTAAGTCAGCTTGTTGTATTCGTGTGCTATGTGAAGAACGACGAGATAAGAGAAGATTTTTTATTTTGTAAGCCTCTTACAACAACAACTAAAGCAGTCGACCTTAATAAACTTGAGCACGACTTCTTCAGAGACAACGATCATTCGTGGGATATGGTTTCTGCAGTTTGTTCGGACGGAGCTCCAGCCATGCTGGAACGAAACTCTGATTTTGGTGCGTTGGTGAAATCCGATGCACCACACATTATTTTAATGCACTGTGTTCTGCGCTGGCATGCGTTGGCAACAAAAACCTTGCCTTCAAAACTGGCAGAAGTATTAAAAATTGTAGTGGAATGTGTGAACCCTAATGCGAAATAGTGTCCTGAAGCACTGCATCTTCAAAGAGCTGTGTAATGAAATGGGCACTGAATTCGAGGTACTTCTGTACCATTCTAAGGTTTGGTGGTTTTCCCGAAGAAAGGTGCTGAATCGTGTTTTTGCCATGCGTAAATTAGCCCTGTTTTTGCGAAAGCACCAACATTGTTATGCAGTGCTTCAAAAAATCTGAGTTCATTCTCATTTTAACGTACATGGCCGATATCTTCAATGCTCTCAATCATCTCAATCAACAGATGCAGGGCGGTGGAGTCAACATCATCAAAGCGGAGGAAAAACTGAATGCTTTTTTTTAAAAGAAAAACTTCCGTTATGGAAACGACGAACAGAGAATGATAACATCGCAAACTTTCCTCTGCTGGACGACTGTTTAAGTAAGATCGAAGTTATGTGTGAAATCGGAGACATTTCTGTACCCGACGAACTGAAGCAAGCAATTGCCATGCACTTCGATGAGCTCGGAAAGTCTTATTGTTGCGACAGCAGATGTCAATAATGAACACTTGGACGAAATCATTGAACTTTAGCAGAGCCAGGTTCAACAGCGACTTTTCAGAACAACAACGGTATTAACATTATGGTGTCACCAAATCGTAGCGTATCCTCTTAATGCTAATAAATATCGTGAGATACTAATACCATTTGTTACAAGGTATCTTTGCGAGCAATCCTTTTCGAGGATGGTAGACATGAAAACGAAGAAAAGGAACAGACTTTGTTGTGAAAATGATATGAGAGTGGCACTTGCCAATACCTTGCCGCGCATTTCTGAAATTGTCCCTGAAAGGCAACAGCAAAAGTCACATTGATTTGCAGTAAATATTCATTGAGTTATGTTTTTGTTCTTGTGTGAAATTCATGTTTTGTTGGTTTTGTTCTTTGAACACAGTGATGTTGTGTGCAACTGATACATGGTTCATTTTGTGCACTTAAAATATCTACTTATGTTTTAAATTTGAAGAAAATTATATCTTATTTTTTCAATTACGAAGGGTTCCGTAAATGCAAGTACGAAACTTCCGGAGTTCAGTACCTCCAACAAGGTTAAGAACCACTGATTAGCCAGTAAAAGCCTATACGATAAAACCAAAAATATTCAACCTTCATAGCAGATAATTTGCAATATTTTGCACAAAAATTATATTTTAATCTATTAACACAAATAATTAATGCTGCTTCTTAGTTTCACAAACCATTAGTCTCGCACACTTATATTTTTGCAATAGAAACATAAAATTAGTCTTTAAATTGAACTTTTCGTGGTTCTGTGGCGAGACTGAACTTATAATGTTAAAATTCGGCTCATCAGTAACTCTACACTTAAACAAATATGAAATTAAAATGAAAACCAAACTCTTAAGTTACTTTGTTATAAAGTGGACTTGAATATTATGGATTTAAAATTGACGATAAAGTTATGATTGAACGATAAGCACACGTGCAGTAATCTGTATCTTGAGGCATGTGGTTTCTGTAAATGGAGAAGTCGAATGTGGGAAACTAAAAATTTGTCAACTTTTTCAAATACATGCCTATTTATTAACGTTCATGAGGTAGGTGAGAAACTTATAATGAAAACACTGTTCAGTTTTGATCTGTTTTCTGGGTAGAATAAATGAAAGTTTTATTTTATAACAAATTCATCTTGAAATATTTTTTAACATTATAAAAGGTGTTTGGAAAGTCATTGTGCAGTTTTGAAAGCAGCGATAACAGCTTTCATTTAGTCTATTTCAAGCCAGCAACTGATAGCAGTGTTTAAAAACAAAAGGATCCAGGTCTGTATTGATGCCAACGGAGGTCACTTTCAACACTGTTTATAATTGTCATTCATATTTACCTCCTGTATTCTATATTGAAACATGTCTGTTAATAAATATATAAGTGTACAGTGACTTTCCAAACACCCTGTAGTAGAAAAAAATACAAACGTAATTTGTTGATCTGTTCAATGTTATTCTATATCAAAATGTTTATATTATATGTTAACTGAACGTGGGACATATTAAATTTTATAAGTATAATTAAACGAAAGGAACTAAGAACATTCCACATTGAAGTATATTATGTATATTAATCCTTTGCGTATATATTTGCTGTTATTTCGGTTTACCGGAGTAAATTTCTAAATGCGAAATTTTTGTCAAACTGCACACATAATAAAGCAAATATCCTGCTCTTTATGTTTAAATAATGAAATATTATATGTTTCTAAAACAACCTATTTATCAAGTCATCCCATAAGTAATGTTCGAAAATTTAATACAGAAAGTGCATCATCATTTTCATTTACGTAGAATGCTTTAATGACTAAAATATGTAGTAGGACCTGTATAAAAAGTTTCAGACAAATAAAATAAACTAATCCAACTCAACATATTCAGATCATTAATCAAATAAACTCTCATGAAGATGGATGTATCTGAGGAGCACATTCGGCATTCAATGCTTTACAAATTTATAAAAGGCAATAGTACAGCAGAAACTACATGGAACATTCAGGTGTTTAGGATGCAGAGTCTATCAATGAAAAAAATGTCGAAGGTGATTTCAGAAGCTCAGATCAGGTCACTAAAGCTTAAGCGATGCATCAAGTTTTGGTCATCCTGTTGAGCTTAATGATAATTTGCTGCTCGCTGCACTTGATAAAGATTGTGCTGTAACACTTGAAGAACTAGCACAGAAGTTTAGTTCAACACATTCAACAGTTCACCGCCATCTACAACAGCTTGAAAAGGTGTCAAAACTTGGAAAATTGGTCCCCCATGATTTGACAGAAGTCAACCTTAGAGCAAGAGTAGATGAACATTTGCACTTCTCTGCACTCTCGTGAACGTAACTCGCCTTTTTTGGACAGGTTAGTGAGTGGAGATGAAAAATGGATATTTTATAAATATGTTAAGCATCGCTGAAAATGGCTCAGTGCAGGCAAACTGGCCGAAGCACAGCCCAAAATAGACCTCCACCCTAGAAAATACTTGTTAAGTTTCTGGTGGGATATTGTTGTTGTGATCCACTTTGAGTTGCTGCCACTCAGTGGAACGATTACATCAGACTTCTATTGTCAACAGTTAGAGCGCTTGAATGTTGCATTTAAAAAAAAGAGACCTGCTTTGATCAATCGTAAAGGTGTTGTGTTACACCAAGATATTGCAAGGCCCCATACAACAAGAATCACATCTATAAAGACTGAAGAGCTAGACTGGGAAAAACTCCCACATTCTTCTTATTTTTCGGACCTTGACCCACCTGATTATAATCTATTCCGAAGTTTGCAGAACTATCTTGATGGAAAAGAGCTTGGAACACATGAAGATGTCAAAACTACCCTCTCTACATTATTTCCCTTCAAAACCCAAGAATTTTTAGAAGTGGCATTCACAAGCTTGTGAATCGTTAGCAGGAAGTAATTAATAATAATGGAACATACATTATTTATTAAATAGCATTAAAATCATTTGAAATCCTTTATCTGAACGTAAAATCAGACATTCTTTAGTTTTAATTTGTTTATTCTGCAAATGAAGTACTACCTTACTAATTTAAAATATTTAACTGCACAATAATTCAAATTAAATTATTTATTAGTGCTGAAGTTATGAATTACTGTTTTTCTGTTTGTTTGTTTGTTTGTTTTGGAATTTCGCACAAAGCTACTCGAGGGCTATCAGTGCTAACCGTCCCTAATTTAGCAGTGTAAGACTAGAGGGAAGGCAGCTAGTCATCACCACCCACCGCCAACTCTTGGGCTACTCTTTTACCAACGAATAGTGGGATTGACCCTCACATTATAACGCCCCCACGGCTGGGAGGGCGAGCATGTTTAGCGCGACGCGGGCGCGAACCCGCGACCCTCGGATTACGAGTGCACGCCTTAACGCGCTTGGCCATGCCGGGCCCACTATTTTTTCTAGCACTAGAGAAAAGGGAAGTCAATTAGTAATGAAGAAAAATATATATAACGTACGTAGATACTGTCATGTATTTATAGTATCCACATTTTCCTAACAACCTCCATGCAAGTAGTTACCATGAAATAATTAGGAAAGAAATTATTAATTATTTGTGCATTAATTAGGTGTGTATATATATATATATATATACATATATATGTATGTATTTGACGAGTATGAAAGAACCTTCAGCTTAATAATCAAACATCCAATTTTATATATAAGTCAATATTGTATGAAAATTCAAAACTGCTTTAAAATATTTCCTTCACAAAGAAGATATCATATGAAACCAAATTATTGTAACATCTAAACTCGTAAGTACAATTGATAATCTGCCAAGCAATGTCAGGCATAAACAATCATATGTTGTGGATTATTAAAGGAAAAACACAAAAACAGTTTTATCGACCTGTTGTGACTCCAGTTGATGAGTTATTGTTTCTTCTTCTATATGTTAGTGTCACAGTAATCAAGACCAAAAATGGGTTTATTTCATTTCTTTACATGTGCCTCGAGGTAATAGATATAGATTATTATTTTTCTTTATTTGCAAGTTAAGCATTATTTTAACATTACGTTATGTCAAATAGGTTGGAAATCTATCAGAATTAGTATCTTGAAATAAGATAAAGAAAGTAAAACGACGAATTATTATGAAAGATGTTCATGTTAAATCAAAAATAAATTAATATTATGGAGATTCACTACCTGGGGAGGACCGGCGTGGTCAGGTGGTTAAGACTCTCCACTCGTAATCCGAGAGTAGCGGATCTCCGCCACCTCAAATATGCTTGCCCTTACACCTTACAGCCGTGGGTGCGTTATAAGGTGACGGTCAATCCCACTATGCGTCGGTAAAAGAGTAGCTGAAGAGTTGGCGGTGGGTAGTGATGACTAGCTGCCTTCCCTCTAGTCTTACACTGCTAAATTAGGAACGGCTAGCGGAAATTGCTCTCGCGTAGCTTTGCGCGAAATTAAAAAAACAAAACAAATAAAACACTACATGTTGTTCTAAAAAACGCAAGGTGAGGAAAAACGTGTTTAAACTTTTTCTAAAAACGTTGTCAGCATAAGTTCGATCTTTATAATGAGAATCTCAAGCTACTCTCAAGGGGAAATTACCTCAAAAGCTTGTCCATGTTATGTGAGAGAAATAAAAATAACTATAACTTATATTTGAATTTAACGTATTTTCTCCTTTTTGCATAAATGAAGTTTTACTTATGTCTTATCGTCGAAATTCGATATCAAAATATTTTTAGAAAGTATAAAGTTAGAGACTTATACATCTACATGGCTAGATGGGCTAAGGCGTTCTAATCGTAATCTAAGGGTCGTGGCTTGAATCTCCGTTGCATCAAATAATTTCACTCTCTCAGCCATAGGGGTTATTACATGACGATTAATCGCACTATTTGTTGGTAAAAGAGTAGCCCAACAGTTGGGGGGGGTGATGACTAGCTGTCTTCCCTGTAGTCTTTCACCTCTAAATTAGGGACGGCAAGCACAGAAAACCCTCGTGTAGCTTTGATAGAAATTAGAAAAACTAAAAATTAATTCTGTGGACATAAAATCTCGCAAAAACATAAACTTTGTTACTTACAACAGTTTGTGTTTGTAGTTACACTAACATTCCGTAATGTTTGTTTCTTACAGTAAGATTATTTTCTTATGCAGAGAACGTTCAAAATAATAATAAGATCCTTCAAAATTTTGTTTCATCATTTCAGTACTGAAGAGGAAATCCAATAAAATCGTTATTTCTAGTTTTATTCTATATGAATGAATGACAGATATTTCGAAAAAAATCCAACTATTGTTAAGATAATCGGTTTGTTTAATAATCAAAGTATTTTTGACAGTTAGATATCGAGGACTGTGTTTAAAAACTCGTGTTAGAAACAAGAAGTCAATACTATGTACAAGAAATGGATAAAACGAATTAAAGAGCATTCATTAAAAGTTATAATTTCGTGGAACTTTACTCTAACAAGGTGAGTTGTTAGTCATTTTTCTTCTATTTTCATGACAAGAATTTTATATAAATTTTGGACGACTAGCCCTCTCGATCAGTAATAAAATTTAGAGAAAACAATGACATTAGCTTCAAGTATTAAAACTTTGACATATTTATTTGTTATGTGTTGGAAATCTTATCTCACTTGTCTGATGATATTAGCAACAATGTTCTTAGTGAAATCAGGATACGTGTACCTACAGAACAGGTATTACAAACAAAAATATTTTATTCATTAACTTATAATGTCTGGAAAATCTCATCTCACCTGTGTAATAATGTTCCACTGTCACCAACAATGTTTTCAGTAAAGTCAGGATAAGTGTAAGCGGAAACCAGTTATTAGGAATAAAAATAATCTATTCGTTATCTTAACCACTTTTTCACTATTCCTTCTTACTAAAGCTGAACAGTTGATCAACTCTCGAACTCTTGAAGAATATTTTAAACAGTGCAAACATTATCATGTTTTGGCTTAGATGAAGTATTTCTATCTGTTTTTAAAGTGGCCTCACTAAACGTCTTCACACTCAAGAAACTTATATTCTTGTGGCAAATATGACAGATTAAAATCCTGCTTCACCTCCAAAAGGCGTGTAGTCTATGAACGTATAGGAGCACTCAATTAAAACCAAACACTATGTCAATCTTACGTTGATCAATGTTTCTTGTAATAAACAATCCTGTGAGATGTATCACAGCGTGACCGAAATAAGTATATCCTCAATACAATGTTTACATTTATCTGTTATCTAATCTTCAAGAAAGAAAGAAATTGTTATTTAAGTCTGAATCTGTTTTGGTGCAGGAAATGGTTTACAAATCGCCAAGTTGCGATTCAAGTAGTGACACGTGATACGTGAATAAACGTATTACGTGTATAAAACTTTAACTGAATGAAGATAAATATATTCTACGGAATAAAATTCAAGACGTATTTAAGCGTTAGTGTGATAAACCTTACAATAATATATTACAGATTGTAACCAATGTATAGACGTAAAAACTGGTTGATTATCTGAAATATTTACCAAATTTAAGTTAATTTACTTCAAACCACGTTTCTAAAACTTTTCTGCTTTTAAAGCTAAAATTTAGGGTAAACCTTCTTTTTAAGTTTAATTTTAAAAAAATTATTAGGAATGAACAATATTATTCCGTACAACTTTCAACGTTTTAATCAACTTCACAGAAAATACACTGATTTTGAAAATATTCCTAGAACATTTAGCGGGATAGTATTTAGCATTATTAGCTGATGCATTACGACCTTGTGTTTTAGCTCAAGCTCAATCATCTTAAGTTTTATTGTTGATTTATCATCCTTGCAGGCCCGGCATGGCCACGTGGTTAAGACATTCGGGTCATAACCCGAGGATCGGGGGGTTTAAATCCCCGTCACACCAAACATGTTCGCTCTTTCAGCCGTGGGAGCGTTTTAATATGAAGATCAATCCCACTATTCGTTGGTAAAAGAGTAGCCCAACAGTTAGCGGCAAGTGATGATGATTAGCTGCCTTCCCTCTAGTCTTACACTGTTAAATTAGGGGGGGATAGCTAGAAAAGAAATTCGCGAAAAATCAATAATCGTTTTTTAAAAGGAAGAGTCAGTAACAAACATATCGGTTTCTGTATTTTAAGTTCATCATGAAAAAAACAACTATTACATATTTACTTTTACATATTTCTCACAGGTTAAAAATAAGCTTTTGTTATTTTATTTCGTTAATTTTTTTAAGTCGTGGAGTTTTTACTTCACGTCCTAGGTTTTAATCACAAACACAACACTAATATTATGGTGAATATTAAGCTGACAATTTCTTTTGATAGTACAAATTTATCTTTTCATCATTAATAATATGTCTGCTTGACAATAAAGATTGTGTCTCCAAAACAAACTTGAGCGAATTCCTCTTTTACATCTTTAAAAAAAAATAGTTCCGAACTAATTTTTATTTCTTTTTGTTTAAATAAAGAAAGGAACTATGAGTTCAAAATAAAAAATAGCTAAGAAAGTGCGAACATTTTTGAATATAATATAAGATTTTACTCAACAGAATAGAATATTCTCAATAACAAAATTATATGAAATATTACCGACAGTTTATGGTCGAAGCAAACTACCCATGGAAATCAGAACTAAGTATTAAACCACTGATTAATATAACTAATTTAATATACTGTTCTTGGAAGAAATCTACAAAACCTTTTATTTTATTTCGAATTTCGCGCAAAGCTACTTCAGGGTTATTTGTATCAGTTTGATATTGAATTTCGCGCAAAGCTACACGGGAATTATCTGCACTAGCCGTTCCTAATTCAACAGTGAAAAACTAGAGGAAAGGGAGCTAGTCATCACCTGCTACTGCCAACACTTGAGCTACTCTTTTACTAGTAAATAGCGGGATTGACCGTCACATTATAACGCCCAGCAGGTCAAAGAGCAAGCATATTTGATGGAACGGAATTCGAAATTGCGATTTAAACACCCTGGCCATGTAAATAATTTATTTTTGTAAAAGTAAAGGGTTTCAATATTATTCAACGGAATAAGTGTTAATTATATTGCGAAATGTGTTATGATTTTATAAATTACTTCTTGAAATATTCACATCGTTTTCACTTTATGTAAGACTTTATACTGAAATACCTCCCAATGCGGACTCACAACGCTAAAAACCGGCTTTCGATACCTTTGGTGGGAAGAGCACAGATAGCCCATTGTTGACCTTTGTGCTTAATTCCAAAATAATCAATCAATCAAAGTTATTTCTAAATATCTTAAACAATGGATTTATAATATAATATCAAGTTAAAAGTTTTAACTATTTTTATGAAATTATAATATTATTAATAAAATACTTTCAACTGACTGATGATAGCGAGAGCTAATTTTATATATTTGCTTTCATATTGTGTTTAAATAAAATAAAAATAAGTGGTTAGATATTGCTCATAACGAAACTTGTCTTTTAAAACGTTGAATGACATCTGCCAGCTTGCTTTTGTCAAGTCTTTTTTTTAATACTAACACTTTTATGCTTCAGTAAACTAATAATTACGAATAATGTAATTGCTTAGTGGAGTTTAATATATTTTTAAGTGCACGTGCGTGTTTATCGTTTTAGACGTTAAAATGTTTGTATTTATTTATTCAGAATTATATAAATTCTCCAATTAAATATTAAAGCCATATAGAACCTTCAAAAGAGTGTTCTTGCTCAATGAGATTTATGCAAAGTTTAAGTAGTTGGATGTGTCATCCTCTAAAACCAGTGGTTCCCAAAATTTATCAGCTTGTTACCCAATTTAACATGCCACATTAAGCATGTTACCCCTTTCACAAAATATTTTCAACATTGATATATATGGCTAAATTAAACTAGAAATATATTGCACTTTATTTATTTACAATTTATTTATATAATTTATTTACACTGAATTACACTTTTATTTATTGTATTTGATCATTGTGCATTTCTAATGAATATTGCCAAAGATGTCAAGAACATCAGTGGGATGGATGGAGTTGCATACTTGAAGCTAGTTTAGGAATTCTTGGCTTTGTGGTTGAAAGTGCCAGCCTGGCATCGTTTGCAACATTCAAGCGAGTCCTCTGTTTTGTTTTCATCCTCAGCACGGTTGAAAACCCCTTCTCGCACAGATACGTTGTTGAGAATGATAACAACAACTTCAAGGCTCTCTTGGACAGAGTTGGCGAGTCAGCCAGTTGTGAAATCCAAAAGGAATCTGCATTTTGGTTTTGGAATTTGACTTTCAAGGCTTCATTTGCTCGCATTGTGATCCACTCCTCCTTTGCAGGGAAATCATCACCATGAATGGCCTCATCAGGTACAGAAAAGGGATGAATGATCCACTGAAGACTGGCTGTTTTGAGGTCACTCTCTGGAAAGTAGTTCTGCATGCTTGTTTCAAGCCCCTTCAAATGGTCGCTCATCTCTTTGTTGATGGTCTGTAAAAGTGATCCAGTATAATAACTATTCTCCTCAACAAACTGGTCTAGAGTGGGAAACTGAGCGATCACTCCTTTCTCCAAGCGTCGAATCCAGAGTCTCAGTTTTCCCAGAAATGCAGTCACAGTGTGATGGACATCAATGGCAGTCGTGTTTTGGCCCTGGAGTTGCAGATTATTATTGTTCAGCTCCGTAAATATGTCAGCCAAGTAACAAAGTCGAGCAAGCCACTCCTTATCAGTGAACTTGGTAGCAAAAGAAGATTCCTCTTCTTTCAGAAATTCCTGAAAAGCCGTTCGGAGCTCAATGACTCGATGTACAACCTTGCCTCGTGACAACCAGCGAACATCGGTGTGGTAGAGCAGAACTTGATACTGCTCTCCCATTTCCTTGCACAGCTCCCTGAATATGCACGAATTCACATCCCTGGCTTTGATGAAATTGACGATTTTCAACACATCTTCAAACACTAATTTCAGATTACCAGGCAGGCTTTTTGATCCAGAGAGTACCGATGAATGATGCAATGATCTACAGAAATTTCTGGATTCACAGCTTGTATGAGGCCCCGTAATCCACGATTACGACCCATCATCGACGGTGCTCCATCAACGGAGACCTAGATTAAAAAAGAAAAACTATTATTGATTGCGTCAGTTAGTCATTCTTACTTATCTTTCGCGTTATAGTTTGTTTGTTTGTTTTTGGAATTTCGCACAAAGCTACTCGAGGGCTATCTGTGCTAGCCGTCCCTAATTTAGCAGTGTAACACTAGAGGGAAGGCAGCTAGTCATCACAACCCACCGCCAACTCTTGGGCTACTCTTTTAACAACGAATAGTGGGATTGACCGTCACATTATACACCCCCACGGCTGGGAGAGCGAGCATGTTTAGCGCGACCCTCGGATTACGAGTCGCACGCCTTACGCGCTTGGCCATGCCAGGCCCCTTTGCGTTATAATTATATGGTTTTAATTTAGTTTAATTTATTTTGGTACTCTAGTATGTCAGTACGACAGGCACGATACTTTTTTGTGAATTATGTATAAAATATTAGCTACACTACAGCTACTTATACAATAAATAAAACTATTTGACTATATTTTTTTTCTATGCAAAAACGGCTCGTTTGGGTTGAAAATATTTTAAATAGAAGAGCTCTTCTATTTTTAATTCCAAAAAAACAAAAATAATTTTTAATTTTCACACTAAATTTTTATTTCAGAGTGGTCTTGTATCTCGTCAAACTCCAACAGAGTTGCAAGTATATTATGCAGAACTGAGCAAAAGTTTGACGTTTATCATGTACAAATGTCTTTAAATAAGAGATGCTACACGCATCATTTCCATGAAATATGCTTTTTCATCAGATCGATATTCTGACTTTCTTACAACATGTGTGCTGAAATTTTACGCTTCGTTTGATGCAAGAATTTCTTTTAATAGTGAAATACCTTTTAGGAGTATATGTTGTACATAATGTCATCTCTTTCGTAAAAGGTATTTAATGCATATATATTATCAAACAAAAACGAGAATTATATCAAACGGATATATATATCTATCGGAAATATTTTATGCTTTAAATACAAAGAAAAATATGGCGGTGAAAGTTAAAACATAACATGCAAAGATTAACTTGCTTATTCCAGAAAAACATGAAATCTTCTTCAATAAAAGGTTTGCAGACCTAAAATTTAATTTCACATTTTGAAACTTTTGAACAGTTTTTAAAAGCGTTATCCCGTGTATTTTGTGTTGATTTACATAAAAAAGCAATATTTAATATTTAATATTTATGAAAGAATAAGAAATTTGAATGTAATATATAAACATTTTATTTACAAAAAAGTGGCTGAGTTAAATATACGAATGACCTTTCATTTGATAACATATCAATATTAAATTTTTTCTAAAAACAAAAGACAAAACTATTCTAGCATACATGTCCGTCATCTCTCATGAGAAATGTGCCTTAGCGCATTTTAAGAGAATACATGTATGTACTTGAAAAGCTTATAATATACTTTGTTCAGCATAAAAAACAACAAAATCCAATACCCATAACAGTCTCAACTTATAAGGAAACACTGCAACAATTTCCGCTCTAACTAGATGTATGGCCTGGCACTGCCAGGTGATTAAGGCATTTGACTCGTATTCCGATGGTCGCGGGTTTGAATCCCCGTCACACCAAACATGTTTGCCCTTTCAGCCGTGGGGACGTTATAACGTAACATTAAATCCAGCTATTTGTTTGTAAAAGAGTAGCCCAAGAATTGGTGATGTCTAGATCTATTCCTTCTAGTCTTACACTGCTAAATTAGGGACGGCTAGCGCAGATAGCCCTCAAGTAGCTTTGCGCAAAATTAAAAAAACAAACTCATGACATTACGTTTATTTTAAGGTCTAAATAAAATGACGAAATTTTAGTTTTCAGGAAAAAAATTAAATTATTGCACACACAAAACCTCCGTAACAAATTTGTGACAAACATGTTTACATTCCACATGTTACAGTATGATTGTAAAAAAATATACGATAAAGATATCTTTGTGCGTCATAAAGTATAACATTCTTCATGTCCATGGTTAACAGAGAATAATTACGATTATGAGTAAATCAGCAATTATATATAAAGTGAAAGATTTATTGGTATTATTTTCGTTGTCAAAGTAATCATTAACATGTGAAAATACAAACAGTGCATTAAATAGGTGACATGCGATTAAAATAAATCAATCCTTTCTTCGGTGACAGGGAAGAGGCGGCATTTCAACTATTTGTGCTATCGATCTTCCTACGACCCTCAGCCATTGAACAATAGGAGATATGGTTAGATTAGTTTCTGTCTCGATACCTTTGAGTTGTATAATATTGCAGATTCATTTGGGAGTTTGAATTACTTGAAGTAATCTTTGATAGACGAAAGACGGAAGACTTTCGAAACGTCGTTCTCTACTCTTATGTCTCGACAACAGGCATTTGTTGTCTATTCATAATTGAATTACTTTTATGACGAAGTCGATCTCAATTACGATAACATTTTAATGTTGTTATTGTTTCAAATATGTAATGACATAAAACACACATTATGTCCGCCAAAATACGTAGTCTGTCAAAATATTTTGTTTTTCTGATTAGAAATTCTTTTAATAGTTCGCACTAAACGTTTTTTAAGCTTTCCTATTTATATTATTTATTTTTAGTTTCTGAAACCCAATATATTGCACAACGTACTAAATAAACATTCTATTAGATATTTTGTTTGTGACAACTGGAAAATTTTTGATACTTAACACTCCTACGAAAAACATATTTACATCACTAAAGTGATTTTGGGGCCTATCAGGCCCCATATATTTTTCCAATAGAAACACAGTGATTTAGCAACATTCATTTCAAACAACTTTAGAATGGCTCTGACAAACTTTTTTTTACAATTTGATCAAAAAATTTGCGACTGTCTATCTTTTGATCTGCCAAATAAATGGCATCGTCCTCTTTTTGCCCTCTTTGCAAGCGGTTCACATGAGGTTGTTTTGTCATTATCTTTGCAGTAAATTTCTTTGATTTCAAGCACCAATTGTCGTATAAATTCTCTTCTTGCTCTTGATTTATGTTGACGAGGAAATTTTGGATGTTTTGTCGAGTATAGAACGAAAGCATTGTACGCAGCAAGATCTAGAATGATATAGAATATGCAAACTGACCAGCGCTTTGATCGCCTCTTTGTTGTATAATATCTCACCAGTTGATCGAGAGTGTCGACATCTGTCTTCGTTGCATTGTACAGATTGACGATTTCGGGCTTTCCATTCTCTTCTACTTCACCAGACTGATGCTGAGAACTCAGTAGTAGCACATATTTTCCTGGTTTGTCTGAGTGCCTGAAAGAGTGATGTCGTCATGGTAGAAAAACTTTGGTGATAACTCTAGATTTTGCATTTATTTCAGGAGGCAGGAAGGTTCTTGATTTCCGTATGGTTCCAAGAAGTCCTGTTCTTTTTGTTCGTAGGTACTTGGCAAGTGTCATTGTTGTGAAGAAATTATCTGTCGTTATTGTCCTTCCTTTTCCAAGAAATGGCTGACTCAGTTCTCTGACAATTCTTTCTCCTTGATTTGTTTCTGTCGTATTTCCAACCTTTCCAGTATAAATTTGAGCGTTGAGGAGGTAACTTGTCTTTGCATCTGTTAGGCACCAAATCTTTATTCCGTATTTGGTTGGCTTTGTCGGAATGTATGCTCTGAAGCCAACTCTTCCTTTGAAGTTAAAAAGTTGTTCATCCACTGTCAGGTATTCGTTTGGGTTGTAACTGTTTTTGCAATTTTCAATGAAAAAATTCCAGACTCCAGAGATGGCGGCATCTTTGATTTCTCTATTTCTTTGAGAGTGGATGTCAAATTTGATTTTTGAGCACATTTTTTTGAATTTGTCTTGTGTAATCAGTTGATCCTTGAAGGTGTTGTTGAATAACTAAAATTCTTATCTTTGGACAAAAGTTCATTCACTGGCATCGTAGTAAGATCTTCTTGATTACTTTCTTCACTTTCTGAAGGGTATGATGCGATTTTTTCAACATTTTCGGCTTCAGAAGGATCATCATCACAACTTTCAGAGTAGTCTTCGACATTATCATGTTCACTTTCATCGTCGGATGGTTTTGTCAGTAAATGTACAGCTTCATCAAGAGATATCATTTTTGACACGGTTTGAAGATTTCAGCTCCTATATATATATAGGATTTGTGGATTCTTCTAGAATATTCTAGAAGCTTCAAAAATATTCTAGATTATTCTAAATACTTCTGTAAAGTTTCTAGAATGTTCTTGAATAGGCGTGGGCAAACTAGGCAGTAATCAGGACCGTCTAAAATGATTGTTGGCGTAGAGTTATTATCCTAAATATCCATCTTTTGAAAAGAAGTTGTAAAATTGATATATTTTTACTATAATTTGTTTTTTCGGTTGCCCAGGCATGTTCTAGAATTATTCAGGAAATAAATAAAGTCATTTTTATGTTTTTTGATCTGGGGCCTAATAGGCCCCAAAATACCCTTAGTGGATGTTTTAAAAAAAAATTTAAATATTATTTCGCAAATGTCTGAAAAGTCAAAGTATTATTGTTCCTTAAAATATAAAGAGATAAGGTCAGTTAATGGCAATTTCTTTGAAATACAAAATTATTAGCCTAATATTAATTACCTTTCAAGTTGCTCTGGGGCCTATTAGGCCCGAATTTTCGTGGGAGTGTTAAGTCAGGTTGCATAACAAAACTTATTTTTAATTGTGGGAACATCAACAGAAAAAATGAGATATTCACATGAGAACTAGATCCTGATTATTAGATATTGTATATTTAGACCTAAAATGCATTTTCTTGTTTTGTTTTGGAATTTCGCACGAAGCTACTCGAGGGCTATCTGTGCTAGCCGTCCCTAATTTAGCAGTGTAACACTAGAGGGAAGGCAGCTAGTCATCACAACCCACCGCCAACTCTTGGGCTACTCTTTTAACAACGAATAGTGGGATTGACCGTCACATTATACACCCCCACGGCTGGGAGAGCGAGCATGTTTAGCGCGACCCTCGGATTACGAGTCGCACGCCTTACGCGCTTGGCCATGCCAGGCCCCTTTGCGTTATAATTATATGGTTTTAATTTAGTTTAATTTATTTTGGTACTCTAGTATGTCAGTACGACAGGCACGATACTTTTTTGTGAATTATGTATAAAATATTAGCTACACTACAGCTACTTATACAATAAATAAAACTATTTGACTATATTTTTTTTCTATGCAAAAACGGCTCGTTTGGGTTGAAAATATTTTAAATAGAAGAGCTCTTCTATTTTTAATTCCAAAAAAACAAAAATAATTTTTAATTTTCACACTAAATTTTTATTTCAGAGTGGTCTTGTATCTCGTCAAACTCCAACAGAGTTGCAAGTATATTATGCAGAACTGAGCAAAAGTTTGACGTTTATCATGTACAAATGTCTTTAAATAAGAGATGCTACACGCATCATTTCCATGAAATATGCTTTTTCATCAGATCGATATTCTGACTTTCTTACAACATGTGTGCTGAAATTTTACGCTTCGTTTGATGCAAGAATTTCTTTTAATAGTGAAATACCTTTTAGGAGTATATGTTGTACATAATGTCATCTCTTTCGTAAAAGGTATTTAATGCATATATATTATCAAACAAAAACGAGAATTATATCAAACGGATATATATATCTATCGGAAATATTTTATGCTTTAAATACAAAGAAAAATATGGCGGTGAAAGTTAAAACATAACATGCAAAGATTAACTTGCTTATTCCAGAAAAACATGAAATCTTCTTCAATAAAAGGTTTGCAGACCTAAAATTTAATTTCACATTTTGAAACTTTTGAACAGTTTTTAAAAGCGTTATCCCGTGTATTTTGTGTTGATTTACATAAAAAAGCAATATTTAATATTTAATATTTATGAAAGAATAAGAAATTTGAATGTAATATATAAACATTTTATTTACAAAAAAGTGGCTGAGTTAAATATACGAATGACCTTTCATTTGATAACATATCAATATTAAATTTTTTCTAAAAACAAAAGACAAAACTATTCTAGCATACATGTCCGTCATCTCTCATGAGAAATGTGCCTTAGCGCATTTTAAGAGAATACATGTATGTACTTGAAAAGCTTATAATATACTTTGTTCAGCATAAAAAACAACAAAATCCAATACCCATAACAGTCTCAACTTATAAGGAAACACTGCAACAATTTCCGCTCTAACTAGATGTATGGCCTGGCACTGCCAGGTGATTAAGGCATTTGACTCGTATTCCGATGGTCGCGGGTTTGAATCCCCGTCACACCAAACATGTTTGCCCTTTCAGCCGTGGGGACGTTATAACGTAACATTAAATCCAGCTATTTGTTTGTAAAAGAGTAGCCCAAGAATTGGTGATGTCTAGATCTATTCCTTCTAGTCTTACACTGCTAAATTAGGGACGGCTAGCGCAGATAGCCCTCAAGTAGCTTTGCGCAAAATTAAAAAAACAAACTCATGACATTACGTTTATTTTAAGGTCTAAATAAAATGACGAAATTTTAGTTTTCAGGAAAAAAATTAAATTATTGCACACACAAAACCTCCGTAACAAATTTGTGACAAACATGTTTACATTCCACATGTTACAGTATGATTGTAAAAAAATATACGATAAAGATATCTTTGTGCGTCATAAAGTATAACATTCTTCATGTCCATGGTTAACAGAGAATAATTACGATTATGAGTAAATCAGCAATTATATATAAAGTGAAAGATTTATTGGTATTATTTTCGTTGTCAAAGTAATCATTAACATGTGAAAATACAAACAGTGCATTAAATAGGTGACATGCGATTAAAATAAATCAATCCTTTCTTCGGTGACAGGGAAGAGGCGGCATTTCAACTATTTGTGCTATCGATCTTCCTACGACCCTCAGCCATTGAACAATAGGAGATATGGTTAGATTAGTTTCTGTCTCGATACCTTTGAGTTGTATAATATTGCAGATTCATTTGGGAGTTTGAATTACTTGAAGTAATCTTTGATAGACGAAAGACGGAAGACTTTCGAAACGTCGTTCTCTACTCTTATGTCTCGACAACAGGCATTTGTTGTCTATTCATAATTGAATTACTTTTATGACGAAGTCGATCTCAATTACGATAACATTTTAATGTTGTTATTGTTTCAAATATGTAATGACATAAAACACACATTATGTCCGCCAAAATACGTAGTCTGTCAAAATATTTTGTTTTTCTGATTAGAAATTCTTTTAATAGTTCGCACTAAACGTTTTTTAAGCTTTCCTATTTATATTATTTATTTTTAGTTTCTGAAACCCAATATATTGCACAACGTACTAAATAAACATTCTATTAGATATTTTGTTTGTGACAACTGGAAAATTTTTGATACTTAACACTCCTACGAAAAACATATTTACATCACTAAAGTGATTTTGGGGCCTATCAGGCCCCATATATTTTTCCAATAGAAACACAGTGATTTAGCAACATTCATTTCAAACAACTTTAGAATGGCTCTGACAAACTTTTTTTTACAATTTGATCAAAAAATTTGCGACTGTCTATCTTTTGATCTGCCAAATAAATGGCATCGTCCTCTTTTTGCCCTCTTTGCAAGCGGTTCACATGAGGTTGTTTTGTCATTATCTTTGCAGTAAATTTCTTTGATTTCAAGCACCAATTGTCGTATAAATTCTCTTCTTGCTCTTGATTTATGTTGACGAGGAAATTTTGGATGTTTTGTCGAGTATAGAACGAAAGCATTGTACGCAGCAAGATCTAGAATGATATAGAATATGCAAACTGACCAGCGCTTTGATCGCCTCTTTGTTGTATAATATCTCACCAGTTGATCGAGAGTGTCGACATCTGTCTTCGTTGCATTGTACAGATTGACGATTTCGGGCTTTCCATTCTCTTCTACTTCACCAGACTGATGCTGAGAACTCAGTAGTAGCACATATTTTCCTGGTTTGTCTGAGTGCCTGAAAGAGTGATGTCGTCATGGTAGAAAAACTTTGGTGATAACTCTAGATTTTGCATTTATTTCAGGAGGCAGGAAGGTTCTTGATTTCCGTATGGTTCCAAGAAGTCCTGTTCTTTTTGTTCGTAGGTACTTGGCAAGTGTCATTGTTGTGAAGAAATTATCTGTCGTTATTGTCCTTCCTTTTCCAAGAAATGGCTGACTCAGTTCTCTGACAATTCTTTCTCCTTGATTTGTTTCTGTCGTATTTCCAACCTTTCCAGTATAAATTTGAGCGTTGAGGAGGTAACTTGTCTTTGCATCTGTTAGGCACCAAATCTTTATTCCGTATTTGGTTGGCTTTGTCGGAATGTATGCTCTGAAGCCAACTCTTCCTTTGAAGTTAAAAAGTTGTTCATCCACTGTCAGGTATTCGTTTGGGTTGTAACTGTTTTTGCAATTTTCAATGAAAAAATTCCAGACTCCAGAGATGGCGGCATCTTTGATTTCTCTATTTCTTTGAGAGTGGATGTCAAATTTGATTTTTGAGCACATTTTTTTGAATTTGTCTTGTGTAATCAGTTGATCCTTGAAGGTGTTGTTGAATAACTAAAATTCTTATCTTTGGACAAAAGTTCATTCACTGGCATCGTAGTAAGATCTTCTTGATTACTTTCTTCACTTTCTGAAGGGTATGATGCGATTTTTTCAACATTTTCGGCTTCAGAAGGATCATCATCACAACTTTCAGAGTAGTCTTCGACATTATCATGTTCACTTTCATCGTCGGATGGTTTTGTCAGTAAATGTACAGCTTCATCAAGAGATATCATTTTTGACACGGTTTGAAGATTTCAGCTCCTATATATATATAGGATTTGTGGATTCTTCTAGAATATTCTAGAAGCTTCAAAAATATTCTAGATTATTCTAAATACTTCTGTAAAGTTTCTAGAATGTTCTTGAATAGGCGTGGGCAAACTAGGCAGTAATCAGGACCGTCTAAAATGATTGTTGGCGTAGAGTTATTATCCTAAATATCCATCTTTTGAAAAGAAGTTGTAAAATTGATATATTTTTACTATAATTTGTTTTTTCGGTTGCCCAGGCATGTTCTAGAATTATTCAGGAAATAAATAAAGTCATTTTTATGTTTTTTGATCTGGGGCCTAATAGGCCCCAAAATACCCTTAGTGGATGTTTTAAAAAAAAATTTAAATATTATTTCGCAAATGTCTGAAAAGTCAAAGTATTATTGTTCCTTAAAATATAAAGAGATAAGGTCAGTTAATGGCAATTTCTTTGAAATACAAAATTATTAGCCTAATATTAATTACCTTTCAAGTTGCTCTGGGGCCTATTAGGCCCGAATTTTCGTGGGAGTGTTAAGTCAGGTTGCATAACAAAACTTATTTTTAATTGTGGGAACATCAACAGAAAAAATGAGATATTCACATGAGAACTAGATCCTGATTATTAGATATTGTATATTTAGACCTAAAATGCATTTTCTTGTTTTGTTTTGGAATTTCGCACGAAGCTACTCGAGGGCTATCTGTGCTAGCCGTCCCTAATTTAGCAGTGTAACACTAGAGGGAAGGCAGCTAGTCATCACAACCCACCGCCAACTCTTGGGCTACTCTTTTAACAACGAATAGTGGGATTGACCGTCACATTATACACCCCCACGGCTGGGAGAGCGAGCATGTTTAGCGCGACCCTCGGATTACGAGTCGCACGCCTTACGCGCTTGGCCATGCCAGGCCCCTTTGCGTTATAATTATATGGTTTTAATTTAGTTTAATTTATTTTGGTACTCTAGTATGTCAGTACGACAGGCACGATACTTTTTTGTGAATTATGTATAAAATATTAGCTACACTACAGCTACTTATACAATAAATAAAACTATTTGACTATATTTTTTTTCTATGCAAAAACGGCTCGTTTGGGTTGAAAATATTTTAAATAGAAGAGCTCTTCTATTTTTAATTCCAAAAAAACAAAAATAATTTTTAATTTTCACACTAAATTTTTATTTCAGAGTGGTCTTGTATCTCGTCAAACTCCAACAGAGTTGCAAGTATATTATGCAGAACTGAGCAAAAGTTTGACGTTTATCATGTACAAATGTCTTTAAATAAGAGATGCTACACGCATCATTTCCATGAAATATGCTTTTTCATCAGATCGATATTCTGACTTTCTTACAACATGTGTGCTGAAATTTTACGCTTCGTTTGATGCAAGAATTTCTTTTAATAGTGAAATACCTTTTAGGAGTATATGTTGTACATAATGTCATCTCTTTCGTAAAAGGTATTTAATGCATATATATTATCAAACAAAAACGAGAATTATATCAAACGGATATATATATCTATCGGAAATATTTTATGCTTTAAATACAAAGAAAAATATGGCGGTGAAAGTTAAAACATAACATGCAAAGATTAACTTGCTTATTCCAGAAAAACATGAAATCTTCTTCAATAAAAGGTTTGCAGACCTAAAATTTAATTTCACATTTTGAAACTTTTGAACAGTTTTTAAAAGCGTTATCCCGTGTATTTTGTGTTGATTTACATAAAAAAGCAATATTTAATATTTAATATTTATGAAAGAATAAGAAATTTGAATGTAATATATAAACATTTTATTTACAAAAAAGTGGCTGAGTTAAATATACGAATGACCTTTCATTTGATAACATATCAATATTAAATTTTTTCTAAAAACAAAAGACAAAACTATTCTAGCATACATGTCCGTCATCTCTCATGAGAAATGTGCCTTAGCGCATTTTAAGAGAATACATGTATGTACTTGAAAAGCTTATAATATACTTTGTTCAGCATAAAAAACAACAAAATCCAATACCCATAACAGTCTCAACTTATAAGGAAACACTGCAACAATTTCCGCTCTAACTAGATGTATGGCCTGGCACTGCCAGGTGATTAAGGCATTTGACTCGTATTCCGATGGTCGCGGGTTTGAATCCCCGTCACACCAAACATGTTTGCCCTTTCAGCCGTGGGGACGTTATAACGTAACATTAAATCCAGCTATTTGTTTGTAAAAGAGTAGCCCAAGAATTGGTGATGTCTAGATCTATTCCTTCTAGTCTTACACTGCTAAATTAGGGACGGCTAGCGCAGATAGCCCTCAAGTAGCTTTGCGCAAAATTAAAAAAACAAACTCATGACATTACGTTTATTTTAAGGTCTAAATAAAATGACGAAATTTTAGTTTTCAGGAAAAAAATTAAATTATTGCACACACAAAACCTCCGTAACAAATTTGTGACAAACATGTTTACATTCCACATGTTACAGTATGATTGTAAAAAAATATACGATAAAGATATCTTTGTGCGTCATAAAGTATAACATTCTTCATGTCCATGGTTAACAGAGAATAATTACGATTATGAGTAAATCAGCAATTATATATAAAGTGAAAGATTTATTGGTATTATTTTCGTTGTCAAAGTAATCATTAACATGTGAAAATACAAACAGTGCATTAAATAGGTGACATGCGATTAAAATAAATCAATCCTTTCTTCGGTGACAGGGAAGAGGCGGCATTTCAACTATTTGTGCTATCGATCTTCCTACGACCCTCAGCCATTGAACAATAGGAGATATGGTTAGATTAGTTTCTGTCTCGATACCTTTGAGTTGTATAATATTGCAGATTCATTTGGGAGTTTGAATTACTTGAAGTAATCTTTGATAGACGAAAGACGGAAGACTTTCGAAACGTCGTTCTCTACTCTTATGTCTCGACAACAGGCATTTGTTGTCTATTCATAATTGAATTACTTTTATGACGAAGTCGATCTCAATTACGATAACATTTTAATGTTGTTATTGTTTCAAATATGTAATGACATAAAACACACATTATGTCCGCCAAAATACGTAGTCTGTCAAAATATTTTGTTTTTCTGATTAGAAATTCTTTTAATAGTTCGCACTAAACGTTTTTTAAGCTTTCCTATTTATATTATTTATTTTTAGTTTCTGAAACCCAATATATTGCACAACGTACTAAATAAACATTCTATTAGATATTTTGTTTGTGACAACTGGAAAATTTTTGATACTTAACACTCCTACGAAAAACATATTTACATCACTAAAGTGATTTTGGGGCCTATCAGGCCCCATATATTTTTCCAATAGAAACACAGTGATTTAGCAACATTCATTTCAAACAACTTTAGAATGGCTCTGACAAACTTTTTTTTACAATTTGATCAAAAAATTTGCGACTGTCTATCTTTTGATCTGCCAAATAAATGGCATCGTCCTCTTTTTGCCCTCTTTGCAAGCGGTTCACATGAGGTTGTTTTGTCATTATCTTTGCAGTAAATTTCTTTGATTTCAAGCACCAATTGTCGTATAAATTCTCTTCTTGCTCTTGATTTATGTTGACGAGGAAATTTTGGATGTTTTGTCGAGTATAGAACGAAAGCATTGTACGCAGCAAGATCTAGAATGATATAGAATATGCAAACTGACCAGCGCTTTGATCGCCTCTTTGTTGTATAATATCTCACCAGTTGATCGAGAGTGTCGACATCTGTCTTCGTTGCATTGTACAGATTGACGATTTCGGGCTTTCCATTCTCTTCTACTTCACCAGACTGATGCTGAGAACTCAGTAGTAGCACATATTTTCCTGGTTTGTCTGAGTGCCTGAAAGAGTGATGTCGTCATGGTAGAAAAACTTTGGTGATAACTCTAGATTTTGCATTTATTTCAGGAGGCAGGAAGGTTCTTGATTTCCGTATGGTTCCAAGAAGTCCTGTTCTTTTTGTTCGTAGGTACTTGGCAAGTGTCATTGTTGTGAAGAAATTATCTGTCGTTATTGTCCTTCCTTTTCCAAGAAATGGCTGACTCAGTTCTCTGACAATTCTTTCTCCTTGATTTGTTTCTGTCGTATTTCCAACCTTTCCAGTATAAATTTGAGCGTTGAGGAGGTAACTTGTCTTTGCATCTGTTAGGCACCAAATCTTTATTCCGTATTTGGTTGGCTTTGTCGGAATGTATGCTCTGAAGCCAACTCTTCCTTTGAAGTTAAAAAGTTGTTCATCCACTGTCAGGTATTCGTTTGGGTTGTAACTGTTTTTGCAATTTTCAATGAAAAAATTCCAGACTCCAGAGATGGCGGCATCTTTGATTTCTCTATTTCTTTGAGAGTGGATGTCAAATTTGATTTTTGAGCACATTTTTTTGAATTTGTCTTGTGTAATCAGTTGATCCTTGAAGGTGTTGTTGAATAACTAAAATTCTTATCTTTGGACAAAAGTTCATTCACTGGCATCGTAGTAAGATCTTCTTGATTACTTTCTTCACTTTCTGAAGGGTATGATGCGATTTTTTCAACATTTTCGGCTTCAGAAGGATCATCATCACAACTTTCAGAGTAGTCTTCGACATTATCATGTTCACTTTCATCGTCGGATGGTTTTGTCAGTAAATGTACAGCTTCATCAAGAGATATCATTTTTGACACGGTTTGAAGATTTCAGCTCCTATATATATATAGGATTTGTGGATTCTTCTAGAATATTCTAGAAGCTTCAAAAATATTCTAGATTATTCTAAATACTTCTGTAAAGTTTCTAGAATGTTCTTGAATAGGCGTGGGCAAACTAGGCAGTAATCAGGACCGTCTAAAATGATTGTTGGCGTAGAGTTATTATCCTAAATATCCATCTTTTGAAAAGAAGTTGTAAAATTGATATATTTTTACTATAATTTGTTTTTTCGGTTGCCCAGGCATGTTCTAGAATTATTCAGGAAATAAATAAAGTCATTTTTATGTTTTTTGATCTGGGGCCTAATAGGCCCCAAAATACCCTTAGTGGATGTTTTAAAAAAAAATTTAAATATTATTTCGCAAATGTCTGAAAAGTCAAAGTATTATTGTTCCTTAAAATATAAAGAGATAAGGTCAGTTAATGGCAATTTCTTTGAAATACAAAATTATTAGCCTAATATTAATTACCTTTCAAGTTGCTCTGGGGCCTATTAGGCCCGAATTTTCGTGGGAGTGTTAAGTCAGGTTGCATAACAAAACTTATTTTTAATTGTGGGAACATCAACAGAAAAAATGAGATATTCACATGAGAACTAGATCCTGATTATTAGATATTGTATATTTAGACCTAAAATGCATTTTCTTGTTTTGTTTTGGAATTTCGCACGAAGCTACTCGAGGGCTATCTGTGCTAGCCGTCCCTAATTTAGCAGTGTAAGACTAGAGGGAAGGCAGCTAGTCATCACCACCCACCGCCAACTCTTGGGCTATTCTTTTACCAACGAATAGTGGATTTGACCGTCACATTATAACGCCCCCACGGCTGGGAGGGCGAGCATGTTTAGCGCGACGCGGGCGCGAACTCGCGACCCTCGGATTACGAGTGCACGCCTTCGCGCGCTCGGCCATGCCAGGCCCTTTCATTTGTAAAGACTTGTATATGAAACAAGTAATTTAACTCTTCAATTTTCATTTGTAAAGACTTGTATATGAAACAAGTAATTTAACTCTTCAATTTTCATTTGTAAAGACTTGTATATGAAACAAGTAATTTAACTCTTCAATTTTCATTTGTAAAGACTTGTATATGAAACAAGTAATTTAAAGAAATGTGTTTGCTTGCTGAATTTTGCGCGACGCTACTCAAGAACCATTTGTGCTAAATATCATTAATCTAGAACTGACACAGAGAAAGTCAGTAGTACCAATTCTTGAGATTGACCTTCATATTATAACGCTTCCACAGCTAAAAAGACGAGCATATTCGATAATGAGATTTGAATTTACAACTTACAGATTGCGAGTTAAATACATTAACTACCAGGGTATGATGGCGAAATGAAAATAAAAAAGTCGTTACTTGTGACTAAAAACAAACGAAAAACTATTCAAACATACATACATACATATATATGTACATATATATATATAATCCTTTGTTATCATTATAAATTTTAACAAATGTTAATTCGTAATAAAAATAATTTCATAGTAGCTCTTGTATTTACTGAAGAACGAAATTAATGTTCAAAGTAGCATAAAGTCAGTGGTACAGAATAACAATAACAATAAATCCTATTAAATTTGGATTTATACAAAAGTAATTTGGACGTTGTTCCAAAATTTGTATCTGGTTAAAAAAATTAATTTTATTGAAAAATTATTTTAAACTGACAGTATACACTCCACAATCTGATGTAAAGGGGTTATTTTCTGCATAATTTTTTTTTTTTAATTTTCTCCATTAACAAACATGAGGAAGGCTTTAAAACTTGGGAAATATTAAAATCTTCTTATAATTCTTAGTGCTCAGACACTTTCAGTACCGTTTTGCTCAAATTATTTTTATACCCTTCGTTATTAATGTTGTTCTCTGCATGAATGAACTAGTGACTGAGATTTTAGTACAATATATTTTTTAAATAGACCAGCGCTTTGTTTAAACAGTTTATTTGGTTTTGATGTAAAGTTGTTCATTCTAACAATGCAAAATTTTATAGGCCAGAAATGATATGAAGCAGACGTACTTTGTCAGAACAATCCAGAATCCTGAAACGTTATCGGAATACAGCAGATTTACTTTCAAGAAAGATTGGTAGACCCTCAAAAAAACTACTGTACGAGACGATCTAGTGTCATTCACATCTTCCAACAGGAATGAAATAAACACATTTATTTCACGGTATACAGAAAAACAATGAACAAGAAACTGACTAATGAAGGATTTTTTTTATAAGAAGGCTAATTGCAAATCAATAATAACCAGAATTTACCTTCACTAGTATGTGATATGGACAGGACAGCTTGCAACTTTATAGTTTCTTAACTGTAATTTGCATGATGTCCTGTTTCCCGCTTGTTAAAGTTAATGTTAAGATTCGTCTTTGGGATTTGCCTGGAAAACAAATGAGGGAATATTGTTTTTTTCCACAGGAGGTGGAGCAATATATATTTGGGTAACTAGTGATCATAATCTAAGAAATGCTCTTCGAGTTCTCCAGGGAACATTAACAGCACCTTCTAAATTAGTTGTTCCCAACCTTTTTTATGCCGAGCACCCCTAAAAAAAATGCTAACATGTTCTTGCACCCCTCACAGTAATTATTTATTTAAGAATAAATGTGAAGGTGGCCCAAACAAATTATTATAATTAGTTTTAATGATATGTAAACAAAAACGAAACATTTGGAAAAGAAAAAAAATATTACAACAAACTAAAAGCTGCATAAATTCTATACGGCCCACAAAAAAAATAAATTTTCATCCATGCATTAAATGAAATTTCTTTGAAATGTTCTTCAGCCAATTTAAATTTAATGACGTTTTTGTTCCTGTTTATTTTTAAGAGTTTTTCAAAGCGTTGCACTTTGTTGCTGATAGCAATCCGCAAGTCTGCCTGTGCACCCATGCGATTTGTAGATTTTGTGTTGATTGACTAAAGGGCACTAAATTCAAACACGCATAAGTATGTTGTCGTGAACATGATGAGCATATTTAGTGCTTTTTCACAAAGTCTTGGAAACACGTCCATTACCAAACACCAATATTGTTCCAAAGTTTTGCTTTTAAACTGCAGTTCAAGAGCTCGATTTGTGCCCAGTTTAATAAGATCTTCCTTCAGTTCTTCATCATCCGACAAATTATCCAAATTGAAGGACTATGGATTCATAATCCATTCTTCAGAAGTTTTTAGTTCTTTTCCAAAATATTCATCAAATGATTTTGATAGTATTTCCAAATGATCCACAATTTATTCACACATACATGGAATTATGGACTCATCCTCACCTACCATTTCTTCGAATAATGGAAAAGTTGAAAGATTCCCTCTTTTAACTTGTTGCCACCAAAGATGTAACTTTTCTTTGAAAGCATTTAACATTTTGTAGCATTTCAATATGTTTATGTTTTTTTTCCTTGAAGAGATACACTCAGGTCATTCACACGAGTGAAAATATCACTCAAATAGGCTAGCATTTGGTTGAATTCTTGTGATTCTATTTCTCCTGACAGATCATAGTCATGTTCCTTCAGAAAAGTTTTGACTTCTTCTCGCAGTTCAAAGAAGCGCGTTAAAGCTCTTCCACGTGACAACCAGTGGACTTCTGTGTGTAAAAGCAAAACTGAATGCTCACTTCCAAAATCTTCACAAAGCGACTTGAAGAGGCAGTGGTTCAGAGTGCGACCCCTAATCCAGTTGATGGTCTTCACAGAAGTGTCAAGAACCTTTTTGAACTTTGGAGGCAATGTTTTTGATACAAAAGAATATCGATGAAGAAAACAGTCAGTACCTTGCAAGTGCGGAATCTCTTGTTTCATCAGTGTAAAAAATCCTAGCATAGCAGGGGTACCGTCGGTACACACAGAACCAATAATATGGATATCTAAATCATATTTCGCAAAGAAGTGCTTCACACACTGGAAAACATCTTTCCCTTTTGTGGTTGTTTTCAGATCTTCACAGAACAGGAAATCTTCCATTATGGCACCATCATGGACGTATTTCACTAGTGCGATGAGTTGACTGGAATTTCCAACATCAGTTGTTTCGTCCAGTTGGAGAGAGATTTTCAAGGGACTAGCCCTGATATCTGCGATAACTTGGTCCAAAATGTCCAAACTCAAATCACCAATTCGGTTTTGAATAACATTATTTGATAACGGCACTAATTTAAGCTTGTTGGAGGATTCTTTTCCAAGAACAATTGTTACCATTTCTAATGCAAGAGGTTTTATCACATCTTCTGGAATTGTATGGGGCTTCTTTGATTTGGCTACTTTATACGCCACATGGTATGAAACCATCAGCAGATATAAAACCTAATTTTGGAAGCATTGCTCGAGAATCAAAGCAGGCCCTTCTACCTTTCAACGATTCAACATCATGGTCTACAATTGCTGCTCCACCATGCCGGTTGTTGAAGTGTTCCTGCAGCTTAGATGGCTTCAATTTTGAGTTTGAAAGGACAACGCCACAAAGCATGCACTGGGATTTTTACAGATCATCAGTTGTTTAGATACAAGTGAAACCAAACTTCACATAATCATCATTCCATTTTCTTTTCTTCGACATAATGAAGTTTTTTTTTGCACGATCACTTATTCAACAGTGCACGGACTACTATAGCATCACGCAGGGGTTTATATACTCTGCGAAACGTCTAGAACATTCTCGAATATATGTCACGTGACGTCATCGATTAATTCTCGATATTTCTGGAAGTTTCGCAAGTCACTATCACGTGGATATGTAACATAAATAAATAATAAACACTTTAAGACGGCGTTCACAAACGTAACCTAATTAGTTGTGCCGAGTATTTAGGTCACGTTTACGTTTCATGTGTTGTTTGTTTACAGTTGTACATTAAGATTTCGGTTTGCGCTGGTGACGGTAGAAACGATAGTCTATCATAACAAGGTAAAAAGCTACGCCTTTAACAAGAAAAATAAGAAATAAAAATCGAACGTAATTTTTAAATATATAGGACAGTACCCTTAATATAAACAAAAAACTGAAATGTTATTTTGCACCCCAAGTTTGGTTTCAACACGCTTCACACGTGAACAGTGTTCTGCCACGCGTTAAAACAACGTTTGACAATAATTTTTCTTATGAAATGACAATGTCACTGCCTAAAATACAAATAGTTTGCATGATTATCTTAACCAGAAGGACGTTATAAGATTGTCATGTCCAGCAATGCAACCAGATTTTAATTCCATTGAGTTGTTGTTTTGAATTAAGCACAAAGTTACTCAATGGACTATCTGTGCTCTGCCCATCACGGGTATCGAAATCCAGTTTTAAGCATTGTAAGCCCGCAGATATACTGCTGAGCCACTGGGCGGAAATTCCATCAAGAAACATTGTGTAGAAATGATCCGGAAAATTGCAAACTCGAACCTAGATATACGTGAGTTACAGCGTCCTCTAGTAACATGTTGGGAATAAATAATAGTAAATTTGGTCAACAACGCCACTTTGAAGTTATGAAGACCAATCAAGTACCGAATATATATTATGAACTGATACAAGGTAAAAGATGTTATTTATAATAATTTGATGTTATATTTTGTCTATATAAATGTTTTTGGCAAGGTTTTGTTGTCGCAGATGAAGTTCTGATTGGCACAACTTTCCACAGTTTTCTGATAAAATTGTTTGATTCTCTAATAAATCATTCACGATGTCCATAGACGTTGTCTCATTATACTAATACAACATGCAAATCTTATATAAATGTGAACTGTGATGTATGTTCTGTCGTTCGTACATTTCCTATTTGAAAAAACCCATACGCAGGCAAAACTCTAGATTCACTATTAAAATGAAAGAACAGGCACGAATAACGTTGTTGCCCTTTTTCTTTTTCGCTAGCAGTATATTCTGCACCACATACTTAGAAACTAATCACATTATCATTTACATTTCAAAATGTGACTGAGTTAAAGAATAAAAATGTAGATTTACCAAATGTTATTGTTGAGGGGTTCTTAGTATGACTGGACCGGCATGTCTAGATGATTAAGACATTGGACTCGTATTCTGAGGATCGCGGGTTCAAATCCCCGTCACACTAAACATGCTGACCCTTTCAGCCGTGGGGGCGTTATAATGTGACGGTCAATCCCAGTATTTGTTGTTTAAAGAGAAGCCCAAGAGTTGGCGTGGATGGTGATGATTAGCTGCCTCCACTCTTGTCTTACACTGCTAAATTAGGGACGGCTATCTCAAATAGCTCTGGAGTAGCTTTGCGCAAAGTTGAAAACAAACCAAACCTTTGTGTGTTTGAAATGCTCAACAATCCCTCTTTGCGATAGGCAGTATAAGTAGATTAGAGCTTTGACTTTGAGTGAAACCAATAGTGTAACATAATTAATTTTTTGATGTCCATGAAATAATATAAATTGATAGATTAACTTAAACTTTTCCCATCGCTGGGAACGGGTGCTTTTGCTAATGTGTAAACCCTTTGTTGTTGTCATAGCATCACACCAGAAACCACATCATATAGAAACGCAACAAGTATCTGCATTTCACACGTTTGCAAAGCTTTAAAAATATATTCAATACGGCACTATTCAACTAACGACGTGTTACTAATTTAGTTACAGTTATCGAAAGGGGAACCATTTATAACAAATAAAGCGCATTAAGAAATTTAGGAAACGTTCAATGTTAGTTAAAATTGCTGCTTTAAAGCGCATTAAGAAATTTAGGAAACGTTCAATGTTAGTTAAAATTGCTGCTTTAAAGCGCATTAAGAAATTTAGGAAACGTTCAATGTTAGTTAAAATTGCTGCTTTAAAAATCTATTCACGATAACAACAAAAAGAAGCTTTAAGTTTATCTTTTATTCGAGGCTTAACAGAGAAGCTATTCAAAGCTTTTATCCCATCTTCAAACCTATAAATGAAGATTAAAGATCTTTAGAAAATACTAATGAATTAGAAGATAAATTTTAGATTTACAAAACAGAACGTGAATGTGGCAGTATTGATATTGGTCAAACTAAAAGGGATTTAAAATACAGATTTGAGAAACATAAGGGTATATGTACGAGTTTTCTTTTTGCAAAACTACATCTGGCTATCTGCTGGGCACACCAAGGGGTAAACATAAAGGTTACCTAAGAAATAATAGAATATAAAATCACGTATAGCAAAACACGCAAAAAACAACATAACACATAATTGTATGTGAAAAAAAACAAACTACAATTTTAGTTTCGCCTCTGTAATATTATACCTTTAAATTCCAGATAACCACTAGAAATAGCAAAGAAACAACGTAAAGTATTAAACTTGGATGAAGGGCTACTATGTCAGTACATTTGACGTGATGTATTATAAAGATTGACCAAGAAATTCTGTAAATAACGGTGCAATGTAACTTTTTGTAAAAACGTAAAAAAGTATAAATTATTGTGTTTTTAAACAGTTCCAGAAGATGACGTAATAACATGTAGACGTAAATTGTGCTTTTAAAATAGAAGTTGTTGATTATAATTATTTATTAAATATCACATCATCCATAATAGAAAACAGATAATCCATTCCATGTATGAAACTTTTCAGTATAAAAACTAGAAAGTTAAAAGTGAAATTTAAGGGTCTACCCTGTTTTTGTTGTTTGTTTATATTTTATTTTCATTAATAAATTTCATGGTTTGGGTAATTAGAAATCTCCAATATTACAAGTAAAAATAACATTGAATTTCATATATTATAAAGCTACACCTGTTTTTTCTTTTAAAATCAGAATTCTTTATACCTTAAATTAGCCCCACGCTAGTACAGCTGTATTTACAGTTTCCTGAAAAGGAATTCGAGTTTGACCTAAATACTCGGCACAACTAATTAGGTTACGTTTGTGAACGCCGTCTTAAAGTGTTTATTATTTATTTATGTTATATATTCACGTGATAGTGACTTGCGAAACTTCCAGAAATATCGAGAATTAATCGATGACGTCACGTGACATATATTCGAGAATGTTCTAGACGTTTCGCAGAGTATATAAACCCCTGCGTGATGCTATAGTAGTCCGTGCACTGTTGAATATGTGATCGTGCAAAAAAAACTTCATTATGTCGAAGAAAAGAAAATGGAATGATGATTATGTGAAGTTTGGTTTCACTTGCATCTAAACAACTGATGATCTGTAAAAATCCCAGTGCATGCTTTGTGGCGTTGTCCTTTCAAACTCAAATTTGAAGCCATCTTAGCTGCAGGAACACTTCAACAACCGGCATGGTGGAGCAGCAATTGTAGACCATGATGTTGAATCGTTGAAAGGTAGAAGGGCCCACTTTGATTCTCGAGCAACGCTTCCAAAATTAGGTTTTATATCTGCTGATGGTTTCATACCATGTGGCGTATAAAGTAGCCAAATCAAAGAAGCCCCATATAATTGCAGAAGATGTGATAAAACCTCTTGGATTAGAAATGGTAACAATTGTTCTTGGAAAAGAATCCTCCAACAAGCTTAAATTAGTGCCGTTATCAAGAAGAGATACCGAATATCATAAATATTAGTAGTATGTGAATTTTATATACTATCAAACAGATATATGAAATAATGTTGTTGATCTAAGAAACAGTATGTTTTATCAACAGTTCCAAATATTAACAATAAAATGAACTATATGACCATATAGATAGATGTAAAATATTTTTAAAACGAGACTGGTTTGAGTAACATTGGAACAATATCAAATCATTGTTTCATTGAAATTCCACTTCACAAAGAGGTTAAATTTCAAGTAGAAAATAAAGTTTCATAAAAGTGCAATGGCCAAAGCTCCTCAATTTACAAACGGATATATTTCACAGCCCTGATTATAAATTAGAATGATATTCAAATATAAAACATAAAAATTCAATTACAAAAAAATAAAGAAAAACGAGCATAGGCATAACATTTTGGTTACCTAAAAATATTAATCAAACTTTATGATAAAGATAATACATTGATTTTTGTGTATGTGACAAAAATGGCTTACTTAGAATTTCGTGCAAAACTACAAGAGGGCTTTCTGCACCAGCTGATTTAGCATTGTAAGAGAAGAGAGAAGGCAACTAGTTATCATCACCTACCTCCAACTCTTGGACTAATCTTTTACCAGCGAATGGTGGATTGACCGTCACATTATAACGGACTCACGGCTGGAAGAGCAAGCACGTTTTATGCGACGGGGATTCGAACATTTCTTATTTATTTGTGTATTACTGTAACATATGACGAGGATAAAGATATTATTTCTGATAACATATTAAAATTTCTTTAGTAACTAAGCAAATTTATTATAACTGCAACTGCGGTAAGTCTACGGATTTACAAAGCTAAAATTAAGGGTTCTATTCCCCTCCGTGGACTCCGTAGACGGCTCGATGGGGGCTTTGATTTAAGAAAACACACATTTTTTAGTAAGCAGCTAAAACTTTCAAGAATTCTGTACACGTTGAGTATATGTTCTTAATATAGAAAATCAGTATAAAAATCAAGTAAATTATTCTCTTGTTATTCGCAGAACTAGATCATCTAGTAAGGGTATCACATGTACTATCTGTCGGTAAAAATTGTGATAAGGTCGAGCATACTGAACAAAAATTGGCATTGGTATATATAAATGGTTTGTTTTGAATTTCACGCAAAGCTACGCAAAGGCTATCTATGCTAGCCGTTCCTAATTCTGCAGTGTGAAACTAGAGGGAAGGCGGCTAGTCGTCACCACCACCGCCAATTCTTGAGCTACTCTTTTACCAACTAATAGTGGGATTGGCCGTAACATTATAACACCCCCATAGGTGAAAGGGCGAGGCTGTTTGATGTGAGGGGAACCAAACCTGCGAGCCTCGGATGAGGAGTCGAGTGCCTTAATCACCTGGTCATGGCCATACCAGGTCAACGTCTGTGTATTTTATTTAACAGTTCTATAACTGATTGCTATCCCACAGCCAGATAGACTGGTAAATACCTTTGTCGTTGCACGTTCTTGAGCTACACAATAGTGAATAAAGGTATCGGTGTTTATTATATTAAAATAATTAGTGTGAACATAGCACCCGTGATGATTAAGTAATAACCAGTATTATTAAATTATTAAAAATACTAAGAATACTTAATTAAATGTACACAATAGCTCTATGGTTGTAAATACTCACAAGAAAATAGATTTGAATAGATGCTTAATCTATCATTTATTGTAAGTTTCACTCTAACCACATGTTTAGTGTGACGGGGATTTGAACCCGCGACTCTCCCCGTTGGAGTCGAGTGCCTTAATCACTTGACCATGCCGGAACCGCTTATGATTGGCTACTTCGGTGTTTTGAAGTGTAAGCTGTATGGTGTTGTTGGTATATAATGCGATTTTTCTCAATCTGGAACAAGAACATTTTAACTTAAACTTGGTTGAACACAACAATTTAATACAGTTTACTTTAAGCTATCATCATACGTGTGTTTAGTAAAGATAGGACACTTTACGTTACCTTTACTTTTTAATTTGTTAGAGTGTTTAAATAATAATTGTTTCACTGTTTAAAATTTGTATATTTTGTGTCCGGTCTCTTTCTTTGCTTCAAATTTATTAGATATCAGAGAAACATAGGTATATCCTGCGTTTAAAAAAATGTAAATAGTTTCTGAGGTTTCTCTCTACGTACTCGACGGTAAGATCAGTGAGTCTGAGAATACTACGCAACTCATTGTACAGTGAAAAATTCTAAAGTCATTGTAGACTATAACGACATACAACTCGGACAGAATTTTGATAAAATACAAAAGTTTTCAATGTAGTTTATGACATTCTATGATGGAGTACATTTTGGTAATACATGTTTGAATTATTCAACCACATTTCTTATGGAAGTGTCCATAATATCACTGGCCAATAGAATAAACGTAATTTCTTTTATTCCTACTACCAGAGATGTTATACTTTTGAAATATTATGCCCACTCTGTTCAGCCTGAAAAAATAAGTTTGATACAAAACCTATATAAGATCACTTAGTTTCAAAAACTCAGTTATGTGTATATCATACATATATGTCTCTCGCTGCGATTATAAGAAAAATTCAACCTCGAAGAAGAGTTTTTTTCCTTTTTATTTTATATAGTCACGCAAAGTTACAAAATGGTTATTTACAACAGTCGATAGGATCTTTAAGCTAATACTCTGCAGAAAGGACTTTTGCTTTGTTTTTTCTCATTGCTCAGCACAATTCTACACAATGAGTTACATATTACCTGTTTGCTGACACTAAACTAAACTAACGTGGCAGGGGTTCAGTTTAGAGAGAGAGAAATCAGAAGAGTTCTCTCCCCAACTGGGGTGTTCAGGAGCTTTGTAGTTCCTCTTCGTCCCCTTTCGTGAGAAATTATTGAAATGCCCGTGGAATTTTTATTTTATTTTTAATATGTCGACACTGAAGTGGGGTATTTGTGAGTGAGAGGAAGGACGGGAAACCTGGACGAGAGCAGCGAAAGTGAGGTGAGCCAGACCTTGGCTCTAGGACGGAGTACGCTGGCGAATTGATCTTTAAAAGTTATGGTGATTATTCTAGGTGACGCGGTAAACGGCCTTTTTCAGATGCGGCTGAGACCTACAGGTCCGATACCAGATATTTTGCTGTGGGGGGGAAACGGGAGTACCCCGAGAAAACCCACTTTCACGGCCTGGGCGCCAAATGATCTACCCAGACCGTGCCCGGAAGTAGCTGGGAATAGAAAATAGAGAGTTAAAATAAAATAAAATAAAAATTGATGGACTCTGTTGGTGATATACAGGGAAATGTTTAACTTCAGTCTTGTATGTCAGGTGGTAACTTCGTCTTGAACGTGTTTATACACTTGAAACCCATTGGTGCGACTGAAAAACGTGGTCTCGGTGGTGGAACTACTGGTTGTTCTTCGCTGGTCTGTGATGCTTTGTTTCTTCTCGAGAATTTGGTTTGAGATTTCTGCGTGGAGGTGGTTTGTTTTTCAGTTTGTACTGACGCGTCGATGGTTGTCTTGGTAATGGTTTGGGTCTGGCAGGTTGTTGAGTTCTGGGAAACTGGGATTGAGGTCTGGCATGCACTGTCCTTTTTCTTACTTGCGCTGCTGGAACTTGGCGTGATACTGGCCATGGGAGTTTTCGTCATCTGGGTAGAGTTGTCTGAATCTGTCTTCATGTTTTGTCTATTTGTATCTGGACTCGGCGGAATATTAGTAGTTTCATGTTGGAAGATTTCAGTTGATTGTTTGTAATATCTGGGAACTTTGTTTGAAACGTTGCTGCTTGGTTGACAATGTGGGCGTTCGGCTCTAAAATGAAATATATGATAATAACAGCCGTCGCGTAAATTACAGTCGGCACTGTACTTTGACGTTGTCACTACCTTCATGAAGTGCGTGGGATGGTTACTGTTCTTCGAGAAAATTCGATGAACTGCATAAACTTTATAGTCAAACAAGTCGTAGAGAAATTGAACCTTCAGCCACCAGATCTCATCATAAAAAGAAAATTCAAAACCTGCTTCCTCAACCTCTAAGAAAGAAATTACTTCAGTTTTTGTTTGTTTTGCAATTTCGCACAAAGCTACTCGAGGGCTATCTGTGCTAGCCGTCCCTAATTTAGCAGTGTAAGACCAGAGGGAAGGCAGCTAGTCATCACCACCCACCGCCAACTCTTGGGCTATTCTTTTACCAACGAATAGTGGATTGACCGTCACATTATACACCCCCACGGCTGGGAGGGCGAGCATGTTTAGCGCGACGCGGGCGCGAACCCGCGACCCTCGGATTACGAGTCGCACGCCTTACGCGCTTGGCCATGCCAGGCCACGCAATGTAGAAACCAAAATTTTAAAGTTATAAGCCATCATGTTTACCGTTGAGCCACCAGGGGCAGAGAGAAGGGAAAGCAGCTATTTAGTAGTATTTGCTGCCCACTCTGGTTACTTCAATTGAATAGTCAAATCTGACCGGCACATTTTCAACGCATAAATGAAGCGTGATATTGTAGCGTACGGTATCGAACCATAGACTGTTGAATTCATAATTCAGTATATAAGCCATTTACACCACATAAAACAAGGTAGTCTGGATAGACTTCAACTTACTAGACCATATTCTACCAAAAACTGAGGTATAATTTTTAAAAGGATTATGTAATAAAGCTTTGTGTAATTTATTTACTGTTATTTATTATGTAATTGTGATAATTCATCAATAATAAGAATTACCTTCGACACGCTTTTATGTCTCTCTGGCATTGAACTTACCATTTCGTTGTCCATACATATGAGTAATAATGTAATTTAATAATAACTGGTTAAAATATGGACGGCTTTATTTTATTGGTAATTCAACAATTAATCTCGATATTTAGCTGGCGTAATTATTCAGTTTCCACGTACTATCATTTGCAGTCAAAGTTTCACAATAATGTCTGTTTTGCTATTTACGTGTTTGTAACTAATAACTTCTTAGGTATATTGAGCAGAATGTTCAAGGTTTTGTTTTACTAAAAGTGTAAAAAACAAAAGATTCAGTTTCATTTCTGAAAAAACAGTAGCGCAGGAATTTATTTCAATGGTAACTAAAAATTACCAGAACTACCAGAAAGATTGATTACTACTTCAAGTGCTAACAACGCTTTTAAAAACTGAGGACGATAAGAATCATTAATCTGTTTACGAGAGCAAAAATAGGACAACTCGTTTTCGTTTAATATAAAAGTGAAAGTTTGAAACATTACCAAGTTTCAAACTTTATAACACATGATAGAGAATTCGAAAAAAATCCAAACCTAGCTATATATGCTTGTGGATTATAAAACAACAATTTATTTTCATTTATACAAGGCCAAGTGGCCAGAACGCTTTGACTTAGCACCTAAGGTTAGTTGGTTCGAGTCCCTCGTCCCACTAAGCAGGATTGCCCTTTCATGTATATGTCCTTTCACGTTTACACACCATTTATTGCCAGAAGAATAACTTAAGTGGTGAGTGGTGATGTAGTTTGAAATTGTTAAAATAGAAACGGCCAGCACAGATAACCATCGCAAAATTCATAATAAAGCAAATGGTTTCTAGATAACAATATATCTCAACCTAATAAATTAATAATGTGTCCTTAATATCCTAGAAACTTTAAAACAAGCTTAGTGTAAAAGTCTAGTCGGTTTTTCTCATATATTGTTTGCACGATCTATGAAAGAGGCAGATGCCGGAATTGTCTTCGTGCCGAAGACCATTGGCATCCAGTTCACTATTTTACATCGTCTCAAGTACTAAGCAACAATCGGCCCTAAGCACTAAATATAAATAATAGTTTATTTTTACTAGGATTCTTAAAAATTTGGTTGTTTATTATTTAGCCCAAAGTTAAAAAATGGGTTATTTATACTCTACCCATTATGAGTACAGAAACAGGTATTTTAGCGTCATTAGCAGTCAGGTTTATCGCTGAGTACTAAGGGCTCTTAATAACACAAATATGTATCAACACTTTCGAAAAACAGAACATATTTAGAAGAAATGACGAATGAGCAGCCCAAACATTTACTATATACATATCTTAAACCTCCCAGCCTTTTATCTCCACCAAATAGCTCTTGCACAAGCAATGTTATAAAAAGCTAGCCGAGTACCCGTGGCGCCAGTGCTCACTTGGGGTGCCAGCAATTGGTAGGGATGACAGTGAATGGTGGTTATAAGCGATTCGCAGCCTTGTGTATTAACCTCTGTTGGCCTGGCATGGCCGAGCGCGTTAAGGCGTGCACTCGTAATCCGAGGGTCGCGGGTTCGCGCCCGCATTGCGCTAAACATGCTCGCCCTTTCAGCCGTGGAGGCATTATTATATGACGGTCAATCCCACTATTTGTTGGTAAAAGAGTAGCTCAAGAGTGGCGGTGAGTGGTGATGATTAGCTGCCTTCCCTCTAGTCTTACACTGCTAAATTAGGGACGGCTAGTACAGATAGCCCTCGAGTAGCTTTGCGCGAAATTCCAAAACAAACAAATAATCTCTGTTGAATTTTTTATTTTTCTTGTTCAAAGACAAAAACATACCAAAAACTTCATAAGCGTCAAATCTGTGTGTGACCTCTTCATCTTCGTTTTGCTCCTCTACACTCAGTAAATCCAGCTGTTCAACTTTTTCTGTATATTCGAATGAAGAAAATTGGAATTCTTCATGATAGGAAACAGAGACAACAAGAGAAAATCGCGTCTCCTATTGCAAATCTACACGTACACAGAATAAAAGGTCGTAAAATTGGGGGTTGCACATTGCGTAATTAAAACGTTTTTTTCCAGTATTACACATATAAGCAAAATTTTTATTATACTATGATTACCAAAAAAAAACACCTAACACTGAAAAATATCATACAAAATCTGTCTAACAATACTTCATTTCTCCATTTACAAACCATAATAATCAAAGCGACTAATGCGTACGACACCTAGCTTCCTGATCTCTGGAACTTCTGGTTTTAGAATGATGGAGTGCCATTTTCATGACTCTAGATAAAAATAATAAAGATCAAAGTTTTGGCTAAATCTGGTTGTTTTTCTTTCGCAGACATTTCAAATTCAGGAATGCAACTATATTTCTGACCGTATACAATCATTCTTACATTATACTAAAAATAGTCCCTCCATATCTGTTTTATATTTTGACAACAAAACTGTCAAATGTAGTAAAAATATTGTTCTTTTTTTTATCAAGTTCAGGCTAATGATTGTTGACAACAATAGCAAATATCTTAATACGCTTTAAGAATAGTTTTTCATACCTCTAATGCTGAAATTCTTTCTATACTATTATGTTAAAACTGATTACTTAAACATCTAGATATCTTCCCCTGACAGCTGCAACTCGGATCTGACTTCGGAGTACAACCTCATTTTTTTAAATTAAATTTAAAATAATATACCATGCTATATTTGTTATGTATTGAAAAAATAAGCATTGAAAGAGTGGTAGAAAACGATTATACTATTTCTCAGTATCAAAGTCAGAATGCTTGAACGAAATGATCAGAGAGTTCAGGTTTTAATCAAGGTAAAATATAGAGCAAAGCTGCTTTATTTCAGAAAATACCGTTCTAAATAAACAATGTATGTGTTAACAATCTAAGAATTTTGAAAAAAAAATAATAAAGAAAATAATATAAACAAAATTACTGCTGCTCACTTAGTAGGACTCACAAACGGATAAAAAACTGTCAGTTTTCATTTACAAAGTATCTAAAACCACGGCAGCCAGTCCATTCAGACTATTAGAATGATGGTTCGAGTAACGTTTTTTTAACGACTACAGAAGAACATGCTTATAGAGAGATTTGAGATGATTAATATATTTATGTTTTTGAAGATAACTGGGCATTCTCACATTACATTAAAAAACATTAATTTTATAATGATTGGTAGGAACGATCCGTGAACACATTAAACATATATTTCCAGTCTGTTATTCTTCTTGTTATGAAAGTAAAGTATAACATAAGTAATGTGGGGATATGACAAAAAAGAATTATACAAATAGCAATTTATTTTATTTAGTGAATGAAGCACGTTTGACACCTGTATCGTGCACAATAAAGAATAAAATTATATTTCGTGAGTAATGAGTCCAAAAACAAACTTGGGAATAAATGGCTTTGTTAGAGTCAAAGAGTGGAGTGGAAAATGCTAAGCATAAGTATTGCAATATTATCTCACTTGAGGTTTGATTGTTTTATTAATTATTAGTATAATGTACATTAATTGTTTTTGTTTCAAATTAAGTACAAAGCTATACAATAGGATGTCTGTATTTTTTACACCACGTATATCGAAACCCGGTTCTATGTGGTTAATTTGTTTACATGAACTTGGTTATTTTTGCAGATGTAACACTTTCTAAGTAGGGATAAATTGCAATAAACTCATGCAATATGACATATTCGAATAAAATATCATCATTCACTAGAACTTGCTCAACGGGTATAGCGCTTAGCAACAAAACTCAATATGGGTTTTATAATTAAAAGTGAATAACGTTTCTCACATAACCGTACCAGTTCGTATGTTAGAACGCGAACATCTCTTTACTGTACTAGTTTGTATGTTAAAAATGTATTTCAGAACGGCTGGTATGAGCATTAGTACTTTTATTGATAAGTGTAAATACCCTTACCAGTCGTTCTGAGATACGTTTTTATTTCTAGTGGGTTTCTCGTTATCAATAGTTCGTATGTTAGTACCGAAACACATATTTATCGTACTAGTTGGTACGTTAATAGCTTCAAGTTCATTTGTAAAACTTTTATTTCTTAAACAGACTTTTTGAAAAAGTAGTGAGTGATGCGTACAGTTTTAAAACTCTACTTTCACATTGAAGAGCAAATTCTTTGTTGGTCACTAAAGAGTAAAGTATTTGTTGGTTATAAAATAGGAAAGTGTTTGTTGGTTATCGAAGAGTAAAGTATTTATTGGTTATTAAAGAGTAGAGTATTTGTTTGTTATTAAAGAATAAATTGTTTCTTGGTTATTAAAGAGTAAAGTATTTGTTGGTTATCAAAGAGTAAATTATTTGTTGGTTATTAAAAAGTAGAGTATTTGTTTATTATTAAAGAGTAAAGTATTTGTTGGTTATCAAAGAGTAAATTATTTGTTGGTTATTAAAAAGTAGAGTATTTGTTTGTTATTAAAGAATAAATTGTTTCTTGGTTATTAAAGAGTAAAGTGTTAATTGGTTATTAAAGAGTAAAGTGTTAATTGGTTATTAAAGAGTAAAGTATTTGTTGGTTATTAAAGAGTAAAGTGTTTATTGTTTATTAAATAGTAAAGTATTTGTTGGATTTTAAAGAGCAAAGTACTTGTTGGTTATCAAAGAATAAAAAAGTGTTTGTTGGTTATCAAAGAGTAAATTATTTTTGGTTATTAGAGTAAATTGTTTCTTGGTGATAAAGAGTAAAGTATTTGTTGGTTACTAAAGAGTAAAGTGTTTGTTGGTTATTGAAGATCAAGGTATTTGTTGGTTATCAAAGAGTAAAGTATTTGTTGGTTATTAAAGAATAAATTATTTGTTGGTTATTAAAAGAGTAAAGTATTTGTTGGTTATCAAAGAGTAAAGTATTTGTTGGTTATCAAAGAGTAAAGTATTTGTTGTTTTTTAATAACACTAAAACATTTCAGGAACTATTATTCTTCAAATATGGTAAATATCTAATGATTAATATGAAACTACAGCACCACACGTTAAGCATGACAGTTTCAACTGATGGTTCTCGTTTCGTGCTCACATGTCACAGACTCGAATTAAAGTATATTATACATGCTTCTTAATTCGTGTGGGGCTCGAAAAAACCAAGCTTCATTTACTGTTGTCCAAACTTTTTTTGGTATTTGTAGAAAATGATATTTGTCATTCGATCCACTGATTCATTTAAGAAAATATGGTTTAATTGAAATGCTTTCAACATACAATATATTCGACAACTGAAACACTACACTTGAAAAGTGTGGAGAAGTAGCTTGGTCACAATCATACATTACATATATGCATGCATCTATACAGTATCAGTATAATTAGATAGCCTTGTTTGGTTTGGTTTGAATTTCGCATAAAGCTACTCGAAAGTTATCTGCGCTAGCCGTCCCTAATTTAGCAGTGTAAGACTAGATGAAAGGCAGCTAGCCTTGACTATCCACCGCCAACTCTTGGGCTAATTTTACCAATCAATAGTGAGATTGGCCATAATATTATGACACCCCCTGCTGAAAGGGCGAATTTTTTTGGTGTGACGGAGATTACGAGTCGAGTGCCTTAACCACCTGGCTATGTCGGGCCATATTTAGATATTGAAAAGTAAAAGTAATAGAAAATATTCTATTACCCTTTTAGTACAACGAATTTCTTATGTATAAAAGTGTCATGAAATAGCAGTACTTTATATAAAACGTTATTTTCGTTCATTACTCCACGTTTCTGTAAGATAATACAATCACTCTTCAAATCAAATTTGCCCCCCAGTGGCTCAGCGGTATGTCTGCGGACTTACACGCTAAAATCCGGGTTTCGATACCCGTGGTGGGCATTGCACAGATAGCCCATTGTGTACCTTTGTGCTTAATTCAAAACAAACAAACAAATCAAATCAAATTTACAAGAACGTTTACGCAAAATACCTAGATTTATGAAACTGATTAAGAGATTCACTTGAGTGCGAGAGGGAATTTATGAAAATTTACTGAAGAAAAGGGAAATAATGAGTTTCTTTGTTTGTTTTTGCCACAAATCACCAGTACCTTTTTCTGCTTCAGAAGTGATTAAGGGAGGTAAAACTAGTTAAAAGATAGAAACACTGGAATTCAAAGATTAAGATATTTTCTTAAAGAGCTTAACACCCCCCTCCCCAGTGACACAGTGGTATGTCTGCGGACTTACACACTAAAAACCGGGTTTCGATACCCGTGATGGGCAGAGCACAGATAGCCCATTGAGTAGCTTTGTGCTTAATTCTAAACAAACAATAAAGCGCTTAACGTAGAGCACACTGAAGATCATAAATTAAAGTTTAGACGCTTAATAACCTCACTATTCACTTCTTAGATTTTTATTTTTTTATGAATTTCGTTTTTTACATGCTTATTTTGTTGATATTCAAGTATTCATGAAGGACAATATTGATTTATTCTGTGAGACCAAGTTAACCAAGTTATTGTTTTAATATTTGTATATATCAAAACAACTGCAGATGTTTTGTGATTACTGATTTTATAACATATCAATATTCCACACAGATTTATCTTTTATTTTCAGCGAAGAGTGCAAAAAAAAACTGTATTTTTCGTGTATATATGTAACTAACATTTAGAAAAAGATAATGAAATATTTAATAGTTACTGAAAAATATATTTTGTCAAGCAGTGCGCATTGTTTCTGGAAGTTATAAAATACATAAGCTACTGTTTTTAGGGTTATAGTATTTTATTAGTATTTATTTTTGCTTGTTTGTTCCTAACCGCAAAGCTACACAAAAGGCTATCTATGGTATGCGTCATAAGCCTCAGATTTACTGCTGAGCCATTGGGGGCATCGGTTTGGTGACACCCCAGAAACAACAAGGCTAATATCGACAAAACACTGTTTAGTAAAATAAACACAGATCAGAAAGCTGTGATTAATATAACAGAGTAGAGTGCATGTTCTGTATTTCAAGAAAATTGCCCTCATTGGCTCAGTGATAAGCCTGAAGGCTAATTAATGCTGAAACGCAAATTTCAATACACATGGTGGGCACAGTGCATACAGCTTACATATAGTTTAATAACAAAGAATACAACCACTCATGAGAGTTATGGAATTCCTTATTAAATGGTAATTCTTTTTTTTTACATACTAGCCTATAAAATATTTGTTTTTGTTTCTTTTAAAGTATTTAAAATACTTGTGAATAATTCCACATATGGGATGTTCCACATTTCATGTATTAAACACCTTAGCAAATCGACTATAATAATTATTTGAAGATTATAAAATATATTCTAATGTTTATGAAAGCAAACAATGGAAAACATTTGACATTCATTCCGTAGTAACTTAAAGATTTAAGAAATCATTGCGTAGTATCAAGGTCGTTCATGCTTAAAAATGGCGCTGAACATTAGAAGTTAAACTGAATAAAATAAACCATTCCTCAAAATTATCTGTTGTATGCATATATATATATCTTTAGAAACTCTCTATAGTAGTACGTCTGTGGTAGTTAATGTTTGTCTTTTTAGAGTAAAGCCACCTTCGGCTATCTGGTGCGTTTGCCACGAAGAATCGATTTCCGAATTTTAACATTGTAAGTGGTGTAGACTTAATGATGTCCCACCAGGGGACAGGTAGTTAATGAATGAATTGTTAACGAATTAATGTTCTTTGTTTTTATCGTCTACAATATATAGAACCGGTTTACAAACAGTGATATATATGAATAATGTACGTGTTAGGAATATATATAAATGCAGTGTGATATGTAAAGAGCTGTAGGCGTACTGCAGCACCTTCCGCTGACTTATAACACTAACAGTAGGGTTTCAATACTCGTGGATGGACACATTACAAAGAGCCAGTTCTCCACAATGGTCCTTGATTACAAACAACAAACATACTATAGTATATAATAGCAATAGAATAGATGGTCAAATCATTCCGCTCATACTATTTGTATTATTAATTATATAATTTTTATTATATAATATTATTAATTTTTAATAAAAATATAATGTATAAACACTGTTTTTTTTTGTAGAGGGAACATTAATACATGTACAATATTATGTATATAGAACACCAATGTGCTGTTCAGTAACCCTCAGTATATTACCTATGAAATACGTTGTTAAAAATTTAGCTCGGATCAATTATCACTCATTATCATTTGTTCAGTTTTAATAAAAGAGCAACTGCATAATAGCCAGAAAATTCACATTGAAAGAGGGAATGTTAAGACAAAATGTAAAAAAACCCCCATAAGAAACAAGATAGGGTAATGGCAAAAATTAATGGAAATAAAAAACAAAAGTTACGTTTAATTCATAATTTTTCTTGATTTTCGCTATCCTTTACTAACATACGTTTAAAACATTCATTTATTAATGTGCTGTCATATACACGAAAACTAGTTAATACCACTCAAAAAACAATGAATTTTTGTCTCTTTTGAAGCACACTTTAATGAAAGAAACCGAGTATAGATGTCTAAAAACACTAGAAAAGAAAACAAGACAACTTCTTATGAACTTCAGAGAAAAATAAAATAAAACTACCTCCTTATCAGACAAGAAAAACAAGATTATTTGATCGAAACTATAGCCTGAGCTAACACAAAAATTTTCAAGACGTTTTTAGACACCTTGAAGTTTAGAAGTCCATTAAACTAGGTTCTTGAAACTCTATACATAGCTTTTTCCCTCAATGTTTCATTTGAAATAATTCTGCTAGAAGAGAATTATGAAAAAACTACTCATGTACAAATGAACGTAAATGGGGAAAAGTTAATAAAACTTTGAAAAATTAATGACATTTTTTTCTTGTTGCAAGTGAGGAACCATAGAAACATTTGTTTTTAAAGAAATGTTGTGATCAACACTTCGTTTAAGAACTGTGTGTTATAATGAAGATCATGTTTGTATATTTTTACCTTGTAGTATATAGTTTCGTAAACCTTTAGATACATTTATACATAGTTTGAGAAAGCGTTCACAAAACTACATTCTGCGTTACTATTTTCACAGGTTAATAACTACGTTAAAAATAAAGTTTCCTTCATTCACCATTTCATATAACCTAGTTTACATGTATTAAACATCGTTAATTATGCGATGTAATTTTTGTAGAAATACTATAGGAGTTTCCACTCATTAAAGGAGTTTTGTTTGTTTGTTGAAAGTTAAGTACAAAGCTACACAATGGGATATCTGTTTCCAGTGTTCTAAGTTCGCGGTGATCCACTGTGTCACTAGGTCTCTGTTTGTTTGTTTGTTTTTTGTTCTGAATTTCACGCAAGGCTACACGAAGGCAATCTGCGCTATCCATTCTAGTTTAGAACTGCAAGACTAGAGAGAAGGCAGTTTGTTATCACTACCCACTGCCAACTCTTGGGCTACTCTTTTACCCAAGAATAGTGAGATTAATCGACACTTTATAACGCCCCCACGGCTGAAAGGGCGAACATGTTTGGTGCGACGGTGATTCGAACCCGCAACTCTCAGATCACGAGTTGATCGCCTTAACCACCTGGTCGTGACAAACCCATTGGGGCTCTGCGATCCTGTACTTTCATGACCTGTTTAATTATTAAACAGTTTGACAAAATACCTACAAGCAATTATAATGCACATATTTAGATATGCTATTTTTAAAGTATATTTATGTAAAATTGTAAAACCTTTCTTCTCTCACTTTTTGATTTTAATTATGTTGCTAAAGGAACATTTTATATAATTGATACTTAAAACACCCGATACTTGGTGAAACTCTATATTCACAGAATTGAAGTAACAACAAACAAAAAGAATTATATGCTTGATAAAACTTTAATTATTCGCGCCGTATAAAGGCATAATCAGGTATGGACTTTACTGAAGAAACCATGGTCGTGAGTAAAGGACATTTCTGTGAAACGTACAACTGTCTTTATTTTCACCTTCAATTCTGGAAATTTTTACGTTAATATTTTCATATAAAAACAGGCGGATTCCACACAGGGATAATAATTTTATACAGTATTATTTCGGTGCACCTAAGAAACATTGGACTTTTCAAAGTCTATGTTGGCTAATTCGATAGAATTAGTGTATAAGTGTACTAATTCTTAGTTTATTTGGAATACACATATGTACTAGTCAACATTTTATAGTAAGCGGTAAATTAAAGACTTACGAACCTGAAATCTCATGTTCGATTCTCAGCCTTCAACAGAGCGAAAATAGCCTATTATGCAACTTTGCGCTAAAAACAAAGAAAATAAACGCAAAAAATATATACGCTACAAAACAGCGATTTCGTCTTAGAGTTAAATTTCTAAAATTTAATATCCTCTTGCATAATAAACATATAGTTTTGTTATTATCTATTTAAGCCGTCTATTATACTGATGAAACGCTTCGGTATGTAGATTTTCATTTCTTTAGAAAAAAACATTACATTATATAAAAACCCAGGAACAAGTGAAATGTTATTATACGATCTTCAATCACTTCGTAAGTTTTTATGATACCTTCAAAAGTTTAAGTTGTTCTTTAATAACTAGCATTGCCATTGCAACAGCAATTCCCCGTTTGGAGAAAGATTGTAAACATACTCAAAGTAACAGTGGAAAAATAACGAACTGTAGAATATACTTGATAACAAGAATTAACCAAGAAGTACACAAAATAACGAAATAATGTGAATAAATATCAGAAATGTAAATGTACTTATGTTCGAAATAATCAGATTAAACTATAAAAATTAAAATTTAATAAAAATCATATGATTTTTCTGTTTTGTTAAGCAAACCTAAAAGTTTCATATACTGTTCTACTCAGTTGAAAATTTTAACTCCAACGTCTTCGTATACCCATATATTTCACATAACAGTAAAATTCATCTGATGTTCAAATACAGAAGAGAAAAATAACATCGTCTTTTGAAACTTTCATTTTAGAGTTTGCGAAAGAATATTGAATCAAATCAAAGATCTATCCTCACTATAGCGTAAATTCTTGTTGTTGTTTGTTCTAACCCACAAAATTACATAAAAGGCTATCGGGTATCGAAATCCCGTTTCTAGCAATATAAGTCTGCAGACATACCACTGTGCCATTGGGAGGGACTGACGTGAATTATGCTTAAGTAGTTGTCTTTAGATTTATTTGTTAGTTTTGAAATAAAAGAACAACAACACAGAATGAATTTATATAAAAATGACCCCCAAGGGTAGAGCGGTATCTTTACCGGTAGAGCTAGATCCGGGTTTTGGTGGTTTTTTGTTTCTTTAAAATTAAACACAAAACTACACAATAAAACATTTGTGCTCTGCCCTCCACGAGTACCGAAATTCGATTTTTAGCAATGTGATTCCTCAGACACATTTTTGTGCCATTGGAGGTAACTCGTTGAAGACAAACAACAAATAATCCTCTGGGTAGCATTGTGCTTAACTTCAAACAACAAAAGAACGCTATTTATTTATCGTTTTCATGTTATGTGCAAAAGTCAACATAATCGTTTGCGCTCTAAAGAGTATTCCTTTATTTGGATAAGAATTTTAATTATATTTTTTCCTTACCTTATCAGCATTATCATATAACGTGTTAATATGCTTTTTCTAAGGGTTTTTGACCTTAAGTAACTCTAACTGCTAAAGACGAATTTTACTTTCTTATTTCAAATATGATATATATATTTTAATTTTTTAGGTATATATTTATTTATTTTCCTATGAAACAAAAAATAGTATTATAAAAAATATGTCCTTTATCCTAAGTTTTAATTAATCACTTCATATTAATGTTGAAATAGCAATTTCACTTACTTATTTTTAAACTCCATATTTCTTTTTCGTGTATGTGGGGTAAAAATCCATTTACTGTTGTTTACTGTTTAAACTATCTTAAAGTGTCAACAATAATACAATTGGCGAAATAATACAAATTTCTAATTATTTTTGTATTTTTGGAGATGTATATAGGTAAATTGTAGTAAACCTGCACATAGAATATTATTATATACATATTGGGATTTAGCTTATAATCATTTTAGGAAGCTTACAACTGCAACACAGAGAAGGTAAATGAAATTTCCCGAGTACGCTTTGTTCTGTTTGGATTAAGTAAAATAGTACGCATGAATTGATGTTAATTCACCTACAATAAGATGTTAATATTCATGTAATATTCTCATCTTTTCCGGGGATATTTAGTCGTGAAGAAGAAATTCAATGTTTTGAAGAAACAATCATATCTTTATAAACATTTTGTTCGTTTTCGTATTATAAAGTGTGTGTGTGTGTGTTTCTTATAGCAAAGCCACCTGAGACTATTTGCTGAGTCCACCAGCAGGAATCAATACGCTGATTTTAGAGTGGTAAATTCGTAGACTTACCGCTGTACCAGCGGAATACCGAATTAGATGTTAAACGACCAAGTCATATTCATACATTTAATTACTATTTATGGTAAAATAATCATGGAAACAAAACATTTTCTACACACCTCAACAGATCCTAATCTGGCAAAAGATAAGCCCCAAAAAAGATGGTTATTTTTCTCCACTTGAGTGAAACATTGAAAGATCAATTCGATAAAAACTTCTTGTACGCATGTTGTATGAAACGTTACCTTATAATTTTCAATCATTTTTAATGTAAATATGTAATATTGAGCCCCTAACATTTAAAATACATATATTTTATCTTTTATTTGTCCAAAGTTTCAAAAAAATATTCTAAAAAGAGCTGTTCACGTTAGAAGTGCAATGTTTTAAAGGCAATAAGTCGTATAAACTGAACAGAACAAACTTAATACTTCGACTTTACTCTCACTATACCTTGCGAATTTAAAGTTGAGTGATGAAATGTATATTGAAAGACACATACTCTACTATTCTTCACAGATTCAGAATTGAAATTTTGCACTGTTTACACTCTAGGTTTAGTGTTTAATGTGATTCAGGTAGTTTAAAACTAAGCAACGTTTTTTTCTAATGTTAAATAATTTAATTCATCTAACTTTCTGAAATTCAAGAACTATTTTTCTATCAAATGTAGTTTGTTTATTTATTTTTGATTTTCGCACAAAGCTACACGAACGATATCTAAGCTGGCCGTCCTTACTTTAGGGAAGGCAGCTAGTCATCACCACCCACCGCCAACTCCTGCACTCTCTGAGATGTTGGAAATAATTAGAGATTGCTGAAGGTCACTTTTAAAAATGAATTTCATTTATCTGAAGACGTTTTAGAAACCACCTTCAACTCTCTTCGACTTTTATCAATTGCATTTATAAAATACAGAGTAATAAAATATTTTGTAAATATAAAATAACATAAGAATGGCAGTGCAGGATCGAGTGGTTATACAGCGTGTCAGATTGTGGATCACACTTCACATTATTAGCTCAAGTTTGGATACCCAATAAAAATGACAGTCAATCCTGTTATTCAGCTAAAAGAGCTAAACAAATTCCTTGTAGTGCCGAGTGCTTCTAGTTGGCTGCTTCTCCTGTTCATTAACTTAAAATTATGCTATATCTACCATTCTAGCTGCAAGTTACAATTATTTTCATACATTTTTATATTCGTTAAGTTTTATATCTTATATAATTAAACAGCAACGTTACTGTGCACCACCAACCAGTGAGTATAATGTTACAAGTGAAGTATATGAAAATAAGATATTTTATAAAGTATTAGAACATATTCTAACCAGTTTTTATATAAACTGTAAAGGTTATTATAGCTTTTCAATAAATGTCTTCATTATAAACTGTTATCATATGTACACACTTTGTTCTTTGACTTGCTGTATTTTTAAATAAATTAACATTTATAAATATTTTGGAGGCATCATTATTGGTAGTACTAATACTGAGTCTAAAAATATCGTAAACAGACTACAAATATTTCAGACGTGAAGAATAAATCATTAAAATACTCACTATAAATACCATATTACCCAGGATCTTGTTGCTCTATTTTAACTCATTGCGGAACATCCATATTACCCAGGATCTTGTTGCTCTATTTTAACTCATTGCGGAACATCCACAGAACACGTTTAACAAACTTATATGAGCTGATGTTACTGTGAAGAAGGCAGTTTTTTATTCATAAAATAAATTTAGCGAGACACAGAAACATAGACTAAATACATTTAATTGATGGTTTATATTTCGAGTATAGTCATTAAATTCAAAGTATTCAGTACAACATTAACTCTGCCCAGACCACCAAACGATGGGTCAAAATACGATGTACAAGATTTTCAAAGTAATTTAATACATTTGAAAAGCATCCTCTTTGCTTACAAAAAATGGCTGTATTAATGCTTTTAAAACTTTTTGATATAATATTAAAAAGACGTTGAATACATTAAAATTATTTTCAATACACAAATCGGCAATTTGCAATGCTATCACTACCGGTATCAACTCGCACTGAAATGAAGTATATCAAAACTACATTTTGACATTATTTGCTTTTGCGTAGGTCGCGTTACTAGAAGGTTTGTTTTAAATTTCGCCCAAAGCTATACAAAAACTCACTGCGCTAGCCGTCCCTAATTTAGCAGTGTAAGACTAGAGGAAAGGTAGTTAGTCATCACCACTCATCGCCAACTCTTAGGTTACTCTTTTACCAACGAATAGTGGGATTGACCGTCACATTATAACTCATCCACGGCTCAAAGGGCAAGGATGTTTGGCGCGACGGGGTGCGAACCCGCGACCCTCAGATTACGAGTCGAACGCCCTAGCCCACCTACCCATGCCGGACCTATTACTAGAAGTAAACGGATTGCTATTTGAAAATGTAATAACAGCCCTTTCAGACTTAAAATAATGACATAATTAAATGTCGCCTGGCCATGTCGAAACCATTTTTTGGTTTCATATAGATGTAAAGCACTCTATATGCTAATTCAAAATAAAACTATCAAATAACTCTAAACTGTGAGTGTTATTTACTCATTTAACCGTTTCGATTCAAAGCCAATGAGTTATCAGGTCTTTTAAACATGTTCGAACGAAAACGAACCATAATAAAAATTTACGAAAGAGAAAAGCTTAAATTATAAAATCACTGGCATTTTTTGTGTTGGTTAACTTCTTATCTTCGTATAAAGTAAGAGCTATATTTTACATGACTTCTAGAGTAACGGCGTTATGACCATTATATCTCAAATGTAAATATACACGTTGTTTATAAATCAATACTTCATTTTAAGGCTTCTTTTTCACAGTTTCTATCTTATAAATAAGGTAGTGAAGAAGCTATAAGGTAAATTATTCAGTGATAAAAATATATTTCTGAAATAAAAGTAAAAATTATCGTAGTGGAATGTTTATGGTAAAACAGCTACTGTCAATGTTCAACGATATCACTGAGACAAGTTTTTATTTGTTAATTTAAGAGCAACATGTACATCATGTATTATTTACATACGGTTTATTTGATACTATTTTCATAGCAGAAAGATCTTTGTTATGTAAAGATTTTAATCATGTACAGGTCTGTAACAACTGACCCCCCAGTGGCTCAGCGGTATGTCTGCGGACTTACACGCTAAAATCCGGGTTTCGATACCCGTGGTGGGCAGAGCACAGATAGCCCATTGTGTAGCTTTGTGCTTAATTCAAAATAACCAATAACTGTAACAACTGATACTCGCACATTTTTAAGACACAACATGATTGCACCTAACTTGTATTGTGATGATTTAAAGAAGAACATTTGGTGTCTATACGCTAAATAAATTTTGACCTATAATCGGTTTCAGAAGATTAATTTAAAAAAAATACAACCCAGGGAGAAAACTAAAACGATTATTGTGAAAACTGGCATAAAGGTTCTGCCTTAAATATACATGACTCCTATGGCATCTTACACTTTTTAGCTTTGTATGTGATATTCCATACACTTATGTATAATCTTTCTATTCGTGCTGTTTCTCTCCCCCAAGCTGCTCAGCGGTGTGTCCGACAGTTTAAAACGCTGAAAATCAGGTTTCGGTACCCGCTGTTAACACAACACAAATAAATCATTATGTAGTTTTACGGGTAATAACAAACAAACATTTTGTGGTGATTTCAGTGTAATGTAAAACTAATTGTGGTTGGATGTTTATTTTTACAGTGAATGTTTTCTATACTGTGAACATTTTGCTTATGGGAAAATTTCAGACTTTGTTGTTTTCTTTTTTATTCAGAACAAAAAAAAAGCTAACAACACAAAAGATTTCCGTTAATAAAATATTGTCACTACTTTACATACGTTTACCGAATGGCATTATATAGTGTGAGAAATATCGTATTTTTGTTTACAAAAATTAATAGAACACTCCTAGACTCCCCATAACTACTTCTTTACTGAATACATTGAGGCCCAGCACGGGCAGGTAGGATAAGGCATTCGATTCGTAATCTGAGGGTCGTGGGTTCGAATCCTCTTCACACTAAACATACTCGCCGTTTCATCCGTGAGGGCGTTATAATGTAATGATCAATACCATTATTCGTTGGGAAAAGAATAACCCAAGAGTTGATGGTTAGTGGCGATGACTAGTTGTCTTCCCTCTAGCCCTACACTGATAAATTAGGGACGGCTAGCGTAAATAGCCTTTGTGTAGCTTTGCGCGAAATTCCAAAACAAACAAATACTACATATTCTTGTATAAAATTTATGCAACCACAAGTTAATATCATTTTTTTTTATTTTAATCCCAAAACATATTTTAAAATGTGCCCCGATCTAACGTAATCAGTCAAACCTTATCCTGAAGTGATGAAAAAAGAAAAAAAAAATAACTAAGGTAAACTTATAAGTAATAAAGAGAATAGATAACTTTTATATACTCTTGTTGTTATTAATTTAAGCATTCTTATCACAATTTTTCATGTACACACAAATTTTTAGATGTTTTAAACATAGTTTGCATATTTGATTGACTTTTGTTCTTACAGACAGGCAACAAGACGGAATGATGAGTGTATCAATAACCAAGGTGGGTTTGTTCGGAATCTTGCTTAAACCCGTACGAGGGTTATCTGCACTAGTCCTCCCTAGTTTAGCGGCGAAAGACTAGAGGGAAGGTAGTTAGTTATTAACATCCAAAGCCAACTCTTGGATTAATCTGTTACAAATGAACAGTGGAATTGCCCGTTATATGATAACGCCACCATGGTTAAAAATGCGACAATATTCGAACCCGCGACCTACAAATTTGGAGTTGGGTGCCCTAACCACCAGGGAATCAGCAAATTAATTCCGAGCTTCTTTATTCCAGAATGTTCTGATTTTTTGCTGTTCCATGCAAGAAATCTGATAATAAGGACATTGATGCTTAAAGGGTTATTTGCAACCTTTTACTCGTCTTTACTGGTTTCTTCATCACAATTCTTTCTCCCTAGTGTCTGTTGGACTCTAGAGTGTTATGATGACCGGGTAAAATTAAAATTGTTTTCTTATATAGATCTGAAAAAATCATTTTAATCTATCATGTTTATAAACTATATAAAGGTAAACATATTTTTACTGAGCAAAACGTGGAGGAAACTGAGGTAAGACGGTTCCCTTCGGTAGGAGCCCGACATGGCCAGATGGTTAAGGCACTTGACTCGTAATCTAAATGTCGCAGGTTCGAATCCCCGTCACACCAAACATGCTCTTCCTTCTAGCCGTGGGGGCGTTATATTCGTCGGTAAAAGAGTAGCTCAAGAGTTGGCGGTAGGTGATGATGACTAGTTGCCTTCTCTCGAAGTCTTACATTGCTAAATTAGGGGCGGCTAGAGGAGGTAGCCCTCGTGTCGCTTTACGCGAAATTCGAAACAAACAAACCAAACTGTTAGGTAGAAAACTGCTCTTGTACAACATCAATTATGACGTGTTTCAGTGAACGCTGAATTATATTTAACTACTGTTTCCTTGACAACTTGCATAAACGTACACGTGTACGAGCAAGAATGTTAACGATCAAACTGCGACGTGGTTTTTTCTTATTCAACAGTTTTGATATAAGGTAAATACTTTCAATTTTCATATTTATAAAAAAAATATTTAAAGAACTTCACTTAGTTGATTTCAAACAGTAAAGAATTATAAATAATTCAAGTTTGCGTTTATTTTAATTCTATTTTTATGCGTGATTGATTTATGATAAGTAATTTAAAATAAAACCAGCTTGCAGGGCCAACTTAATGTACACCAATGACGAAGATTTCCGTCTTAGGATCTGGTCGCAATGTACTCAAGTTTCTTTTGCAACAATGTTTAAGATAATGCACAACTTGCTCATGGTGGACGCATTTCCGATTCAAGCATTTATTTTAAATTGCAGAAATATAGGAACCATTTTGGAAATTCGCTTTGTCAAACTGTATAAATATAGTGACCCATAAAAACGTTCATTTTTTGTTTTAACTAGAAATAACCGTTTCTTGGTATTCATCTTAATTTGTTTAAAACCGGTTTCACGGATAACATGGCTATCTTAATCAAACCAATGTTGTTTAGTTCCTCATTATTTAATTAGAGATATTTTGTCCAAATGATTATGTACACTTTTGTCTGTATTAAGATATTTAATTTTCTTTTTTATTTAAAACTGATATCTAAATGTATCTAATTGTAAGTCAAAAAACCTATAGAGCATATTGAAAAGAAAATAAGTCGTCCATTTTTATTTTGCTAATTTAAAATTGTTTCTGTCTTAGATCGTGTAATGAATGGGTACAGAATGCTGATAAAGCCAGATTTTCAGTGAATACTATATGTTTGGAGTCTTCCGCGTTCATAGCTTTTCAGTTAAACTTTACAATCACGTGAAAGTAATTTACTTACTAAGTTAATTGGTTTAGTCAGCGGAGTCCAACAGCCTTAAATAATCGCCATAATTGTGGAGAATGCGTTATCATTATAGCCACATAATAAAAAACAACTTTGTTTTCAAAAAGTTCATAAAAGCTTCAAAAATGTTTATACACGAACAATAGAAAGTAAGAAAATGGGACAAATTTTCCACAAAAAGGCCTTACATGACCAGGTGGTTAAGGCGCTCGAGAGTCGCGGGTTGGAATCTCCATCACACCAAGTATGCTAGCTCTTTTAGCCTTTAGGGCATTATAATGTTTAGGCTCTTCTGTTTACCTTTTGAATAGATATATTGTAAGTACGAATTAGCAGTCAAAGTTATACAGTATTAATATTTTCCTCAAGTGCATATGACAAAGTACATTATCATGAAGATAAATATGCTCTCCAACTATTAAAATTATAATTACAGCCAGGTGGCTTAGTTGATAATTTGTTAACATTCATTTTATATTTAAAATACGAGTGATTACGTTGAATAAATAGACTACAACATCTGTTAACAAGTAACTCATTTGGTTATATTTTTTATTGATCCAGTCGCCTCCAGTCCGTGTTTCCTACAAATCATTGCAAAGATGTTTAAAAAAAAAGTAATCATAATATAATGTTTTACAGACGTTTCAATTAATTCAGGTATTTACTTATTTGAATGAAACAAATGATCGAGAGAGAGAGACACACACGGAATGTTTCTCTCTCACTTGTGAGCTAAAGACTTTCTGTTAACGATCAATGTGTCACTTAAAGACTACCAAAATAATCAAACACTTCAAAAACACGCCAGTTCAGAAATTTATGTCTGAATTAAAGTTTGTGTTCAGTTTTTAATTAACTACAACGATTCGTAGAAAACAAATACTCAGGAATTATCTCTCAAATGACTTGTTGAAGCTAAACATTATTAATATTTGTTAATCTCTTTTCTTCAGTCCATGTGATGTCTTCTTTTTCTTTTCTAGTCTATACTAAGGCAGTTTTTGATAATCTAAAGAATTTTCTCAGGGCAGGAAACGACTTTTTTTTTTTTTTTAGTTGACAATGTTTCAATCTCAGACTGTATGCTGTGACCCTCTGCAGCATAGAGGATTCGTCAGATATCCAAAATTGTACTTAAACGTCGAGTGAAAAGGGTATGTGATACCAGTATGGACAAATACTCGAAGAAGACCTCCGAGAAGACCAAAATGTCATCAAGAGAATAGAAAACTTCCCATTCGTAGAATGTTCCCAAGATATATGATACATTTCTTTTAACCTTCACTTGTCTAGTTCCTTAAAAAAAGTAATAGGACATATCACATATCGTATACTATAATTAAGTGAAAATAGTAGATTAGAGTGAGTGAATTTATTTATTCTTTTGTGAAAACAAATAAAATGTAAAATTTCATTGTGCAGACTAACCTTATAGTGACATTCAAAATATATGGTGTGTGATCTTCGCATATTCTGTCAACAAGAGCGATTATAACTGATGTCTAACATTTTTCCCAAGCAACTACAATATTTTGCGAAAAACAAATATAAGAAAACGTCTCTTCGTGAATCTCATTATGATTCCAGACTTGCAATGCGAAACATATGAGGTATGATTCTGCGCCGTGAACAAACTGGAAACAGCCTGTTATTTAGTTTTTTGCTACCAACAGGAATACCACAAAAACATCGTCAATAGAAAGTTTTACATGAAAATGTATTAATGTTGTTATAATTATCAATGTGATTTTAATAACAAACAAATGTCGGCTCATATATTATGGCTCCAACAAATTCATTTGCAACACATGGTCAGTTTTCGTACATACACCTAGGATCGAATAATTTTTAAATTCATGATATTAAAAATATCTCAGCATGAAAATAACCAATCTCACATTAAGATACTGAGAGCTCCTTTAATTTTGAAGGCAGTTATTTAGATTTATTCCATAAAAAGGATAAACTGAATATAATTTCGAATGCGTCAATTTTAATGCTCATATAACATACGTTGAGACCCCAATTACTTACGTTTTCCAAGGTTTCGTTTGATATTTAAATTTATTTTATAAGTGTTATTATAGCTAAGAGTTTTTGTTTCTCTTCCTTTATTCTTAAAATATTGTGACTTGTTACTCAGTGATATAAAAATTACACAAACAAATTAAGTTTTTTTTTTATTAATTCTGTCCTCTAAATTGAAATTTGGTTTGTAGTAGAAAAAATTTATGCCCCCATTTTGTTGTAAAACATTTACTTCACGTTATCAGAATTTTAGGATTAAAGTTTAATGCCTTATTCTATATTGTCTACAATGGTAAGTTTTCTTTATACGTAAAATGATTTAAAACAAACCAAAGGAAGCGCACGTCCATAACCCCTAACAAGACATTTCCACATGTTTCACATTAATTAAATCATTAATTCTGGGCAAGCAAGAGGATGAATGTATGATGAGCTTCAAAATAACCGTGGTATTCACTCGTTAACTGGATTACAAGGAAAGTATACAGTGCGTGTGTTCTGTTTTTCATCTTCTTTATTTGTTACCTTTCTTTTTTAAACAGAGTGTTCGAACTAGAATGAAAGAATTAAAATTTTATAAAGAAAAAAAATTCAAATCGACGACCAAGCTGAGATATTGTTAATGGAAAGATATTATACGATAAAACAAAAACAGGTTCCCTAGATCTGAGACGTTGCAACTTTGTATCTCATTAGGAGGATAGAAATATTTGAAAACCTAATATCTTTTTTCAGCTCAAGTGTACGTACTTAATAAGGTTTATTTGCAAACCAAATTAGTTGTACAATCAATGCTTAATAAGTTCTGTATATTAGAAGACGACAAAGCACAACGACACTTAAATATCATATAGGAAGCCTCGTAATTCATTAAGAATGACATAAATTAATTCTTTTCTTAATACTTTTGAGTCAAATTTCAAAATTTAATTTATTACAATAAGATAAATGTAAATTAGGTAGAATATGTTGGCAAAGTATTTAAAAAAAACGTCAATATTTTGACAGAAACGTTTGAACCGATCATATACACTAGCATATATAAAATATATTATGTACTTACAAACCCTGAACTCAAGATAACTATTAACATAAAAATGCTCATACCTTATTTCATGTTCATATAATTATCAAAGCACTTAAACAAAAGAAATATAATTTAATGACCAAGTCAGTATTAATATAACTATATAAACGTAAGATGAAATAAAAACGAACACTAAGAAGGGGTTATTGTACCTTATATTGGAAAGATTTCGTTATTGACATCCATAAAATTCTACAACTTCTGCATATCCTTTTTGGAAAATAGTTATGGCAAAATGGCTGCTATGTAAATAGGTACAGAAAAATTTATCTAAAAATTACAAGAAGCGTAAAGATTGATCTTTTCCTTCATAAAGACATTTCAGTTTTTAATGTCCCACAGTTCTTCTTTTTAATATGTGAATAAAATCCGAGCATTTTAAAGTATACATAACAGAAGACCTTAATGAAGTGTTTAGATAATTTCAGAGGGTTTACCTCTGAGCAAAGAACGAATGGGATATGTGGTTTAACGCACCTTGAATTCTTAGACTGTAATGTATATAAATGCTTTCTTGAGCAATTGTTGAATTTTTAAATAGTCCAGCTATTCTGATTGTTAAAAACACATGTGTACTTTAAATCTGCTTAAGGTTAAGCTGAATATTTCTCAATCGAATCTTTGATATATATATATATATATACATACACATTTGTATATACTGCTTATTGGTATACCTTAAAAAGTTTATCCCCATTTTAAATATTACATTAGTTTCTCATAGAAACAATTATAGACTCTTTCTTTAATTGCCATGTTTGCAAGTTTCAAATCAAGACGTAAAGTTATGATTATTATGCACAGTAAGTACAATTGAAAGTAACAAAATAAGCTATACATGTATTAAGTTTCAAAACTACAGACTAACTGCTATAACAAACGCAATTCATCTGATAGATTGATTGTTAATATACTAGGTTCACATAACCACTATTTAGATACATTGTTATTAGATACATGTAATATAATATCTCACTTTCTCTTAACACTGCCTCATTATACGGATATAATTAACGAAACAACAGAGGGTGGAGTTTAAAACCTTAAAATGTGCCACAAGAGAAATTAACAGAAATCGCAGCAACACTATTGAAGATTTCATTAATGTTTTTGAAGCTTAAACAATACTTTTATTTTACGCTAATGAATACTCACTGCTTAAATCAAGCTGATATTTCGATATTGGTAAAATTAAGTAAACGTGAAACAATGACATCTGTAAGTAAGCACAGTGCACGCTACTCTAATGAATAGTAATAAAATTAATTTAGAATTGAACGTTATCACATAATATTTAAATATATTTTCTATCAAAAACCAGCTTCAGTCATTTAAAAAACGTTTCATTTATCTTTTATTTACGAAAATTACAATCTATAAACACTCCAGTAAACTGCAGAATTATTTAAAACAGAAAAATTTATAAACACTTACTTCTAAGCTAACGTTTCTGCAGACCAAAAGCACAAAAGCTCCTCAAGAGCTGAATTAGAAGACTAAGAAAGTGTGAGGTCTAAAGGAATTGCAGTCAATCCTATTTTTTTAGTAATATTTCTTACAAAATAATCCTTTCATTTAATGTGAATGAAAATAACAGATATATCAGGCTTCATCGAATATGGCTCTTTGGGTAAGAGGGTTCTTTTTCACTACTATATCCTTCTTTGTGAGTGGGTGTTGCTTTGAGCTGGTTTAGGGAGTGATTTCCTCAACCAATCTCTGCTTCAAATGTTTTACAGTTTTGCTTTAGTTAAATATAGGTTAACTATAATTGGTAACTTGCAAAAAATACAAAGGATTGAGTAATTTATATTAAATCAAACTTGAGTATTCCAATCTGTAATTATATAATAACCACCCCTAGCATAAAGTCACTGCAGAATGGCATATATCAAAACTACATTTTAACTTTGTCTAGCGTTGTGTAAGTACTGTGATGCAATCGAAAATTCATTGTTTCGAGGAAAAGTATATAAGAGCTCTTTTAAACCCAAAATATGTATTCATATTTATAAGGTTTATAAGACAAGTATATTACCTTTGCTTAACCCAATTGGCAAACAAGAGAATATGCATCATTTGGGGCAGAAGGATAATCCAGAAAGAGATCTGCAACAAGTCGTAATCTAGTGATGATAAGCAAAGTTTGGAGTCTTGCAACAGGTGAATATCGACGAACACAAAGATCAGTGAGAAAAGCAATGCGCATGTCCTAGGCAAACAGTATGTGACACAATGAAGAAGAATCACCGCCTGACCTGAAAAAATAATATAAGTCACGTGTACATAACTTTCTTTCACAATATATAAGTTTAACTGTCGCAAACGTCAGGCAGCTGAAGAAAGAAACGGATATTCATGCCATTTCATACAGGAAATGCTGGTCAAGCCGCGAGATGAATAGCTATGGATTGCTAAGCGATTGAACTACTTAAATGGGCACTAGGAACCCATTGTCCTCATACATTTAATATCAGCTTCAATTTTGAAAATTTTATATTATTACCATTCCTCATCTGCTCTTCATTCTTAGCTCAACTAGGTATCAAAAAATTATCATTGATTATATCATTACTACATTTGGTTAAAACACATTGTGTACCAGTTGATGAAGTTTCTTACAAAGATATCTCTTTTATGCGAATAAGCAATCATCTAAGCAAATAAAATACGAAATGTTTTGACGAAAAATGATATTTTGTTATTGAATATCGCATTTTAGAAACAGAAAATATTTTTGGTCACACAATGGTACATGAAACTTTAAAACTTTTTGATAGTTAGTATAATAAATATCTTAATTATATTGCTATCAATGAAATTACTGTCAAACTCATTAATTTTCAAGAACTATTTCGTCATGTAAGATAGAGAACAGCTCACACTCCTGCAGGCATTGATTAATAAGCACTTTTAGCAAATTCATACAGTCCTCTCAATTTAGAACTTCTGTACGAGAGTAGGTAACTCACCACCAGCAACAAAAGCTTACTTCACTATACTTGATCGAATCTAGGAAGAAACTTAAGTTAATATTTCGTGCAGTTCTACCGATTAAACTAATTTGATTAAAGATTCAAATATTTTATCATAAGTAAAAAAAAAAATTAATTAAATCAAACAATACAAAATGTGAAAAGAAACTGTAAAATAAGTACATCTAGCCTTGCGTTGTAAGTTTACAGCATGTTATGCTCTATTTACATTTCATCTCTACACACGCGGTGTGAATAGATAGTGCTTATGAATTGTACAGCTCTTCCATTCTCCCATAGGCCTGACATGGTCAGGTGACTCGACTCATAATCTGAGGATTGCAAGTACAATTCCCCATCGCATCAAACATGCTCGCCCTGCAGCCGAAGAAGCGTTATAACGTGACGATCAATCCCACTATTCGTTGGTAAAAGAGTGGCCCAAGTTGGTGGTGATTAGTTCCCTTCTCTCTTGTCTTACACTGCTAAATTAGGGACGTCTGGCGCAGATAGCCCTCCTGTAGCTTTGCGCGAAGTACAAAAACGAACAAATCATTCTCCCAGTTTTGAGCTATGTATAAAAAAATAAACTTAACATAACTACATTACATTTTACACATTCCGAAATACTTTGACATATGGAGCTTATGTACTTAAATAACTGATACAAACTATCATGTTTCTCATAAAGATCGTACAATAACGCAGGTTTGAAATCCAGAATGATCAGTGAAAAATAAAATGAGGGCTTTTTTTTTTCGAATATTCCGCATATTTACTTTTTCATTGAGAAGTCATCTTAGAAGAGAAATATAATTTTCCTTATGAGATAATTAATGTTCGAAATGGTAACAAAAAGTTGCTGTACTCTTATTAATATCTCGGGGAAAAATAAAACAAAGCAGAGGAAACTTTTTGGAATAAAATCATTTCTGGATTTTTATAAACAGTGAAAGACCGAATATGAGATATTTTCATCATTTAATTAATACCACCAAAAGTAACAAATCCATCCAACATATACTGAAACTTTTTTTATCTTTTAAGCAAAATATATTTAATGGATATATTTGTTTGTTTTTTTAATTTTGCGCAAAGCTAAACGAGGGTTCTCAACACTAACCGTCCATAATTTAGTAGTGTAGGCCTAGAGCGAAGGCAGCTAGTTACCAATACTCACCGCTAGCTTTGAGGCCGCTCTTTTACCAACGAATAGTGGAATTGACCATCATATTATTGGGGGCTGCGGACCTTAAGTATGTAAAGCTCGAGATGTGATATTGCTGAGCAGAACATACTCCACACGTTCGTTTGTGGGTGTGTTATGAAAGTAATAGTCAATACCATTGTTTGGTTTACTGAGCCAAATAAAGCCACTGCGACTGGCTACCCTCTCTATGTTCAATACTTCTGAATCATCAATATTTAAGATGGTTTCAGTTGATTCTTCAGAATTCCTGTGTGACAGTTGTTGTCTAAAGATATATGAGGTTTTACTTTGCTTTTTTGTGTGGTCATTAATATGCGATTTTGTGGTTTTTGTCTTTAATATCGTTCTAGATAAGAAGTTAATGACAATTCCAACTCCTTTCTTATGTATCATATAAACTTAAATAATTTTTACTTATTGTAATATGCTGAACGTTCTTTTTTGTTGTTAATTAATCAAACCTGATAGTGTTTCATGTCGTTTCCTCTTCAGGCTTTACGACTATCTTTACGACGGTTTGCCTGAAATTTCTTCTTCGTGAACAGCATGAAAAACGCATCTAATAATGCTGAAAGGTTCCGGATACAGCCTTGAAACCAAATACCGCCACAGATCGTTTACTTTCAGGACCAATCCTTTCATCCTTTTCTTTTCTATTTGTTTTATTACCTCCAATGTATACACTCAGCTTAATATTTGATATTGTTCACATATCATATAACAAAAATACGTATAAAGTAAACTATTATATAAGAATCATTTTTCCACGTATTGGATCTCAGCCGAATGGAAAATGTATTCAATACTAAGGAAATACTGATAAATAACTTTCGAACTTGTGATAATTCCTGTTTGCTTTCATTCAGTGCTATAACATTAAATATGAAACATTTTAAGCATGTGTAGTGTGAAAAAGAAAGCGACTGCGCTCATCTTAGTAAACTGATTGATGGTAGTCGACGTTCTAGTCCATCCACTGAGATGAAAAGAGCCTCTTTTTCACATAACGCATACTTAAGAATGTTTCATGTTTAGATGTTTCTTCTGATTTATCATTGTTTATTATTCTAATAGATTTAAAAGTGCTGACGCTATAGATTAGCTATTTGGTTTTAATAGATAACAGTTTATTATCATTACAAATCCTCATAGAGAATAATCAATAATATATTTTTCATTATGATGAGCTTAAAAACGATATAGCTGTTCTGATGATTATATATAAGTAGGGTTCTCTTTAATATTTGTAATTCTAAACATGTAATATTTTTATCATAATGTTTAACAGCTATCTTTTTTGTTTAATGAAATGCCTTTACCTAAAAAGACTGAGCTGAATACTAAAACCGAAGCAAAACTTACACTATAAATTGTACTTCCGTTTTGTGACGGCTAACGTAAGATACTCCTGTCAATACAGTTTTTGGAGATATTCAACATAGTCTTGTTGCTCAATACATAGAATGTATTTCATGTACACTTCTTTTGTACATAAAGGATACCTGTCACTTTTTTAATATCATAGAATATTTTAGTACTAACGGACAGCTGCCACTTAACAACCTAGGCCTGGCATGGCCGAGCGCGTTAAGGCGTGCGCTCGCAATCCGAGGGTCGCGGGTTCGCGCCCGCGTCGCGCTGAACATGCTCGCCCTCCCAGCCGTGGGGGTGTATAATGTGACGGTCAATCCCACTATTCGTTGGTAAAAGAGTAGCCCAAGAGTTGGCGGTGGGTGGTGATGACTAGCTGCCTTCCCTCTAGTCTTACACTTCTAAATTAGGGACAGCTAGCACAGATAGCCCTCGAGTAGCTTTGTGCGAAATTCCAAAACAAACAAACTTAACAACCTTCTTTAATGATGGATGATTTTTCCCTCTACACCAATATTCCGCATGATGAGAGACTATGAATTCTAAAGTCCTCATTAAACTTTCCTATCCCATCAGAATCTCAAACAATAACTGATCTTGTCATCCTGGTTTTAACACTGAACAACTTTGAATCCAATAACGAACACAACTTTCAAATTAACGGTACTGCAATGAGTACCAAAACAGCTTCCAATTATGTCAGAATTTTTCAGAGTCATTTTAAAAACCACATTTTATACCAAAACTTTGTAAAACCTCATACATTAAAACACTATATAGGCCACATATTTTTATTTGGATGTCGAGTCTTGAACCACTTACAATTTATCTCACATGTAAATTCCTTTATTAAAACAATGAAGTTTACCTTTGATTACTCGCCTACACGTGTATTTTTTTTCACAAAACTCTGTGTGAAAGAACTGAATTTTACACACTGACTTGTACAAAAACCTATAGGCATACACAACACTTTTACTATAAAAGTTCTCACGCCTTTTATACTAAATGAAACATTATTCACAGTCAAGCCTTTAGAATAAAGAAAATATGCTCATATGAAACAGAATACAGAAAACGCACCAAGAATTTAATACAAACCTTGTTACAAAGAGAATATAAAGATACCGATATCAACAAACAAACTGAAAAGGCTAAAAACATTTTCATCTCCTACAACAAAACGATCGCTCTTAACAGATATATCCTGAAGTTGCCATCGTCTTCTTCCGAAAAAGTAAAACTCTGTGTGTGTGTTTTTCGTATAGCAAAGCCACAAAGGGCTATCTGCTCATTTTAGCGTTGTAAATCCAGAGACATACCGCTGTACTAGCGGGGGGCCGTGAAACCCTAAAAGACAACCTTGTTCACACAAAAGTTATTTACATCTCTCCAAAAAAAATGGTTGACATCCATACAATAAAGCTTGTCATCAAATTGTAAGTTTATAAAAACTACTGATTCATTTTCTGACAAGCGCAACCAAAAACATTTTAAAATATTCAAAGAAATCACTTGTGTGTGATAAGACATCATTTACCTTATACAGTGTAAAAATGCCATCACTAATATGTAGAACGTATAAAAACAACTGTTAGAGAATGTTTCAACAACTATAAATATTTTATTAACATCGAAAAAGATCTCACCGTTGCTTAACACTTTATCCAACTAGATCATTCCATCTTGATGGCACTGAAACATGATTCAAAATTAAAGCAGAGAACGAATCTTATTGAATCGCTAATCTGAGCACGATTCAACCTTATGAAATCAGCATAGATCCTGGAATCAGTCATCTACAATCATTTGTGTCATCTCTATTAGAAAATTATTTTTTATTCTTTTCTTATTTCTTTCATCTAAAGTAAGCCCTTACTCTCCTAAACCTTACTGCTTATTTTAGATAATTTTCCGAACCTGTTTCTATAAATTCATTAGTATAACATCCCTTTTTCAATAATCAATCTCCACGTGTCACATATACACGAGTATATGTTTAACGAATAATAAAGCATAATATCCCTAACACCTTCATTCATAGCACATTCGTCGTCAGTTACATTTCACCAGAAATGAGAAACTTTTAACAGTACTAAACATTTCCAGAAAAATCGAATGGTCTTCATGACGTCACTCAATTCTCTTTATATTGTACTTATTCGACCACGTAAAAATGTGTACTTGTCCTAGCAAGTTTTTGTTTTCAGTTACGAGTTTCCATTAGACAGCTATAGAAATAATTGGGGTAATGGAACAATTTTATCAGTACATTGATTCCAATGTGAATCATCAGATGCTCTTTAAACTTCATAGAGGAGTGCAAGTATGACATACTCGAATAACTTATAATATTATAACCCATTCTGATGCATACATGTATGATATGTTTTACGAGTTAAGATTACACTTCCAACTGATTCTGTGGTAAAAGTAATTTGTGGAGTGTACAGTTTTCTACTCAAAGAAAGCAAGATTTGCCTATTTGTACCAGTATCTTTCCCAGGTTGTGACTACAGGGACACAACTAATAGATTTTCAAATAATTTATTGTTGGTGACACACCATAACTCGCGTTACTTTAACTACTACATAAACGATGAAAATATATTGTTGCAAATGTATCTGAGGTTATTGGTTGAAATTTATGCAGAGAATCTGAGTATAAAGTACAAAAGGACACAAAATATTGCTGATGCAGTTATTTCATGTATCTGATATATCAGACAATTGTCTAGAAAATGAACATTTCTCACCACGATATATATATGTATAACTTACAAAGTAACAAACAAGCAAGCTTCATTGGAACACATCACTGAAATGGTGAAGAACGGAATAATAGAACCGTCTAAGAGTGATTCATCATTGTCAGTTGGAAATTAAATGAAAAAAAGTACGACAAGGTTTTATGTTAAAATTAGGCGGGAGATTGCAAGACAATGCATTTATAAATCTTTTTGTATCCGGATATACATGAAAGATCTCATTCTTTGAAAGAGTTAAATATTGTACCTAGCTAAAGACCTGTAGATTAGATTAAACCTAGATGATCGCTTTACACTAAAAGGTTTATACAAGTACGTCTTACTCCATTTTGATCTGTGTGACTGTAGACTGTATGAAGTGGACATACTGTTTTGTTTTTATACATGCTACTGTAGACTGTATAAAGTGGACATACTGTTTTGTTTTATACACTGATAACACTTTATTAATTATTTTGTTTGTTTGTTTGTTTGTTTTAAATTTAGCGCAAAACAGCAAGAGAGCTATCTACATTAGCCCTCCTAATTTAGCTGTGTAAGACTAGAAAAAAGGCAGCTATTCATTGCCACTCACCGCTAACTCTTGGACTACTTTTTTACCTACTAATAGTGGGACTGAGCGTTACATTATAATACCAACACAGCTGAAATGGTGAACATGTTTGTTATGACGAGGATACGAACTCGCGACCCTCAATTGTATTAACTGGCTGAGAGACAAAAATTGTAATCCCGCATTTAAGATAAACTGGCCTGAAATTTAAACTAGAAACATCTCTTTACGTTCAAACACATGTCGTGTTTCCGAAACACACAGCAAATAGAAATGATAGGCTTATCGTAATCTATGAATGGAAAAGAAGACAGGCGCTTTCATTGCTTTTCTATTGTTAATTCTTCCTCATAGCTGAATCATCTTCTGTGTTAAACAATTTTCATTTCAATTTCGATGGACTCAGAACTGATTAAAAAGAGATATATGTTTATTCTGAATATAGATGCTAGTTTCAGTAATAGTGTAGTTATATTGTCTTTAAGTATAAAATGGCGTAAAGTTTATAACAAAAGGTTGAGGCTAAATTCCACTAAACTCCAATACTATATGACAAAAGGGAGTTGCTTCCAGTTGTAGTCTTTTCCAAGCATTTCTACCGTTATTGTTTCTATGTCGAGACTGTAATGTCAGAGCATATGGTGCAACAAAAAATAATGACTCGCGAACTTAAAAAACCTGAAAAAAATGATGCAAAAATGCAAGTGTACTGAAATAATGTGGACACAGTGGAAATGTAAAATGATTGCCTTGGTGATAGAAGAGGGTTTATTCATTCGCAAAATGTCTTAATGTATAACATAGTTTGCATTGAAATCTTAAAATCAGAAGTCGTGTTAAAAAAATACCAATAATGAAATACAATAGCATAACTAATACATTTGGATATTTTCATGATGTGTATGAAAACGATAGATGTTATAGAAACCAGTCAAATACAATTAGAATTACTACAACTTTCATAAAATGTGCTTAGTTGAATGGAAACTTGGACAGATAGCTTATGGTCAAGAGCCTGCAAGACAATAGTTAATTAACAATCATAGCAATAACTAGATGACAAGTCAACATGTAAACTGTCGGAAAGAGGTTTCATACACTTGACCTTTATGCTAAATAAGCTTTAGTAAATTACCGTATAACAGCTTATGAAAAAACTTAAGAATGAATTATGTTTCACATTCCAGCCAGATCACTATATTTTATAAGCTAGGAAACAAACTGTGATTACATTTATTTTAAATTTCATGGAAGACAAGCAAACGGTAGTTGTGTCACAAACTTTTCTGCACAGTGATTATTTAGTGGTTTTAGCCACACTAATCTCTATATGCTACAATATAACCTTGTGAAAGTAGACACGAACTAGTGACACGGTATTACATTCATTATAATGGTCATTTGCAACTAAAATTGATCAACATATCCTTTTAAGTCTTGATAATGCCCACCCTCATAATTCTAAACTGCAGGAAGAAGGTATCAAGAGAATGGACAATTGCTCTATTTAGTTTAACGAGTATTTGTGAAATGTCCTGGTATAAAAAAAGGCATCGCAGTAGCAGTTTGATAAACTGGTAAAGCTCTCACCTGTAAGGGAACCATATAATATTTACATTTATTTCGTTCAATGTTAAGCATTTCACATCATTATCTATACGATTTAATTAGTGTCCGAGGTGATCATATACCTTTTCAACGAACGTTTCTTAATAATTTAATGTTGTCTCAAATACCAAATGAAAATTCGTGAATGTAAATTCCAAGTATAGATATTTGCATACCACGTCACATGATCAGTCAATATTGACATTGTTATATTTGTTTTTGGTTGTTTATAGATGTAATATCTTTCCATGTGAGGTTGTTTTTTTTTAATTTCCTTTTCTGTGAAACTATGTTGAGGTTTGCGTGAGTTTTTTTTTTTTGAAAAAGTTGTTTAAGATTCTTTTTATGACATTTTTGGGGAAACAAACGTTTACAGTTCTTCCTCATAAGCAAAGCTGTTGATCGTCGATGGAATTGTTGCCCAAATTGGTTTCTTTCTGCTGGCTGTTTTCTCTTTGTGTGGAAACAAAAACCTACTAAAAGCCATGTTAAACTCGAAATATAAGGAACTACCTGACTTGCAAAATCAGAAAATGAATCTTGACCATCAACTTGCATGCTGCATTCAACCAGACATTTAATCCATAATCCAACATTAATCAAATCAATAATATGAACGACAAGAAAAAGATCTGCCACAATAAAAAAACTAGATAAACTACTGTGCCAACAACAAGAAAGACTTCTGCACGAAGTAACATCAACAAACCTCATAATTAATAGATCTGACTGACAATTAAGTAATGGCGAGATACATCTGTTCGACAAAGGACTCATCTCAGTATAACCTAGAAATATTCCATCCACCGAAATGAAAGCCTGTCTGGAAGACCTAGTCAGAAGAATGTGATCCATTCTTTGTATCAACAAGCAGGAAAAAGGAAGCCAGATTCAAAGAGCACACACACACAAACCTTCACACATTTTTGAGCTCTGCAAATCAAATAAACAAAACATAACTTTAAAAACATCCAGATACTAAGTAGAGAATCAAACATTAACAAGTGCAAAATCAAAAAGCCCTAATTATACAAATGAAGCCAAAATTAAACCAATAAAATGAACACTTTTATAGTTATGCCAATTAATAACTTAACAGATACTTCAACGCTCCCTACAATCCCGTATATTTACACTATCATCTCTAAGACATGTACTCTGCAACACTCAGTTAAAAACTCTCCTTTTAAACCTGAAGATTACCTTAGATCGTTTTTCTCTACTTTATTTTAGACTTTTATTAAGACTTATTGATAAGGAGAGAACAACGTTTCGACCTTCCTAGGTCATCTTCAGGTTAAGAAAGAGAGAGTTTGAATGTGACATGTGACCTTTGCCGGACACACGTATTAGGGACGAGAGTATAAACGGGTACAGGATTATAGAGGGCGTTGCAGGTGGATGTTAGGTTATTAATTATTACGGGTAAGGGTGTTTGCACGGGTGTTCCTTTATGTTGGTTTAATTTTGGTTTTAGTTGCTGTATAAGTAGGGCCTCATTGATTTTGCGTTTGTTTATATTTTTTCCCTACTTAATATCTGGGTGTTTTCTATGGATTATGTTGTGTTTATTTGATTTGCAGTGTGAAGATTTTTTTTCTTTTTGTGTTCCATGAGTCTAGTTTTTTCTTGTTTCTCCAACATAGAAGTCGTAGCAGTTTGTGCATTGTATTTTATAAATTATGTTGGTGTTGCGTTTGTCAGTGTAGTTTTTATTTTTACATAGTAAGGACGTTAGTTTTGTACGGTCTCCCAGTGGCTCAGCGGTATGTCTGCGGACTTACACGCTAAAATCCGGGTTTCGATACCCGTGGTGGGCAGAGCACAGATAGCCCATTTCGTAGCTTTGTACTTAATTCAAAACAAACAAACTAGTTTTGTACGTTGTTTTTGAATTAATTTGTGTTTTTAAGTGTTTTTTTTCCAAATGCTGGTTATTTTTTCGTTGATGTTGGAAACATATGGTATACAGCAGTGTTATAATTTTTTGTAGTTTGTTGGTCGAGGTGTGTACATATAACACCTTGACCAACAAACTACAAAAAATTATAACACTGCTGTATACCATATGTTTCCACGGTTTTCTGAGGACATTTGTTGATGAAGTGAACATAGTTTTGTGGCTGTGCTTATTTGTTTTTTTTAATATGTCGAGTTTTTGTTTTGTTTCATGTGCTGAGTCCCAGGGAATGTATTATCCAGTAAGAGTGATTTTTCTGTGAATTTCGGTTTTGAATTGTATATCAGTTCTAGTGATTTTGAAGTGAAGAAATGCTATTTGTTTATTGTTTTTCCTGTTCACAGGTAAAGTTAACGTTGTGGTACATAGAGTTAACGTGTTTGAAGAGATTAGGTATGTGTTCTGTAGATATGAATCCCGTAATCGTGTTATCTACATATCTGTACTAGATAGTGGTGGATGTAAGTTTGTATTGGTCACTTGTGATACAATCTGTGTCGTAAAAGTGTGAGCTAGAACTGGTGACACGGGATTTCCCATACTTAGCCCATTTATTTGTAAGTAGTTTTGGTTTTAGAACATAAAGATAGTTTCGGTGGTAGTGAATTCTATAATGGTTGCTAATTGTTTGCTTGGAATGTGTAAAAGATTGAATATTTTGAAATCAATAAATTAATAAAAGAAAACACTTTTCTGAAAACAATTAGGACATATTTTAACTGAGGCTGTTAATGTCCTCCGTCTAGAACAGTGTTACACACTTCTACAATATTTCATTATCCTTCGTTGAAACAAGGATGGTAGTTTTTAAATGAAGGTCGATCTAACTGCGTACAGTAAATATTACACTTCAGTTATTTACTTGATATTAACAATCGCACAAACGCCGAAAATTCTCAGTGAATGTTTTATCTCTTAACATCATACCAGTGCTGTAATATCACAAATTTTGTTCATTGTTTTATTCATATTATTTTAGAAGAACCGTCAGCTTTCAAATCTAAATTTTATTCTGTACTTCAATAGAGGTCAATGATGAAACATGATAAATGATATAAGCTACGTATTAGCTGCAAATGCTGTGGGTCAAGAACTGTATCTGGATGTTTATCCAACTATAATACTTTGTTTTACATTAGTGTGAAAAAACAATAACATTCCCCAAATGATTGTAAGAGGTTTGACTTTCGTTGCATGTTATTTTCTATCTCTAGTTTCAACTGAGAAATGACAGAAATATCAATTTTAAAAACTCCAGGGAGCGAATTTTGATTCAAATTCGCTATGATAGCGGTATTTGTATTACCTACGTGTTGTGTGAGTGATATATACTGAGGATACATTTTATACTGAGGACACATAGTCAGCTTCTACATCTAATAATACTTAGTTTACTGTGGAAGTAAGGTTCTCATTACTTCCACGAGTGACCATCAATTTTGTTGCTTAAGATGATTGATGATCTTGCGACTTTGTGGTTCATCACATATGTATTTAATTTTCCTACTCTCGTTTCTTTCTTGTCAGTTTTGGAAAAGTGCCAATCTGAAGACTCCATTTATGCACATGGATCCTCTTTTATCCTCCTCAATGGGAGACACATAACAAGAAATCATGAAGGATTTATCGATTTTTTTCAGAAAAAAAAAATTTTCTATGCAGATCTTGGGAGAAAAACTAATATTTTTATAAATGCATGATCATAGGTTTTTAGTACATTTAAGAACACATTTTTTATTCCTCAGTAGATGTTTCATATAAGCAGGATTCTTATGAAGTAAACTTTATTGTGAAAACTAAAACGTAATGAGAACCAATAATTAATCATGACGTCTGTTTATTGTTATCGTATTGAGGTAAAGTATATATTTGCGCAGCTCCATTTACCTTAAATATATTTATTAGTTTTTTTCTTTTCTTTAAATTTCGACCTTATGACAAATTTCAAATCACTGAGCTATTCATAATAGATTGATAAGTTAATGAAGTTTCTACTTACTAGGTTAATTATCATTCATTAATAAACCTGCTTAATTCAATTGAACCTTAACAAATAATGAAATGTGTGTGTGTGTACGTCTATGCTAAAAGTATTATAAAGCTGAGATGACAAATTATATAACTAATTATTTGCTAATTTCTCATCGTGACAATTTATTGACCATATTATTTTATCCTTTAACTTCGTAGACTTTAAAAGACATTATATAAAAAATGAAAACCTATGTTTGGTAAAAGTATGTATTGGATTTATAGTTGGATGTTGCAGTTAATCACGGACGTATTCTAACGATAAGCAATTTATCGATTAATATTTCTTCCAAGTCCATTTGATTATTTGTTAGAAATACTATACATCAACAAAGACAATCATAACACGGTAAGAAAAGCTGGTAAAATGTGTGTTTTTCTTATAGCAAAGCCACATCGAACTATTTGTTGATCTCACCAAGGGAATTCAAACACTTGATTTTAGGGTTGTAAGTCCGTCTACTTACCGCTGTACTAGTGTGGAGCCAAGCTAGTAAAAAAGGAAAATAAACTGAAACAAATACAATCGTGTATTGGTGGCTTATTTTGTAATTGCATGTTATAAAACCAATCAAAAAATGTAACATCAGTATAAATTCTATACAAGTAAAGGCAGTCATACTATACATAACAATAATATTAACGTGAATCCAGTCAACGCTTCCACTATCTGGTCCAGCATAGACAGATGGTTAAGGCACTCGACGCGTAATTCGAGGGTCGCTGGTTCGAATTCCCGTTACACTAAACATGCTTGCCCTTTCAGCCCTTATAATGTGACAGTCAATCCCACTATTCGTTGGTAAAAGAGTAGCTCAAGAGTTGCGGTGGGTGGTGATGACTAGCTGCCTTCTCTCTAGTCTAACACTGCTAAATTAGGGACGACTAGCGCAGATAGCCCTCGAGTAGCTTTGCGTAAAATTCAAAACAAACAAACAAACTCCAGTATCTGAATAACAATCGTCAATCTATATAAATCAAAACAAGCGACAAACTGCAGCATGACGCCATGTTTCACTAAAATCTGCATCCAATACCCTGAAGAAGGTGTGTGACACTAGCGGTATCGATTATAGAATAAAAGTAGAAACTGAAACTCTCCTAAGTGATGGTTAGTTAGTAAAAATTTTGATAATGAACGTGTTGTAAATACGTATTGAATGTTAACTCAAGAATAAGAGGGTGCACAAAGGAGACTCAGTGGACCTCCAACTGTAAGAAAACCGCTCCTGAAACTAAATCAGAATGTTTAATTGACCACCGGACCACGAACATTAAACTGAGCAATGTTGAGAATGTGTACTCTTTAAATATTAATTTTGTGTTGTTTGACAACAATCAAATGGAGTTTGTGTTAAGTCTAAGAGTATAACAGTGTTGGTATCTCAGTCAATGTGGCATATGATAAAAGATTAATGCAGGTTCGAAGATTTTTTTGAGACTAATGGCATATTTTGATTCACATTAATTCCCTCTGGGACAGGACTCATCGTGTGGGGATCCATTTTCCTGCAAGCCAATGATCTCAAACGAACAGTATGTTTGGTGGAACGATATCTTGACGGGAAAGAGTGTGATAGAATATTCATGTCTTTTGACTTGGACAAAATTCCGATATAAGTATTATTGAAACTTTATGTCCATATGGGAAGATTAAAGTTTCGAAAGTGACTAAGTAACTTGAATGAATTGTAGGGAATGGAGGATATTTGGAACATTACACAATTTTACAAATAAAAACTGTATGGCAGTTTGAAAAAATCTTATGTAATGTATAAGGCAAAGGGCTTCCTCACAAAATACTACCATATTGTATATCTAATTTGCTTTTCTTTTGTGTTTTCCATGATGTTTTTTTATGATGATTATAAATTTATGATTTAGCTGTCATTATTATTTGCATATTTATGCATTTTTCCCTAATACTTTTTATTATTGTATATTAGTATTTTATCTTTTAAATTCGTTTTCAGAATAAAGCAATTATTTTTCTTCCTAAAATTGTGAATAGAACGAGGATTATTAAATTAATTGACTCATTTGTCTTAACGCATTACAAAAGAACGATAATCAGTTTGATTGTACGATCCGTTTAAAACCTTCTCAGATATATTTATTGAATAAGTTATAAATAATATATATTTTCTATAATGATTTTATTATTATGACTTCACCATTGCTTTTGATATCATTTTGGTACATTAAAAGAAAAAAAGCCATCCGGAGGTTCAGAACTAAATCTGATGGTTCATCACGCAAAAATTAAGATTTTGAAACTCGTTCTCGGCACAGAACAGATAGCTCATTGTATAGTTGGTGATTATTAACAAGGAAACAAATTTAAGGCAGTATTATTTTTTCACATATATATAACATAACTAAAGAAATACATCATCAGAAATGATAGCAAAAGAAACAGTAAAAAAATCTAAGATTCATAATGAATTTTCAAATTTTGGTTTTTCGTTTACAACTTATTTTATGATGATATAATTCTGTACAAATCAGTAACAATCTCTTTTAATTGTGGTTTGATTTAGAATTAACATATCTTTAACCAAGATATCTACGTTTATATATTGATATCACCGGGCGATTAATAGACGAAATAACTGTTTCTGTGATGAAATAAAAAACGTTTATCACACATACACACGTGCAGTGCAGCGTATTTCTAATATGATGTCCACAAAAAATACTTTTCAAAAGAGACCTCAAACCTGCTAATGACGCTGAATATTAGGAACGAGAAGAAATTATAACACATAGAACATAAACTAAAGCTTTCTGATTTGGAAAATTCCTTCCTGTCTAAATTGTTTGACGTATCATTCCAAACCAGTAGGCTTAACAGCGTCTTTGATTTGCAATACACCATGAATAGAAATGATAATACGAGTGGTATGTTCGTTACATTATCCGTAGAAAAAACAAATAATATCAAATCTTTCTTGGATTGAAATTTTTAAGGGCATAATTGTCCTTTAATTTAGACAAATACAAGAAAAATAATTGGAAACCATTTATTTACTTTGATAACCCTTTTTAGATCACAACATTAGATATATTGGGGATGTTCCCAGAAAATTTACAATTGATTTTGCAAAGTGTTTCTGTTTAAAGACCTTATTAAAGATCTAGTAATGTACTTGAAGTTATTGTAAAAATATTTTTCTTTTTGAAGCTAATATATGTAAAAAATACTTATCTTTTTGGGATGACTTCCTTTGTTTGTGCTGTGTGCGTGTTTCTTATTGTAAAGCCACAAAGGGATATCTGCTCAGCCCATCGAGAAGAATCGAACCTCTGATTTTAGCGTTGTAAATCCGGAGACATACCGCTGTACCAGCGGGGTACGTTGTTTGTACTGCTTGGCAACAAAACTATATATATGTTTGTGTTTTGTGTGTGTGTGTGTTAAATTCGAAATTTATGCAGACGAACTGCTTTACACGTACAAATAACATAAGCTCATCGGGACAAAAACTTAACTGTATAGTCGCGTCAGTTTGACGAACTTGTGAAATTTTCCACTTGCCACAGAGACACTTTAATAAAAGAGCTTCATGAAATAAATATGTTGGGTGTACAATAGTCATTTTACTGGGATGTTGTGCGACATAGTTTGGGTGATAATATTCTGCTAGTGAGACTTTGGATTCCTACTGCCTAGGTTATTTATTACAACACTAACCTCTGAACCACTGGAAAACAAGTGTTGATTAACACCCTTGGACTAGTGTTCTTTTCTTTCTTAGTTTTAACACATACACGCCACTTGATCGACGAATAATTATTCAGCTATTTTCGTATATTTCTTAGTTAAAATTCACCAATAACAAAGCCATCTTCAAACTTAATCTATACTGTTGTCCAGTTAAAGAAAGAACGCATCTTTCGCCATAAAAACAAATTTAAAACGACGCACTTTATAAATCTACGAGGAAAGCTATAATTCAAGTTGTGCTACCTTTATAATATTTGGAAGTTACAAAAGGGCAGTAATTAGATAACTCAGAATTTACAAAAGCAGATAACCCTGAACGTTCTACGACAGTAGTAACTTTTTTAATGTATTGGTGATTAGGGCGCTCAACTCGCAACCTGAGGTCCACGAATTTGAATCACTTCCCATGAAATTTTGTTGGGGTGTTATAATATAACGATAAACCCTACTATTCGTTGGTAAAAAGCATCCAAAGAGTAGGCGATGAGTAGTGATGACTGGTTGATTTTTCTCTAATCTTTCACCACACTAATAAAGATCGGCCAGCACAGACAGCTCTAGAGTAGCTTTAAGCGAAGTTCAGACAATCCAAGCGAAACTTTCAACGCAGGTGAACTTTTTTATTAATCTGGAAATTAACAAATACAGCAAATATTCAACATTTGTTACTCTGACGTAATTGACGAATTAAAAAAAAAACGTTGTTTGTTTGTTTGTTTTTATTTTTTGGCCATTACAAGAGATTGTTTTGGGCATAAATGATAAAAAGCGAAAACAATAAACATAAGAGCCGCATTTCCGTAGTGGTTACGTTTCGCTCTTAAAATGAGATATGAGTTTCTAAATAAGCATAAAAAATGATGAAGGTTCAGAAGTTTAAGAATATTAAAAATAAGTTCATGTGCTATTTTAATGATCTTATGTTTCTTTCTTTTGAATTTTGAACAAAAGTACCCGAGAGCTATCTGTTCTAGCCATTTATAATTTAGCAACGTAAAACTAGAAAGAAAACAATTAGTCATTATTATTCACTGCCAACTCTTGGTCTACATTTTCATGAACAAATACTGAGATTGACCGTCACTTATAACGCCATCATGGCTGTAAAAGCATCATTTTTGGTGTGACTGGCATTCGATCTCGCGATTCACAAATTAAGTCGAACGTCCTAACTACGTGGCCATGTTAAGCCTATTTGATTACTAATAGTAATGTATTACTATTTTTAATTATCCTGCTTATCACCTAGATAAATATAATGTTGAAACACGGTTGAAGTTAAAGGTACTAACTAAACTTCATATCTCGTTTTTGAGAATCGATTAACATTTCTCTGTACTCTTCTGTGTTCCCGAGAGGAATAGAATCTTACTGTTTGTGTACAAATATTTATATAAATATATGTATAAACTTCAAAGAGATGGTCGTAGCAAGTAACTACTAGATCAAGAAATACATGAAGTACAAAAATTAAGTGTTCGTATTAACCACAACATATAGCGATGTAAGAGTTCGTGTCTCGTATTTGCGTTTCCAATTATTTCGAAATTTTTTTCTTAAAATAGCATTGATGTTTCTGATAGGTTTAACCATCTTAACAACACACGAACTATCTCAAGAAAGTATTTCTTTTGTCGTTACCGGTTTTTTTTTTTTTACTTTGATCTATTTGAACGACAAATATAGCCTACGACTTGCTTTGACTAATATTTCATAGGTTGAAGTTTTTCTGTTATTGGAAAAGTACATCTTCTACGCCTCATTACACGGTTACTAGAACAGACTACGTAGGTTGTCTTGTGAAGAACCCTGGAGGCATTCTATACCATTATCTCTAGCCACGTGACCCGTATGTAATGTGCCGTCTTTTCTTGATCGGTTCGAAAAGTACAATATTTCACCCTTGCTAAACGTAAACCATCTGTCAAAATTCTATTGAGGTTAGAGTCAAAAAATGTAATAACAGTGATTGGAGGAGATAGAAACCGACACATCTTTTGTGTTTTCTTCAGTCACTTGAGCTGAACAGGTAACTCCAGAAAGTTGTAGCTGCTCAAATGAAAGCGATATTAAGTTCATCGTATATCTGTGTAGCTCTGCACACGTCTCTCGGGTTGCACATTTAGTCTTAAATTTTACGTTTTTTTTTAATGTTAGAAGCCTTTGCATTTTCTATTTACGGTAAAACTAATAAAATTTCTGCCTTCTTACCTAATTTTGAGCTATTGACCACAAGAGAAGTAGCCACTTAGCAGGATACTACCATCCACATTCAATGTTAGGATACTGACAGTAACTTTTATAACATTCCCACAGCTTAAAGTGTGGGAAGTATATTTGTGGATTCAAACTCGACTTACCAGTTCCAAAACTAAAGCCCTGATACTGGTCCACCCACACCCAAATTAGAGGTGAAACTTCTTCGAAAGAGAACAGAAAATTAACACTTGAAAAAGCATAACAAAAGAAATGGACTAATAAATGCGGAACAGAAAACAAACAGCAATATAAGAAAGAGTAGGAACATAGGATAGGTATTTTTTCTTTGCAAATTAAAGAGTGAAAGAATAGTCCGAGAGACCGAATGTTCAGAAATAGGCAGTAAGATAGGTAGTAAAAGGTTATATAAACAGAAAAACACGTTGGATCAAGAAATATTAAAATAAAACAATAAAAACCCTGTAATCATAGAGCTTTCAAAAACTCCACAGCATTCGCTGTGAGGAGCAATGGCTAAAAATTGTGAAATAGTTCTGAAAATATTAATATATATTTTTTTTATAATTTACTGAGTTAGAACACTAAAATGCGGGTTCGATTATCTGCATTAGAAAAAGCGCAGACAGTCCAATATGTAGCTTTGCGATAAAAAACAAACAAACAACAATCCTTGGTGTTATTATATACCATCCTGACCTTTGTATAGTTTAAGTAATCTATTTCATTGTGGATTATTAATCAAGGCAAGTCATTTAGATAGATAAGTATATATGAAGAATAGTAACAAATATTTTTTCTATGAATAAATGGGTAAGGTGTAATCTATTTAAATCATTGTTTCACATTAAATCTGATTTTTTAATTTGTTGTTTGTTACAATGTGTTTCACTTTACATATTATATTACCTAAGATAATTAAATATAGATGTAAATGGGAAAAGATATGTAATGAAATACAGCTTTAAGTGCATGAATTAATGACTAAAGTGAACTATTTCTTTGAAAGTAATAGGACTATTAATAAATGCAGTGTATATTCATAAATGTATATAATTTAGTCTGTGAATGATAATTCTGAAATGGTATACAATGAGTATGGACTTTTGTAAATCATGCTCATATTTATGAAATGTACATCGTGATTTCAAGAATTGACTTTCTAGGAAATCTTTCTTGGTGATCTAAAGAGGTTAAAGTGCGTTGTCAGTCTTTCATAATAAATGTTTAGAAAGTGGACAAATCTAACAATAAATTGAGATTATCTTCTTAAAGAAAATGAACACTGTATTCCTTATAAGTCAATGTGTTGCTGTATATATATTGTAGTTATTTTATTGTTTGTCTTGAATTTCGCGCAAAGCTAAACGAGAGCTATCTACTTTAGCCTTTCATGGTTTATCAGTGTAAGACTAGAGGGAAGGCAACTACTCATTACTACCGACCGCCAACTCTTGGCTTACTCTTTTACCAACGAATAGTAGGATTGGACGTAACGTTATAATGCTCCCTCGACTAAAAGGAAGAGGATGTTTAGTGTGACTAGGGTTTAAAACCCTCGACCCTCGTATTGTAAATCAAGCATCATAACCATCTGGCCATGTTTGGCCCTCAATTAAATTATATTCTATTGATTACAAAATAAAGGTAATATTATTAAAATTTAAGTTTAACTAGGGAACATAAATACTTCAATTAATTGATATTTAAATGTTCTGGCAAAAAGGTGCTTAAAAAAACTACAAACTGCAAGAATTTAGCATTTATTACTGAATAAAAATAAAAGTGTATAATAATTATGACTGCAAAAGCTAGGGGGGGTTGAAAACTTCCAAACAACTACTGTATTACTAGACGGAAATTAATTTTTCCATTGCACCAGGTTGTTTTTTGTTAACCGAAATTATTTGTGTTAGAAAAATAATTTTAAAACAATAACTGAACTTTAAAACTGCATCTACAACAAGGTGTTCCCACTTTCTCATTGCTGCTATTTGAAAGAACAAACTACGAACTTATCTTTAATATCAAATAAATATGCTCTGTTATAAAGCATAATGTTTGGGTAAAAGCAATTCCTCTACGAAAGTACACTGTATCTGATAACTGTACCATTCTGTACAGTACACTGTATCTGATAACTGTACCATTCCGTACCTCCTTTATATGCAATTATTTATTAAGTCTGACAAACTAAGATATTGCAATTCTACAAAAACTTATCTTATAAACTTGTTATTAACGCTGTTGTTATCGCTAAACAGCAGAATATATCATGCGTCTTAACAATATTACTGCTTCATACAGAAGCTAAATGATACTCAATGAGAAGTACTAATATGTTTCATTCTTTCATTACTGTTTTGTGGTGTGTTCTTTCTAAAATATAACGTGTACATAAATTCTACGTTATTTTACCAGCGACGATTTCTTATTTTATTCAAAACTAACGTACCTTGTTCTCATTAATTTGCAAAATAACTTTTATTTTAAAACAACTTGAATAGCTTGTACAATTAATCATATCACAATCACGTTAATCCGCAAATCAAAGAAGAGAAAAAAATATTCCCGTTAAAGAATTATTTGTTATACATTTACAAAGGCACTCCCGATTGGTACACAGAATGGTAAACATATGTTCTGGCTTGTCAAATCTAATCTCCTAATCTGTTTCATGATATAAATTTTAAATTAAGTTAAAACAAAAGTATATTCGTTTCACCAGCACTTTAATTGCTTAAAAATACAATTATAATCTACTTGTGAAATATAATAGAAAGTTCAGAACGTATCATGTAATGAAGTAATTTGATAGTATAAAAAAGAAACACAAGTTACGTTTTTTTTGTGGGAGAGTGTTTTGTTTTGTGGTATATTTCAATAATGTTCATCATCACTTACAAAAGATTTTCAATAGTTTGATATCTTGCGCGAAACAGGTTTGTTTTTAAATTATATAATAATATATCTTAATTAGGTTTAAGCCATTAATTACTTTTCTATAATTTCATATTATAAAATGATTTCTTAGCGAGAAGTGATGATTCATTCATACCATGAGATGAGCGATTACAGATTTCTAATTATTTGAATTTATAAAAATATTTAGTATTTTCGTTTGCGTATTTTGAATGTAAATGTTATTATCAGGTGCATTCTTATCTTTTATATTCAAATAACTGTTATCTAGATTTTTGCAAATTTCAATGTTCTCAGCGAAACATTTCAGAGCTTATACCTTAGAAACTCAATTATGTTGTCGTTGTTTTGAATTAAGCACAAAGCTACACGATGGGCTATCTGTGCTCTGCCCACCACTTGTATCGAAACCGGGATTTTAGCGTGTAAGTCCGCAGACATACCGCTGAGCCACTTGGGGGGGGGCAACTCAATTAATTGAAATAATATTATGAAATTAAGGAACGATAAATCCCATTTTTAGTAAAGAAAAATAGGCCTTAAAAACTTTGTTATTGTAATAAATATTGATTTTTAGATATTTAATTACAATTTTCACTCATTATCTTGATTTGGATATTAATGCATTTCTTTTTTTTCTCTGACTACTTTATCTTATCGGATTTTTAAAAAATCTACTAAGGTGTAAGCAAGTTTATTTACTCTACCTTTAAGCCGTTCTCATGTTCCTCTGAGGTTTAAAAAACACTGTTATAATGTTTTATGTTCGTACTTAAAGTTTTTCAACTTTTCACTAGCATTGATGAAATAAATTTATCTTAAATGCAAAGTCAACTTAAGAATGCGTTTTACTGTCAGATCTAGAAAAATATAATAGTTTTTTTACCTATTTAATGTTTAAAGGTTTTTAGAAAAATATAACTTCAGTAAAGTGGAAAAAAATACAGGGGAACGTACAGTATGTTAGATGTTTTTTTATATATGATTACTGAAATCTACGAAGTGTTTGTTTATATAGCGCAGAAATAGTTTTTCCTTAAAATATCTATATTAATTAGTAAATTTACTTATTACTACACTGTTACTGCATCAATCCAGGAGTTATTGCCTATTTTACAATGAATGCGTCATTTTAACAAAGTCAATCTATAAATTGTACAAAAGAGAGCTTTTTTTCTCCAATTAAGGCAATTAGATATTAAGAGGTGTGATAATAAAGGTCTACATGCTATAATAAAGCATCTTATAAGGAAGAAATTCAACAATAAAATCATATACAAACGATTTAGTTGAAAAAGCTGTATGGGACAGAGGAATACAGTTTCAAACAAAAACGTGTTCTTAAAAGAAGAAGTTAACTCTTGATTAAAATTTGTATCTGTGTTATAATGTTAAATCAGGGAAAGATAAAAAAAATTACTTATCTTGTTTTTGACAGCTACCTTGTAAGTTTTATACATAGATTGAATTTCAATAGACTCTATTGTTGTTATCTTTCAATTCGATAGTAATATAGAGAGACAGGAGGGGTTGAGGAGCATATACGTCTAATGTGCGCTTCATTGAAGCTCTAGAAATAGACGGAGCCCGGCAAGGCCAGGTGGTTAAGGTGCTCGACTCGTAATCCGAGGGTTGTGGGTTCGAATCTCCGTAACACCAAATATGCTCCCCTTTCAGTCGTGGGGGCGTTATAATGTTACGGTCAATCTCATTTATCGTTGAAAAAAGAGTAGCCTAAGAGATGGCGGTGGGTAGTGATGACTAGCTTGCTTTCCCTCTAGTCTTGCACTGCTAAGTTATGAACGGCTAGCGCAGATAGCCCTCGAGTAGCTTTGTGCGGAATTCAAAACCAAATTACAAAAAAAAAACGTTACGTAAATGATTGCTTTAAAGAATGTGGTGCTAATCTATCATTATTTTAAAACATTTTTTTGCAATGCAATATATAAATTTAGTGAAATAAATTATAGCTAAAAAATGACAAAAAGAAACATTAATTGAGCTTAAATACGGTTGCTGAAACATCCGAATTTTAAATGTTCTTCTCACACCTATGTTTATTACATTAGTTGTAATTTGCAAAGTAAAATCTAAATTTGCGTAGGACATACATAGAAATAGAAATATATGTACTTTTAGCATGACAATAATTTCAACTCGTTCATTGTGGAATGTGTGTTTGTTATTCTACTGTCATTGATCATTTTAAATCACACATAAACACACACACATAAACGTATAAGTCATGACACTGAAAGTTCCATTAAATATGCAACAGACAGTGAGTACAAATAAACTGTCTTAAATCTCATAAATCATGTGAAATGTTTTGAATTATTCATGAACTTAGAACTTTTTATGCGGCAAACTTCATGGGGTATGTTAGAACGGAGGTTACAAGGTTAAGGCTATTACTCTGTTGTGGAAGTTAAACCAGTAGACATCACCGAATAACCATCGCCTGTAATTCTGGAATAAATATAGCTCTAACATCTTTCGATATAATTAGTACTGTTTACGTGCATTGATGTTTTGCAGTAATTTATTTTTTTCAGTATTTATAGCGTATGATTGAGTTGAAATCAATACAACATAAAAGTATAAATAACTGATAAGATTAATGATATTGAATACAAACAAAATAATTCAAAAAAAGAAGTTATATGTTTACTTTACTAAAACTGTCATCGACGAACATTGTAACACATAAATAAAATAATCTTGAATAGTAAGGAGCTCGAATATAATACTTTTAGTTTTTGTTACACCTCATGTTTTGGAATAATTTAAACGCTAATAATGTTGTTAAGTACATTATTTTGTTATAGCGCAAGTAATGCAAATCTTTACCTCTTTATATTAAATTAATTATATGTTTTAATGATATTTTTAGTCTCAACTAGACTTACAAAGCTGTACAATAAGACAGTTGTTTATTTTAAAAATAACACTTAGTAATCGTGTTCAAGGTCTCGGTGAATTGTGTAGCTTTGTGCTTAATTCAAAACAACAACAAAGTCTCGGTGAAACGTATAATCATATTTTAATTACAAAATTCTCTTTTTCGTTTATCACTGACAAAGCTTAAAATACAATATGAAAGCTTAAAATTTGGCAAGGTTACAATAATGTTTTAAATGTTAAAAGTATTTTCAGGATGTTTAGGAAGAAAGTTTTTATTTTTACGATCGAAATTGAAGCAGAAAGGCTAGAATAAAATTATTTGGTGTCTTTAAAGGTGACAATGATGTATTGGTAGTTAATTTGGCAAACTAGAATAAATTTAATATTCAAAAATAAACTACTATAAATATGTTAGCCATCAATAAGCAGATGAAATGGTTTGAACCATTAATTAAAAACACTTGAATATTTGGTTGTTCGTTGTAAAGCAGAAAGCTTCACGAAGAGCTATTTGGCCGATGCCCACGGCTGGTATGAAATGTAATATTTTGTGTTATAAGCCCACTGACTTAATCCTGAGCCGCGGAAGGGGACAAACAAAACTGTGATGTTTTGTAAAAACTACAAAATAAAAGACTTGAAAATGCAATGCAATCTGATTAATTATAAAAAATGTACTTTTCAGGGAGCTGTTTAATAAGATAATTTAGGTGTCCGAGCCGTGTTCCTTTTTCAAATTAATTAATGAGATAAAGCTTTATAACAGAAAATACATCAGTTTTTACCACATCACTTTTAATTAGCTCAATAATTATTTCCAGTAAAAAAAGTGATTTATGACTCTAAAGATATTTATGAACACTACTATTAGCAAGCTCAATGCTAGAGTTTATCAGTCCTGTTGAGCTGCTAAATTTTCATTCTTAATTGAAAAACTATTTAGAATAACCGTATTTTTCGGTTAATAAGCCGAATCGCCGAATAAGCCGAGACCACTTTTCAGCTCTGAAAATAAGGGTTTTTGCTTATTACCGCCCAATAAGCCGAAGAGAGATGGAATCAATACGTCATTCGTTATTGGCTCCACTCACTGCAATTAGGTAACCAATGAAATTCCAGAATTTTTACTCAGTAATTAAAATCACTAACCCAGGGTATAAATACCAGGGGTTTGTAGTGGGAATTTATCATTGTACCGTCAAAAGCCAAATATGTCTACACCTGCAAAAAAAAGAATACGTTATGATGCTGCTTTTAAACTGAAAGTAGTAGAGCTAGCCTCAAAAACCTCAAATATGAATGCCGCTCGCCATTAATCTGTGAATGAAACCAGGCCCGTGAATGGAAGAAAGCAGAATGTCGAAAACAAGTAAATGTAACCAGAAAAATCAACCGAAGTGGCCAAAACTGGAAAAAGATGTAGCGACATGGGTGAATGAAAACCGGCAGAGTGGTCTGACTGTCACGCGTGCCCAGATCCGTATTTTTTCACTAAAGTGGGCTGGTCGAAATAAAGAAAATTCAAGAGACTTTAAGGCAACCAACAGCTGGTGTACCCGCTTAATGAAGCGACACAGCCTTGTACTTCGAGAGAAAACGAAGATGATGAATTTGATGGATTTTAATAAATTTCTGAGATTAAAGTGTGTATTTTTTTATAAATTTTGTTATTTCTCTGAATGCATGTCATTCGTAATGTATAGACCTTTTTCTATTAATAAATAAAGTTTATTCAAGTGAAATAACTCTGCCGTAACTGTGAGATCAAAGGTATGATTTTGGTCTTCGGTATTTTTTGGTCCAAAGCTGGTGATCAGCCAATAAGCCGACCCCCAAAAATCAGGTCCAAAATTTAGGGCCAGAAATTCGGCTTATTAGACGGAGAATACGGTATTTATTTTAGAAGCAACAAGGGGCGCGATAAAAGTTTTATTTTAAGACTTCTAGCGTGATAGAAGTGCAAAAATGCTATCAACTTATGAGATTTACTTTCATTTTATCCCTAACTTTATCCAGTGAAAAATGCATTTGTTGTGATTAATCTTACACAAAGCAAACAAAAAGTAATACTTCACGTACAAAATTAAATGACTTTTGGCTCTCATTTTTCTTTAAGCCTAAACTTATCTTCTTCATCCACAGTGAAGAGCGATAGTTCTAGCTGGTCCACATGTTGGAACTTGAAAGTTTTTATAGAGTACATAAATCTACTTTCTCTTACCTCTTCAAGAAAATTCCTACTTTTTCATTCCTAATTCATCTTCATTCGTCACTTTTTTTTTTACCTTTCACTGCTTACATTTCTTTACCTGTTGCCTTTTACATTTCGTTTTCTTTTATTCTGTTTGTGTTTCTCAATCCACTACACCTTTTTTTGAAACATTCTGATGTGTTGTTTTCTTTTACCCTATATTTTCTTTCATTCTTTCATAGAACATTTTTTCATTTCTTTTTTTCTACTCAAATGTGTTCAACTTTCCTATCTCTTACACGTTATATTTTTCTCTTTTTATGAATTGTTCTTTTCCTCACTTTTTCCTTGTGGTGTTTTTTTCGTCAATCTGTTTTAGTTTATTTCCGTTAAACTTCCATCTCTATTCATACTTTCTGGTGTCTTGCAAAATATTTCTTCAATTTGCTTTTCCGTACCCTACAAAATAAACAATAAAGTCTTTGCATATGATTCACACGTCTTTTTTCATACGGCTGCAGCACAAATAGTACATTGTGTACCTTTATGTTTTTCAACAAACAGAGTATGTATATTTTTATACTAAAACTCACTTTAGTGTGAGAGTATATTATTATTTTATCAAGTGAGGTGTAAGAGAAGTAGTTTTAAACTGAGTGAATATAACAGAGTGACTATTCCCTGATCAGTCTCTACGGAATTAGATAATTACAATATTCTATGTTATTAACAAACAATTCGAACTAGCCGAAATAGCAGTCCCTTTATAAGTCCAGTTGGTATAAAAAATACAAGACCCCTATGTTTATAATCAGATAGATTGGAAAAAGATGTAACGTCCGAAACAAGATTATCATCTTTTTCGCATGTCTTTTATAAAGAGATATAAATATAGAAGTTCAATGAGAAATGTATGTATGTATGTATGTATGTGTGTTTTTATAGCAAAGTCACATCGGGTTATCTGCTGAGTCTACCGAAGGGAATCGAACCCCTGATTTTAACGTTGTAAATCCATAGACTTATCACCGTACCAGCGGGGAACCAATAAGAAAAGATAGAAGAGAAATAAGGATGACGAGGTCAAATGCGAGAGATAAATGGATACACCGAGAGAAAGGCGCAGGAAGAAAGTAATATGTTGTCAGTAAGAAACTACAAGCCTATGTATTACTGTTCACCAGTACTAAACAACAATTTAGTATGTTGAAGTTCCTGTGAATCGATTCATGAAACCATTATCTTTGTTTTGAATGTTGTGCAAAGCTACACGAGGACTATCTGCGCTAGCCGTCACTAATTTAGCAGTGTAAAACTAGAGGTAGGACAGCTAGTCAACACCATTCACCGCCAACTCTTGATCTACTCTTTTACCAACGAATAGTATGATTGACCGTTACATTACAAGGGCTGAAATAGCAGGCATGTTTGGTATAACGGGGATTCCAACCCGCGATCATCAGATTAGGAGTCGAGTGCCTTAACCACTTAGTCATGCCGAGCCCAAAATCAATATGTACAAAGTAAGTAACGTTGATGAACACGAAGAGGTAAAATGGTGTGTAAGTATAACACGATTATAACATCAATAACATTAATTATAATATAGAAACAATATATGTAAAGCACAATGAACTTGGAAAACAAAATGTGCTGATGACATTTCCTGCTTCTATATTATATTATTCTATTTTGCACGATAAATAAGTAATAATGATTATTTTTATCATAATTTAAACCTTTCAGTTCCCAGCTTTCGAGCTCGGCATGGCCAAGCGTGTTAAGGCGTGCGACTCGTAATCTTAGGGTCACGGGTTCGCATCCCGGTGGCGCCAAACATGCTCGCCCTTTCAGCCGTGGGGGCGTTATAATGTGACGGTCAATCCCACTATTTTGTCCCCCAGTGGCTCAACGGTATGTCTGCGGACTTACACGCTAAAATCCGGGTTTCGATACCCGTGGTGGGCAGAGCACAGATAGCCCATTGTGTAGCTTTGTGCTAAATTCGAAACAACGAAACAACAAATCCCAGCTTTCAAAACGCGACCTAATGTGTTTACGTATATCACCATTTAATCTTTAACGCTATAGTAAATATCGGAATTTGCATAAGTATTCAAATATATATATATAATATCGTACAAATATAGTTGTCGTAGTTTGTCTTATAAGAAGATAGATTTGTTTTGTATTTAGCTTGTCCCTGACACCTAACATTTTCTTTTTTTCAGGTGTGTGAGTGTTATAACGTAACGATCATCCAACTAGTCGTTGGTTAGATGTAACCCAAGAATTAACGATGGGGGATGTTGAGCTGCTATCACTTAAAATTAAGGTTGTGTAAGTTAGTACACATTTCAACAAACAAAAAAACAAATGTAAATTGTTCTAAAAAGCAGTGTACGATTTTGTCTATACTGTCTTCACCAAATATAATCGAATAGAATGTAAACAAATCCAAATTAACTGTTCGTATTTTCAACGTAAACAGCATCTTATGTAACGCTTGGGCTGGTTTGTTTATGAACTTTGCGCAAAGCTAAAAAGACTATCTTCGCTGGCTGGCCCTAATTTAGCTGTGGAAGATTAAAGGAAAGGCAACTAGTCATCACCATCCATCGCCAGCTCTTGGGCTACTCTTGTACCAACGAATAGTGGGATTGACCGTTACATTATAACGCCCCCACGGCTGAACGGGCGAGCAAGTTTGGTATGACGGGGATTCAAACCCACGACTCTAGGATTACGAGTCGAGTGCCTTAATCACCTGGACATGCTGGGCCCCACTTGGAATGAGCGATTAGTTCAAGACAACCCAAGTAAACTTAAATTATTATTTTCTGAGAGCCAGGTGACGCATTTAAAAGAATTTAGGTAATTCAAATAATTTTAATATCTAAATATATTCTGTACTTTTATTTCAGTCTCAGTTACGGCTATAAATTATTTATTGTAAAATTAAAATAATTTTAATAATTTTAAGTGATATGTTAACTGTTTTGGGCTTAATCACTTCGTTTTAGTATTTAAATATTTGAAGATTCTCATCTGCTCTTGCAATAAGAGGACAGTTTTGTTCAAAGAATGAAACAATAGAATGGCAAACCTCGGCAGAAACCATAATGTTTCTCGCAGTTTTTTTTAAATATCTTTAATTTTGAATCCAAGCAGAACTGTTTTTTTGCTCGTTATTAAGGGAAAAAAATAATTTCAATTTTTGTTTCTAAAGCAAAACTTACTGTATAAGTAAGTATGTAACAAAGTGATACGTGCAGCGATTTGCTTCTGTGTTGAAATTCCGTTGGACAAATAGAATGTTCCAGTAGATGTCATGACTTTTAATGCTCTTCTATTCTGTAAGATATATCTTTATACAGGCGTTCACTGCTTCTTGTTACTTCTCACCCAAACGAGAAGCGCTCTTGAGTCACTCCTTATTCAGTGAAACATTTCGTTCGGTAAACAATAAGATTCAGCAACAACATACCTAAACCCATCTCGGGTAAGATTAGGTATGTCACTCACGTCTCACCAACAATACGATTGTCAAAGTTACAGACTGAAGACCGATATCACTAGCGTGTTCAAAGGGCTAACTAACAGACATCGTACGGATATTGGATTTCATGAGCTAGAAACCTGTGAGGCTGTTTCAGCGCAGTAGGTGGCTGAGCACAAATCGTGTTTACCCGACTAGATTGCAGTTGCCAAGGCAACGTCCAACTCCATCACTCGATAAGACTCATGCATTGAAGCCTTAACGCCTGTAGACGTTATATAAAGTTCAGATTACATCGACATGCTATTCTACTAGTGCATATACATATATATATATACATTGTTCATAATCAAGTGGAAATATGCGTTCAAATGTATTAGCTTATACAGCTAGAAAACAAAAATTATAAGCTATGTCTATCCAATATACTGTTTTTAATGCTTAGGATAGTCGTGGTATTTTAAATACTTGTATAAAACAGCTTGTTTGCAAACAGCCAATGATGTAAGAATGAATTTATTTTTCCTCTTATACAACAGACGTTACATTTCAGTATCAATATGCCTAAAGATATGAAAATGGATAAACTTCTACTCCATTTTTTTTGAGGTGGAATAGTGTCGTTTTGTTATTAGGATATGGTGTTCAATAAAATTCGTATGTTGGTGTTAATACTTGAATAATTAGTTTTAACTTTCAAATATTGTGTTGGTTACTATTAAAAGACATCACCAGTTAAAAGATAATTAAATTACTCTAGTGTTAACACTACTAACACATTCATTGAGTAAACAAGTTTGTAGAGACTCTCAAAGTATATTTTTAACTCGCTTTCTTGTAATATAAGTAGCTCTGATTGAATATTGCAAATAACATGGTATTTACATCAACCACAAAACGTACAAAATGATAAGTATATGTAAATGGCATACACATTTGTCGTTTCATTACCAGTATTTATAAACTTAGGTGAATTTCATACTGCCCCATAATGGCAAAGCGGGTAGTCTGAGGACTCACACAGCTAGAAACAGTTTTGATACCCATTGTGTAGCTTTGTGCTTAACTTCAAATAAAGTGCACATGTTAAATGTGATTTATTAAAATGGCACAATAATTACTTTTCTTTAAAACTATATGTTCTCTCAGAATATCCGGTACGTATCACAAGGCACATCTCACTGATCATTGATCATGGTAACAAATCACGTATATAAGCACTACAAAGGTTTTAATGACCGATAATAAGCGATCTGTACACAACTATGAGTAATTTTACGTATAATTTTCCCTTACTTAAAGAAATATCTGAAATAGTTATGTAGATAATGTGAAAAAGAAATTTCATCGGCTGAACTTTACGTTACTATGACGTCATTGGCTTTTATGATACAGTAATACATACATATCAACTTTTATTGTTGTTAATACACTAGGTTTTTAATTCAGATGTATCGATATGTGTTATATGAAGTTAACTTATCTCAATAAAGAATATTTCAATATATATTAAATATGATATTAAAGGAGTTTTGTCTGAACATAAAGAAGACGCTTAAAATAATTCATAAAATCGCCGTTGCTTATTCCGGGTAAATTCTCGGAATTTATTGTTAGATACCAATTAATAAATAATATGAAGATTCGAGAGAGAGAGTAATACACAGTTTGATAAAAATATTTAGAGTTCAATTGACAATTTTAAGCATTATCACATGTCTGGGTCTTCTAAAAACCTTACGGAGAAATGTTACAGGCAAATTTCATTTAGTCATGCAATCATATTTAACTCGTTTAAAGAAAACTCAAAAAGAAAAATATTTCAATCCAGACAAAACTAGAAATTACACAAGTAGTTTAGATTGCTGGTGAACAATTAAGTAGATAAATTTTTATAAAATTTTAGAAAAGTTTTCAATTCTATCACACACCCAATGTGTACTCATGCTTTATACAAAAACAACACCTCTAAATTTGGAACATTTCTTTTCTTGATTCCAAAATGAACATTTTATTAATTTGCAGAATTTAAGCAGTGCTTATAGTGTTTTCATGTTTGCATAAACATTCTTATTATCTCTCCTTATATAATACGATTTTTGACTTCTAAATTTTCTAGAAAACAATGGCGATTTAGATGGTCCAAGAAAGGATTAGTAATTAAGCAATGAAATTAGGAGGGATGACAATTTAATTGTTTGTTAGGATTTCGTGTTGAACCTTACAAATCAAGTGGCTTCCGCCTTAAGCAGTACACACACCAATATTTGGTATTTTTAGGTTGATGAACCCACTCAAGCAAGTTTATATGGACAGCTATACCAGTAAGCAGTTTTAAAACAACGTTTCGGTCTCCATATTGGTTTTGTTTGGTTTGTTTTGAATTTACTTGGGGTATGTTTTGAAAAGTCAAAACATTATACTTAATCTATAATCATACCCAAAATTTACTATTTTCCATTCATGGTAAATCTTCGATTATGTCTGCAATAAGTTATACTTTAAACATTTTAAAATTTTTGAAGATGTTTCAATTTCTATTAAACATGTGTTTTAAGAAATTTTATATAAAAATAAATATTTTGATTGAGCTACACGCAGGTTGTGTGATTAAAAAGATAAGTATTGTTCTAAAAAAGCTACGTACTACTTGGATAAGAGAAATGTGTGTTTGTTTTTTGATTTCAGGCAAAGATACACGAGACCTATCTTCGCTAGCTGTCCCTAATTTCGTGGTATAAGACTAGAAAGAAGACAGCTAAGTATCTCCACCCGCCGCCAACTCTTGGACTACTCTTTTACCAACGAATAGTGGGATTAATCACACATTATAACACCCCACGGCTGAAAGTACAAGCGTGTTTGGTGTGACAGGAATTAGAACTCGCGACCTTCAGGTTATGGGTGGAATGCCTTAACAACCTGGTCATGCCTGGCTTCTCCGTATTGAACTCTTCTTATAGTAAATTATTCTTCTTCTGCATTACTCTAAACGACAGTTAAAAATGAAGAATACGTAACCAGAATAATCTATAATAGAGACACGAAATATTATAAGCTACAATTAGTTAATCTGGCATTATTGATGTTATGAATAATGAAAACAACACCTATTAAATTTTGATGCGTATTTTTTACCAATAATAATCATAAACAAAGTTCTGTATTTTTGAATTAACCACACAAAATATTAAAGTGTGTGTCGTCTTGATAGCGATACAATCAAATGTATATCTGTAATAGAAATGGTACGTTTATTGAATCAGTACTGTGTGACGCAATACTGGGTTGTCTGTTTTTGAACTTCACACAAAGCTACTGGAGGACTATCTACGCTAGCCGTCTCTAATTTTGCAGTGTAAGACTAGAGGGAAGGCAGCTAGTCATCACCACCCACCGCCAACTCTTGGACTACTCTTTTACCAACGAATAGTGGGATTCACCGTCACATAATAACGCCCCCATGCCTGAAAGGGCGAGCATGTTTGGCACGACGGGGATGCGAACCCACGACCCTCAGATTACGAGTCGCGCGCCTTAACACACTTGGCCATGCCGGGCCCGCAATATTGGGAAAACTATAATTGGATAACTAGAAGACGGAAGAATAACTACAATTTTATGTAAGGAAAAAATTATAATTTCTAAGATGAATGTTTCAAGAATTTGTTTAAGATGGAGCTGTTTCTATGCGCAGCATGGCCAGGTGGTTAGGGCGCTAGACACGTTATCTGAGGATTCCCGTCACACCAAAAATGCCTGCCCTTTCAGCCGTTGAGTTGTTATAACGTTACAGTTAATCCCATTATTCGTTGGTATAAAAGTAGTCCAAGAGTTAGTCTTGATCACTGCCAAATTAAGGACAGCTAGCACGGATAGCCATCGTGTAACTTTGTGCAAATCAAGAAAACAAGCTTAGCTTTCACTAAAAGTCATATATTTTATTATGTTTGTAGCTTATACTTGGAGAGTCAACGATACGTTTATGAACTTATAACACTAAAATACAGAGTTCAATTTTTCAAAATGGACAAAGCGTCGAAAGCCAGTTGTGGAGCTTTGCACTAATGAACCATTTGTAATGATTGCAAAACGTCCTTCCTATTTTCAGATAGTTTTGTGTTGGAGTAAAATTTTACTTTTCTATTCGAACATCCATAACTAAAAATTTAATTATCAGAACGCTATAATATTTGGTTCACAAAATGAAAAAACGTTGGGAAAGGCGACACTACTGGCAGTAATAACTGTCATAAGAGGAGTTGATCATTTTGTAATTTGGATAATCTGATTGAATAAATTCAGCGTTCAGTCCGTAGTAGTGGCCCTGGACATGATATCTTCGAACACTATATTTGTGTTTCGGAAAGCTTTATTATAGCAATGAAAACAAAACAGGTATTTCATTAGGTAATCTCAATATGAAAGCAGATCCATACAATAATGAGACACATAAAAGATCAGTTGTTAGTATAACAATTGTTGCCTCAAATTTTCTATTGCGGTTACAGTGGAAATCAGATAAATACTAGAGAAAAAAATTGTTTTCCGAGAAAAAAGCATTCAACTATACAATGTTATATGTAAGACAGATAAGCTGAAATAAAGGGTGCATATTTTCCCTGAACACTCTCACGAAATGGTTTGGTTTGTTTGGAATTAAGAACAAAGCTACATAATGGGCTATCTGAGCTATGCCCACCATAGGTATCGACACCCGAATTTTAGCAGTGTGAATCCACAGACATACCAATGTGCCACTGACCTCACGAAATGAGCACGAACAGTTACTTTTCACTGCATTTTCTTACTTAAATGAAAACCTACTGAACTTGGATAAAAAAATATTATAGACAGATGAAACTCACGCGGCCAACTTAACACTCGAAAATATGTCATCTAATAAAAAAGTAATCCATTTTCCACTGGAAGGCGAAAATTTCAGAATTTCTTTGAGAAAGATTTCGTATGTGAATGGAGAAAATTATGTTTGATTTTCCTCATAAAAGAGTTCTGTAAGAAGAGAAATCCTGCAAAATGATGCTCCACTTCACATAGCATTTTATGTTAAGACAATACTTCAAGTATCAAGTTTGATGGGGTTTTAATTTCGCGGAAAGCTACAAAAGGGCTTTCTACACTAGCATTCTCTGATTTAGCAATGAAATACAGGAAGGAAAGACAACAAGTCATTACCACCAACCCCCAACTCTTGGGCTAGGCACTTACAAAATAATGTGAATATTCAAAAAAGTGACGAAAATATCTTATAAATATGAGATCACTAATAAAGACGTAATTACAAGGATTAACGCCAGAAGAATTACTTCATACTTTAAGTGTACGTATTATGGTTATGTGATCAGAGAGCTGGCAGTACAAATCTTGTAAAGCAAGATCAATTGAAAGAGACAGAGGGGAGACCAAGAAGAAATTGGATGGAAGTCACACATGGATCGATACAACTGGATTATTCAGAATGTGTCAGATTGGCACAAAAAAGGAAGACATGGTACACCATGACAGTTGACCTTTCGGAACAGGATGCCAAGTCCAGACGAGACCAAACCAGAGAGTTGGATTGACCATTATATCGTATAATCCCTACGGTTGAAAGACCGAGCGTGTTTCACTGTACATGGATTCATACCAGCGACTCCAAGATTGCAAGTCAAACGTCCTAATCACCAGGCTATGCCGAGCCCCAACATAAAGTAATTAGCAGACATTTTCCGCTCACGTGTCCAGCAATGTCTTCAAATCTCACTTCTATTGATATTTGACATGGGAAACATGTCATTAGCTGCACTGTGAACGCTCTGCCATAGCTTAAGAACATAGTGACGAAAATCAGGCAGTGTGGTTAAAGTGTGTATCACATTCTGTCACGAATATTTGAACCAACATGATGGTTAAATCACACACTGTTACCATTTTTACTGTGCATATGTTACAATAAATTGCCTTTAGTGATATGTTTGGAATGGAATTGCTTTTCTATCATCTCAGACATTCATCTAACAATTGTTACACCTCTGTGATGATCAACTTTCAAATTGTGGCCGCTGTGATAACTTCATACTGTACTATATTCTTCAAAAAAAGAAACGCAAAAGAAATATTTTTTTTTATTTTAAAGAAAAATATATGTAATAACGTTACAAGCTCAGAGTATGTGATGTTACACGTGTTAAGGCACTGATTGTCAGATCAAAATGACAATAAAAGTTGTGCACTTTGAAAACGGAGGAAAACATCGGATTTTTCGCCAAAACGCATTCGTGTCCAATAAATTTGTTTCAGAGATCTGCATGTTCTGCAAGTGCAAAATCCCTATAAAAGTGACGGGTTCTCGGTTTCCATAGCTCAGTGTTAAGCCACTGACACGCAATACAGTTACGCCAAGACTGACTGAAGCACAACGCAACAACGCCATTGGTCTCTGAAAGCAGGCGAATCTCGATCAGATGTTGCCAGATCTGTGAATGTCTACCCAAGCACCTTCACAAGGCTATGGAATCGTCACCAACAACATGGAACAACTCGTGACTGTCCACGATCTGGCAGACGTCGTGTGACCATACCCGCACAAGATCGCTACATCTGATTACGTCACCTTCAGGTTAGGACCACCACTGCGACGTCTACTCCCTCAACTATATAAGGGCTGCGTAGGAGTTTCGATCAGACCGTGCGCAACCGTCGACGAGATTCTTAGGCCCCATATGCAACCCATCATGGTAAACGTCAACCACGTGTTTCAACATGACAACGCCCGTCCTCACACAGCTCGACTCACCACTATCTTCTTCTGACACCACAACATCAACGTTCTTCCCTGGCTCTCCAAATCACCAGATTTAAACTCCATCGAAAATCTTTATGACGAGTTGGACCAACGTCTGCGACGGCGACAACCTCAACCGCAGACTCTACCTCAGATTGCAGCAGCTTTGCAGGCTGAGTGGACAGCCATTTCACAGAATGTGATTCCTCATCTCATTGCTTCCATGGGCAGGAGATGCCAAGCAGTTATTGATGCTCACGGGGGGCATACTCGTTAATGACGTTGAGTGACGTTAAACATCATCTAGTGAGCGTGGACTTTGCCTTTGCAGACTTTGGATGTTCAACAGTGAATGTGCAAAGTTTCACACATGTCATACAGAACTACCCGGAATAAACTTTTTAATAATATGTCTCAAATTTTGCCTTTTGAGTTTCTTTTTTTGAAAAGTATATTATGAAAACAGAATAAAGATACCAAAGTATGGTATTTTACATACAATAAGACAAATTTTGATAACTTATTTTAACCTTGGGGTACATTTCCTTTTCTTTCCAACTCTGATCGTGAAACAAACTTTTAACAAAAAAAGTGAGTGTAAAGATTATGTTGCTTGTGTATGGAAGCCCATTATGCTAATATAATAGTATGTTCCTCCAAAATAAAACAACTTCATTTTACTTATAAATTGTTTTCTACTAATTTCTTATTTACTCACTATTTTGTCGTCTTTATTCTAAGAGCCTATATATTTTTCCTGTGTTTTCCACAGACAAGGGTCTTATGAATTTTAAAGTTGCAGACTAATAAAAATACAGTTACTAAACACCACTCTCTGCCAACTGCTGACCTACGCATTGTCAATTTTTTGTTTGTTTTTTCTTAGAGGAGGAGGGTTTCTTTAGTTAGGCGCTGACCCCAGATCCTCAAATCTACAATTATCATTAACGTAGGCCCAGAATAGCCAGGTGGAAAAGACACTCGACTTGTAATCTGAGAGTCACAAGTTTTGGATAATGGATTGCAACAAAAAAAAAATTAATAATTTTAACCCTAATACTTAAGCCTTGTTTTTGTTTTTTTCACAAGATCTGTAGTTATTTGAAAATATTACAGTATTTACTGTATGTCTGACACGTTATATGTGTCAAGCTAATTAAACTTGACTTAATTATCAATCTTGAGTAAAGGTTATTGTCAAATAGCTTTCTATTTAACACAGTTGAATACATTTACGATTCTAATGTCTTAGGTTTAACGTTGCAAAATACAGTGCCATCTTTAGAATCTCTAGCAGAGCTGCTTGAGGTTTATCGACAATAATCGTCACTATAGTCTGTCTCTTCAAAATAGTAGACTATTGAGCTATACTAAAGTTTAATCAAACAATGAGATTTGACCGTCACTCTTATAACAAATCTACCGTTTCTAAGCACGGTAACAATAGCCAACTACGAATCTTAAAATCCAGAGTCCAGCATGCTAACTGTTTGGTCGCAATTAATCCAGTTTCAGAGTTTAAAATTGAGAAACATACACTAACGATTCTAACTGACAAAACATAACATAAGAAAGAAAATTTCCAACTTATCTGTGGTTTGTTTTGGCTACTTTGAATTTCGCTTAAAGCTACACAAGGGCAGTTGTTGTTGTTTTGTTGTTTTGAATTAAGCACAAAGCTACAGAATGGGCTATCTGTGCTCTGCCCTTCACGGGTATCGAAACCCGGATTTTAGCGTGTAAGTCCGCAGACATACCGCTGAGCCACTGGGGGCGACAAGGGCAGTCTGAACTAGTCGACCCCACTTTAGCAGTAAAACTAGAGGGTGGGCAACTAGTCAACTTCTCACAATGCCAACTCTTGGGCTACTCTTTCACAAATGAATAGTGAGATTGACCATCACGTTATAACAACACCACGGGTGAAAAAGCGAACACACTTGATGTGACTGGGATTCGAACCATTGGGCCTTATATTACGAGTAAAGTGTCCCTAACCACCTGGCCCTTCTGGGCCCTTTTAAAATACTGCTTCATTGAATATATATATATAACGGTGGGGATTTAAACCCAACCCACAACTCCGCAAATTACGAGTCAAGTGCTCTGTCCACCACGCCAGGATATATGGAAACAGTAATAATTTATGATTTTGTGAAATCTACCCTAGATTATTTGTTTGTTTGGAATTAAACACAAAACTACACAATGAGCTATCTATGCTGCCCACCATGGTTATCAACACCTGGTTTGTGCAGTGTGAATCCGTAGACATGCCGTTGGGTCATTAGAGGAAGATTATTTGGAAACTGAAATACAAAATTCACAAAATGAATATGATTATATTGACTAAAGGAATCTTTATTACACTTTTAACACTTTGTTATAAGTTTATTTAAAACAAGTGCATAACATTATATGTTTGCTATAAATAATTCAATGTTATATTTTAGTTTCTTTAGTTATTTTTTATAAAAATAGTGTAAATTGCTAAGTATTTTAAAATACGTTTTCTCGTTTTTATTCAGCATGTTTTTTAGACACTTTTACAAATTAATTAAGTTAATGATGTACAACAATGGGTTATCATTATTTTATTTTTGTAATACAATTATAAAAACTGTAACAGCATCACCGTCCTTCTAGGTTATATTTTAAATATACATATCATTTCTTATATCTAACATCAACGAGTTTCGGACTCCGACTTACATATCATTTATTAACTTGTAACATTACCGATCTGAATTACGATAATAGCTGTCGTCTTGTTAAGGTTTACTTTTACCACTAGTTCAATACGATGCTGTCTACTGGCGTATTAGCTTCAATGGAGTGGTATCTCTGCAAGGTTAGTGACTGAACGTAACAGTCTCTACCAACACAATACTTCGACAATTGTCAAAACCAGAAGTGCCAAAAAGGAAACTTACGAATGTTTATCAAACATTTATAAAAGGTAATTCGTAGAAGGTGAGACTGGAACTTTCATATCAAAACACACCTCCTTATTTATACAACCTAAGTCAATTTGTTTTTGTGAATTTTATTTTTCCACTTTCAGATAATCTATAATCAGTTTTTACAAAATCTTAAGTGATGATATTTTTGTATACCTATATAACTTTGATGAAATACGCTTTTGTAATATTATAATTATAACTCTTAGTTATGTTTCTTATTTTTTACGTGTTACGAGGAAACTAGGTTCCCTCTCTCTATATATATATAATCAATGACAATTATGTATTATGGTCATATTCCTACTTTCAAAACACCATTGAGAGGAAAACTGTTTTTGAATAAATAACCAAGGCAGAAAATGCACTGCTGAAAAAGATTTTAGGGCATTTTCGAATGTGACAGTTTCTGGAGCAACCGTGTAAGTTGATGATGGTTTAAATGAAAATGCCATTTAAATTTACATTTTGTCTCTACGTTTTTCCCTGTACTCGGTTTATTTCTTAAATGTTAGTTATTATTAATCACTGGGCTATTTACTCCTTACTGATGTCTAATTGTTTTTAAATAATTTTTAAATCTAAAAACCTCGATCTAGATGAAGATAGTTAAAGGTTACGTAACACTCACGAGGTACAATTTGCTTGAAAAAATAAAACGAACAAACAATATTTAGTTTGTTCTCCACATTCCTAAAGAGTTAAGGTTATATCTAACCAAGTTTTGTTTAATTACCTACCATATTCCAAGTATATTCAATCGGAAAATAAGTTTAAAATCAATGATGATTTCAAAGTTTCTTTTGTGAATCATGGGGTTTTTAGAAAACAAGGCTCACATAAGTATAGATGAAGTCCCTATCTTAAAAGTCGTGTTTCAACTGAATCTGTTCGAATTATAAGATAACAAATATTTCACTAAACGGTGAAGGTAAATAAAATAATCAATACATAGTCTTTCTCATCTCACCACATTAATGTGTAATACGGTCAATGGAATCTTAAAAATGATCCCTTAACAAATTCCCCCAGTAGCACAGCGGTATGACACGAACTCACAATACTACAAAAAAAAATGTTGATATCCGTAAGTGGTTGTCAGAACATCAGAACAAAGATATCTCTTTGTGCAAACAAACAAACAAATTCTCAACAAAAATTTAATCGTAAATTTCAAGAGAATAATAATGCGACGAGTCTATTTTACTAACCAATAACGTTTAAAAAAGGTATAAAAAACTATTCCCCTAAAGAATATTAATACGCTGTGTTTTTGTTTTCAGACTATAATTTACATTTGTATTTAATGTTTATCAATTAAGTCTTAGCTATTATGAGTTATTTGAACTTAACCTATTTTTGGAGTATTTGAGAGAGATCATAACGCGTGCTATGTTCACTTTTTACTTTCAGCTGGACTTGTGATATCGAATTACTGGAATATTGCATCCAGTTCGTCGATAAAAGTAAAATGATTATTTTGTTTTAAACGTTCTTGCAAAGCTACACAAAGAGCTTTCTGTACAAACTTGTACATTAGAGGGTGAGCACCTAGTTAACAGCACCCACAGCAGATTCTTGGGCAACTTTTAAATGCTGATATTTGACCACTATTTTTCGTAGTAACCAAAGCCAAAATTCGGAAGTGCATTTTTGCACTAACGGATAGCGAACCATGAATGTTGAGAATCACAATCCGATTACTTAACAACTAGGTAACGCCTGCCCTGAATTATAAATGAATCGTTGAAATACTGTATTACGTTGTTGCTGCTTTAGGCTGAGTTATGATACTATAATGGATGCAAGATAATTTGTTTTTTATAATAAGTGAGTTCATTTTGTTTCAAATAGTTTAGAATTATAATAGGTGCAACACATTATTTTATTAGTAGACATTCAATATCATGAGTGTCTGGAAGAATTGCAGAATTAAACTAAAAAGTCAATATTGAACGTATAAAACATGAGTTAGAAGACGTTAGTTGCAATAATAGTGTAGATAATGCAAGAAGACAAAAGCAAGAAATCAAAGAATCAACAAACAAAGTGAAAGGGTTTGTGCTACAAGCAAACAATGTAATACACAAGTAGCAACGTTATTCCTGGAGCTAGAATAGGTTAGTAAGACAAAATTGTCTTCAAAATGAAGAATTAACCTTTTTAATTTTGAAAACTAGATAATATATATTTACTGACGTTGAGTAAAGGAAATCAAAACTATCGATAGAAACAACTACGAACATTTTAAACATAAACTCTTTGAAAACTGTGTAATATACTAATTAATTATAACTTGTTTTTCACCGGAAACTGCGTCAGTACTACCCTTTGTAGTTACCAGGCGAAGTTTAATAAAACACTGTGTTATAAGAAAGAACCAAACCAAGACGTCTCCCCTGAAATGTTACAAAATTATTTACTTTCTAACATCAGTATAAACAATTAATTTCACATATACTTAGATGCGTTCTTACAAAACTGATATATTACCAGATTATATGCTGTCGTATAAACTTGATAGTAACTAACTATTGAAGTCTAATCAATACATAATATCTGATGTTGGTTTTATATACATACCCATTATAGAGTGTTCAAATTATTATATTACTATTGTACATTATATACACAACCCCAAAGTGAGTTAGTCGCTTACAAAGAGTAGCGAACTGTAAACCTGTATAAGTCTTGTTATCCCAATAATTATTATTTAAATGTTATCAGATTTTGACAAAATTTCTGATGAATTTTGCATACTAAACAAAACATTTTCAAACATATGTTTTAAAAGAAAAGCTAATAACACAATATCAATACAAATTGTTTAATAAATAATATAATCGATAAAAATAACATAAGGATGCAATCTTCACCGAGCTAAAATAAAAACCCTAGTATATTTGTTTTTTTATTTTATTTCTTATTTCTATTCAGAACGACTTCTGTTGGTTGTTGTTGTTGTTGTTTTGAATTAAGCACAAAGCTACACAATGGGCTATCTGTGCTCTGTCCACCACGGGTATCGAAACCCGGATTTTAGCGTGTAATTCCGCAGACATACCGCTGAGCCACTGGGGACTGTGTTTTTTTAGAGCAAAGCCACATAGGGCTATCTGCTGAGCCCACCGAGGGGAATCGAACCCCTGACTTTAGGGCTGTAAATACAGAGATTTACCGCTGTACTAGCGAGGGGCACTTCTGTTGGACTTCAGATAAATAAGCGGAAGTAAATGAGTAAGAACTGTTGGAATAAAAGTAAAAATGATATAAAAAAACACGAGAAACAAAATTCTGATAATGAAAATGATAAGAGTAATTAAATAACATATTATTAACAGAAAAGTGAAACGGAACATACGTCATGGGACTCTAACTCTAGAAATATAGGGTGAACCAATTCAGTGATTAATTTTCTATAAAAAATATTATAGCTTTCCAGCATTTTTCATCATGATCTAAAAAAAAAAAGATAAATAACCTAAATGATGTAACGTTGCTGTTTATTTTACATTTAATTCAATTGCTTATTGGTTGCACTAAAAGTATGCTTCGATAAACAAAAGCTTGTGATTTGTTTTATCTAGAAAGAATACTCAGGAAATTTACATGATAGAAGCTGTATTAAAAAAAACATTCATAAAATTTTGTAAGTTTCAGTTATATTCCGTTATAATATTGTTACTTTCTTCTTTCCTGTGTTAGAAGTTATGACATGATGTTGTTGTTTATCAGCAATGCGTTTTGAATTTGGTTAAAGCTACACAAGAGCTATCTGCACTAGCCGTCCCTAATATCGCAGTATAAGGCTAGAGGGACGGCAGCAACCGCCAACTCTTAAGCTACTCTTTTGTAACAAATAGTGAGATTGACCGTCACATTATAACGCTCCCATAGCTGAAAGAGCGACCATGCTTGGTGTAAGTGGGATTCAAACCTGCGACTCTCAAATTACGAGTCATCTGCCTTAATCATCTGGCCATGTCGAGCAGTCGGTAATGTGATTTATGGTTCTCGGTTATAAGCAAAAGATTACTTACAACAATGCTATAAATAGGGTTACATAAATGTGTTACTTCCAGTTACATGGTTCAGTAGTAACTATATTACTAATGGTGCACTGCCACAACTTTAACCTCATCGCTGTAAGTGGTGTAAGAATATGTGTAGTATTTTTACATTATCTTTATTCTAGTCTACATGCAAACACTAAATTTATCAGTTAGTCCTGCCCTTCTAGATTGATACCCTACAAATTGTATAATGATGTACTCGAATATGCAGATCAAGACTTATTATTGAAAGGGATCAGTATAGAGATAACTTAGTTAACGCCCTAATCAATCATAAAAGAGAAAAGAAATTATGAGATGAAAAGATAAAGATTAGTCGTCGCATACAACCGCAATGTATTCTTCGTGTCCCATAAGCACGCGGCCATCTAATGATAGAGCTATATAGGTTTCGCTTCACACAGTACAAGAATGTGCAAAACGAAAATAGTGCCGCCCAAGAAACTTTCTGACACGTGATGCACATGATCCGAGATAACGGTAATAAACGCGATATAATCAAGAGTTTGTCTGGATAATGACAAATTCATTGTTCGTTAGAGGTGACAATGCATGTACAACTAAATATATTGAAGTAAATTTTACGAATATAATAAAGTGAAATAATACAAGTAAAATATGATAAAGAGGGAATTTTCGAAACATTCAACGATTAAAAATACATCTGCAAAGGAAGAAAAACACGCGTTATTCATAAAAATCGATCTTAATTTGTTAAATATTTCTTAACTTAATTACTTTTACACAGGTAAAACCAAAAAAAATTCTCAGAGTAGACAAGTAACAGATTCGTCCCCGTGGACGAAAGGCCGCAGATGTCCATTGTACACCTTTGCGTAAAACAAAAAAACCACTTTAAGGAAAAATGTCTACTCGGTTTGTTGGTATAATAATTAAAAATATTACTTCTTTTTTACCACTCTCGTAAAGTTAAGAAGAACAGAAACGATGTCTCGCAGATCGTCATAAGTTGTACTAAAATCAGCCTTTGGTATATCGAATAATCCTTATATAATTCATCAATTTGTGTAATTGCTTTCTTCGTTAGCAATTTATGTTAGTAACGATTGCTTATCCATTTCACTTAGGTGCATTGAATCAAAAATTGAATCAATAGTCTTTTTACATAGCTATATTATACTTATATAAAACTCCGATTATCCCTTTCTTGTTTTGAAAAGCACATAAAAGGGTTATCGGTGCTCTGCCCACTTTGTGTATCGAAACTCCTAACCTCATTTTTATGGAAAACAAGTGTTTTGTAGTCAGTCATGGAATGTGGCATGCAAAAGTCTACTATTCTAATCCATGCTCACAAACGATTATTTATTTGGTGATAAAGTATTTGTCAAAAAATGTTTATTAAACAGAAATGTTAGGTACTAATGCAAGATTTGTGTTAACACTGATCACTCCTCTGTCAATGATGCATTATTTTCTAATTGATTATATTACAATAGTTTGCACATGAGAGCGAAATGGTTAAATGAAATACTGATTCATGGACAAGTAGATTAGTTCACAGCACATTACAAAGTAAACAAAAATATCTTGAAAATATTATCCTTTATAAAAATATTCCGTTCATAAATAAGATTTCTTGAAGGCAAAACTCATGAATACTGAATACGAACTTTCATAATGACAAATAAAATACGCACCAATGCTTGCATTGCTTAAAACACGTTAACACTTACATCCCATAAACACTTTATTTTTATTGTATGTTGACTGAGAAGATTTCTATGACCATGTTCTACCTGTCATACACATAAACTCTCTTTATTTTCATATACACCAAGCCCCCGCTAGCACAGCGGTATGTCTCCTGATTTACAACGCTAAAATCAGGGATTCGATTCCCCTCGGTGGGCTAAGCAGATACCCCTCTGTGGTTTTGCTATATGAAACACACACACATATATATATATATACAAGATATACTTTCATCTGATGTAGCATTTGATAACTTTTCTCAAATATAGCCATATCGTAACTAACCCACAAGATAACGGGTTAGAAAATGATTTTCTCCGAATATTAAATAGACGGGACAAACTAAGCTTTGCTGTCAAGATCATTTTTATGAACCGCTCTTCAAGACATATATGTTACGATTCCATGAACAGGGGCGATTACAGATTATTATCTATGCCACCAGAAACACAAAAACTGTAGCCACCAATCACTGGTGAAAAATAGAGGTATAATAAGATTGGACAAGTTGATGCTGGCCTTGTTTCAATTACCCAGTTCCTTTAACAATAGTCAGTAAGAGTTCAGCTTCAACATACAGGCTAACCAAGTTGAATTAGAAGCAAACAGAAAAGAATACGTTAAACTGTGGAAAATTGGTTACATATTCTGATTAGTCTCATTTAACCCTTTGTTTCTGTACCGATTTTAGGGTGTAGGACAGATACAATTATACGAAGTTCTTAATCTCGCTTGAAAAACTTCGATAGTGTACATTTCTGTAGGTAATGTTATTGTACTAGAAATTCTTATGGCAGGGTTTGGGTTTTTGCTTTATTTAGAAGAAAAAATACCACCCTTAGTGTATTTAAAGGCTACCATACAATAATGCTAACTACTTGTGATGGACAAAAACTATTTTAAAGTTATAATGCAACAGTCCAAAACCTCAGGCCATCCGTAATTGGTTTAAAAGTAACAGCGACTTCGATAAAGCTCGTTTCCAATGACAAGATCTCAAATTGTTTGAGCATCTTTGGGGTAAACCTCAACGTCACAGTTGCTATTGTATTCTTCTGTTAAACATGACATCTTTCAGCATCTCGTCGAGGTCCTGCCAAGACGACTTTGGGGTATTATTACAGAGAAACTGTTCAGTATCATCCGACTTCTATGTATCTACATGTATTTTTTGAATGAATTATGAGATTAAATGTCACGTTTATAACACTTCTTACGGTTGATAGTGCGGAGAATGCTAACCAATACGTTATGACCAAACCCAGATAAAATATAAGACATGTTTCAAAACAAAAAATCAAATATAGCAATAGCTACAGTTCCTATTGTATTATAAGTAACCCATGATAAAATCTAAAGCTTAATTTGAAACAACGTTTTTCGTTTATCTTTCTTTGTATTCTCTCTAAAAAATCGGATTATAATACACATGTTCACTCTCGAGCAACTAAATCGTTGTATCATAAATTTCTTACTTTTACAGATCTAGGATTTATTTATAAGGTTTAGGATGTTGTTTTTTTAAGAAAAGCTTCTTTCATATGAACTAAAAGCAATTTTACGAATTAATGTAAAAAGAAAGAATTATTGGATTTTTTTTCCTTATTTATTTGCTTCCAGTAAAACACATAGCTAAACAGTTAGCTATTTGTGCTGTATCCACAACGGGCATCGAAACCTAGTAATTATTAGCATTATGAATCCGCAGAAATGCCGTTAAGAAAAATATTTGAATTTACGCAATTATATGAGCATTTTGATGAACATATTTTACGTCACGTTATGCAGATATTTGGGTAACATGCATCAAAAATATAGTACTTACTGAATTTTCTGAATAGTAAACAATTAATCAAGTAATAGACCATCACAGATAGCCCTCGTATACAGTCATATGAAAAAGTAAGGACATCTGTGTATTTCTGAAAATTTTTTGAATATATATATTTAATCTCAATTTTAACAATACTGAGAGATTATAAAATATAGCCAAATAATTAAAACTGAAGAAAATACTTTTCAAGATCTTCTGTAAATGTAATTCTACAAAAATGCATATTCTAACTGAGGAAAAAGTTAGGACACTCCCACATTTATTCCCACTTAAAATGGCTCAATTCACACACAGGTGTATCACACCAGGTGAGCATGATTAAAAGATCGTTACTCAGCATTGCGAATGAGGCTTGCCCTATTTAAACCTAAGACATTTGGTTTGGTGTGCTGCTGACTGTTGAAATGAGAGTGAGCACCATGGTGAGAGCAAAAGAGCTGTCTGAGGCCTTCAGAGAGAAAATTGTAGTAGCTTATGAGTCTGGTAAGGGATTAAAAAAGATCCCACAAAAAATTAAAATCAGTCATTCTACTGTCCGGAAAATATTCAACAACTGGAGGGTTTTTAAAACAACTGCCAACATGCCCAGGTCTGGTCGTCCAAACAAGTTCACCCCGAGAGCAGACCGCAAGATACTAAAAGAGGTCTCCAAACACCCTAACATGTCATCACGGGACCTACACCAGGCTCTGGTTACTGTTGATTTGAAAGTGTATGTCTCTACAATCAGAAAGAGACTACACAAGTTTAACTTTCATGAGAGGTAGGAAACATTTGCTCTCTAAGAGAAACATCAAGGCCAGACTGAAGTTTGCCAGAGAAAATGTTTGGCGTAAACCAAATACAATATTCCAGGAAAAGAACCTCATACCAGCTGTGAAGCATGTAGGTGGAAGTGTCATGGTTTGGGGTTGCTTTGCTGCAGCAGGACCTGGACAGCTCACAATCATAGAATCCACCATAAATTCTACTGTGTATCAGAGGGTGCTTGAGGATCATGTGAAACCATCTGTACGAAAATTATAGCTGAAGCGGAACTGGACCTGCAACATGACAATGATTCAAAACATACCATTAAATCCATCAAGGGCTGGCTGAAAACTAAAAGATGGAAAGTCCTGGAATGGCCGAGTCAAAGCCCAGATTTTAATCCATTGAGATGATGTGGGGTGACTTGAAATAGGCTGTACGTACAAAAAGACCCTCAAACATCTCACAGCTGAAAAAATTCTGCATTGAGGAGTGGGGCAAACTTTCTTCAAACCGATGTCAGAGACTAGTAGATGGCTACAAAAAGTGTCTCACTGCAGTTATTTTAGCCAAAGGGGGGTAACACTAGATATCAGAGGGTAGGGTGTCCGAACTTTTTCCTCAGAATACGCATTTTTGTAGAATTACATTTACAGAAGTTCATGAAAAGTCTTTTCTTCAATTTTAATTGTTTAGTTATATTCCTATAATATCTCAGTATTGTTGAAATTGAGATTAAATATCTATATTTCGAAAAATGTTACAAAAATACACAGGCTTTCATTTGGTGTCATAACTTTTTCAGATGACTGTAGCTTTGCGCGAAATTCAAAACAAAATAAAATAAACGAAATCACTTGGATATCAGACAATCAAATTAAAAAACACACATTAAAATAAGTAAAACATGTTTGAACAATTATATATGAAAACGAACTAAAATGACTGAGAATCAATATCAAGACAATTATTTAAATAAAGTTGGTTCATTCTATTCAGAAAGTTTGTTTGTTTGTTTTTGAACTTCTCACAAAGCTACTCGAGGGCTATTTGAGCTAGCCGTCCCAATTTAGCAGTGTAAGATTAGAGGGAAGACAGCTAGTCATCACCACCCCCCACCAACTCTTGGGCTAATCTTTTACTAATAATGGGATTGACCGTCACATTATAACGCCCTCACGGTTGAAAGAGCAAGCATGTTTGGCGCGATGGAGATGCGAACCCGCAACCCTCAGATTACGAGTCACACGCCTTAACACGCTTGGCCATGCCGGGCGCTATTGAGAAAGAAGGGGATGATTTCTTTATTGTAGTTTATTTAACCTCACATTTTTAATCATAAACTCAAGCTTGTTAACGTAAATAACGTTAATAAATAAAAGCAGGTTGTGATAATTCTTTGTGCTCGTCCTTTCAATCTGTCAATCCCACTATTCGTTGGTAAAATAAATGCCCAAGAGTTGGCGGTGAGTGAGTCTTTCCTCTTGTCTTACACTGCTAAATTAGGGATCGCTTGTGCAGATAGCCATAGTTTAGCTTTACGTAATGCCCCCTAGTGGCTCAGCGGTATGCCTGCGGACTTACACGCTAAAATCCGGGTTTCGATACCCGTAGTGGACAGAGCACAGATAGCCCATTGAGTAGCTTTGTGCTTAATTCAAAAAACAAGCTTTGCGTAAAATTTAAAATTAACAAAAGAAATTTTTCAGTTTCACTCAAATTTAAGGACATTTTTTGCCCTAACATCAAAGCTTAATTTCATTTTAACAACATAAGTTCTTGCAGTACTGATGGTTCCTGTATGGTCAGAATTTACCTAGTGCATGTGGCAATGAAACTTTCTAACACAAACATAAGCAAACGTTTTTAATACAGGTGTAAATACTCCAGTTTACTGGATGTAGAATGCGATGTAATATTCTGTTACTCTAAATTCAAAGCTTGAAAAACAGGTCTATAAAACTGAATATTGTTTGATCAGTTCATTATATTGTTCATAAATGAATTAACTTTTGCAAATATTTTGTTTCCTTACTTCTTGGCCTGGGTTAGAAAATATCCCCCTAAACTGTATGAGAATGTTTAATAAAGTCTAATAAAAAGAAAAAAATGTCACATAAATCAGTATTTTTTAAAAGTGAGTATAGATGTCACACAACCCTATAATAGAGATTTCTTATACAGTTTACCGTGAAACTTTACGTTCTGTAACAATAAGAAAACTCCTAAAAGTGCTTCTTATTTAGTTTCATAAAATACATTCAGCAATAATATAAACTTCCAGACACCGGACACACTATAACTCTAGACGCTAAAATCTGACTATTTTATTTAAATGTGAAATAGATTTTACAGGCATACTCGACATAAAACCCACCAGGATGAAAATAGTTTACGTTTTTAGAGTATCTGTGTTATACGATGTTGTCATTCTTTAACTGTGAAACATACTCTGCATCACAGCTTTTTGGTAAAATTCGAACCTTTATTTCATATCTGACATTTACATTATATGTTTTTATTCAAACAATTTAAACGTATTTATTAAAAATAATTTATATGACCTTGCCAGTACATTTTGTGAGATTAATAAAAGAGTATTATTATTTGATAGATACAGACAGTGGTTGGATTTCATAGCTATAATATGTAAAGATTATAAGCTGTATTAACTGTTTACAGAATGTCAAACCATTCATCAGTGTAAAAAAACAAAGCACAACTATTCAACCGGCAAATGGTATGTATTTAAATGTAATTTTTAAGTGTTAGTCCTAAATTTAGACTGTGAACCGTATATTAAGTTTTTGTATAATTGAGTTTTAATGACGTATTAAGATTTATTTATAAAATACGTTTTTATTTAAAAGAGTAGATATGGTTCAGTTTATGTAATTGATTAGACCTACTGTTTCAAAATACACTACAAAAATTATTTACGGCCAAAGTTTCAAATACGTACAATTAAAAACTAAATGAAGCGTTATTTGATTAGATATATTCCATACATTACTCTGCAATGTATATCACCTTTTAACTGGGCCAATGAAATGGAAAAATAAACTAGCACATCAACCAAAATTTCTTAGAAAGAAAATATAGAAGTAATATGACGCCAAATTAGAAATTTCTTGTACCGAACCTTTTCTCTGTTACTGAAACCTACTTAAAGTAAAAATGCATCTCAGGACGGCTCGTATGGGTATTAGCACTTTTACTACTAAAGCAGAGAAGAACGTTTCGACCTTCTTAAGTCATCTTCAGGTTAACAAACTGTTTTTACCCGTACTAACTGTCCTGAAAATCTCTTTATTTTATCTGCAATGTAACATCAAATCAGAGCTTCCTTGTACCGGATCTTTTTTTCTATTTTAAGAGAACTATTATGACATTTTAATATATTATTATCTAACAATTATTATTTCAATGTTTAACACAACTGATCAGAAGTTTTTCATTGACACTGTAGGAATAGAACATGATAATTCAATGGGTAAACATGTTAACTTGTTAATCGGAAAGAAAAGAAAATAATTAATAAAGATACAGAAAAGATGCATTTGAAATAAAATAACAGTAGAACACGTTTACTAGAAAATAACTTATTAAAGTAAACGGAAGTTAAATTGTGAAAGAAAGTTTTCTAACTAAAATCATACTGTCTCTTTATTAATTCAAATAAAAATTAGAACAAATATTTTGTTCGTTTTTCAACAGATGTCCTAGAACGATAAAGTAAAAATTGAATATTTTGCTTTGTTATTAGATCAGTGGTTCGTAACCTTGTTGAAGATACTGAGCCCCGGAAGTTTCGTACTTGCATTCACTGAACCCTTCGTAATTGGAAAAATAAAATATGATTTTTTTTTTCGAATTCAAGATATAAGTGGATATTTTATTAGTGCACAAAATAAACCATGCATCAGTTGCACAAAATATCACTGTGTTCAAAAACCAACACCAACACAGCATGAATTTCACACAAGAACAAAAACATAACTCAATGAATATTTACTGCAAATCAATGTGACTTTTGGTGCTACCTTTCAGAGACAATTTCAGAAATGCGCGGCTTCACCTTGGCAAGTGCTACTCTCATATCATTTTCGCAACAGTCTGTTCCTTTTCTTCGTTTTCATGTCTACCATCCTCGAAAAGTATTGCTCGCAAAGATACGTTGTAACAAACGGTATGAATATCTCAAAGGCTTTCTTAGCATTAAGAGAATACCTTTCAATTTGGTGACACCAAAAAGTTGAGAGCGTTGTTGTTCTGAAAAGTTGAAGTTGAATCTGGCTCTGCTTAAGTTCAATGATTTTGTCGAGGTATTCATCATTGACATCTGTTGTCGCAACACTAAACGTGAACGGCTGTCTCACCTATGGTGGATATGACTCTCTGGTGGGGAAGTATCCGTCGAGAGACTTTGCGAATTCATCTAAGTGCATAGCAATTGCTTGCTTCAGATCCAAGGTTATAGAAATTTCACCAATTTCAGACATATCTTCGATCTTACTTACACAGTCGTCCAGTAGGGGAAAGTTTACGAAGTTATCATTCTCTGTTCGTCGTTTCCATAATGGTAGCTTTTTTAAAAAAAAGCCTTCAGTTTTTCCTCGGCTTCGATGATGTTAACTCCACTGCCCTGCATCTGTTGATTGAAATGATCAAGAGCATTGAAGATATCGGCCATGTATGTCAAAATGAGGATGAACTCAGATTTTTCGAAGCAATCTACATAATCTACATGACAATGTTGGGGATTAATTCCACACGCATGGCAAAAAACACGATTTAGCACCTTTCCCGGAATAACCACCGAACGTTAAAATGGTACACAAGTACCTCGAATTTAGAGCCCATTTCATTACACAGTTTTCTGAAGATGCGGTGCTTCAGGACACTATTTCGCACAAAGCTCACATATTCCACTACAAGTTTTAATACTTCTGCCAGTTTTGAAGGCAAAGTTTTTGTTGCCAGCGCATGCCTGTGCAGAACACAGTGCATTAAAATGATGTGTGGTGCATCGGCTTTCACCAACGCACCAAAACCAGAGTTTCGTTCCAGCATGACTGGAGCTCCGTCCGTACAAACTACAGAAACCATATCCCACGAAAGATCGTTGTCTCTGAAGAAGTCATATTCAAGTGTATTCACGTTGACTGCCTTAGTTGTTGTTGTAAGAGGCTTACAAAATAAAAAATCTTCTTCGTTCTTCACATAGCGCACGAATACAACAAGCTGACTTAGATTGGAAACATCGGTGGTCTCGCCGAGTTAAAGGCTGAATTTTGCTGGGCTTGAAATCAGATCTGCAACAACTTGAACTAAGATGTCATCACTCATGTCATTTGAAAAAGGAATTTGGGATAACCTATTTTCAGCAGCTTTTCCCAGCATGATATTCGTAATCTTCAACGCAGCAGGTTTTACGAGTGCTTCACCAATGATGTGTGGTTTGCAGAACACCTGAGACTGACTCACCAAACCCCTAGGATTCGATTAAACCCAGGTTAAGAACCACTGTATTAGAGAGAATAGAAATACTTTTACAGTTTCAAGAGCAATTAGATAAAATGAAAAAACGGAAGTGCAGAAATACATTGCTTATTGAACCTTAATTGTTTCAATTTGGAAAAAAAAAGGAAGATTACAGTTTTATTACTATTAATTAGTTAGTTCATGTGAATGCATATATTAACAGAAACACTTGTGCAATATCACCTGACCAGTGGGTAGTGAGTACATTATAAGCGGTTTCGTATGCAAGCTACCACATCTAATAATATTTTTACTTACATCTGTATTTATTTACTTCTAATGTTTTTGCTCTTTTAAAATAATAATAAACTTTTTCTATGAAAATAAATTTTAACGGGTTAATTCTATCTTGCTTTTGGAGATTCATTAGGTATTTAGTTTACTTCAACATTACGTTCTATTTTTTCAGCAAAATTTGTTTGTAATCTTTTGTTTTATAGGCTCTCAGTGAGACATCGGTAAATCCCCGGACTTACAAAGCCAAAATCTGGAAACTGAATCCCCGCGGTGAACACAGCAAATAATCAGACGAGTTTGTTTGTTTTTGAATTTTGCACAAACCTACACGAGGGTTATCTGTGCTAGCTGTCCCTAATTATGTAGTGTAAGACTAGAGATAAGAAGGCAACTAGTCATTACCACCCAGCAACAACTCTTGGACTACTCTTTTACCAATGAATAGCGGGATTGACCGTACATTATAATAACCCTATGGCTGAAAGGGCGAGCACGTTTGTTACGACGGGGATTCAAACCTTCGACCCTCCGATTACAAGTCGAACGTCTTAACCCACCTGGCCATGCCGAGTCAATCCTGAGACGCTGCTAAAATATACTTTATAAAAATTAGGTTGATGCAAATATTTCAGAATCACGTAAAGAAAACTGTTGTAAAATTGTGAAAAATAGATCTTTGAATTAAGTGAACCAAAGTTATTAACTTTGATGGTGACGAAGCGTATAGTAATCAAAATGCTTGTTAAATCAAAACAAATTGTTCTATGAGACGGGTGTCACATTTTTATAATTCGAAAAATAAACTTTTACGAACACAGTGAAGTCTGTTTTCTACTTTGAGAAGAACCGAAGCTTGTTTGAAAAAAATGAAATGACTTGATTCGGCTTTCCAAAACTCAAGCACAGACAATACAAATATGGAAATGGAGAAGAACTATAATCAGATTACAAAGATGGATTTGATATTACTATTCCAAAGACAATTGAAAGCAAACAATGGGCCATCAGTGGCAGTAACCTACGTTTGTTTACAATATCGATTTTTGAAGAGTTAAAACCTTGTGTTGTTTTTTTTAAAAATTCGTTTGTACGAACAATTATTAATATTTTAAAGAAATCAAGATCGATTTCCTTTACACGATCATAAAAAAACTGTGTTTGGGCTAAGATAAATTATACAAAATGACACGCTCCGCGAATCAATTTTTCCAAGTTTTTGTAAGATAAGTTCATGTTTGTTAGTGTTTATGTTAGGGATAAACAACAATTTGTGCGTTATGAATTTCTTCACAACGACTACAAACATACTTCTCTTTATGGTTAATATCATTTTATTACACTTTCTTGTAGTTGAAGTAACATATTTACTTTTTGTTCTTAATAAATAATAGCGAAGTTATAAATATTTTCATTAGTAATCATAGTTTTAAAATAAATAGCAAAGTGAAATTGTGCTCTGGTTAGAGAACTTGAAAAAAATTTAATCCCATGTAATTTCGATCTACAGTCCGAAGATACCTAGATTAATAAGTTTGAAATTGAAACAGTTATTGTTTATAATTAAGTACAAATCGCCACACTAAAATGTTTGTACTCTGCCTATCATATTTATTGAAACCAGGTTTCTAGTGTCGTAAGTCCTCAGACAAATGTTTTATCGTAAATAATTATCAAACCAAAACATTTTCTGTTATTATCAGCATCGCATGTTGTGAAAATAAAATTGAAAGGTAAAAAATTATTTATGTTGAAGTAACTATAAAACAAAATACTAAAGAGTTTATTTATAAATCACAGCGATTTATCAACTTTTAATTAGGTAATCGTTGATCTAACATACGCAAGTTAGATAACACTTCTAATGTTTTCTATTTCATTGTCTATATAATAAAATCTGCAAAACTCACTACAATAAAAATTTCTACGCGATTTATTTAAATCGTAAATCTGTGATCATAGTTAATACTTATGACCTGAAGTTTTATTTTAGAAGTTATTAGTGGTTTATACCGTAAACCACAATATTATTGAAATATATTGAAATCTTATACAATTTGCATAAAATGACAGACTCTTAGTATTACTAAGATTAATTGAATATATAGAAGTTACAGAAATGTTTCCTTTTAGTTTTAAAGTGTGATGTAAGTGACATATAATAAATTAATGTAATTATGTTCAGATTAAGGGCGTATGTATTATAAAAGATAGTCAGAGTAAGAACTAGCTTTTCATCCTTTTGCATTAGAAAGACAGTTATTTCAAAGTTTGTTCGATTGTTTTCTTATTCAGTATATTACAAAATATGTGTCATTGTAATAGTTTATGGTCATCTGAAACAATTTCCGGCGTGTTCGATTAATTTGTACTTGAAATATATATATTTGCAAAATTTTCAGCATATTTCAAGCAAGATTAAATTTCTATTAAGACTTTGTAACTTTTGAAGACTATGTCTACAATTTAGTTAATAATATCATTAAGTAAAACATCAAGATCTCCACTCTGAAATAACCAAATAAACGTGAATATTACATTGCCAAAGCCATATGCTGTTAAATCTCCTTTTCATGATGCTATAAGTGTTTAGTCCTTTTATAAAAGTTTAAGCTGATTGTTTGAAAAGACTCAATGACATTATGGCTGACTTTGAAAACAGCAACAAACTAACACCGTCATGGCCAGGTGGTTAGGGCGCTCAACTCGTAATCTGAGGGTCACGAGTTCAAATCCCTATCATACGAAAAATGTTCGTCGTTTTAGCCTTGGATGCATTATAATGTTAAAATTAATCCCACTATTCGCTGGTAAAAGAGTAGCTCAAGAGTTGCCTTCCCTTTAGTCTTACACTGCTAAATCAGGGACGGCTATGCAGATAACCCTCGTGCAGATAAAAATATCTATAAAAACAGTAGCAAACAAGATGGCACAAACTCTTTAGTCAGCGTGCTTTACATCTTTTATGTATGTTGTATACTCAAAGATCTTTCGGCATATACTACAACCTCTATTGGAATAGGTAGCTTTACTTGAGTGGTAATTGTTATTGTAAAAGAACATATATGAGATAACTTGAAAAAGTTAAAAGCCACGTGAAAAAAGATATAATATTAGTTACAAATCATCTAAATCGTAAGGCTATCGTAACTCGAAAGAACTAAATACAGTGTGAAAATGGATGTGATATAATGCCTAGAACCTATGACAGAAAAAACCTTACCCTCCATTGTAATATAAAAGTAAAGCGAAATACAATCACAAAAACACTAACTACCAATAAGAAATAAGTCGGGTAATGTTTTATAAAGCTAATCAGTGATATTATATCATATTCACGCTAAACCTGCAAAAAAGACGTTTTCTTCCTAAGGACTTCATTATAGTTATTGTTATATGTTTGAGTTTCTTTCCAACCGATTTTAATATATATATAAATGTGTTTGTGTTTTTGGAATTTCGCACAAAGCTACTCGAGGGCTATCTGTGCTAGCCGTCCCTAATTTACCAGTGTAAGACTAGAGGGAAGGCAGCTAGTCATCACCACCCACCGCCAACTCTTGGGCTACTCTTTTACCAACGAATAGTTGGATTGACCGTCACATTATAACGCCCCCACGGCTGGGAAGGCGAGCATGTTTGGCGCGACTCGGGCGCGAACCCGCGACCCTCAGATTACGAAGCCCACGCCTTAATGCGCTAGGCCATGATATATATAAATAAATACTGTGTGTGTTTTTTCTTATAGCAAAGCCGCATCATGCTATCTCCTTCGTCAACCGCAGGGAATCGAATCTTTAATTTTAGCGTAAATAAATCCATAAACTTACAGCTGTACCAGCGGGGTACTAAAAATGCAACCCCTACCCAGCAAATAGTTTTGACTTTTGTAGCAACCAATCTTAAAATATACACCGAAAAATACCTCACCTAACAAACGATATTATAGGTATCTTGATCATTTAGCAATCTAAAACTGTTGTCGGGTTTTGACAATCTTATAACGAAAGTGACTGACAATCTGTGATAAATATCTTTCTTCTACACTTACCAACATTCAATTCAGTAGTTTTGTAGTTGACTTCAGTGACAACTCTGATCAACTTTAACCAAAGTGGGAAACACTTTACATGATAAACACTTAATATTGTTAATATGATGCTTTTTACGTCATCATCTGATAGAACATTCATCATATTCTGAAAATACCTGTTTTCCAAAAATTCGAGTAAGTAAAATAATTATCACATTCACGTAATCATTCTAAATTGGAAAATATATAGTTTGTTATAACCTAAAAACAAGCTCAAAGAAAAATAAATTTAAAAAATAATAAACAAAAACGCTGCACTAACTGAAAATACTCCAGGGTACAAGTTACAATGTTGGAGGTCACTGACGAGGTAGAAACCACATTGCGGTTTGGATACACGGTCTATCAATTTTATTTTCCATTCACCAATCCAACAAATAAACAAACGAAAAAAAACCAACTAAGCCTCAATGATAAATTATGAAAGAAGAGAGCGTTGGCATAAATCCCTGTGTTTTTTTACGTTGAAAAAATTTCGTTACTCACTTCAAATTGGTTGTTGCAAACGTCGAAAGCAATGCTAGGCGTGACTTTGCTCTGCGAGTGTCTTTCTCGTTCTTTTATATTGATTAATTAATCAAATGAATGATCATGCTGTCGTGTTTCTTGTTATGAGAGAGTTAGTTTACCTGTGTTGTTTCACATGAGAGATGAGGCTATTGCACCAATGCATAATACAACAATCTTTCTTTGAAGCTTACTGTCTTTAATATTTTTTAAATATGTATAACGTACTTTTACAACAACATATTCTGTCTTACATATTCGTTATCTTATCCTCATTAACTATTGGTTTTTTTAAGTCCATACTTGCATAATAATTAATTATCATAGCACCATCTTTAATAACAGTATTATTATTTATGCTACTGATTTGGTATGTTTTACGAATATTTAAAAACAAAGTTAAATTAACATTCAATTGTTTTATAAAATCGTTTCCGTAGTCATTATCATCATGAACAAAACAAAGTTTAAATAAGGATGATTAGTGATAATTCTTTGTTTTTTCATCTGACTCTTTTCAAAGAACTGCTAGTTTTAAGAGAAGTAATTGTTTCAAGTTAGTCTCAAAGCTACACAAGAGGCTGCTTTTGCTATGCCCGTCACAGGTATCGAAATCCGGTTGATTGCGTTATGAGTCCACTGCCATACCGCTGAATCACTAGAGAATTAACAAGTGCACTCAGAAATTTGAAACACAAATACAGCTTGAACCAAAAAACATTCATAACTTAAAACATTCTTAACATTACACACTTCCTGTCACAAATATGTTTCGTGATAATTCTGAAAGATCATTTAGGAAAATTGAATTATTTACGATGTTAAAAAGTTTTCCTATACATAAACATAGGACATGTAATCATCCCAGACACTTTTAGTTAATACTCTTAATTTTAACTTGGCTTTAAATATTTTATAAAGATAAAAACATGATTTATTGAGACTTTCCAAATTATTATACATATCTGCTGTTATGAAAACAAGAACACCATGAAACATATTTTTTGCTAAAAGGTGATTTTTTTTTGTTTTTCATGCTTTTTGCATTTATTATTTGCTAGGAATCTAAAAAAAAAACATTTCTTTTAAGAAGAGACTAAGATCTTGTTCTTCATAACAAATTTAAATTTTTTGTACGAATATAAAACACTTTAAGGACCATGATTGAAGAAAATGTGGTGTTTATTAATAATTTTTATCTATCAATAATATATTAAATTTTCAAATCTTTTAGTGTTTTAGTTCTGCATTCTTGCCAAGCTTTGTCACCACGACGGTGTAATCATTGTATAACACAAAGATCATGCGTTTACATAAGTTTGTTACAGAATAATGGCCTATAACAATAAAATCGAAACTGTGTTGCAAATTGTATTTTTATGAGGACAATGTGTATTAAATTGATATTAAAATCAATACACAAAATAAGAAACGTCTAATGATTATTCTAGGGGTTTTGCGATATATTCACTTTGCGAATTCGCGATCCTCAGATTACGAATCGAGTGCTTTAATCACCTTGCCATGCTGAGTCAAATGATGTAGCATTTGGATGAAGGTTTATTTCATTTAATGTGATAAATGTTTGACGGGCTGTTGGAGTGTTCTTTCATGATTGTACTACAGTGCTGATTTTTAGTGCGAATAAATTTGACAGCAGGTTTTATGATGCGTTTGCTTATTAGATGTGCGTTCAGTTTTGAATCTGTGACTCAGTTACTTTTCGATTATCAATAAATTATTTTTATGGGCTCAACTTCAAATATTGTTTCTCAAATGCCTCATTTTTTATTTATTTTATTTGGAGAATTAAGTTGGTTTTTCCAAACTATATTGCCGATATACTTTTTAACCCAAAAGTTATTCAATTAAAGACTTACCAGCGTTTAGAAGATACAAAGAACATCAATATGGATTTGTTTGTTGTTCTGGACCAAAGACACATTTTAGCGTTGGAAATCTGTAAATTTACCGCTTTCCCACCGGGAAGTATCTATGAGATTTGCAGTAACAATTAATAAAGCTTTCTATAATATATATATTATTACTTCCTTAGAGGAATTTTAGGCAAAGTAGACTTTTCATGGTTTAAATATTTTATGGTCTTTATTTGTGCATAAACGTTCCAAATATTACATTGTATTGCATTATTAACACCATTTTCACTTCATACAATTTCGAAGCTTTGACTTGTCAGCTTACAACTCACTGAATCAAATATATCAGTGTGCTCTGTGATATGTTGTTTGCAGGTTGTTAATGCTCAGGAAGGATTCGTGAACTGTTTATTCAGATTTCTTGACATTCGAAATTATTTCTTGATGAAAATGATAGCAGAGAATTCACAGCCGTTATTGCACAGGTAAAAGTGGTTTAGCTTTTGATATTAAAACGTTTATCAAGTCTCAGTATAACTAGGATAAGACGTTTAATCGAAGCGGTCAAATTTTGGTTTGTTTGTCAATAGTAAGTAGTACATCTGCCGTGCAGCGTTGTCCGAACGAAAGTGCTTGTTTTATTAGTTTTTATTTGTTTTACTGTGTTATTGGTTTGTATTAACAGTAAATTTAAATCAATAAGGCAGTCCTTTCTCATCTGTAGTTGAGAAAAAAAATGAGAATTAAACACATCCTTTATTTCTGGATTCAAGGAAATCACCGAGAGGTCCTTAAAATTATAGTTACAGAGTAGCAGCGAGTTATTCCATAAGCCAATCGCTTTGATGCACAAGTAAAACTGCCTTTTTTTCTGATTTAAACTTGTGTCCTATTGTATTCAGAATATAACACAAAGAAATTAGAGGCCTTTAACCTGTCGTTCAATGGATAAATCTTGTAAACTTGAGTAGGAACACCAATATTTTCTGCAGAGGAAATATTTATACAATTATCAGTCTAATTCTATGTGGCAGCTCATCCCAAAGCCCTTTCCTATGAATAAGTGTATCATTTCTCATAGTCATAAAAGACTGTACAATCTTCCAAATTATGCCAAACTTATGGTTTGTTTAAAAATTAAAGAGGTGATTACCTATTGATTTGTAATTGTGTTTGAATAAATATGCATTTTAAAATTAAAATTCCATTTGCTTTGCCACTATTTTAACAACAGAACACTGTTTTAATTATTTAGGTGACTTATCTACTCAGATAATGTTTTTCAGTCATGCTGTTGAATGTATTGTATTGAACGTGTGATCCAAATTGTGATAACTCAAATGTATGATTTTTATGCTTGTTATAACTGAATATGCATAGGGTTGGCCCTTAAAATTGACCCCATGTGGAAGAAAGAATATTGAATATAATTCTGAATTTACTTCATGTGTCTGCACAAAACATGGTATACTGTCAGTGAGATGTACAAGTCTGTTGTATGCACAAGTCAGATGAATTACAAAGGACAAAAGTATATGTACTTCAGATATGTTTGTGAATTGATATTATTAGTCTGACCTGAACTATGACAAGTTGGTGTGTGAGGTAATGTTTGCAAAAAGTAGGGAAATATTTTGTCCATTGTATAGTTTGAACATTTCAGATGCATATCTACATTTTTTTTTTCAGTATACCTATTTATTTTCCTTTGCTACAAATTGTTGCTAAATCAGTAATGATAAAATGAATAATTGATAACTGATATGAAATACATAATATGATGTTGAATAACAGTTCCTAAAAGAACTTTTATATGCAAAAAACGGCTGTTCTGGGCCCAGAAAACACTTCAAATAGAAGAGCGAACAACGTTTCGACCTTCTTATACAACCCCTCCCGAACATGTGGTCAGCTTCCGACCAGTAACCCTTTCTTTGTGAACCTGACGATGACCGAAGAAGGTCGAAACGTTGTTCGCTCTTCTATTTGAAGTGTTTTCTGGGCCCAGAACAGCCGTTTTTTGCATATAAAAGTTCTCAACAAGTGGGTTTCTCGACATCACTGATGAGTTCCTAAAAGGTTTTGGTTTGAGTACTTTGACCCATACCTCTGAACATAGGGATAATAAAAGTCATTTGTCACTCATGTTTGTCTAACTCTCCAACAGATCCAAATCATATTGTAATGCCTCAATATTTTCACTATAGGTAGAAATGTTAAAGAACTTAATTACTCACACATTTTACTAATTATGCCCTTGTCATCAATTTGAACAAGAACAAACATTGACCTCTTGAGGCACTTCACTTTTAGCAAAACTCCAGTTTCATTGGATTCCATAATAGCATTTTGTTTTTTTTATCCATCCATTCTATAATCTAGTTTACTAATTTTTCTCTACTTTCCATCAATGTCATTATCGTAGTGAAGCTTTTATTTCTCTCCTTATCAAAAAGGTTTTGAAAACACAAGTTTATCAAGTCCATGCTCTTTCTTTTCCAGAAAGCAGGTAACATTTTCATAAGTTGACCTCCTTGTATATTGTGTTTTACTAAGTTATTTTTCAAGCCACTTTTAGAATTGTTCTTGCTTTTGTTATAATACTAACTGGTTTATAATTTCCAGGGTACCTGGTATCATACCTTTTAAAATTATGAGTATTATCATCAACTTTCCAATTTTTTTGTGTCTGCCATTGTCTGTTCATTTACCAACAATGAAAAAAAAGATACTTGCACATCTGATTGTGGAATTTCTTTAAACTCTGAGGAAGACATTACTTCCAGTGCATTATTTATTCTAGTAGCATACTTCTTTCTGAGCAAGTACTTTGAAATTATGTGGTGAAAATACTTCAACATACAGTCTGTGTATCAATAATAATTTCTTTAACATTTCTACACACTTGTAACCCTTTAGAGATGACAACTAACTTGTAAACAAAAAATTGGTTGTAACAAACTTACTGACTGGTTTACTCTCAGTATTGAAATCAGTCTCTAAGCTTACCAACTGTGTTTTTATGTTTTAATTTGGATGTACTAGAAAAAAAGTCTGATGTCACATCCGTACAGCTTCCCTGGCATTCTTTACCCTCTAATGAACATTACAAAATATAGCTTGGAGTAAAATATTTAACCTATGTATTTTTGCTTAACATTAGAGGATTAATATCTTCATGATTCAAACCATTGTTTGTTTGTTTGTTTTTGGAATTTCGCACAAAGCTACTCGAGGGCTATCTGTGCTAGCCGTCCCTAATTTAGCAGTGTAAGACTAGAGGGAAGGCAGCTAGTCATCACCACCCACCGCCAACTCTTGGGCTACTCTTTTACCAACGAATAGTGGGATTGACCGTCACATTATACACCCCCACGGCTGGGAGGGCGAGCATGTTTAGCGCGACTCGGGCGCGAACCCGCGACCCTCGGATTACGAGTGCACGCCTTAACGCGCTCGGCCATGCCAAGCGGATTCAAACCAAAAAGACAAAGTACATGTAAGCTGACTTCTAAGATATTTTGATTGAATGTGCTTAGCAATAATGGTTTGTCTAGGCAATAGAATAAATATTATTGATAAGGAAATGATAAACAAATATTATTGAAACTTGTTGATTGCATTACAGTTTTAAATGTAGTTGGTTTGTTATTAAATGCTAGATGACAGTTACGGTAATTTAAAAGAGTTTATATTTTTTTTGTTCAAATCTCTGATTATACTTCATTTAGAGTATTGTGTTCAGTGTTGGGATATGGATATTGAGTTTTTTAAATGGAGGACTACTATTAGAGAGAGAGATGATGTTTATTTTAAATTTAATACAATAGTTTGTTTGTTTTGTTTTTTGAATTAAGCACAAAGCTACACAATGGGCTATCTGTGCTCTGCCCACCACGGGTATCGAAACCCGGATTTTAGAGTGTAAGTCCGCAGACATACCGCTGAGCCACTGGGGGGCTAATACAATAGTATCATTTAGTTTATAAAGTGATAATATTAGTTAATTTTAGAAATAATTGTGATGGTAAGTTAAATTACATAATTATTTATGAATCATCTATTTCGTTGTTTGATTGTTGTGAATTGACATCATGTTATTCAAACTTTCTGAACTTTTCTCATTGCTTTAAGTAAGTGCCGTTACATCATATATCTTGTAGTGTGTAGAAATTTCTCGGCCTTAGTTGGGCTAGTTATAAATATGCATTCAAAATTTAATAGGAAGTGACAGTAAAATATACATGTTTATTTACTAGGTGATCATAAGTTTAGCAAAAAAGATTGTATACACGCAACATCTTAAAGTGTGATGATTTCAGATTATATTGCAATAACCAAGTAGAGAAAAATAATTTACCCATTTAATTTGGTTCTAAAGTAACAGAACCAGTCTGTGTAGACTTTTGTTGAAAAATAATTATTTGAAGTTCTAGATTTAACTGTGTAGCAAACATTTGTACATACAGGGTGGTCGCTAGAAAAGCGGAAAATTTGAGGGTCAGATGAGAACATGAATAAAATGCGTGCTTACTCATTTCTATTTTGATTTCTTTACATCATGAATAAAATGCATGATTTTAAAAATTTTGAGTATCTATGAGTTTAATATAACATATGCCTTTAAAAAACTTTGTGAAAATTATTCTTTGTAAAAATAAATAGCTGTATGACAAATTTTCCGCTTTTCTAGCGACCACCCTGTATAATATGTACCTGTAATATTCTACGTTCTTATTTGAAATAAAATTGCTACTGAGAATTTTTTTTTTTTTTTTGGAATTTCGCACAAAGCTACTCGAGGGCTATCTGTGCTAGCCGTCCCTAATTTAGCAGTGTAAGACTAGAGGGAAGGCAGCTAGTCATCACCACCCACCGCCAACTCTTGGGCTACTCTTTTACAAACGAATAGTGGGATTGACCGTCACACTATACACCCCCACGGCTGGGAGGGCGAGCATGTTTAGCGCGACTCGGGCGCGAACCCGCGACCCTCGGATTACGAGTGCACGCCTTAACGCGCTCGGCCATGCCAGACCTGCTACTGAGAAAGGCTTGTTAATCGGTTTAAAAATAAATAAATATTTAAACGTAAATAACGCATTTGATATTGGTTTCTAGCATGATTAGTTACGTTTGTTTCTAACTCACTTCTAAAAAAAATCCAGTTAATAAGTGTTTTGAAACCTCTACATTTTGAATTCTGTGTATTTATTTCAGATATTCCTGTGCTATATTAAGTTTATGTTGGAATCATGCAAATAATGTGTTCCTGAACCAACTGTATTATTACGTATTGTACGAATAGTCTTTAACTTCCAAATGTCACGCAAAAAACAATACCTTGTACCTAAAAATATGCGAAAAATAGTCCAGAATGAGGTGCTTGTCATTTTGTTATTTTACATATCAAAATATTTGTATCATTACGACAATGAATTAAACTTGCAAAGTAAATAATAATGACGAAAATATCCGAACCACGTTATGAGGCTGAAATTAAAAACAAATATTACGTTTCTTTTTTCGCCAGAACACACACGTTTTAATAAGAATGTATCTCAGGGCGGCTGTTATATGTATTGACAATTTTGCTAATAAAGCAGACAACAACGTTTCGACCTTCTTAGGTTCTCTACTTTATTAGTAAAAAGTTTTAATACCCATACCAGCCGTCCTGAGATAAATTATTACTTCAAGTGGGTTTCTCATCATAACGAATTACTTCATGTATTAATAAGGTTTAAAGACATACAATAATAAATTTAAACATGTTTTGAACTCATAAAAGTTGCTTTTAATACAATTTTTAAAAAAAAATTAGACCACAGTCTAACCTATAAACTTTAGACGCATTCACCGTTTTCTCAAACACTGAGGAAATGTCACCAGTGGCAGCGGTAGTTTCAAAGCCTATAACATTGAAAACCTAATTTAGATACTGATAGTGGGTACAGAACAGATAGCCTATTATGTAGCTTTATGTTTATTTACAAACAAACAATTAAAATAAAAAAGAAATAGGAAACACGCGTTTTTTTTTTCTTCCACTGTATGGCGTTCTGGTGCGTCAACAATTCCCTGGTTTTATAAATTATAATAATTTATTATCCCTATAACGCCCTCAAGGAAAAATTAACATAAATTAGAATTAAATTAGCTACATTTATGAATAAAATGTTATAAAAGTGCATCATTTGTTCAGTTTAATACTCTTCATTAGATTTCTTGTGTTTTTAATTTTTTATCTTCTACGTAAATCATTTTTAACGGTAAATTCCATTAAAAATCCAGTTAATTATAAACATTTTTACGGAATTAAGATATATCTTTTATTACCTTTCATTGATATTAAAACTATAGACACACTTATTTGTGTGTGTGTGTGTAATAATTCTATAACAGTAATATATTAAAGAAAACAATGTTTCAAATAAAGTTAAAAAACAAGCCGAATGTAACTTAAGCACGTCAATAATTATAAAGTTGTAAAGTCTCCAAGTATATCTATACTTCAGTAGTTTTATGTTATAACTGAAGAACAGAAGTATAATTACTGTGGGTATTAATAATAAAGATCCATACGTTGCTTTGTGAGATTTTGTGTTACAATTAAACAACAATGCATATAAATCATATCTAAACTTTAAAATAATTTAAGTATATTCATGGAAAATATGTTTTCTGTGGGTTTTATTCTTTGTTTTTTATGAAAGCCTCAGACAGACTCCGACGTTTTACGCTATGTGAAAATTTAAGGATTTAAACTCTAATCAAAATATGATTTGGCTGAGGTGCAGTTACTTAAAACGGCATTTAAAGCTATTCAGAAAAACCTTCATATCTGTACTTGCAGTTCTTTCAAGTCTATTTATATTCAAATTTTTGAATAATAAAAATATCCTTAGACATGGAAAGATATATATATATATATATATATACAGACACTAATGGAAGCAACTTTCAATTTTATCATCCTGTATTCTAGTTTTCCTTTCAAGGACAATGGATAAAGAAGTTATTGAAGTTACGATATGGAGAAATGAAAGAAATGGTGTGTTTTATGGCAACGCACAAAATAGAAGGATGAATTTTAAGAGGCTTTTGTTATCTCGTTCTCAAAACGTGAAACGAGCTGAGATCTCTCGCGTAGGATTTATCGAGTTGATGAATCCTAAGAGTGAATTACGGTATTGGGTTCGATCTATTTCTTTCAAACGAGAATGTTCTCACAGAATATCGCCTAAAGCATCAATATTAGGGTTCTGTCTACCACAAGAATGTGATCTTATTTTTAAAGCATTTGTTTTAGTCTTGGATATAATAGAAGTTACTTTTAAATAACGTTTTGACAGAAAACTTTTAAATATTTATGAAAAATGTTATACAAAAGAACGCCATAATGCAGCGACATATTTTTATTTCTTTCAAACCATCGAAATGATTTTTAAGTTAAAAAGAAACAGAATGTTTTTGTTTTTCAAACTGTCTTATTTGTTTATGTAAAGGATCGAAGTTTCATTGTGGTAATTTGGCAACAAAAAAGTTTTCATTTATGATTGTTGTTCTGTATATTCAAATATTTTCTATCAAATCATTATTTCTGAACTTCTATTTTATGTTAAAATACATTTGTTTAATACCACAATATGATTTTTAGATGAAATTAACTCTATTGAGCTCCCCAGTGGCTCAGCGGTATGTTTGCGGACTTATACGCTAAAATCCGGGTTTCGATACCCGTGGTGGGCAGAGCACAGATAGCCCATTGTGCAGCTTTGTGCTTATTTCTAAAAACAACAACAAAACAACAACATAACTCTATTGAAAAGAAAATTATTTCACAAGATACCAAAACGCATTTCTATCGCACTTCCTTTCCATACTGGTGTAAAAACGAGCATCGCGCCCCCCAGTGGCACAGTGGTATGTCTGCGGACTTACACACTAAAAACCGGGTTTCGATACCCGTGGTGGGCAGAGCACAGATAGCCCATTGAGTAGCTTTGTGCTTAATTCTAAACAAAAACGCGTAAAGGGTATTCAACCTATTATAATTATTTATTTTTTCATTTTATTTAGGAAGAAACTTCAGTTATACGACTGATAAAGTTATTGTGCAAATGATTTGTTTTATAATAGCAAGCTAAAACAAAAGGTTTGCTTAATTTTTCGATGCATTTTTAGTACAGTTCAGTATGTTGTAGTATAATATTTTAGTATATCATAGGTTGAGTTATTATTTGAAATTAAATCTGATTTCTATAAAGTTGGTTAATTTATTTGTTTTATTTATACAGGGTGGTCGCTAGAAAAGCGGAAAATTTGAGGGTCAGATGAGATCATGAATAAAATGCGTGCTTACTCATTTCTATTTTGATTTCTTTGCATCATGAATAAAATGCATGATTTTAATATCATAAAATGCATTTTGAGCATCTATGAGTGTAATATAACATATGCCTTTAAAAAACTTTGTAAAAGTTATTCTTTGTAAAAATAAATAGCTGTTTGACAAATTTTCCGCTTTTCTAGCGACCACCCTGTATTATGTCAACTGTTTTTTCTTCTTTTTGATGATAATGCTAGCTAGTTTCTGGATCTACCGGTACTTTATTACATGAATAATTTTAAACACACTAGTAGCTAGTCCAGTCAGAAATGATATTGGACGAGCATGCTCAGTGGCAGGGATTCAAACTCGAGCCCTTCAGATGTGTCGAGTACCATACTCACGAGGAATGCCAGACTGATTAATTTTCAGAACCTTAACGGGTTTTTTTTTTAATTTCGCTCAATTAATTTTAATTTCTGCGTTAGCCGTCCCTAATTTAGCAGTATAAGACTAAATGGAAGGCAGCTAATCATCACCATCCACTGCCAACTCTTGAGCTACTCTTTTACCAACAAATAGTGAGATTAGCTGTAACATTATAACGTCCCTATGGCTGAAAGGGCGAAAATTTTTGGTGTGAAGGGGATTCGAGCTCGCAACTCACGGTTTTCTAACCTCCTGGACATCCTGGACCAACCCTAATGTGACAGCGGTCAATTGACGAGCTTGCATTGATAAAATTCGGAGTTTAATTCAATACTGTGGACAAAGCACAGATATCGCATTGAAGTAGCATAATGCTACAAATATACAAACTCATATCGTGATGTAAAAACAAGCAAATATTTATGAACCGTAAATGTTAAATGAAGCATGTGCTTGAACGTTATAAAACAAAAGCAATATCATCTTCTAGAAACTAGAATATATTTAAAACTCGTAATATAATAACTTACCAACTACTAACATATCACATACATAAATTCTTTCTTATTAAATTAGGAAATAGTATATTATAACATTTAATAGACAATGCGATCAGAAAAGAAAGACAGTGCAAAAGTTGGTATCTACCACTTAATGGTAAAAGTAAAACAGCTAAAATACAATAGCCTTAAAATAAATAGTAATACAAATTACACGATTAAATACAAATACAAGTAATGTGACCTTAAATTTACGTAAGAAAATCGAGACATGATGTGGATTACAAGGAAGCACCAAGCAGGATATTGGCATTCATTATTTTCAGTTTTCCTATGACTTTCTTCTGATTTTCTACGCATGATATTGGTATTAATAAAATATATTTTATGTGACATAACTCGTTGATGAACAAACATGTGTAAAAGTGGGACAGAAAAGTAAGATTATGGGAAATCTTAACAAATTTGTTTCGTTTAAATTTCGTGAAAAAAACTACACGAAGGATATCTGCCCTAGCCATACCTAATTCAGAGGCAATAAATAAGAGGTAAGTTAGTCAACACTGGGATTATTTTTTTACCAACGAATAATGAGATTAACTCTCATGTTATAACACCTACAAGGCTAAAACAGATATAATGTTTGACGATGGGGATTTGAAACCATGGATCTCAGATTGCGAATAGTGTTGTTATCCAGGACACGCCAGGGATCAATCTTGACAAAATACTTCATAAACACACTCAAACATTAGTATTTTGAAATATGTATCAGAACTCAAGCTGGATAGCTCTTTTTTTCTTTTTACCTGGTTCTGTAATGAACGTAACTAGTTGTAGAATCTTGTATATTTATTAGTCTTTACCCAATTTCCATTACTTTCAGTTGATCCAATAGAATATACGTGGTAGAAGAACAAAGATTTAAAACTATGATAACGACCACTGGTAGATGAACTTGTATTCAAGAAATTTGAAACATTTTTGTCTCCTAAGTGTTAAAAGCACCACTTAACTTATATGAAATATTAACTTTTTCTTCAAAGGTTTGTGTGTTAGTACCTATGTACTTGGGATTGTGTAAATGGTTATTGATTATAGTTAGCTTACAACTTATATGTAATACCACGGGCTGTTTTTCAGTGAATTTACAAACTACTGTGAATTTATGCTATACACTAATATGGAAAGTACTGGTATTTCTTTACACTCAACCTCCCTAGGGCCATAATGGTATGTCTTTAGACTCGTACCGTCAGAAAACGGTTTTCAATGCTCTCGGTGGGCAGAGCACAGATAGCCCTTTTTTGCTTAGTACAAAACAACAACTTTAAACTAAAATATTACCTTCTGTCCAGAACGAATTTTATATTTGAATGTTTATTGTTAAAATTTTAAAGGGTTTGTAACTGTTTCTGAAACTTTCATACCATTTACTGTATTTATAGTTTACAAATATTTTCCACTTATTGTTTGTAATGAGAAAGATTAATTTTAAAAGGTTAGTTATAACGCTAACAAATGGGTTTAATGTTTGTTACTGACATAGTACAGTTAGTCGGTACTGTAGTTTGTTTAATTGTAATTAAGCACAAAGCTACACAATAGACTAACTGTACTCTACTCACCACAGGCATCGAAACCTAGCTTTTAACATTGTCCAGAGACATGCCGTTATAATACTAGAGAGTCTCATTCTATGGCTTTATGCTTAACAAAAACAAACAAGCTATATGACAATGTCGTTAACGTCATCAAAATTTTGAATTTTCTGTGACTTGTGTTACTATTTTTTAACCATACCCATGTTTTACCTGTTTTGGTTTTAAGCTTGATTTCGTATTGTGACGTCTTCAAATTTAATCAATGGAATTAGTAAACTATTTTTTTGCTGGTGTAAAATCTACTCTATTTACTTATAAAGATGGCGAAAAGAAAAAAATATTTTGTCCCATGATTTACAACTTAAAAAATAATCTCCCTGAAGCCGTAATATTTGAAAAGAAAATGTTTCTAATACTTTGAGCTTTTATGAACTCAATTTCAATCACATATTTTTCTTCAATTAGAGAAGATACTACACACACACAGATAATCCTATATAATAGAGAAATAAAGTCGATTTTTGAAAAACAGACCGAAATAACACATTTTTGTGTTAAAATACATTAAATATCTCTTAAATTGAAATCACTCGTAATATTTTACGTTTTCATCTCTTGATTTTTCATTATTTAATACATTTTTAATCTCTTCTGAAATAAAAAAGCTGAAGTGGAAAATAATGTAAAATTGTATTGCACGTTAAAAGCAGATTTTTACTGTTTATTTAAGCATACAAATGTTTTTTAATGTAAGAAAAACACACTTAGAAGTATTGTATATAAAATTTTACAGAAAAAATGAATTTCCATGGTTTCATAATTTGAAATTTTCTTTCATAGGCGATATGGGTTACGTCAAAACTATTATCGATCCTCAATGAGGCGAAACCAATCCAAGGAATAACGTATATTTAATATCTATAGATGTAGATTTTGGATGTAAATAAAAAAAAAACTCTTTGTAGACTCCACTATCTGTTTCCCAACTTGGTAGGTGTGTCATCTAGTGGTTATTTGTTCAATTAAAAAGAGTTGAGGAATTCTGATCTTCATAGAAGAAGAAAAATATGGGAATAGGAATTTTCAATCTGAGCTTCGCCTTGTGCTTACGAGGACAAACACTATCAGGTGAAAATATTCTGTATAATTTACACAAACTCACTCACACTTTTGATATACTGACCAGAAAGACAGTGGTTAGTCAGAACCAGCATTTATTCTCAGAGAGAATTTGTTGGGCTTTGTGAGCCAAATAATGGGACTATCAGTCACCTTTGTAACGCACTCACAATTGTAAGTGCAAAGTCTGTCAACAGCTAGACCTCGTCCAGCTTAATATAATATATATATATAAATATAGGTGTTATGTTTATGGATTATCGAAACCCCCATATATAGTTTACTATTTCGCTGCGGATGTCCTTACGGTTTTATTTAGAAATACAGTCTCATGATAATTAGACCTTGCATATAACAGGAAATTGCTCAAAATGGGATTAAAAACACATCAATATTGGAGGAAAATTTTATTTTATTTTCCCAAAGGACCATATTTGTACAGTAGTGTCTTGTATTTTGTATATGTCAAAGCTACCAAGGCTTTGTCTTTGCTCCTAATTTAGGACTACTGACTAGAAGGAAAGCAACTAGTCAGAAGCAATCTTACACCCACAGTTCTCGTTAAATGATTGACTGTCATTTTTATATTATACCCATAACTTAAGGTGGTATCACACAGATTTGAACTCGGTTTGCCATCTTTAAAATCCAAAGCTCTACCACAGGGTAGACGAGTAACTTATTTTTGTTATTTTCGTATAGCGAGATTGCTAAAATATACAGAAAAGTCAAAGGTACGTACAATAGCTAGAAAAGGAAATTTTTTAATGTTCTTCACGATATTGAAGAGATAAAAAGTTCAGGAAAGCAATGAACTTCCAAACAACCAAATAAACTAACAGGATCAATGTCTTCTTCCACAGAGTATCAAACTTTCATTGTGATGAGGGTGTAAATATCTTATGGAATGTTACAAAATTAGCAAATGAAGATGTAAAATCAGAAAGACTGACAATCTTCCATATTTTTCTTGAAATAAACATTTGTATTCACGAAATGTTTGAAGCAACTGATATCGCAAATTTCCCATTGCACAGCATAGCCATTAGTAGTGATTTGTATTTTTGCTCTTCTAGCTCTAGGAGGCTCATAGAAAGCTTTAAAAAAGAAAGACAATAATGTAGGTGTTTTCTGAAGAATTCCGATTCAATGGAGTTACTGTAGTTGTATGACAGCACTTTCTAGGGAAAGAATAATGAAACCGATTTTTGTGTTTAATTCGGTTTATGATATGAGACTTAATTCTCCTCTTTAAAATAAGTTTAAAATATAAATAGTTCTTTTATTGATCAGTATGCATAAAGACTTGAATCAATCATTTTCGTTGATAATATTCTTCCCTGAATTTTAAAAATCTTTACCTACTTTTGTAAGAAAGTGAAAATGTTACTCCCTGCACCTGCAAAGGGAAAAATTAAACGAAACACAAAACAATGACTTTAAAATGTAAGGTCTGCCCTTAAAAAAATGAAACTAACATAATGTAATAAAACTATTCACTGTGACAATAGCTAGGCCAAGCGTGCCTAGGCGTGAGACTCGTAATCTGAGGGGCGCGAGTTTGCATCTCTCTTTCAGCCGTGGGGGCGTTATAAAGTGATGGTCACTCCCACTATTCGTTGGTAAAAGAGTAGCCCAAGAGTTGGCGGTGGGTGGTGATGACTAGCAGCCTTCCCTTTAGAGTTACACTGCTAAATTAGAGACGGCTAGCAGAGATAACCCTTGAGTAGCTTTGTGCGAAATTTTCGGAAGAATAATACGGTTGTAAGAGCAAGATTAGGACTTTCTGAATTCCACTGCTGAATGTTATGAGCAGGTGTTAAAAGAGTTGTAATTTTAGAGAGCTATACTATATCATATAAATATATTTGTTTAAAATATTTTTCTTCCTTTTAAGGAAGTATCTCTCTGACCACCTTGCGTAAGTTAAGCTTACGAATAAAAGTCTCACAAAGTTAACCCAAGATAGACCACCAGTAGCACAGTGGTATGTCTTCAGACTCTTATTACTATAAACATGGTTTCGATACCCGTGGTAGAGAGGACGTCGATAGGCTACTATATATTTTTATGCTTAATTCGAAACAAAAATAAAAAGTCTTAATTTTGCTTATTCGTTCACGATGGATCCCTTCGGGTAGCATCCTACTGGTTCAGCGAGAAATATGAAGGGTTATAACGCCCTAAACCGGGTTTCGATACCAGTAGTGAGCATAGTAGAAATGAACTATTGCAACAATCACTAAACGATTAAGACAGGTAAATATTCTAGGGATTATCGTGCAATGTACTCTGTTAAGAATTAAGTAAATCGCTTCTCGAAATTGTAAGGTTGTTAAAAGATAAGATGTTAACATTTCCTTTTGACTTTAATCTACGCAAGAATATATTTGTTTGGTACAATAAGTAATCTATAAGTAAATTATTGTTTTAAAAACTATAAAGTTACAGGTATATAAAGGCACACTTAATAATAAAGCTTAACGTTTATAACCCTGAACCCTTACTAGTAATGCTGCTGATCGGATATATCACTTATTTTTAGATTACAATTATTCAAAATGTGTGTTTATATTTTTGTGAACTTTGTTTTCAAACTCAAAAAAGTATATATTATTGTTTGTTTTTGCACAAGGGTACTCGAGGGCTATCTGTCCTAGCCGTCCCTAAATTAGCAGCGTAAGACTAGAAGGAAGATAGCTAGTCTTCACCACCCACCGCCAACTCTTGGCCTATTCTTTTACCAACGAAAAGTGAAATTGATCATCACATTATAACGCCCCCACGATTGAAAGGTTCAGCATGTTTGGCGCGATGGGGATGCGAACCCGCGACCCTCAGATTATGAGTCGCACGCCTTAACACGCTTGGCCATGCCGGGCCCCCAGTATTATTGATATAAAGTAGAAGATTCTTTATTTCTCATTTACAATAATTAGTTTATTAAATGTAATACTCTTAAGATTAATTATTTATCAGACAAAACTATAATTAAAAATAAATTTTACAATAAAATGATCATTAAAATTTGATTATTTATGCGAAATTTTATATTATTAAACATTTATTTTCTGTCTTTAAAACTGCAGCGAGTTTCATACCAGATAAAGGCATTTTCACTGCCATCTACTAGTAGTATGATTGTAGTGCTGTGCAATGAAATACGTCGAAAGTATTGTAACATTAATAAAATATCTCTTCATATTTACTATTTTATCCTTTGTAAAGAACTTATTCTATAGAATCGGTGGTATGTTAATATTAACACTAATTTTTAGAGCTTCTTCACTCGATAAAAAATTAAAATTAACTAAGTTTAAAAAACAATAAAATCAAGCGTGACATTTAGAAAACGTAATACTGATTATTTGTAACTTTTGCGCAGATCTCTGAAAAGAGGTACCTGCTTCCGTAATATTGAATTAATAGACTAGAGGAGGAATTCCCAAACTTTGCCAACCGATGAAACCGCCTTCATCTTCTTCACTTTATTGACTGACCACCTCTCGTTAAAAATAGTTTTTTTTATCATGATATATGCATTTACTACCTATGTAGCTTGAGTTCAGTTTTAAGAAAACAAACAATAAAAATAGATCGAAATATGACAAATTAAAAGTAAATCTTCTGACTTACTTTAATGTGAAGGATGATACTGCTTTACTGAAACAATCTAGCAGTTTCAAAAGTTGATCCGGCTCCACCTTTATCTTATTTCTATGCTTCTCTTATGTATAAAGCGTTTGGAATGCCATGTTGCTGTTTATATTATGGTTTCGAAGTTCAAACCAATAAAATATGTTGTTATTCATGTAGAAATTTCTAGAATTAGGTAGATCGATCATTTGTCTATAAATAGAATGTATGTCGGCCTGGTCTCTAGACTAGTCTCGTGCAAAAACAGACATGCGCAGATTACTCTGGAATTCTGTGGAAGTTACGCGATTGTTCGAGAACACAGTAGGCCTACTAGTATATAAACAGACGGCGATGCGAGAGGAGTCAATCATTCGTTTTTATTCGATTCAAGAGATGTTATCTTGGTTTGAGAAATTTTCAACGTTTGCTGTGTGTTTATTCAACTTGGATTTGTGACTGGAGCTAGATTTACAAAAACTGTGATTTTATTTCATCAATCTTTACGATTCATTCGAACTACTGGTTATACTGAAGGTCAACACGTATAGGACTGTTTAGGGGAGACCGGAGCAAGTTGGAAAACGACAAATTTGAGACATTCATCGAAAACATCGTAAAAAGAACTTCGTCAAATTTATTGAACTGTGAATTTTTTCTGGACTTCTCCATTCAAACTTCGGAATTTCTTCGTGGGACCAAAAATAAAACCTTAGACTGGAATTTTGGATTTCTATTCTGGATTTTTGAACTTTCATTTTGGATCATTATATTGGACACAGGCCAGTACCATTTTGTATTGTAATTAATTTTGAGGGTTGAAACTGAATATCTGTCACTGTTATCATATAATTATTTTATATCTGTCACATATATAATAGTTTATTGTAATAAATTATATAAGATGTTATCTGTGTCTTTCTGTTGCGTTCAGTCCACAGAAAAAAAAACCGTAACAGCTTCGATTTTATATGTGTCAATACAACTGGATGTCAACTGCCTTGTTGTTTGTTTGCTTGTTATTCCGTCCCCCAGTGGCTCAGCGGTATGTCTGCGGAGTTACACGCTAAAATCCGGGTTTCGATACCCGTGGTGGGCAGAGCACAGATAGCCCATTGTGTAGCTTTGTGCTTAATTCAAAACAACAACAACAGCTTGTTATTCCGATTGACAGGCAACTGTTCAAGACGTACAAAAATTTACATAATTCAGTTTTTGTTAATTAGATTTATTAATTTGGATTTATACGTATTAATATATTAGTTTTATAATGTCTTAGTATTTTACTTTATTCGTTATTCTTTCAGTAAACGGTAATTTCATAAATTTTATATATTAATGCGGACCACACTCTGGGACTCTCTTTACCGGAGGGAAAACAGCTGTACACAAACATCCACTATAAATTCCTGGACTTCCGTTGTTGGACCGAATAGTGACGTTTAGTCTGCACTCTTACAGCTCACCAATGCCTAGAAGGTATGGACTGCAAACAGTGAATCCTCGTCTTCACTGTCAGAGAAAAATAACCTAGAAGGCCACACTTGGCTCACACAGACAAAAACCACAACATATATTCAGTTTAGAACGCGCTAAAAGCGTATTGTCCGAATTGGAGTTATCGAGAATGTTTTCATTCTCCTTCGTCTCACTTGTGATGTTCAGAATAAGCTTGTCATGAAAGATTGGAATTGTTTTGTCACTATGAGTTTTGGTCGAACAATTGGAACAATTTCAATAACATGTATTTAGGCAGAGAGTATGTTATTTAAAAATACTTTAGTGATAAAACTTTCATTTATATTTATCAAACTTAATATTATTTTGTTGCTCTACCCGCCCTCTGATGGCTCATTGGTAAAGCGGAGAGCTTATAAATCTTCAACGCTAACTATCAAATTTCGATACTTGTGATTGGCAAAATACAAATAACCCGTTGCGTAGGTTTATGCTTAACAACAAAAAAACAAGTCTTAGTTTGTTAAACAATCAAAAGAAAGAAAATATTTTAATAATTATTCCGTAACTTCATAACCTTCTTGATGTTAGAAAAACACGTAAGTTAAAGGAGTCTCAACAGAAGTGAATAAAAAAGTGAAATGTCAACTGAAAAATATAACTTGCAAGATGACATCGAAGCTAATATTTTATGTCATGAAGCCATTGTGTTCGTAAAGCGGTATTGTTCTAGTATAACAAACTGTTGATGTTTATGAGAGTGATAAGACATTATTTAAATATTGGTACAAGTATTCTAAGTTTTAATAAGGTTGTCAGGAATAAATGCCTGAATTAGGCTCAACGGGATCAAACACGAGAATCGGGCCTTCTCCCAATTTTCTATGTTATTAGCAGAGAGTGTGTTTGTTCGAGAAGAAAAAGAATAAGGTTTACTGGTCATCCTGCGAAAAGATTTACAAGATTAAATAATATATAGGACATCTTTCTTGCTAAGGGACAAGCCTGAAAAAGGCGCACTACGCGAGAAGTATCTGAAACAAGAGAAAAAATAAACTTCGTAATCTTAAATTTTCCTTGTAATATCTTATATAAACATTCATCTTATCAAAGAGTCTCACTTTAATATTTCTTTTTTATCATATTTTAATATAATGTGACTGTATACTCACATTTAATATTAACTAGTCATAGTAATTTACACACAAAGGGAAATATGTGTACATATATACATATGCTACAATAAGGGATTGCAAAGCGTAGTTGTTACGAGAAGATGTCGCTTACGATAAAAGGCTGAACTCAAGCACTGGAAAGCAAGAGATGAAAATTCTTGGAATAAATTAGTTTCTCAGTGATGTCGAGAAACCCACTTGTTGAGAATTTTATATGCAAAAACGGCTCGTTTGGGTTCAGAAAATATTTTAAATAGAAGAGCGCTCTTCTATTTAAAATATTTTCTGAACCCAAACGAGCCGTTTTTGCATATAAAATTAGTTTCTCGTACTGGTATTCAGTGTAAGATGGCGCCACCGTCACCAAGTGTAGGTTGTACATTTCTCTCCGAAATTAAGCTGTAATTGTTGTATGTTAATAAAAGTCAATGTACAAATACTGAGCGTTATACAGTAGTATCTACTAGCAACGTAATTCAACAGCTTTCAATTACCCTAAATTGAGACGAAAGTGGGAGGTTGAGATCTATTGGAAAATCTGTTTTTCCTTATTACCATCGAAATGGAAGTTCTTCCGCTATTAGACAAACATTTAACTACTGTTTAGCAGATAGTTTTAAGTACACCTTATCATCATTCTAAGTTTTAACGTCAACCTACGATTTGTATCGCAAATCTTTGTTTTTTCTAGAATGCTTCAGTGTCACTTTACCTGTCGGTTGAGGTTACGAAATGCTGCATTTCCAGTAAACGACGATTACATCCATTTCTGTTTCTACTTCCAGTCTTAAGTTACACGATTCACTAGATAAACAGCTAGAGTGTGGATGTTTTTTTTATCAATTTTTGCAATTGTTGTAAAAATGTTTGGATTTTTTTATTATTCTTAGATATTTATCATACTTTTCTTAATATTTGTAGTTTCATCACACCTTATCAGTTGTAACGCTTAAAATAATTTTCGAATAATAACTACTTACACGAAATTTATTTTTCCATTTTATTTATGGTTTGGGTTGTGATCTGATCATGTAACCTAAGTTTCCTAGGCCTACTAAGACTTGTGAGATATTATTCAAATTAATTTGAAAGTATGTCATTAAAAGCCAAGAAACCTAGTGATAGGGGTGGATTCGAATCTCATTATTGAACATGCTCACCCTTTCAGTCTTGTAGGCGCTATAATATGACAATCAATTCCAAATTAGGGAGGAAACCTGATAGCCATTTGGACTGGGCATTCAGATCAAAGGGGTTCCCAAATTTAGACGCTTGTTTTTTGGGGTTTTTTGCATTTGTTAAATTTTTCATTTATTTCAATGTACCTCCCAATCAAACCAAAATGTCACACACTCTCGACTTAGAGCTGCAATATATATATAATATTCAAATTATATATTTATATATATGTGTGTGTTTTGCTTTTATTTAGGACTAATGATTGTCTTATTTTACTTGTATGTGTCGCCATTTTTTATATATAACAAGAAGCTTTAAAATATGAAAGTGGCACGATGAAAAAGTTAAAAATGTATTATACAAAAGATGGTTGTCACATGTTTATAGCTTTATTAATCACACTTGTTAAACTTATTTCTTGACTAATAATAGTTCCTTTTACATGAATTTCAAAAACACTTTATTCCTTAATTGAACGGTTGAATAAAATATCCTTACTACAATAAAAACCCATTAACTGATATATATATATATAGAGAGAGAGAGAGATGTAAGTAACGCTTGTCTTCGAGGGAATAGTATACCGGATAAAATGTAACGCTCATTAAAAATGGTTTGTTTGCTTGTTTTTGAATTTCACTCAAAGTTACACGAGGGCTATCTGCTCTAGCCGTCCCTATTTTAGCAGTGTAAGACTACATGAAAGCAACTAGACATCATCACCCACCGCCAACTCTTGGGCCACTCTTTCACTAACAAATAGTGCAACTGATCGTCACACAATAGTGAGATTGGCTGTCACATTATGACGTCCGCACGGCTGAAAGGGTAAACATGTTTGATGTGACGGGGATTTGAACCCGCGGACTTTCGATTACGAGTTAAGTGCCTTAACCACCTGGCCATGCCGGGCTGTTAAAAACTGTAACTGTCAGTTAAATATGATTGGTATATTTATCTACCATTACATAAATACTACGAACGCTTCAATAATGCACGAAACGTATCTATATATAGTAACATGTAATTTTAAAAAAACTCATACGTGAAAGATAAGAAGACTATTCTACTTATAGGAAATGTATTTTGCAGTTTATTGGGTTAGTATTTTAATTTTAACCTAACTTAATATTTATAGGCTGGCTGAGCCTGGTTAGATGTTATTGGAATTACAACTGAAAGGATGTCGTTAAAAGTCAGAAAACTAAGGATGCTTTTTCTTAATACCAAGACTCATTTGGCCAAGTGGGATCAACAGAAATAGCAGTCAATCCTTTTATATAGTGGCTGGGTATAGTCAGGTGGTTAGGGAGCTCGACTCATAGTCAGAGAGTTGCGGGCTCGAATCCTTGTCACACAAAACTTGCTCATCCTCTATCTTGTGGGGGCATTACAATGTCCGATCAATCCCACTATCTGTTGGTAAAAGTGTAGCTCAAGAGTTGTCGGTGGGTAGTGATAACTAGCTGCCTTCCCTCTATTCTTATACTGCTAAATTAGGAACGGCTAGCGTAGATAGCCCTTGTATAGCTTTACATTAAATTAAAAAAACAAACACTAATTTAATATAGACACTACAACTGTACATTATCTTACTGTCAGGCCTATAATACAGAAGCTACAAGTATCCAAGGAATAACTAAGGAATATGACAGATTATAATGAACAAGTAAAAAGAAAACTAAATGAAATAACACAATAAGTTAGAAATAAACATGTCAAGTTTAACTTGATCAGGTGGACATAACCTCATTATACATATTACATTTCTTTCATTACATTGTATTTCATAATGATGTTGCTTTTTGTAAATCTAATTTTGAAAGTAGAGTTTATAACTTTTATGTGTTTATCTCACAAACATTTTAATCAAACTCTCGGATCACTTTTTGAGAATTACTTTTCTTTATACGTTGTCAAATAAGGAATCGCAGGATTCAATTTGTTACAGCAAAGTTGACGTTCAGGCTGTCTCGTGCAGACTAACACTTGCCACGTCTTATCACCCCTAGAGCATTATACTGTTGACAAAAAGATTATCGCCCTGAAGTAGCAATGTGTTAAGGAAACCAGAAGGTTATTAATCAAGATTATAAAGTTTTCCTGTGTTCTTCAAAGGCAATTTATTTATTTTAGTATTTTCGGCAACACATTAATTTCCGGTCCAAGAGCAGTTTTTAAAGATTGTGTTAAATAAAAATTTAGGTAATTTACGAAATCAACCCCCGGTGTACCTCGTTTATCTATATTTAATTTCTATGGACCCTCTCAATCTTGGCTTTAATCTGCTGTTTGTAACGAAACGACCTTACAATTTGAGTGGTTTTCTGTATTTTGTATCCTTTAAAAACAGCCTGTATGTTAATTTCAACAAACTTTCCTTTAGTTTGTGAAGTAACTTATAATCAGCCAATCATCCTAAATTAATCTCGGAAATACACTGTTGAAATAAATCTGTAAATACTTCTATGTAAATGGTCCAAAATGCTGTAAGCCCAGTTTATCACAGTAAGAAAATAAATATACTCAGTCAAAGTTTTATTGACAAAAAAGGTGCTCTACCCAAAACAATGAGAGATAATTAAAATTTATAATAACTAAGAAAAGGTAGGATTATTGTAATACACCAACAGAAAGCATCGCTAACAACTCGTTTTTGTACGAATTAGGCATATTTTGATTTATTGTGCTCATAAACAAAATCAGATATATCATTTCAATCTGAGAAAAATAATGGTCATCGCAACAACAGGGATACCCCAACACTCATGTTGCATGGTTACAATCAAAATTTTGATAAGATCCTAATATATACTCTAAATTAATTGTTTTTAATGCATCTTGACTATCCGAAAACACTTGATAGTATACAACGCTTCTTCCGATAGAATGTTTCATATAAACATGATAGGATGGAGGCCTCGTGAATGTAGTGACCTCTATATTTGATAAATTCATTAAAAACTGAATCGACGGATTTAATACAGAGGAGGCGAGCTTTAAGTACCAATGACCTAAAGTCAGAGCCAATTGCTCCTGCATATAGCAAAAGGCAAAACAGTAAATTATTGAACACATTATCACTAGCTTTACTTGCACCATTTCAAAGATCGTAGAGGTGAATATATACACCAGTGCTGCTCACGCATACTTCCAACATCACTTCGCATTCCTGTAACAAACGGACGTTCAATCTGGTTTCAGACTCTTTCCAAATTGGTATATGTCTGTTATTTATTTACATAGTAGAAGCGCAATGCATTTATAAAAACAATATTTCCCCATATTTTGACAAACTTAATGAAACGCTCTTAACGTTTGAGTTATCTGTGGCCACAAATAAAAGAACTGCACATCATTTGGCATCTGAAATTGCTTCTGGCTTTATAAAGTCTGTATCAAACTCCTTGAGCATCAAAATAATCACTTGTGGATGCAAAAATATAATTCAGTTTCGAAACAAATACTTCAGATAGCAGACAATCAGAATTGACATATAGCGGTCTTATACTTTTATTGTGAACGATGGTTTGTCTTGTCCAGATATATGAGCAACTAAACCATTAGTTTGCAGACATTTTACATTCTGTAAAGGACAGCTATCATCCCTAATGCATTACAATTTCACTAAAATCTTAGTTCCCTTGAGCTATAATGTGTTAAGGAAACCAAAATTTTCAAGAGTCTATTACTGTTCTCTGTCTTATACAGGGTGTTCAGAAAGTCACTGAAGGTGTGAAGAATCTCCGAACAATAGCGCTCGCTGATTATTTTGTTCATAAAAAATAGGGCCAACAATTTGACTTTTGGAAATCACAACCCACACACCAACCTTGAAATCATGTAGGGGTGTTTCATGCAAACTGTAACGAGTATCGGATGACCACAATCTTGAATATTGTGAATTAACGTAACCCGAGAGATGGAACCATGCTTTGTGGGTAAAAAAGGTCTCATCCAACACATTAGCTGTATTTATTTCGATAAACCGGTTAAACCATCTGCAATATCATATTCGTTTTTCATTATCAATTGCTTTCAGTTTTTGTACCGCCATTATTTTGTATGGGAAGAGCTTAAATTTCTTTCTGACGGTTTTATGAGCAGTTCCAAGACCGATATCATGCTGCTGAGCTAACTTTCGTAATAATTTTGATGGACTCTTTATCACACTGTCAGAAATATCCAACAGTTTCTCCTCCGATACCTTTGCTGGCCTCCACAGAGTTTGGCATCATCCACAGATCCTGTTTCCCGAAACTTATCAACAAAGTTTCGAACTGCATTGCGATGTGAAACAGGTGCATCTGGGAATTTTTCAGCAAATCACTGTCGCACCACATCTGTGTATCTACCACTTTCTCGGAATACGTGATCGACGAGCCATACACGTTCTTCAGTTGTTAAAATTATATTGGGATCAGAATCTAAAATATCATAAAATATCATTACAAAACTGCAGGGTGACTTTCCGAACATCCTATATTTAGTTAAAAACTCGCTAAAAATTGAACTTCTTCATCTTCTTTGAGGTTCAGTCTTGATACTCTTCAGCCTTTTTGACTAGCTTCTTTATTACAAGAAAGAAGATTGTTTGAGAAAATTATATCCATATTGCATAGTCTGAATGACCGGATATTTAAATTTCAAATTACAATAATGAAAACTGCATAAAGTTATCCTAGACGTGGCTACTACTGAGTTGTCGCCTTCCCTCTAATGATAAGCCTTCAATGATTTTTTTTCTACAAAATTCTTTTTTCGTTCTCGTGCTTATGAATTTATCATTATTAGCAACGGTTACCACCCGTTAGAAATGAGGGAATTTTCAATCATTTATTCTTTTCATTCCTACAAAGATGAAATGCAATAATGATAAATATGCTTCGCTTTTTTTAAATTGTCCAAATAGCTTTCATTGACTTACGAATCATCAAGTTAATTATACAATAGAAAAATGTCATGTTAGCTTCATTGTTTTTAAGAGAGGTATGTTTGTGTGTATTTTTCTTACAGTAAAGGCCTGGCATGGCCAAGCACGTTAAGGCATGCGCTCGTAATCCGAGGGTCGCGGGTTCGCGCCCGCGTCGCGCTAAACATGCTCGCCCTCCCAGCCGTGGGGGTGTATAATGTAACGGTCAATCCCACTTTTCGTTGGTAAAAGAGTATCCCAAGAGTTGGCGGTGGGTGGTGATGACTAGCTGCCTTCCCTCTAGTCTTACACTGCTAAATTAGGGACGGCTAGCACAGATAGCCCTCGAGTAGCTTTGTGCGAAATTCCAAAAACAAACAAACAAACAGCAAAGCCACATCGGGCTATCTGCTCAGCCCACCAAGGGGAATCGAACCCCTGATTGTATGGTTATAAATCCGGAGACATATCGCTGTACTAGCGGAGGACTTCTAAGAGAGGTTAAACAACTACATCAAACGTTTATTAACCTCACAAATCTGGGAGGAAAATGTGTTAAATCAACATTTCGCAAGAAAAAATGAAACATTGTTTTATTTAAGTTCCATTGCTTTATTAAATTTAAAACAAATGTTTTTCTTTCTGAGATTTTAACAAGAATAAAGGCACAAACAAAAAGTAGAGTCTTTCACATTATTCATATTCTGAACTTAGAAAAACTGATTCTATGGCCAAATAACGAAAAATACTGCTAAAACTCCTACAAATATTGTAGCAAAAATCAGTCTTCAAGACATGATAAAACTGTAAGATTTTTGTAAGACTTACACATCAATAACAAGTTTTTAATATTTTAATACGAACAGCATTCTGAATATATGAACGTCCTGCAGTGGTACAGCGGCATATCTGCGGACTTACAACGTAAGAATCTGGACTTCGATATCAGTGACGGGCAAAAAACGTAAAGTCCATTGAGTTGCTTTGTGCTTAACCTAAAAAAATGTAACAGTCAATAAGGAACTAAATATATGTACAATAAATGATTATAAAAATAAATATCCCCAGAAGAATCAGCAAAATAATCATGCACGTACATAAATAAAAGAGGTTACAATGTTGAAAGTTAACACAAATTCTTGAACACACCTACAATTTTATGTGTTTATTTGACTATTTTTAAACACACCAATTTACTGAAACTCATATTATATTCGTAATTTATTCATATACCTTTCTTTATTACATAAGCATAATGATTTAATGAAATGTCTTCTAAAGTATAATTCGGCTTATAATTTCCTTTGAATCTGTAAAACTTTTACTTTTGTTATTGGGTTAATGTTATATTTGAAGTCAATATGGAGATGCATATGACCTCGTATGGCTAGGTGGTTAAGGCACTTGACTCGTAATCCGAGGGTCGCGTGTTCGAATTTCCGTTACATCAAATATGCTCACCCTTTCAGCCGTGAAAGCGTTACAAGTTACGGTCAGTCGCACTATTCCTTGGTAAAAGAGTAACCCAAGAGTTGGCAATGAGTGGTGATGACTACTTGCCTTCCCTCTAGTTTTACACTGCTAAATAATGGACGGCTAGCGCACATCGCTCTCGTAGCTTTGCTCGAAAATCAAACCGTACCAAACCGAGATGTATAACAATAACAATAGCAAAACATTGTAACGTTAATTTGGTTTCTAACTAAATTGCTCTTTCTCTGTATTTTGAATTATTTGACTTAATAATGGCTTCTCCTATATGTTATATCTAAATTTAAAACCACAATATGAATATCAATTCCTTGCATTTTATCTCATGTTTAACATAGTACTGAATACAAATATCAGTATTTGATGGTTGCGAAAGATATCATCGAGCTTTAATGATTTATACATAATTAATATTTGTAAAGTAAATTAGATAACAGCAAAATAAGCCAGTGAGTATCCAATATTTACAATAATGCGGTTAAATTTTCTTGTAAACTCTATACTTTAGTGATATTTTCTAATGTTTCAATACTGGAATATTTCTACGAAGTTTTTCATTTTATGATCTTGTCACCATGATGATTATTTATATTTAGCATGAAAATTACAAGTTTGTATTAAAAAATAGTTGTTTCTTTTAAATGATATCCTGTTTGTAGTGACTCTGGTATTTAAGAAAAATCGCCTCGAATATTTTTCCGAATGTTAATTGAGTGAACAGTTTGGTTGATAAAACTACCACACTAAGAATTACCAAGAAGAGTTGTCTTATTGTTTACTGTGGAACAGAAGTTGTTTGATTTGCCTCTGATACCACCAAAAAAAGAAACAAAATTGCATTTCGCACTTTCAGCCGTTGCTTGCTGTGCTATAAGATTAACAATCGAATCCCACTATTCGATTAGAATATCTCGAGGGTTGATGATGGGTATAATTGATTAGGTGTGTCGTTTCTAGTGTATTACTGGAAACATTAGACAGCTAGCCTAAATAGCAATCGTGTAGCCTTGCTCAAGCTTCATAAACTACCAAACAAATTATCTTCCTCTAGTTTTACCCGCGTGTTTGTTAATCCTTTTCTAAACATCACATAGCAAAGAACACTTCATTGAAGCCTGTAGTTATGATGTTTTGAAGGAAGTATTTAAAGTTTTTTAAGTATCTTTCAAATTGTTGTAATAACTGGAGAATCTCTTTGTTGTCAATAAATTTTTAACCTTATTTTATTGCTTTTAAGTGTTATTTTACCTTAATGACATCAAATACGAATAAATAATGTTAACAATAACGTGTCAGATAAAAAATTACGTAAGAAATTACTTTTATGTATAAATATTTTTTAAAGACAGGAAATGCGTTTTTAAAAATTTAATATTTAAATGACTTAATTATTAAACTTCAAAAGGAATCAGTAATCGTTTGTTTTATATAAACTGGACAGACAATTCAACTTTTCTGTAGAGGAAAGAACAAATTAATTTGTAAATCCAAAATAAATCACTCAGGTAAAAGCGCTATTGTAATAAACAATCAGATGACAATTGTTTTATTCAGTTTTATAAATACAGAGACTAAACTTACTACTCTATTGTATTTAACTCGTTGCAATAAATTTTGAAATTTCATAATATGATATACTTAAAGGAATAATGAAAAATACTTTGGAAAGTTGCAAAAAGAACGTTTCACTGTACAGTGTACATAATAATGCAAGCCTCCTGAGCATTAGACGAGTGATAATGTTTATTTACATGTAGCACTGATGTTCGTTTTTGTTTTACATCTTATAAATCAGAAACGTTTTTCATTAAATCCAGTTCTAAAAGATCAAACCACTGATTAATAGAACTGACAACTTATGGTGAAAATCTTATGTTTGTAAATTTACTTATTTTGATGTTAATATTTAACTACTTCAATAGTTCTTTAACCTTTTTTATGTGGTTTAACATATCATTTATTGAGTGTTAATTTCATTAACACGTTAAAACAAGTTTCCTTTAAACACTGAATAATTTGAACAATTTATGCCACAGAACAAAACATAACACAGTTAAACAGGTTAGTTCGAGATTGAAGTGCGATGATCTTTGAGTTACATTCACAAAAAATTCCACAAAGGAAAGAGTAAGTCATACTTAGATATACACAAAGATTGACAAACACCATAAACCAACTAAGCTAGTTTCAAAACTATATTTGAAATAAATTATGGCTACAATTTCATTTACACAAGAGGATCTAAAATTTTTATTTATCTTATTAAGTTTGCAAAGAGTATTTGCCCTGTCTGTTAGTGGCACAGTGATATCACAATGGACCAGAAACCGAGTATTTACACATACAGAGCAATGGTCAAAGACAATGGCATGATTACCTGTTAACTGTTGTCCCGAGTGCAAGTCTTGAGATTTAGTTTTGGAAATAAGAAAAGCAGTAAAAGACAATAATACTTTTGTATTATCTTATATCCATAAAAGTATTTTGTTGCTCTACACTTGCAAAATAATCAGTACAGATTTTAACTCAATAGTACGTTATCTTTCGTGTGGACCTACATGCAGAATACGCCAAAAGCAAAGATTACGATAGTACGTTCGAAAGAAATTTAATAATTTGTATATACATTTCTCTCCACGTTATCGGCATCCAAAGAATTTTCACTGTTTTGAACCATATATTTTATTTTTAATTTTGTACATATAAAGTTGATATGTTTTACATGTGAAAGAGGTACAGTTTGTACGGTAGATCGATCACTTGTCTATAAATAGAATGTATGTCGGCCTGGTGTCTAGACTAGTCTCGTGCAAAAACAGACATGCGCAGATTACTCTGGAATTCTGTGGAAGTATGTTTTACATGTGAAAGAGGTACAGTTTATACGGTAGATCGATCATTTGTCTATAAATAGAATGTATGTCGGCCTGGTGTCTAGACTAGTCTCGTGCAAAAACAGACATGCGCAGATTACTCTGGAATTCTGTGGAAGTTACGCGATTGTTCGAGAACACAGTAGGCCTACTAGTATATAAACAGACGGCGATGCGAGGGGAGTCAGTCATTCGTTTTTATTCGAATCAAGAGATGTTATCTTGGTTTGAGAAATTTTCAACGTTTGCTGTGTGTTTATTCAACTTGTACAATTTTGTACATATAAAGTTGATATGTTTTACATGTGAAAGAGGTACAGTTTGTACGGTAGAATAATGCACCGTTGTTATATTATAGATTGTAAATAATCACTTTGAAACCTAGAATACACGTCTTTTATTAGTTGCCCAGTTAAAAAGTGTTGAGCAGAAACGTTAGCGACATTTGACACACGAAACAAAGAGAAATGAGAAAGCTGAAAAGCAACCATGACTTTCTTATTGTCAACAAGACAATATATCTTTCTATAAGTATATGGAATAAATACATGAAAATTCTACTTATTTTTTGAATAAGGAGAGAAAGGGGATATAATCTTTAAAGAATACCATAAATTTTCAAGAAAATGTTGGTTATCCCAATAAGTAGATATTTCTTTATTTAAATTTTTCGAATTCTCCAGACCCGAATTTTAAGATGCGACAAAATGTTTTTACGTGCTATGTAATTTGTTGTAAAACATTTTATTCACTTCTTATTAATCTAAAATAACCTTTAAGAAACTTCCTTATTTCATGTAAATTTTCGTTCATCTCGAAGGTTTACGTTCTTCAATTTCTGTTATCGCTGAAAATAACCATCTTCTAGTCAGGTGACACAACCAGTTATCCTCACACCTGAGTATGTGTATTTTGGTTGATGTTATCTGCCATCCCATCAACAGTGATCAGTTGAGACGGCGCAGGCGTATAAAACTAAAATTAAAAGAAAAATAAAGAGGTACAGTTTGTACGGTAGATCGATCATTTGTCTATAAATAGAATGTATGTCGGCCTGGTGTCTAGACTAGTCTCGTGCAAAAACAGACATGCGCAGATTACTCTGTTTTTTTTGCCAAATTAGATTATACAATGATAATAAGGTAATATATGAGCGCTATATCTATGGACGCATCACTTTTAAAACCCAGACAAAGTTAAAATTATAACGACAAATCTGGAAACATTTTCGGAAAAGGAAATTTTTAAAAATCGTTGTAAATTACGCAGTAATCTGTCTTTGTAAATAAAGTCATATTAAAAAAACAGAGTTATTGCAATACAATAATATTTAAAATAAAAGTGTACACTTTATTTTTGAACAAATAAGCTTGGTTCTGGCCTAAAGCTTTCAAGCGTGCATTTTTATCTATTTTAAACAAATTTAATCATTTTTCTTATAGAATGCCTTCTTAAGTCCTTTGATGACTCAGTTTACAGACTTACAACACTAAAATCTTTTATTAGAAAACCCGTGTTAAAGCAACAACAAAAGTGTATATTGAATATGGTTTTGTAGAAAAATCATATTTTCAGCAACAGGTATCAACCATGAGTCTTGAATACAATATATGTAAGATGTTACAGGAGACACTGATGCTGGAGTGAAAATATCTTGGCCTTGGGTCTCATTCAACTTATTTTAGTGTGGGAAGTACAAAACTCCCTTTAATTATTTATTAAAATGTATTCCCTACCGTTGTACTTTAACAACATAATTAAGCAAATTTATGTCCATTAGTAAATTCTGTTCTTAATTATGATAATTCAGTATAATTCAGGAACCAAGAGCTGATCACCCACAAAACGTTATACACACCAGTCGTACATCTGAACCGTTTTCAGTAAACACAATATTAAAGCTTTTGATACCTACCCTTGTGACAATATTAACATAATTATAAAGGATTTGTACTGCAATTAACCACTATTATTTCAAGCAAGTGGGTTCCTGCAATTATTCATCAAAGATAAATAGCTTACATAACCTGACAAATATGCATCCCTCTTACGCCTTGATGAAGAGGAAGATAAGCAAGCTGAAAAAAATCTTTATAAATCAATATAAGATATATTAAAATACTGCAAAATCACTTGGCTACAATTTTTTAAAAAAAATAAAAACGGTGATATTACAAAACTTTTTTACAAGATTGAACAAAATATCATAATAAATCATGATAATAGTTTACTTTTGTATAAGGTAATATAAATTATATTACATGAAATCCTCTTTTCATACTTGTTGCGTTTAAGATGTTATTTTATTATATTTTATAACGTAAAGTTTCGAGTGTTTTTTTATAGTAATACTCCTGAAAAATAAACATATACACGTGCTTTAAAATTACAGACAGGTGTATTTTCTTTGAATTTGTTTTACAAATTTTAAAACAATGAAATAATATTATTCTGAAAATATATTTAAAAATATTTAGAAGGTTAATGTTTGTATATAGGTTAATAAAATACAAAAAAAAGAATTTTTCTTTTGCAGATATAGCACTAACTTCCTTTCAGGAAGACAGGGGAGGTTCATGAAATTCAAGACGACAAGTAGGAATTTGTACCAATTTAAATAGAGCCAGTCCGTACCCTTCCTCGTTCGTTCTGGTTCATGCCTGTGATGGAAGTCCTTAGTTTCACCTTCATTGCCTCCATCATGCTCATCTGTTTGTTAAAGAAAAGATACGAAAAAAACACTGCGTTTTCTCTTGGATGAAATAAAACCACAAAGAACCAATAGAAATTGTGATCTCTTAATAACAACCTTAACTACAATATTATTCTCACTGAAATAAATTATGAACATTATTTTGAAATCTAAACATTTCTTACTTGTGTCTCTTCAGTAAAACAAAATGTCTCAACAGTAAAATTTCTTTCGAAAACCAATGGCTTAATTTATTTGTTCCATTGGATCCAAAACGTATGGCACTAAAATGAACTGTATGCAGTTTTTCTTGATAACTTTAATATTTTGAATATTAAATTTTTCGTGTTAATGTTTTAAACATATTCTTCTTCAAGAGAAGATTAATATTACATTGTTGTTGAAACTTTGCTAATAAACCCATTCAGTATTCACTCATTTAGAACGCTTGTTCAGAGAGACAAAGAAACTTCGCATGTGATGCCTTAATAAAATTAATGTTACTTAAAGTTTAAACATTTAAAATTAGTTTTTCTCTGTTTACAATGCGATTAATCGCAATGGTATCCGATTACTAAAAATTTATATCTCTCTAAAATATTAAAAATGAATAAATTTTGTCGCCATACTAATGCCATACGTTTCGAAAGACCAAAAGAAAATCTGACATCAAATTTCTTTCTTATCTCTCAAAAATAGCTAAAATGTTTTGGTTTCTCATGTTGAGCAATTGTGAACTCTTCAGGTAGCATTTATAGTTTCATATTGCTGTTATAATATACATATATCACTAACAACTACAGAGTAACGCCTATATTAAGTTCAAATGACCATTCTTCTTCACAAAAAAAAAGATCAAATATACGTGCGTACCTTTGCTCTAGTGGCTTCTGCACGCGCTTTATAGCAGAAATCCAACAAGGCAACTACCATCGCCCAAACTAAACCACCAATAAGAATATAGAAACAACCTGCCACGTTACTTAACGTCAGCTCATTCTGAGACGAATCCTGTTGAACAATAAAAAGGTGGTAACGGTTCTTGGTATAATAAATCATTATTTACAAATAACTGTACACATCCAACTGGCTCACGCCATACTATAAATGTATATTAAATAACTTCTACACATTACTTACCTTCCCTGTGTTACTGCTGCATTCGCTCCGATCATACCACCACTTATTCTTTAATCTAGCCAAGTCTCCATTTTCTGTTAAAGACAGCACTGCTAAGTTTAAGCGATCCCTGAAAAATATCAAAACATGAGCTTTTACCGAATGTTTATAAACATTTGTTTTTACAAGCACACTAGTTGAAATAATTCCAATCTTTAAAAAATGCTCTATCCTATGGCTTAAATAGTCACTGGTTAAACTCCTGCTCCAGAGATATTACTCATAAATGTCTAGCTAAAAACTATTAGACGGTTCTGATAGGGTCAGGGGTCATTAAGTTTGTAAACTCATTCACACTTTATTGAACTACTATTTTATGAATGTATTTCAAAGTTTGGTGTTATTTTAAAGTGGAAAATATTATTCAAATTGTAGTGTTATGTATTAGTTAATTTCATATATTAAAAGTGAATGTTGAAAAACATTTTCCTAAATATTGATTTTTGTGGGTCTGTGGTATGCTGAATGCAGAATTGGTTTAGGTTAGATATTTATGGTGTCCAAAGACAAAGTCTGTATTTTATTACGAATTAAGAGCTCAATTTATGGATATTGATAATTTAGCATGTAAAGTAAGAACCTCCTTTTTTCTATTTGCTAAAATATCGCTACATTTAGTAAATCCAACACAGCGTTCCTGCCCACCTCTTTACAGTTTGAGAAATAATGATAATCTACACCTACTTCTGTCTATGTTGTGTGACTAAATAATTAAAAGCTTAAAATATTTCCCTTTGCAAAATATTTACTCAAAAAAAAATCTTTTTTTTTTCTTGGTAGATTCCAAGTAGTAAGATATTGTTGAATTTGAAACAAATCATTGTTTTAAATCCAAATACAGCTCATGGCCGAGCGCGTTAAGGCGTGCACTCGTAATCCGAGGGTCGCGGGTTCGCGCCCGAGTCGCGCTAAAACATGCTCGCCCTCCCAGCCGTGGGGGTGTATAATGTGACGGTCAATCCCACTATTCGTTGGTAAAAGAGTAGCCCAAGAGTTGGCGGTGGGTGGTGATGACTAGCTGCCTTCCCTCTAGTCTTACACTGCTAAATTAGGGACGGCTAGCACAGATAGCCCTCGAGTAGCTTTGTGCGAAATTCCAAAACAAACAAACAAAACAAATACAGCTTAATTACTAAACCTGATACATTTTACGGTATTTATGTAGTTATCTATGATTTTTGGTTGTTTCAAAATGTATATATAAAATATTTTATTTTACGTTTTCACGTGAAAAATTTGATAGAGCTTAGCAAATTACAGCAAGCTATAAAAGATTGTCTGTTATACATTTAATTTAATATACATATTTCTTTTATTTTAATACATGTACAATGTTAAATCTGTTAAATATTCTTGAGCATAAGTTTGTTTGTTTTGAATTAAGTACAAAGCTACACAATGGGCTATCTGTGCTCTGCCCACCACGGGTATCGAAACCTGGATTTTAGCGTGTAAGTCCGCAGACATACCGCTGAGCCACTGGGGGGCTCTTGAGCATAAGAATCAACAATGAACGATGTTAATAAAATTGCCAGTATTGTTGCCAAATGAACTTTCTAAAACTTCGTCTTAAAGTTTATAGATCGACGCGCCAAGAAACAGTTTAATATTGTTGGGTCGCTACAGTGAGTATGCTATGAACATCAGAAGTTGTAGTTGTGGTAAATACTTATTAATCAGAAAAATACAGATATTTGACTTCAAATGTTTACAGATTTCGAGCATTACAAACTTAAGTGAATTAACTTTGGACGTTAGTATTCCTACAATGACATTAGACGTTTTTGCCGGAAAAAATGCACGTAAGAATAATAGAGCAGGATAACATTCCTGTGTCAAATGGAGTGTTTTAAACATAAAAGTAATTTGTGCTTCGTGAACCGTCATCAAAGTATTCAGTTTCAGGCTGGATATTGGACTTAATATTGTTCGTAAGTTTGTGAAACTTTTGTGTGTAAATAATTATCTGTAATAATCATTATTATAAATTGTATATTAAAAGGTACTTGTGTTAAGAAAGGAAATTGTGTATCACTCTTGTTCGTCGATTTATTTTGAATTTCGTGCAAAGCTATACGATCCTGTTTGTTTGTTTTTCTTATAGCAAAGCCACATTGGGCTATCTGCTCAGTCCACTGAGGGGAATTGAACCCCTGATTTTAGCGTTGTAAATTGTTTGTTTGTTTGTTTTGGAATTTCGCACAAAGCTATTTGAGGGTTATCTGTGCTAGCCGTCCCTAATTTAGCAGTGTAAGACTAGAGGGAAGGCAGCTAGTCATCACCACCCACCGCCAACTCTTGGGCTACTCTTTTACCAACGAATAGTGGGATTGACCGTCACATTATAACGCCCCCACGGCTGGTAGGGCGAGCATGTTTGTCACGACTCAGCGTTGTAAATCCAGAGATGTAAAAGCTATACGAGAGCTATCTACGTTAGCTATCCCCAGTTGAGCAGTGTAATACTACCAAAATGGTAACTAGTTATCTCCATCCATCATCAACTCTTTCTACCAATGAATAGTAGGGTTAACTGTCTCTTTATAATAACTCCAAGGTTGAAAGGACGAACATGATTGAGGAGAATTCAAAACCGCGACCTTCAGATTACCATTCAAGCTCCCTAACCATCTGACCATGCTAGACCACAATCTTCTTTACAACTATAATAAATTTATAAATTTGATATATATTGACATTTAATTAACTTCTAAAGTAAACTTGAAATTTACGGATATCTGTAGTCTTAATACATAACGTACGTAACACAATAAATCGGAGCCTCGTCCGATACATTACAATACATAACAAAGCAGATACGAGTACAAAGTTCGCAATAAGAAAATATAATTTATTTCCATACTTCTTTATTTACTATTTTGTTTTGAGAACAATAATTGAAATTAAAGTATTTATTTATAGATAGTAATGATATATGTACATATATCATGTTTTATTTCCAACATGTGAGTATTTTTTATAAAGTATCGGTCCATTAGAACACAGCTAAGACAGGTTACTTTGTAAAAGCCAGTTTTGCACTGTTGGATACGGTTACATTGTGCACGTGCGTTTGTCATTGAATTTCTGTAATGTCTGGCAATGATAAATGGTTAATAAAATGAAAATTATAGATCTTTATATATGTAAAATGTTGTGAAATTTAAGTTATATACATGTTTATATCATAAACATCTATGATTTAATGTTATAATTTATAGTTATTCTAAAATGTAAAAAGCGTAATTTAGCTATTTTCCTATTTATGGTGGTTACGAAGTCGGTCGAATCCACAGCATCCGTGCAAATACACAAAGATGAAGAAAACAAATAAAATGTTTTTTTATAAAAAATATTTGACAATTATCTGAAGAATATTACAAAGCTAAAGAGATTTCGCATATAAATCTTTAGAATATTCTAATGCATAAAAGCATTTTATCATGTTAATTAAAATTACTTTGCATATTGAATAGTCAACATTCAGAACTAAAAATTGCAACAGCAAATTACAAAAATGATAATTTTTGTACGAATGCCTAGGAATGCTTACTTGTAATCTGTAATAGTGTGTAAACATACGTGTACATTTTATAAAGTTACTTTACGGTTACTTTTGATAATACGGACTGGATGGTATCAACTCACCAGGATGAAAAAGGTGAAAAGCAGTTGTTTTAAAGACAATATTTAATTATTACTGTTTCTAGTAATGTTTATTTCACTCAACGTTCTTCAAAGTACTTGGGATGTCTTTATTTAAACAAAATGAAATAGAATCAATGTAAAAATAGAAAAATCAATAATAATATTTTTTTAATCCAAGCATCAATAAGATCAAAAATAAAGTAAAAAAATCTTGATTTAGTTTCATCTTATCCATTGCATCTCTCCAAATGAAGAGTTAACTCCAACGTAATCTTAGTTTTGATCTAAGCTTACATATATAACCTAAAGTTAAATAATATATGAATTTCCTATTATTACTTAAATATAAAAAGAAAACAGTTTTCCTATTTGAAAATTTAAGTAAATGTAAAGCATGTTGTGCTGTTAACACTTCTAGATTCTAGCAGTTTTGTTTCCGTTTTCTTGTTCAAATAATTAATTTTTTTAATTCATTTAAAATATTGAAACAGGAGCTTAAAATCTATAAAGTACTTATTTAAAGATACATAATTTCGACAGTATTACCAAAAGTTGGAAGTTGCTAATATTTATGCCTATCTCTAAAATTCACAAATAAAATAAACGCATTTGTTTCAAGCAACGTTTGTTTACACAGTAACTAAGCATTTATACAATAAATAAAATTGTCTTATTCCTCAAGTTTGATCCAAATAAATAATAAACCATATACTAACATATTCATTATAAATAGTGTAAAACTGATATGTTTAAAAGTCTCATCCTTTCGAACCAAAGAAAATCGAAATAAATAAATATTCATAAGCTGTCTTCTTCATGGGAGCCTGCAGGAAGAACACAAAACATTCACATATTATGACGTAGACTTAAGCTAAATATCTTTAATAATAGTTTTTAAAAGTGTAGATTTGTGTTTGCTTTTAAACGCAAACACCACATGTTGTTTTAGTCTGTTGAGTTACGTATTGAAAGTTGATCCCCTACAAACGTGTTATTCCCCCACTTAGAATACTTCTGTGAGCAGTATTAGTGTTATTCAATAACAGCATAATAAACGGAATGTTAAACATTAAAAAGTACTCATTAAATTAGTACACACCTTAAACTAGAGCCGAGAGGTGTGCCTACTCCAAAACCTTTAGCATCAAGGTTTCTCCCTACTTTCATAGTATCACACGGCTGCCGTTCGTTGATATAATCGTTGGTAGTAGACTCCAGAAGAAAAGCGTACTTTCCTTTCGACTCTCTCACTCGTTTAATTCCTTCATCGTATAAAGATGTGAATACGTGTTTTCTAGAGTTCATGAATTCCCACATTCTGGCATAAACTGCTATCTTAGATCTCTTCAAGACAATACAAATAGGTGTTTATATTTAGTAGTTTAGTTTTTTACAGTTAAAGGTACATGCACTCACATAATTGTTTACAATGATAAAAACAAAATAGTCTCATAATCTAACTTAAAGTGCTTAAATATACATTGCAAATACACATTTTATATATTTTTTATGAAACAACGAGAGCGAATCCTAAATAGCTGCAGAACTTGAAACACTTTTAGACACGATTAGAATATATTAACCTTTTTTATTAATTATACCTTTGCTAGCAATATGAATCGTGGGGCACGCATACATCAGATTCATTTTTATTACTCATCAGGTTTTCTACTTGCTTACCCTCAAATTGAAATTACTTTAAACAGGATTAAAATATATTAATATACGAGACCTTTGGCTTGGTCAAATACATCAGTCGAAAGGGTTTAACATCTGGGATCTAAGACTGCAATTAGGTCTCGTATCGATCAAGAGATAAGATAGCTATGAGCTTAAAATCTATATTTGAAAACATAAAAAACCCTAATGGTTCATTCGCGACCAATAACAAAAATATTAAAACTACCACCATTATTTACAGTCAGTATCATTTCTTTTAGATATGTTTGTATGTTTCGTAGTTAATATATATGTTAAGTTTTACCTTAAACGTTACGAAATTGTAGGATACAGATAATGTCTCGCCTTGTTTTGCAAAAAAGGGCAATGTATCGCCCAATTATTTTTATGTACTCCATCTCTATTTATTTTTATTACTTTTGAAGACATCTTGGAAGTTTGTTTGTTTACGAGTTAGGTTTGTAAGTAAGAACTTAATTATGTTAGGAAAATCACTTCAAACAGTCTTTCCACGTGAAAATCTAATAGGGTAGGTAATTTGGAAATTATAGTTTGTATTTTTCAAAATGAAAAAATACACATTATTGCAAAATAGTCGGCACTTTGTTGCATAAAATTGGAGTATCACAAGAAATAAACAGTTTCATTTCAATGTTCTATTTTATATAGCAATGCCACATTGGGCTATCTGCTGAGCCCACCAAAGGGAATCAAACCGCTGATTTTAGCGTTGTAAATTTGAAGACATACCTCTGTACTAGAGGGTTGCGGTTCTATTTTAATAAAACAAATGTTAAAAATATTTCCACTCAAATACAAGAGACTACAACTTTTCAAAAAAGTGATTGTAAAATACAAAAAGCATACTTATACAGAGAAAAATTAACTGAACAAAATATAAATAATATGACAACTCAATTCATGCAAAGAAAAACTTTGAAACATCATTCAAAAATTTCTTGAATATTTATAAAAAAACAGAAATTTTGGTGGTCGATGTTATTTGATTAATGCATTAAAATCTTATAATTTTTCTACAAAGTATTGCCCCAACATGGCCAGGTGGGTTGAGGCGTTAACTCGTAATCTGACGGTCCGAGTTCGAATCCCCATCGCACCAAACATGCTCGCCCTTTCAGCCGTGAGGGCTTTATAATTGTTATGGTCAATCCTACTACTCCTTGGTAAAAGAATAGCCCACGAGATAGCGGTGGGTGATAATTACTCGTAGCTTTTCCTCTAGCCTTACACTGGTAAAATAACATATACACCCTTCATGTAACTTTGCGCGAAATTCAAACACAAAATATGCGTCTTATGTTTTATCAATTTAATGCAAAATATTTGCAAAACTCTCTATTTATAAACAGGAATGCAACATTTAAAGTTTCTTTGTTTTAAAGCGACAGTCAGTGATCATGGAAGTCAGACATTGTCTGGAATCCGACTGTGCAAAATTTCTTAAAATTAATATGAATCTATCACATACTATACAACAAGTATTTCACTCTACATGGCCTGGTGATTAAGGCACTCAACTCATAATCCAAGGGCCGCGGATTCAAATTCCCATAACACCAAACATACTCGCCTTTCGGCCGTGGGGGCGTTATAATATTCGTATTTTATATGCAAAAACGGCTCATTTGGGTTGAGAAAATATTTTAAATAGAAGCACCAAAAAAACAAACAAGTTAAACAGTATATTAAAGTCCTAAAATTATCTGATAACATTTCTTTCATGTATCTTTATTTGCAAAGTCGTTTTTGATTCTCTCTAAATAAGAATTGAAAAATATTCGATATTCGGTCAATCCCACTATGCGTTGGTAAAGGAGTATCCTAAAAGTTGGCGGTGGGTGGTGATGACTAGCTTCCTTTCCTTTAGTTTTACACTTCAAAATTAAAAAAACTGTTAGCCCGGATAGCCCTTATGTACCTTTGATTCAAAACAAACAAAAACTCTACAAATAGAAAATATCAATAATGTCGCAGCATTTTCTTATTAGGAGTTTATAACGTTTATGTTATTCTTTTTTAATATATAATGTAATCTGCACATAACTTTATATAATTTTTAAAAGTTTATTTGAACAATATAAAACACGAGTTCAGCAATCGAGAAGAGAAAAGACTTTTGATTGATAAGTGAAGCTGTGAAGTAGTTGATTTATTATTGAGTTTCTTGGTCTGTCTGTTACTTTAATTTCGTGACATGTAAAGGGATTGGAACGATTATACCATTTTCACACGTCTTTGATTTTAAGTCCTAATTGGGTAAATTGTGGTCAACAATTTACGTGATTGTTATTAGAAATTACAAACTTGTTTGTTTTTCATGCTTTGCCAGTTTCGGCGTTTGAACATAATCTTCAAATTAATATAATACTTATAAATGACATTTCGAAGAATATTTGGTTCTCCACATTTCCATACTGTAAAGATTCCTCATCCTGAGACTCACTCATTCACCAACATCCATCACAGGAGTATTCCACTACAGTGCGTAATTATACTGTCGCAACTAATAGATTCAAGTAATGCAAGGTCTGAAATCAACTTCAAAATTTCTACAGTTTCTCACAACACTAGCATCGATTTAAATTACTTTCTCACCTACCAAACTTTTCAACTTACCCGATCTAACATGGTAACTCTGCTCCAGCAGATATCCTTTGACAAGCCAACTCTTTGCAATATTTCACGAAAAAATGTTCCTGTTACATAACAACACCTCTTGGACTTTGATAATTCAAGAGATATTTACACTTTATTAGATACCGCCTTACAGTGTACTCCCACTTCAAACACAATTTAGAGAACAGTTTTAGGAACGCCCCAAAATATTGGTTGATATCCGACTTGCTCTACAGAATAAACGTTATACAGTAGTAGCTAGTGACGGAATTACCTATACACGTCTCTGTCTTGTCCTGAAGAAGTTATTTGTGCCCCTGACTATGCTACTTAAATTCTTCATATTGGATTTTACTCAGAAGATTGAAAGATTGCAATAATTTTATTTTAAAATCCACAGGCATGACTTTGTCTTTTCGTTTATATGTAGGATTTATTTATCAGCTTTTTTACACATCTTATAGATCAATATATACTGGACCATTTGGAGTTTGAATCAATCTTTTCTCCTCTACTCTTATTAAGCCTACGTTCCTCCTTGCATTACTCATGTTTATACCTCATGGATATCTGCCTTTTTTCTCTGTTTATCTGCAAAAGACTTATGGGTCTATAACATCATGACCTTCGTCTGACCTTCAGAATAAAGCTACTCAATGCAATTCAAAAAATCTATGGTCGTATCACATTTCCCAACATTCTTCATCCTTTTTAGAAGCTTCATAGTAAATAAATTACTCAGTGCTTCCTATCTTACGATATCATTCTTGCCATCTTGCTAAAATGTGCGATTCATCTTCCACAAAAGTGTTTCGTAAATCTCTTTTCTTTCACAACTTTTCAAATACATTTTTAACATGTGACGAACATTATTTCAAAATAATCAGTCTTCATTGTAGGATCATTTTAAGTCTAATAAATCTGACTACATCTGGTCATTCGTTATCCATAGCCACTACGTTCTGAAGAAAGGGAGTAATCCTCCACTTGCTCATCAGCCGAATGAGAGGACAATAGGAAAAAAACCATTTGCTTCTCATCTTCTAACCCAAAGGATGAATTCTGGTATTAAATAAAAGATCTCTTGATCACATTTCAGTTCTTGGACAGATTAAGAGAAATGTGGAAAAATGTCGTGAAGTTTAGGTGACATCAAAATTTTGGCCTATTAGAAACTAATAAATAACACAAAACATTATTGTTTATATTTGTTATCAATAAATAGGTTCTAAATTATAAATAACAAAACACTAGAATATAAGACTTTTATTATTTTTCCTCCAATATTACTTTCTTCAATCAGTTTCGTAACTTTTAAGGTCATTCTTCAGAATATAATGATGCTGAGAATCTATAACAAAATATCCAAGTATCGTTTTTTTCACTAAACATAAATTAAATACATACGTTTAAAAATGTACAAACACATAATATACTTAATGCATGAATCAAATATGTTAAAAATACTCAAAATACATAACATAGTTAACGTTTTTCCAAGATACTTTCCTTTCTTAAATTAAAATCTTATTTTAATTAAATTTAATCTTGTTATTACAGAAATGCAATTTGTTTATTGCACAATTCCATATCCCTTACTAACTTTATTATCCTTTTGTAAGTCTTAATAATATTTTCACAATTCATAATGACTTCATACTCTTCACAGTGGTTCAATGATATATTGACGGCCTTGTAGTGCTAGAAACCAGGTATCAATACCCGTGGTGGGCAGTGCACAGATAGCCCATTGTGTAGTTTTGTTCTTAAAAAACAACAACGCTTTACACAGCCACTTATCAGGACCGGCATGGCCAAGCGTGTTAAGGCGTGCGCCTGGTAATCTGAGAGTTGCGGGTTGGCATCCCCGTCACACCAAACATGCTCGCCCTTTCAGCTGTGGGAGCGTTATAATATTACGGTCAATCTCATTATTCGTTGGTAAAAGAATAGTCCAAGAGTTGGCAGTGGGTGGTGATGACTAAATGAATAAATAACACTAGTTAAAATGTATCTAGGATACTTTCCTTTTTAAATTAAAATCTTATTTTAATTAAATTTTATCTTTTATAAAAGAATAGTCCAAGAGTTGGCAGTGGGTGGTGATGACTAAATGAATAAATAACACTAGTTAAAATGTATCTAGGATACTTTCCTTTTTAAATTAAAATCTTATTTTAATTAAATTTTATCTTTTCTGTAAGTTTTAGTAATAGATTTAGATTTCTAGTGACGTCAAATCATACTTTCCACAGTAGCACATGGTATATCTATGGCTTTGTAGAATCCAGGTATTGATACCCGTGGTGGGCAGTGCACAGAAAGCCCATTGTGTAGTTTTGTGCTTAATAAACAACAACGACTTTAAACAGCCAATTATCTCTGCCCTTTGACTTCTTAGAGTGGCGTAAATAAGAATAAAAACATTAATGAATCAGTTTTCGAAAAAATAACCTTTTATATTTTACATTCCACCCCGAAAGAGAAAACATGAAATTGTGTTGTTATATTTTAGAACCTTAATATGATTTCAAACCTAAACATGAAAATATTTTGTGGCTTTTCTGGACATTCAACATTGATTTTATGTAAATCTATCTTTAATCGTATATTATATGTTTCAGCAATATATTATTCACTACGATTTACACATTAAAAATATATTACGTTCTTAGAATTATAATTAAATGAGCTATTAATGAAAGAAAACAATTATTTATTATTACTCTTTATTTTATTGATAGTTTTCATGTAATCCAGGTGATATAAAACACAGTTCTTTCTTTCACAAATTAAAATACCTTTTTAAGAAAAATGTCTTTCTTTCGATATATTCAGTAATCTATACAAATTTTTAGGTTGTGTTTCTGATAAAATAACTTTATTACAATTTAATCCGTGGGGGCGTATAAAGTGACGGTAAATCCCACTATTCGTTGGTAAAAGAGTAGCCCAAGAGTTGGCGGTGGGTGGTGATGACTAGCTGCCTTCCCTCTAGTCTTACACTGCTAAATTAGGAACGGCTAGCACAGATAGCCCTCGAGTAGCTTTGTGCGAAATTCCAAAACAAACAAACAATACAATTTAATACATCTTTTATTTTTTATCTACTATTTGTTTTAATGAAACATCAACATATATATTTAAACAATGAGTCGTTACGAATGATATAATATTAACTTTAGTAAACTATCTTTTTAAATGTTTTGTTTTTATATTTAAGAAGTCATTCTTTAAATAAATTTATATAAATTCCATTATAAATATCAAGAAAAATCCCAATAGTGGCAGGAAATATTTTAATGAATGTACCCGGAGAAAAACAAAAATTCGAAAAAAAAACACATTTTCGTGTATTCTCTTTTCATCATGTGAATGAAAACATAAAAGACTTTTCTCCGAAAAATATTTCATACGTTTTTGGTAACACTTTAAATAGATAGATGTAAGAGGGCAGAAGGAACTAGTTGTGTAAAGTTGTTGTTGTTGTTTGCTTGCAATTAAGCACAAAGCTACATAATGAGCTATCTGTGCTCTGTCCCCACGGGCATCGAGACTCGAATTCTACTGTTGTAAGTCCACAGACATATCGCTGTGCCAGTGGAATCGTGAAACCATGAAAACCATTAATACGGATCACAGAAAAAACACTAAAGAGATATGAAATTATGAAATAAACTGTATTTCTATATTAACAAGAGAAAATATAATTAATCTTGTGAAGCTCAAAATTAAAATTTGGGCAGTTTTCAGTACTAAGCTTTTGTAGAATTTGACATTATGAGTTCACGTTTGTTTTTGCAGATATTAAATTCTTGCTTGTGCTGTTTCAGAAACATAAATTAAAATGCATTGAACTTTATACTCTTATGGGTTTTATTGAAAACTGTAAGTCTACAAACTTACAACACTTATACCAAGGGTTCAATTTCTCTTGGTGAACTCAGCAGATAGCCTGATGTAGCTTTGCTATAAGAAAACACACATTATTTGAAAACTATCTGTGAACTTACTTTGAAAAATTCTTGTGTGGAAGAAAATCGCAAAGTTCCATATTCGACTTCTGTCTGCCTGGATAAATCGTCTGCTGAGTTGATGGGAGTTACCATTCTCTCAACAGTAAGGAAAGCTGCTAAGTTGGCTGTATATGAGGATATAATTATCAATGTAAAAAACCACCAAACGCTACCCACGATCCTACCAGCGACAGACCTATAAAAACAAATATTGAAAAATATCTTTTTCTCATTATAATGATTTTTTCTAGATAGTTTTGTTCATTAGCTAATTATGAAAAACATATTGGAATTAATTTACAAAGATTGTGTAAAACAGTTGTTTTGGGGAAATTGTTACAGTCAGAAACTAAGAATGAACAATATTTTTTCTAAGTTCTTACTTTTAAATTAACACAGCACATTTCTATCATGTCTCAGTTAAACCAAGAAAATTGCAAAATTTCGCTATTTTTCACTAGGTGATAATAGTTTTGCAGAGTTTTCATAACTATTAAAATATCAAATAAATGGAACACACATAAAATAAATTCAAAATCAAACTGATTTTTGCAACTCAGAAAATGGTTTTATCCCTCCAGTGTTTGTCGAATCTACTCTAAAATATTTGCACTGATAATTGTCGTTTACATTGAAATATTTATATTTATTATTGTTCAATGTTTTTTATTATTTTATCAGTAAAATAAAATGTTCAAATATTTGGATATTTTTGTGTCTTTTTTGTATTACTATAATATATAAAAGCGACATTTTACAACTAAAGTGTTCAAAAGTAATATTTTTTTAAATTTTACAATTAAGCATCTACATTAAAGGTCAAAAAATAAACATTTGTACTGCGTTAGGAAAAAATAATTTGATGCTTTCTTTTAGACAGAAAAGAAATTAAACATAAATATTAAATATCTAATAAAACGAAAAAAAAAGGCAAGAATCTGTTAGTGGGGAAAGACACCGTGAAAGTTGTGTCTGATCCTTCCAGGTCCAACAAAATTGGTTGTTGTTGTTTTGAATTAAGCACAAAGCTACACAATGGGCTATCTGTTCTCTGCCCACCACGGGTATCGAAACCCGGATTTTAGCGTGGAAGTCCGCAGACATACCGCTGAGCCACTGGGGACCCCAACAAAATTGGACCTAAAATTTCGATACAGCATAAGGTCGTCAAAAGCAATTGTTTAATAAATAAAACACCCAATCTATAAATTTTGTAAATGATAAAATAAATATATTGGAATAAAATGTGTGAAATAAATTACACTGAGCTTCAAAATTAAGCCTTTTTTACTGTAACACGAGTTATCACCAAATACTTTGTTAGGTTTAAGTGATATTAAATTGGCAGAGCATAATTACTTTGACTAAAAAAGAAACAAAATTTGTTTCACCAAATAAGCAGTTTTCCAGTTATTATTAGCTTCAAATAGAAATTATGTAAACAAAACAATAAGAATGTAGACTAATTTAGAGAAAATATTTCAGACTCCGCTCGATAGAGTGTTTACTTATAGCAAAGCTACATTAAGCTATTCGAGTGTCCACCAAGTTGAATCGAACCCCTAATTTTAGCAACGTAAATCATAAGACTTACTGCTATTCTAGTTGGGGACCTGGTCGGTATTTCTAAACTAAGATACTCATATCCGACTGGGATCTCAATGCAGTTCACTTACAAGCTACTCTGTAATAACCAATTATATTGAGCAAAAAATAAAAACTTTGGTAGATGAAGACTTTATGCATTTTAAATAGCAGCTAAGAATAACAGATACAACTGTAAGTACTAAAAGTAAATGCGTATTAAAGATTACTCAACTGTAGACAATACTGCCAAATATCATTATTATGATCTCAGTGAAAGGTTCATTGTTGTTCACAGTTATAATTAATGACAAATTGGGTAATTGCCTAGATAATTGTACATTCGACTGAAAGAAAATCCTAAAAGTGGGAAAGAAAAATTACTATTTCACATTGATGAGTAAGTGAGAATTAAAATGTATGTAAATTATACCTTACAGTGAGAAATTTGTCATATCAGAATATATTGACAGTAGTGTTTTCATCAAGACGTTAAAACAAAAAGAGCTGGGTTTGAAACGAAATGTGCAGATAGGAAGGTGTGGAGGTGACACGGAACTTCACATTAAGTGTACGAACAAGGTAAGAAACGTGGATTTACATTCCTCTATTAATGACGATCTTACGAAGAAATAAAAAGTAAATATCGAGAGAATAGAAATAAGTAGCACTTCTTATTAATACAGATTAAAAATACGTTCACATGAAGAGAAACGTTCGCTGTTCGTTATGACACTATAATAAAAAATACTTAAATAAAATAAATTTTATTTCAATACATGGCAGTGTTATACACACCTCTGTAAATGTATGTGTTCTAAATATTATCGCAGCTCTTAAGTAATAAGTTTGTTTTAGGGTACCACGGAGAGCCAAAACTTTGATTTTAGATTTTGGCATTGGAAGTTCGTAAAATGAATGTGTTAAGTTATCAAATTATTAGTAATTGCGTATTTAATAATTAATATTGTGTATCTATGTGATTAATTACAAACAAACATTATTTTTGTTGTTATATGTGCATTAGTGTTTCATGAAATACTGTAAATCCTTATAACTATATGTATATAACGTGTTATACAAATACATTAGTATACGATACCAAATATAAGATATTTGAGATATACCATTCTTTATTTTTAAATAAATAAATTACACCCTTAGTGGCTTAGTAGTATATCTCTGGACTTCTAATGCTAAAAATCGGGTTTCGATACCTGTGGTGGACACATTGCAAATAGCCCATTGAGTACCTTTGTGCTTAATTAACAATAAACAAATAAAATTAATGAATTAGAGCAAATGAACAGTTAAACAACCATAGAGTCTAACATATATATTTATTGTTACCTTGGGCAAACATCGCAGCCCTGCTGCATAAAAGCTCCTAATGAAAACCAAAGACTGTTCATTAAAGAGAAATCATTCGAAACAGATGGACCCAAGAAAGCTTCTTCAAAGCGCCATTCTACAGGAGAAAACCGACTGACTAAGAACAATACAACTGAAACTCCTAAATAAGCTAAGATAATGCACATCCAAATCTTTTTGGAAAGTGGGTTCAGAAAAGAAAAAACGCCCGGTTTCTTCTTCATCGGTTTTTTTATCATGATGCTAATTCCCAGAGACATGTAAGGTTTGGTAAAATCTATCACCCTTTCTCTGGCAGACGTAATCGTCAAAGGAGCAATAGCCATGTCCGCCTCCTGTAAGTAAAAATAGACGTCGTGAGTAAACTTAGAAAACGTAGTTGTGACGAGAGAAGATGACAAGCCACAAGTCGGCTCGGTTTAGTATAATATATACCTTATGAAAATACACTAAGTGTTCAGTACAGAACCATAAGCACATACCAATCAATGTACCAATGTTCACGATTTATAATTTTATGTAATTAGGCAACTAAACATAAGAATTTGTAACTGTTGTAAAAATACAATGAATATAATCATATTTCTATACCCTTCGAATAAGTTCTCCAACCATCCCGTTCCAGCCAGCCGGAGAATTGGGATCCTGCCCTCCGTAGTTAGAGTCATTAACTAGTTTCAACACGTAATTAATCTTCAGTTTTTCTGCTATCAAGTCAGCAAGATCTTTACTATAGCCCTCGAAAATGTTGTTTCCTTCTAAAATCTCACCAGGTTCTGGTTTGCTGTACATCAAGTATGGTTCTTCCTGGTTATATAAAAATAAAAACAAAATTCAATGGCGTTTATTTTATAAGACGGTAGGAATACAAAATAAAGCAGTTTAGATGGATAATTAACTTATCATACGTGTCTAAATAAAAACGTTTTTCTTATTTAAGTTTGTAGCAGACACCTTTCAACAGAAAGTATATATTGTGTCACCTAAAATTTGGTTTACAGCCTATCTTCCCTACAGCACAGCGTTTAATTACTACTCTTTACGACACAGGGGTTGTTCTTATTTTAAAATATAATGATGCAGACAATATGCAAAACCTAATATTCATTCACAAGGCATGATTACGCGCTTTACCAATTGTACTGATGAGACTCATGTACAAAAAGCAGTTACATGTAACCAAGCAGATCATGACATCCATGCTATGGCTCTTTCAGTAGATTTCACCGATTATGCTACTGCGACAGCACTTCATTACGAAAATGCTTTATCTGGATATCTGACAAAGAACGTTAGTTGATTTATAAATGCAACAAAATCTATACAAAACATTTAGAAAACTTTGCATTTGAGGACAAATGGTCAGATGTATCTTCTACTTCAAACCCATACCCAACCATCTAGATATTTTATGTATTCAACTCATTTCCTTGGAGTCGAGAACCGGAGCTTTCAACCAAATTACTTGAATAAAAAGAGAGAAATGGTATATATTTTTATCTATTTTGTATTGTTTGGGAGCTTTTGTGAGGACAGAAAGAAAATGGGTACACTTTGGAACAGAGCCATTTAACAAAATGCCAACACGTGAATGAAGCTGAGCAGGACCAACAAATGCTTATGGCATTCCTTTAGAATTTGGAGACTCGAGAATCAAACCCAACATTAATAGCTAATAAAGAGACAGCATAATGTAATGGGGAATAGGACATATGTAAGTGAGTAGTTTGGATGTGTGTATTGCTCTGTGACTAGAAGTACTTTGATATTCAAGAATTTTATGAGAGCTTAATAACATCTACAAACCATGGAAACTTTCTGATGTTGTGAATTAAAAACCCTTTAAGTTCATCAGAAACAAACAACAGAACCACATTCATCTTGAACATTCCTAAATACACACGAGTCGTTGAATTAGAAAAAGAGACAAACTCAAAAATATTTTGTTTCAAAGCACAAATAATGGGTATATTTGTAAACAAGTTACAAATGCTTTATATCTTAGAATCTTTATTTAAATGGTAACAATTGTGAAGACGAAAGTATCTTCTAAGATGAAGTAAAAATAGGCAATGCTGAGAAATTTGAAAATCTGATACCTCAAATGCAAGTAAGTTTCAGCTGGATAAGGAAATGTAAAAGTAATAGAGAGTTTATCAACAGCTGGGTCAAGCAAAGACAATATTATTAGAAATAGTTCTTAGCATTATTCCTTTAGGCGTATTTGTTGTCATTGGGAACTTTTAGTTAGTTCTAGTCATTAAATGGCTCAACCGTTATGACTTATAACGTTGAAAACAAAGTTTTAATATTCGTGATGGGCCCAAAACAGATAGACTTTTGCGTAACTTCGTGCTTAACAAGAAACAAACAAATAATACTTCGTTCTAAAAAAAATAAATTCCACAGGTAGTTATCGTGATAACGTATAAAATTATTTCATTCGTTGACCAAAATCTGAATATAAAGGAGGCGCTCTTAGCGTTTCGTTTTCTTCCAAGAAGGACAGAATAGCACATTGCCAGTGCAATCAGAGAAATGTTAGTAAAACTTGGAGGTGATATTAAGAACCGCAGAAGTCAAGGATATGATAGAGCTATCTTCATCAGTGGTGACAGAGTTAGCGCGCAATGACCAATTTAACAGATTCTCCAAGTCTACGAATATACATTGCAGTAAATAGTGCTTAAATATAGTGATTATCTATTTCTATATAATGACATCGGTATGCAATGATATAGAAAAAGTAAAATTAAAGGGTAAATTTATATGCATAGGTACAAAGAAGGAGGAATTTCTTACATCTACTGTTAGTAAGCAAACCATGGATATTTTGCCAAAGGATGCCAGTGATAGATGTTTGTCATGGAATGTGAGAAGCAAGATACGATTCTTATAGTTAATTTTACCCAATTTATGTCTACGTCGTCCATAAACGTGTCTATAATGAAGATTTCACATCTGAATTATATCATACTTCAAGAAGTCAATAATCTCTTTTCAGGAATCACCAGATATGAGTTCATAATTCATAATTGTACTTATTAATGTTTATCGACCACTGTCACATCTGGCTAGTGTTATTGTTAAATTGCAGAGTATATCTGGTAGCATCGTCAAAGCTTACTTTGGTAAGTGTACTATCAACTGTGAGAGTCTGTAAATATAAAGTTAATGAAGAGTTAAGATTTAGGCTACTATGCTAAGGATATCATAGAGCATGCAGTATGAAATCATTCTTTTAGCAGAACTCTTGATTATTGGTAAATTCTACTTCAATATAACTCCCCAATAGCTCAGCAGTGAAGCTTAGGTAATTATGCTAAAAATATAAGTAGTACATGCTACCCGACATCGTAAGCATTAACAAAATAATTAATAATTATTCAATTATAACTCATTAAATTCCCAACAGATGGTAATAATGAAATAAACTGAAAGCTTTTGTTTATTAGAAACGAAGATAAATAATGAGCTCTCTTCTAAACTCTTTTCCCAACTAATAGTGGATTTGACAGTCACATTATAACGTCCTTAAAGCTGAAAGGGCGAGCATGTTTGGTAGGACAAGGAATTCAACTTTAAATAGATAAATAATGCAACGCTAAAAATATAAAAATGCTAATAATAGAGTTTAACGACTGAGTAAATTAAATAATTTCTTATATTGTATAACATATCTTATTTATAGACTTATATAACATTATAATTTTTGCCAAGGTTATTTTACTAGAATTAAATTCACAGTAAGCATTTTCTGTTGGCAGTGATTAAGTGGTTTGTTAACGGGCACAGCAGTATTGAAGTTGGACCAAGATTTGATGTTTAGAGTATATATCTTGGCACATCATAAAAGTGACAGTCAATAAAAGTTCTCGATTTGTATTAAAGGTAGGCATATGGGTGCCAAGTGCTTCTGGCTGGTTTTGCTTTCTACATTATGAATGAATATGACTAAGTCTTGAAGTCTTCTACCCGACTGTTAGCCCAGGATTTGTTCAGGCTGTAAATAACAAATACTATACATAATGTGCTGTTGATCTGTTAGGTGAAACAATAACATTCAAAATATTCTAAATAATAAACCATATATTTCAATCAAAATATTATTGCTATCCCAGTTCTCTTTATTGTAAGTAAAGCGTTCAATCTTGATATGACGTTTTTATCAACAACATCATCTCATACTTCGCTTAACATGTTATTTTTATCTTCTCTACTTTGTATCAAATGGTGATGTTTTTCTTGTAAATCTTGAGCAGTAAGTATGAGTATAGATCTCATACTAATATTGGAATAATATTTGTTTTCTATTACAAACGCTATGCTGAACTTTCAAGATGTACAACAAAATAGAACCAATCCTCTCAGGCATCAATATTTCTAACAGTACGGTACAGTTTCAAAAATATTTTGAGCATTATTACTTCTAGCAAACACCCTACTAGTAAAATTATTTCTTTCGATATTATATCTAAACAATGTTATTAAGCTATACTGTTGGGCTTAATAATTCAGTTTATCAAAGCCTGCTCCTTTCATCAGTGACAATATTGGCGTTCCCTAAATGAGAATAATAAGGAAAAATATCAGTTAATTTATTTAAATTATGAGTTTTAATATAATAATCTTCTTTGTCTTTTATCTTCTTTAGTCTCACTGAAAACCGTGTAATTTTCAAACCTTTTACTGAAAACAAAGTAATTTTCAAACCTTTTTAATCAAAATACGATTAAAAAAGTAGTTCATAATTAAATTATTTAAATAATTTGATCTTGTTTTTTGTTAGTCTTACGTTTGTATTAATTTTAATTCCTTTGAGATTGTTCTACATCAAAATAACCTTTCACTCTATTTGTACAGTCACTGTATTAGCAATAAAACACAAAATATTTTACATCTGTATTCTATCAAACAGTTTATTTCGATAAACGTTTACTTCTACAAACACCTGTGTGATGTGCAATATAAATTATTGTAATAGGCCCAAGAATAAATAAATATTGACTTATTTTAACATTATTTTCTTACATATACAGTATCGAAGAATGAAGGTTATATTTCACTATTTTCATAACAATTGACAGCAACTTCAACAAAAACATTCTATAAATTTTAAAACTTCCCGGCCGTCGCAACGTTTACTTTTGCCCCCCAGTGGCTCAGCGGTATGTCTGCGGACTCACACGCTAAAATCCGGGTTTCGATACCCGTGGTGGGCAGAGCACAGATAGCCCATTGTGTAGGTTTGTGCTTAATTCAAAACAGCAAAAAACAACAAAATTTTAAAATCTAAACTACTTGTATTGGTATTAATTTTTATCTCGATAGAACAAGCTTATTTTGTTTAATATAACAAAAATAGAGTAGATATCGTATAAAACATAAAGGACCACTTCTTACTTTGAGATCTTGAGTACAGGTTAATATTTAATAGTATCAATAATTAAGCATATCGGTTCTTTTCTTTTAATACCACGAACACATAGTTCGCGTCTCGCTAAATAATGCATCTCTCTTTCAGTAGCCCCCCAGTGGCTCAGCGGTATGTCTGCGGACTTACACGCTAAAATCCCGGTTTCAACACCCGTGGTGGGCAGAGCACAGATAGCCCATTGTGTAGCTTTATGCCTAATTCAAACTAACAAAAATAACAATAAATCTTTCAGTCCTTTAACTAGGAAAATAAAGATGTGTATGAAAACACTGCATGCACTATAAGAAATACCTTGTAAAATCGATTAATTTGGTGATTTATTTGGGTGAAGTCAAAATTATAGTCTAAAAAGTTAACTTTTGCATGCGTTAAATCACTGAAGTGGGCACTCAAAGCAATTATCGAACACATCCTAAAAGCTATATATGCTAAGCATGTCATTGTAGCAGCAGTAAATATCATTATTTTCCTTATCAAAATTTTAATTATTTTTTTGAATATTACTGTCTGCATGGGAAAGTTTAATCGCTTTTAATAAACTTTGTACTTGAGTCTGCGAGCGCATATTTGCAATACGTATAGGCAAACAGGTGAATTGCAAATTCGACATGAGTTTAGTTTGTAAGCCAAAATTTGTTCTTGCTTTAATTTAACATAGTTTATAGGATACCATATGTTAACATAGCTAATAACATATATTATAAGGGAACTGTTTTTATACAGTGTATGTATGTTTGTTTGTGTGCTTTAGAAATTTCGCACAAAGCTACTCAAGGGCTATTTGTGCTAGCTGTCCCTAATTTAGTAGTGTAAGACTAGAGAGAAGGAAGGTAGTCATCACCAACCACCGTCAACTCTTGGGCTACTCTTTTACCAACGAATAGTGGGATTGGCCGTCACAGTACAACGCCTCCACGGCTGAAAGGGTGAACATGTTTGGCGCGACGAGGTCGCGAACCCGCGACCCTCAGATTACGAGTCGCACGTCTTATCACGCTTGACCATGCCGGGTCTTATACAGTGTAATATAGCTAAACGTCTTATTACTTGAAATAATTTTTAACATCTATTTTGAAAAATTTCCATGCGTTTGTTTTGGAATTTCGCACAAAGCTACTCGAGGGCTATCTGTGCTAGCCGTCCCTAACTTAGCAGTGTAAGACTAGAGGGAAGGCAGCTAGTCATCACCACCCACCGCCAACTCTTGGGCTACTCTTTTACCAACGAAAAGTGGGATTGACCGTCACTTTATACACCCCCACGGCTGGGAGGGCGAGCATGTTTAGCGCGACGCGGGCGCGAACCCGCGACCCTCGGATTACGAGCGCACGCCTTAACGCGCTCGGCCATGCCAGGCCATTTCCATGCGAAATGAAATAGTTTTCTCATTTATTGAGAACTCTAATTCACAATACAGTTAACTATAAGAAAAGTCGACTTATTTTTTGATCAGTTTGTTAATATTAAAGTAACTCATTAATACGGATTATTTTATGCTTCTTAGTTTTAAGTTTATAATTCAAAAGTTTTTATTCTAGCACTTTGTGACCAAGTCTGGTTCGAAGTCGGTAGTACTGTAATATTTGCCCTTCGTAACAAAGTATTATAACAAGCAATTTCCAATATGATCTAAGATGGCGCGTGACTGCAGTGCTGTTTTACGCTAACAGAGACAATATTTGCATAGTAATTTGTCATATGATTATATCTGCAAACGTTTGGCAACTTTTAATATTACTTGCATTTACATATTTATATTTGTAAATCTGCATAACAATATTAACCCAGATAATTACCTCTTAATTGTCATTATCATACTTTATAAAAAGATTTTACGAGCCTCGATGTGTACGAGTTAACTGCTCACATAAACCTTCTTTCCATTACTCGCATATTTTTATGATATATTTTAAATTTTTTGTTTTTCAGTGCTTCTGACGGAGATAGTTTTACTGTTTGCACTCTCGTTTATTTCTCGTTAATCAAACAGTATGTCTCTCCTAATTGCTAGGTTGTCATACACACAGAAGAGAAAATGTGAATATCGCATTATTTGATGACTGAATTAGCTTTATTGATAGGCTTGGGCGAAACATACCAACTTAGCAAAATGGCTCTTTCTTCAGAATTGACGATCAAGTTCAAAATACTGGCATCGAATACTTAATTTTTCCTCGTTGCTTAACAAAGACCCTGCAGTGATGTTCTCCTGAAATGAGACTTCTTCGCAAAGGATCCATGTCGGTGTTGTCCTATTTCTTCTATACAGCTTTCTTTAAACCAGATAAATGTTAATACTACGTATTCTGAAGACATAAAAGTCCTTTGGAGCTGCAGATGCAAATTAGGTCGATCACATAATGAGGCTTGTGATTCTGGTAGCGCTAAAAATGATTGAGATAAGCACAACTCTAATCAGTTTAATAAATATGAAAAACATGTAAAGATATTGCCACATTCAAAATAAACATGGTAGTGCGTGCATGTCTAATAGGTGGTAAAATGTCCAAAACAGTTTCATGGGTACGCTGCTCCAAGATATCGGTCATTCGAGATTATCAGCAATAGAAAAAGTTCAATGGAATAACTGCTATAGGAAGGGAAGGGGATATGACAGCAAATATGTAACAACAGAAAAAGCTGTAATACAATTAGACAGGATGATAAAGTTTATCATAAAAAAAATCACCAGCTTACAGACATTCATTGTAAAGAAATCTACAACTATATCCAGATATTCCTGCGAATAATTTTGCAACAAATGGATTGTTGAAATAGGAAAAAGCCATTGTATAAATATCTAGACTCAATTTTAAATTCCAATAAGTAAAAACGCCTACAATGGTGTAAATAGCGTCCAGGTTGAACCGACAATTCTTTCTAATGAATTATAATTTACTTCTTTTGACAGATGGGCTTGCTCGCTCCGTTTGTTTATAAGCATAAAACTAATACACAATGTATTATCTGTGGCGTGCATACGGATTATGAAATCGGGTTTTTAGAGTTGTAAGTCTCCAGCTTTATCTCGGAGCCACTGTAAAACTGCATGAGTGGGAAAAAGACAGATTTTGATAAACAACAAGAATAAATCAGTCTGCTTGTGTGATCCCAACCATCCAGGTTTCTCATAATAATGTCATGGCTTAGGACATGTATTTCCTGGGATACGATTAACCCTTGATAAAAACAGTTGCTTTTAAAACGGTAATGTTTCCAAACCTTTTGTTTTCATGGTTCGAGAAGCTTAATGGAAATTTTTGACATCTCTCTTGGCCACCACAATTCCGAAATTTCAATTAAAATTAGTCTCTCTGGTATAAACTTAAAAAAATACATTCACCACCACTAATCTCTGTCTACTTAACTTTATGAATTGTGAAAAATATTAATGACTACACGAGAAAACTCTCTCAGGACACTTTCTATCGCCTTGTGTATTGTATGCTGTAACTTCGTGTTTACAGGTTTATTAAATAAATTATTTTGAGATGATTTATTTATTGATATTCATTTGCTTTGTTTTATTTTGTTTTAGATACTTGGGTAAAACTACGCAAGAGTCTTCTGCGTTAGCTGTCACTAATTTTAAACATACAAATTTGAGGAAAAGCAGCTGATCAACAGTACCTAATACACTAAGTACTGGACAATTTCAGTTGAATAATAGGATTTGACACTCACTATTAATATAAACCCATGGCTTCACAGTACAGAGTATACTTCTTTCCTTTTTTCTACTTACACAGAAAAGATCTTTCTAGCTGCCAAAATGTTTGACTAATTTTATCAAAAACAAATTTCTGTATATAGTATAACAGCTAATAATCTATTGATCTGATAACGAATTAAGGTTAAAAATACTTAATAAAATCTTACCAGGATACTTGTTACAATGTATGTTTTGTTTTCTATTCCATTCTCCGGATTTTCTCCATTAACAGTAGGATTAAATTCTAATCCTCGAGTGTCGGAAAATTCAGCTATCTATAAAGTATTAATTTTCATAAATTTATATTATAATATCAATCCACAAGAATATCATATTATTAATAAATTGAACCTTGCAATAACATTTATGTCATGTGGCAATTTATATCTAAAGTTTCAGTACTGATGTGTCAGTGTTTGCAACAGATACAATAAAAGATTATTCTGATTTGAATACTAGTAATAAGTTCCTAATATTACGTCACAATACGACTGATTGTTAATAATTTCAATCATATCCTTTTTAAGAGTTAAATAAACTTTTCCAGTAAGAAGAGTGTATAACAGCATTTCAACTATGTATTTCTTGTTCCGTGGAGATGCCTACAAATCCTTCCACTAACTGCACCAGAAATCATCGAAATGTCTGGATCGTATCAGACGAGATGTCAATTTAAGCTATTTATTTCAAACAAATATCATGGAAGTTCCATCTAATAGAACATAACAGTCATGTGTTTGTTTCAAAATTTTACACAAATTTACAGAGTGGATCTCTGAGTTTATAAAGAAAATGGAGAACGGTAAGTGAATAGAACTAACCGCCAACTATTGAGTAACTTTTGTCTTATTATACAGCATGATTTAATAGTCATTTTTACAGTGCAGCTACGCTTACATGGGGCACATGTTTTGGCAGCATTGGTTAAGAACCATTAACTCTACGATTTACAATCCGATCATGCTAACAGCTTTACCACGCCCGTTTCTTATAACAAATAACGTGACATTGTTGCAATGCTCTTATATACATTTTCATAAAGTTATGACATCTGTTACTTACTGAAATATAGAGAGGACTGAAACGTGTATGACGCAAACGATAGAAATTAAACGTCAAAATAATTCAAACATATCTTCAAATTGTCATAATCATTAGTGAAGCTACATTTCCTCAAAGGTGTTTACTTTAATGGGATAAATACAAACTGAGTTTTGTAATATTTTATAAACATACTTTGACCATTTCACTATCCACGTTCATTTCAACTATGTCAATGGTAAAGTTTTTCCGGAAACCATCTTCAGAAAAGGAAATATTTCCTGTTAATCCTACAATTTCTGTCTGAAAAAAACACACAGTGAAAATATGTAAATACTTAAACATTTAGACTAAACGTACACTTACAATCTGGGAGAAAATGCTATAAGCTTATAACTTAGTAATATCTGAGAAATCTAACTATGTTTGAATCTGGAAATTAAATGGAAGTCTGAAAGCTTGGTATATAACATGTTTATCTGTAATATCAAACATAAGTAATATTCTACAACATAAATCACAATAAATGTTCTTTACAACTTTGTGTGCCTGTGTATATTTTTTATAGCAAAGTTACATCAGGCTATCTTCTGTGTCCACCGTAGGGAATCAAATCCCTGATTTTTAGCATTGTAAATTTTAAGACTTACCGCTGTTCCAGCGGGAGACTTTTAGAACTTTCTCTTGTGTGTCTAATCACACATAGAATGTGTGGAAGAAATATTGTTCTTGTATACTAAAAGCAAATATGTATGTAAATTTACAAGAAAACAATATACAAACTTCCATCCCAATCAAATAGAAATAGTGTTCACACCTTCTTAAGTTCGGCCGCAATTCTCTCTCCGTGTTCCCATGGAATTATGGGACGGTTGTCACATAAAATACCTTTGGTTCCGTTGTTGTAGATCTGTCCTCTTCTGAAATTGTTTCGGAAAAGATTAGAATTCTGTGTGTAGAGTCGGTTGTAGGTATCTAATACCACTTTCACACCATCGTACATTAAGGCCACGTCCGACTTCAGGAAAGAAATAAAGAATAAATGTTACGATATCTTCCAAATAAGCTTTGCTGGTTTACAAATAATCACTTTTTAAGAATGAAAGATATTTTGATTACTTTAGGAAACATAACTGAGTTCACTGCATGGAGATATTGGAAATATCTCTTATTACTGATATCTTACAAAAGGAAACATCATGTTATTATCGATATATACGAAATAATGTAAGTACAGAACTTAAAATATAATAATTATCAGGTATACAAACTTTAATATCTATGGTTGCAATAGTCAGACAAGAGCCGCAACATCAAGAGTTATTTCTTTTCTCTTCGTCTATTACTTCAAAGTTAAAGAATTTAACAGATAATCTTCGTATAGCTTACCTCAAGTGTCCGAAAACAAAGATCTTTATAGTTTGCACATAAATATCTGATAGTTCATTTTCCTAAAAGATATGCGATTATTGTTTATAAAAAAGAAAAAAAATGTAACATATTGGCAAAAGAGTAACTAACTCTTTGGCTACTCTTTATCAATGAATAGTGAGATTGACCGTAACATTATAATACTCTCATGGTTAAGAGAGCGAACATGTTTGGTGTAATGGGAATTTGATCCTGCGACCCTCCTATAACAAGTTAAGTGACTTAACCTTCTGGCCATACCAAGTCTCAGTTTAAATATATATATAAATATATTAGAATTCGCAATACATTTACATTTGTAAAGAGTATAAATACAATTCACTTAAGAAAATTAATACTGTTTGAGGCTATTTCAAGTGCACTTGCTTTTTTTCTTATGCCTTCACTAGCAAAGCGGTATGTCTGTAAACTTACAATGGTAAAATAAAATTAATAAAAAAGATTACATTGAGATTTGGTTAACATTATACTGCCAAAATATCACCCTTTAACTAAACTAACTTAACTCGAAAAGATATGTTAAAATGCGACTTAAGCACTTTCCTTGAACAATATGATGTGTGAATCCAAATAACTAGGACTGTGAACGAAATAAATATCGACAGTGACGTATCTGAGTTTGCTCTAAGTAAACCATCCATTTACGCAGAGTGGAAGTTACCTTGTATTTCACTGGTACTTAACTCTTATATGTTACTATTCATGAACTACTTAGTTTTCAGAGGCTAAATTATTTTAATTAAAAGCTGAAGAACTGAAAGAATAGTAAACATTTTTCTACTGAACCCACATAGACTTGAAGGCGAGTTTATTATTGCAAGAAGTAAGAAGAGCGAAAGTTATTACATTTTCTATAAATCTACTTTGAATCGAAAGCGAGATTATTATAACTAAGAATAAAATAAACATAAAACTAGCAATATGTTTCTGTGAAGAAAAAACTATCTGGAACTAGATGTAAGATTACCATAAAAATAAGAAAGCATTAACTAAAGGCCATACTGAATGAAAGACACAAATGTCAAAGGAAAATTATATATATATTTATCACTGAAATCAGTAACGAAATTATCCTAATGGAACCAGACATTGATTAACTAAAAACAGTTGAAACAACACTGATGAAGACATAAAAGTAATCACCAAATAAATATTCAAGAAACCCGTAATTTGTATAATATTATATTTACCATATTTTGCTAAAAATATAATTTCGCGTAACTGTTCTCACCGTCAAGAGTCTGTGACGTTTTCTAAAATTCAAACTACCTTATTCTGTAACGTAAAAAGTAAAAATTACTTAAAATTAAAGGTCAAGTTTAGTTCTGTTATGTATATGTGTAAATATTTTGTAAACGACAACATGTCGTGTTGTGTTTGAATTTTCATTTCTATTATTCATTTTTCCATATTGATATTATTGTTTCGAAGTTTAAGCTAATATTTTGTTATTCATTTAGGGTAACATTTTAGAATTTTCTTGAATTAAGTAGACCAATCATATGTTTGTAAATGAGTGCTGGTGACTTCCTGTCTAGACGTGGTCTCGTGCAAGAACGGGTATGCGTGGATAGCTCTGGAGTTGTATGGAAATTTCAAGATTGTTCAAGAAGTAGGCCTATCGGTATAAAAGACGGTGACGCGAGAGATATTCAGTCATCAGTTTTTATTCGAAAAAAGAAGATAGATTCAGTCATTAGTTTTATTCGAAGAATAAGAGTGAGATTCAGGCATCAGTTTTAGTTATTTGAGAAAGATTAAGTGTTTGCTGTGAATATTCAACTTGGATTTGTGATTGAAGTTAGATCTACGGAAGTTGTGATTTTATTTCGTCAATCTCTACGATACATCTGAATTACTGCTTGAGCTGAGAGACGGCGATTTTATTGAACTGTGAACTGTTTCGGAATTTCTTCGTGGGACCAAATTCACACCCTAGACTGGAATTTGAGACTTTAATTTTAGATCATTACATTAGATACAGGCCAGTACCGTTTTGTATTGTGATTTATTTTGAAGTTTGAAACTAATATTATTTTGTTTTGTAATTAATTTCGAATGTTGTAACTTAATATCTGTCACTGTTATTATATAATTTATGTTATATCTGTTATATTTGTTAATAGTTTAGCATAATAAATTATACAAGCTGTTATCTGTGTTTTTCTGTTGCGTTTAGTCTACGAAGAACTTAAAACATAAAAAATACGTAACAGTTCATATTCGTTACCAGAACAGTACCTTTTCCACAATTGCTGTACTGTCCAAAATTATAAAGACCCTTTGAATGACTACACAAAAAAATAAAAACACATGAAGACAATTTAAAACATATGTAAGAAGATTTATAAGCAAAGTAAGAAAGAAAAACTGAAATTAGACTATACTAACATTCTACTATGTAAGAAATATAAGATGTGATTTATCGAAGTATAACACTTACAGATAAATAGTTTGTACCAGCTCCTGGCCAAACATCCGAGTCCAGAAACTTCCACTTTTTTAGGAGTTTTCTGTATTCAGGACTCTGTGTTTGTAGCATACGAAATCCTGTAATGTTTATTGCTCCAAATTCCGGCGTGTCTGTGTTGAAAAATTCGTCCATAACCTGTAGGATTTCTTTCATAAATCACAGTTTCTCTTTCTTCCTATATTTATGTTTAATTACGAACCCATAAATTCAATTTGTTTAGTAAAGATAATAAAATTTAATTATAAATCACACCGTACTCACAACGCTAGAAAATGGGTTTTGATACCCGTGTTGAAGAAAGTACAAATAGCTCATTGTGTAGTTTTGTGCTTAATTCGAAAAAAACAAACAAACTTTCACCATTAGTTTGTATTATTCATGCTAACATTGTAATAATTACTTTAGATACTGGTATTTCAGATTGATATATTATAATTCAAAACTGTAAAGAAAATTACTTTTAAATCTCAAAAATAAATCTCAAAAAGTTTTAAAGAAATATATTGTTTTTATTTGTTTTTTGAATTTCGCACAAATCTACTCGAGGGCTATCTGTGCTAGCCGTCCTTAATTTAGCTGTGTAAGACTAGAGGGAAGGCAGCTAGTCATTACCACCCACCTCTAACTCTTGGACTACTATTTTACCAACTAATAGTGGGATTGACCGTCTAAATCCCACCACCAATGTCACTGAAGTGCAATTTTAAAATTATAAGGTCAGGTACGACGTTGTATCTCTTATGAAGATCAAATTCAAACAATAGCAATTACTGTATGTCAGAACGCCTGGTATGGGTATTGATACTTTTACCAAAATAAGGCAGAAAACAACGTTTGGACCTTCTTAATCAGAAGACGTTCTAAGAAGTTCAAAACGTTGTTCTCTGGTTTGTTTTGATAATAGTGTTAATATTCTTGCCAGACGTCCTTGGTTACATTTTTATATCAAGTGGGTTTTTCGTCATCACAAGATAGCAAAGACTGTTACAGAAACCTTTGTTTGAGGTCCGTTGACAGAATGTTACACATACAGTATTAAAATAAAATTCCCTTGTATAAGGAAGCACACATGTGTTGTACTCATCTTCTGTCAAAAATCCAGTTGGAAAACAGACTATTGCCAAAATATTTACTGAAGCGTTCACACACGAACATCTTCCTTCACAGCAATTGACAGGAAATGTGAGTCAGCAACGGTCACTTACTACATGCTTATTTATGTGTAGATGAAGTGTGAGTGGACAAAGAACAGTAACCGACACTTATTTAAAAATAGCCACATTGGTTAGGCTACTTCTTGGAAGACCTTCGAAAAAAAGCCAATGATTGTTTGTGATCATTTCGTGATATTATTAGGACGCTTATCACAATTAAGATATTTCGTTTCATATTTGATATAAATTTCAAATTTATAGAGTTTATGCCTCATGTGTGTAAATGAATGTTTTGAAGCTTATATCATCGTAAAACTCTTAGCCACTTCTGATTTCGAGAATATATACTTTTCGCAAATCAAGCTAAGATTTTTTAAAAATATTTCATAGATAATAGCTTAAATAAATCTATATTAAAAACACCTTATTGATATCCATACTTAAGCATGTTTTCTTACATCTGTGAAGGTGCATGTATCAAAAAATGTCATATCAAACATGAAGTAAATTCCAATATAATCATAATACGCCTAGAGACTGCATTTCAAAGCCGCAAACTTTCTAGTTATATAATATTTTAAAAATATATATTTTTGTCAAAAACATCTGTGCATAAAATTCACCTTTTGAGAACAAGAATGTCTAAAGTTTTGTTACACTGTATATTAGTCTATAAGGCTCTTTTCTTTTAATAAAGTCTATCATCGAGTCTTTTATAATAATGATAGACTTGTAAATAAATTTTATTCAGTAAATTAATTTTTCAGTATTCTATTTATTTTTCACCTTTATAAAATTTATGTAGTTCTTAATAAGTCTGCGGCCCGACACGGCCAAGCGCGTTAAGGCGTGGGACTCGTAATCTGAGGGTCACGGGTTCGCATCTCCGTCGCGCCAAACATGCGCGTCCTTTCAGTCGTGGGGGCATTATAATGTGTCGGTCAAACCCACTATTCGTTGGTAAAAGAGTAGCCCAAGAATTAGCGGTGGGTGGTGATAACTAGCTGCCTTCCCTCTAGTCTTACACTGCTAAATTAAAAACGGCTAGCACAAAGAGCTCTCGAGTAGCTTTGTGCAGATTTCAAAAAACAAACACAACAAACTTAATAAGCCAATCAGCTGAATTCACAAATAAAAATCGAAACAATAATTTGAAAGGGCAAGTAGTAACTAATATTTTCCCATACGACCCTGAAACCTTACAAAAATTATATCCAAAGGAAACATCATGACCTTATCTTTCTTTTTTTTTTCTTGTACTAAAATACACTAAATTCAATCATCATCAGCTTATTTTCTATTTTGACAGGGAACCTCCAGAATATAACACATTATTCTCTATGTACGATAACTGATTTATTCTAGACAACAAACAATCTTTTAAAAAATGTATTCTCAAGACAAATTGTAAGAATATTAACATTTTAATTAAAATAAAGTACAGAACAACGTTTCGACTTTCTTAACCTGAAGATGAATTAAGAAGGTTAAAACAACTTTCTGTACTTTATTTTAATTAAAATTTTAATACCCATTCCAGCTGTCTTGATGATACCTTTTTTACTTCGAGTGGGTTTCTTGTTATCACGAACTTTTTTTAACATTTCTGTAACAACAACTGTTTGAGACAACAAATCTAACTACGTAATTCGAATGTTGATATTGAATCATTCCATTCAGTTGTCTATAGAAATGTCAATAAATAATTCTACAGTTATACTAGTTTATAACTTTTATTCAGTTTGATTTGGATAAGGTTTAATTGGGAAATTACTCCGGAACAGAATAATTCCACTTACCAAACTAGTGAGGAGGTAATGGTAATTCCGACGGCCCATATGGATGTCATGTACATGATTATAAATGATTGTTTTGGCTGTAGCGGCACTGCAGTCTAAAACAACACGTTTGACACTCTGTCTGTCTTCAGTTTCTACAGAGCGGAGGAAATTATTGGCATCAGAGGCATTAGCAATACTCTTCACAACCCGGATGTCCAACTGATAACTCTCCGTCGTTAGACGAAAAATATATTGCAGCTTCAGTAGGCCTAAAACACGTTAAACATGTAAGTAAGCATCTTCCTTATTTATTTCTCAAATTATATATGATGCTACTTATAAAAGATTTGGCTTATACAATAGAGACTTATTTGTATAAAGAGTATATAACTTTTTTCAGTTCACATTAGTCCAATATTAACCTTAAGCTTCTTAAAAAAGGTTTGAATAAAAAAGTTATTCTTTGGTAACAACTTTGTTTAGATAATGAATACAAAAAAGATTTTCAGTTCGCAATTTAGCTTTATTATTTCCATTTTTTCGAACAATTATTCGAAAAATTAGAAAATAAAAACATTATTTGAAGTGTTTTCCACTTATATGCAAAAACGGCTCGTTTGGGTTCAGAAAATATTTTAAATAGAAGAGCGAACAACGTTTCGACCTTCTTCGGTCATCGTCAGGTTCACAAAGAAAGAGGTAACTGACCGGAAGCTGACCACATGTTTGGAAGGGGTTGTGTAACTGAGTGTCACAATGTAGAGGGCGGTGTTAGATGTTTGAATATATAATTTTATCTATAACATTAATATAGGTATAATGGCGTTCCTTTATATTGGTTTATACTTAGTATTCCTAAAATAATATGCATTAAAAAAGAAAACAAATTCTCAGAAATTCGTGTTCAACAATTTTTTGGATCTAACGCAGTTTTAAATAAAAATAAAAATTAAAGACGATGCAAAATATTTATATTAAAAATTATTTAAAGATAATTAATAACATAATACGACAAATTTTATCTGGTTTCTAATTATCACTTCTTAAGTAAGATGGCAGCACATTTGTAGGTTTGAGTTTCTACTATACGGGTGTAACATGTCATGTACTCACATTTTATTTGTAAATACATAATATAAATCATCATCACGAAAAATTGTGTATTTCTTACATTACTTAAAACATGCCAGCCTTTGGAATAAATAACATGAAAAACGTTCAAACTTTAAATATAAATTTAAAGGAATGTTCTGTGTTTAAAGTAAAATGTCGCAATGTGGCATAAGATTAAGCAAGCCTCTCCATACACTATGTCTACTTACTACATGTATAGCCCCCCAGTGACTCAGCGGTATGTTTGCGGACTTACACGCTAAAATCCGGGTTTCGATACCCGTGGTGGGCAGAGTACAAATAGCCCATTGTGTAGCTTTGTGCTTAATCCAAAACAACAACAACTACATGTATAAGAGTTATCTATCCATATTTCAAAAAATTAAAAATACAAAATCGCTTTTAACTAAATTCTGCATTTTTAATGCTGTGTAACTGAATTCAGCTATTGCGATGTTATGGTACAATTTTCTATTTTACAGAAATACAACATTTTTATGTCATTCGAACACAGCAACTCAGTGGACTACCTATGTTCTAATCAGCGAAGAATCAAACTACAAATATTAGTATTGTAAATTCCTAAACGTACTACTGACCTACCGGAGGACATTAAGAGACGGGAACAAACAGACAACTAAATAAATCAGATGATGCTCGACACTCACATAAAATACAATGGTGAAGAGGAAAACGGGAGAAAAGTATATCTTTATAAATGACTCAATAACATCAGCATTCATTGCGCTAGTGCCAACTATCATTCCATACAATATTCACGCGTCTCCTGACTTGAATACTTAAATGCTGCTGTACGCTCCTTGCATCACAAATTCTCTCTGTAAAATGCTTATGAGACAGAAATAGGGTGGAAAAAGGACGATACTTGTTTCTTGCATGACTCTATGTATTATAAATATATGATGAGATATATGCAGGAATATTGAAAAAGTACGCTAACACTGTTTGTTGTAATGCTACGTTATTTAATTAATCATCAAAAGCCAAAGGGCAAATATACTTTTTAAAAAATGCTTAACTCCCCAAACTTAAAATTTCAGCAAAAATTCGTGATGATGAGAACGGTCAATTCCAAACTCGCTGTTTGTTAACCTGAAGATGAAGGTAGAGACGTTGTTGTCTTCTATAGTTGGGTAAAATGGTTAATACTCATACCAGCTATCCCGAGGTAGATTTTCAGCAAAAAATTGTTAAAATCAAAGGAAGCAGTACACTAGAGTGTATCATAAATCTTGGTTTGTTTTGAATTTCGCGCAAAACTGCATTAGTTAACTGTAGCTAGTCATCACCACCCATCGCCAACTTTTGAGCTACTCTTTGGCCAACGAATAATAGGAATGATGGTCACATTATAAAGCCCCCACGCCAGAAAGGGCGAACATGTTTGGTACGACGGGAATTCGAAACCGTAACCCTCAGATTACGAGTGGAGTTCCTTAATCACCTGGCCATGACGAGCCCTTATAAATCTTCCTAAATTTACATGAATTCAGTTATGTATATACCTATTTGCTAAACTAATTGGTGATCTAAAATCTCTTTTGTCATCCAGTGGTACAGCGGTAACTCTGTGGAATTATAACGCTAAAATTCTGATTTCAATACCCGTCATAAACACAGTATAGGTGGTCCTTTATTTGGTTTTGTCCTTAACTAAAAACTAACAGATAAAAAAAATCAAAGATTTGATGAGCTCTTTATGTATTTACAATATAATTAACTTTCATGCATCCTGAAATGATAAAGAATTTTTTAAACGTAAAATATCATTGTGTTTGAATATCTCCACTTCCACCATAATAATCCAACAGTCATTCTACTTGAAAGAAATATGTATCGCTCTATAAAAAGAGCAGTTTCTCTTTACATAGCTAAATACAAAATAAATGCATCTGTGAATGCCCATATTTCTTTTTTATAAAGCTTTTACTTTTGTGTTCATATGGCTCGTTCTTTATGGCTTTTCTACAAAGGAGAATCTCATACAAGTTTCCGCATTAACTTTATATACAGAAATATAATAAATTGTAGAAATAAATGACTTTACAACATCAAAATTGCTGTCTTAAATTTAATTACACACTCAAAGTTTCTTCAGTAACGCTCACTAAAACACAAAAACCAAAACTACAGAAATGAATAATTAGCAATAGCACAACATTTGGCTAATTTTGCAAATTTAAACATAAGTTGTTCTACTATAAACCAGACAATCTGGTGTATTAAAATTGTTAATTGCTTTGAACGTACGTATTTTGCTTACAGAATAACCTAGAATCTCATAAAGTTTTACATCCATATCTCGAATATTTGTTGTTTCTGCCACTTTTGACGGTAATAACAGTTTTCATTGTGACGAGTGGCATGCTGTGGGAAACAGTTACAATAACGCAATGAATTATTTCCCAGTTCATAATTTTATCCAGTAGTTGGTATTGTTGTTTGAAAAAATTACTAGTAAACTTAAAAAAAGAAAAATTAGAAGCGTTTTCTACTTATGTCCTTAATGACAGAAATTTCAATCAGGATATCAATAGATACAGTGTGATTAACAATCTTCTTTCTAACCAAAATTAGATTTTTGTTGAACTTCGAGCAAACCTACTTTAGAGCTATCTATGATAGTCGTCCCTAATTTAGAAAGGTTAGATAAAGTAAAGGCAGTTAATCAATACCACCTACGTTGGTTACTGTAATTAAGCAGTAAAACTGACTGTTACATTATACTATTAAATGTTCGCTGAGTGGGTTTGAGCCTGCGACCCACATAATTTAATTTGAGTACGATAACCACAAGAGCATGACTTACAAAAGAAAATAAATATCGAATTATTATTTTCCATAAAATATGCTTTTTACGAAGACATTCTTTTATATCAGATTAAATACTAGCATACAGCCCTTCAAAAATGACAGAACAAGTACTACCACCCCATAGTATACCCTAACTTTACATTTCATAGCTAATTGAAGTAAATAAACTTTGCAAAATTAAGCTTGACAAATAAAGTGTATGAAAGGTACTCAAACGTTGGCAAATTCCTTTGTAAGCCAATCAAAATTAGGATCATTTATGAAATGAATTAGTGGCGTATAAATAGAATAATTATTGTTAAAAATTAGTTAGGATTACAGCTTCTAATATATAGAAAAACCAGTGGGTTTTGTTAACAATTCTTTTCAACAATGGTTTTAGGCAACAAAAGAATGACGTAATACTGTTGTTAATCTATGTTCTGAAAATATCAAATGAAATACTAAAGAATAAAACTGGAAAAATTAAGGACGACTAAAGCAGATACTCCTCGTGTAGCTTTGCATGAAATTCTAGCCAAACCTGTTGAATAAACATATTTGTTTTTATTAAACACATTGATAATATAACACAAATACCCCAATTCAGAAACGATTTAAGTTTAAAACTGAATCGATATTTTTACTTTCGTGATAAATTGCATGCATTTCACTTTATGTTAGGTGATCCCACACTACGTCTTTAACGTTATTATATAAACACTCACTACACATATAAGGTATCACAGCACCACCACTCCTAACTACCTTTTTTCAAGTCCATCACTAAAAGCGTAATGAGCAGAGCGCAAACAAACTCTTCTATATGGATAAATGCATACACTGACTTCTATATAGGTTAGACTTAAGTACTCTTGGGCGTGAAGCCCATATTTACAGGACAGCTATAATGCACCCTTCATGCTTGAACTTCAATATTACACTTTATTTTTCCAGCATAATCATCAATTATGCTATAATTCAAATTTAATTTTTTTGACAAAGTTACGAAGAGTAAGTTGTAAACAGAATTATTTTGGTGTTTTAATGTAAATCAATGATAAATTTGTGGTCTGCTTTTGTTTAACTTTATGCAGAGACGAGTAAATTGGTACTATAAAAAGTAAGTGTGACCGGAGGTTTAAAAGGATTTATGTGACACACATCCACTAAACTTTATTATATAGATGAAAATAAAATACTGATTCCATTTTTTTATTTTTTATAGCAAAATAATTCAAAAGTAAATTGTGTTAAATATCAACATAAATTTGATTCCTAATTAAATTTGGTCTCTCTATAACATTATATTTATTTATATCACTAAACGTTGTAGGTAACGCACAATAGTTACCCACAAATTTAGTTTCTGTTAATGTGTATTCGAACAAGCTTGGCTAAGTAGTTAGCCTATTCGATCTGTGAATCCGAAGATTCATGGTTCGCTCTCCGTGGAACTTTAAAACCATAGATACACTATAAGGTCGAATGTTAAATCTCACTATTTCGTTAGATAAAAATAGTCTAAAAACTGGCAGTTTATGTTTGTATATAGAGTCAGAAATTTCTGAATGTTTTACTTAATCGTGTGTTTCTTTACTCTAACAATATCTTACTAACTTGTTCAAATTTAGCCTGATCCGAGAATAAACTGAACTTTTCTCATTCCAATAATTAAAACTTGAGGTTATTTTTCGGTTGCTTTAACATTTTTAATGGTAAAGCAGTTTCTCCTAGAAACACGAATTCGATGTATTATTTATTCTCATTTATATTAGTTGCTGTTACCATGATTACCTTAGAAGTAAATTGCTGCTATAAATGAGATTATTTCCCACGTCTCTTCGAACTTAGTAGTTACTCTAGCAGATAAGCCACTATTCAAAGATCTACAGATTATATAGGAGACCTGATCATACAATTTATTATCAAAGTTTCTGCAATCTCACTAGGATACCTGAATATATATGAATTACTACACTGGTTTGTTTGTTTTTTTCAAACTAAATAGAACATCTGAACATTTAAGTTGTTATTCATATCCCTAAAAAGAATTATAATGCTCTGAGTACGTTGAACTTCAAACATACATCAGCACAATGAATTCATACATTCCTCTGCCGAGTAGACAGGTGTTCAAACATGTTTTTATAAACTAAAATATAAGTAATTATACGTACCCCAAACCAAGTTTGGTTCTCTGAAGGTATAAAGGCAGCGTAGACGTTCTTATTTTATCAAGACTTCACAGGTCAGTGATATTCTCACAGATTATTAAATAGGTTTATAGTCACTAGATAAGTAGATTAAACAAAAAGCTTAAGACGTACTGACAAGTTCAGGAAGCTTTGATTACGAAGTCAAAAGCGTTTAGTTAAAACAAAACAATATAATATAACTTATAGCCCTCAGTGTAAGCTTAAGAAAACATTTTTTTTCCCAATTTTCTGGTTTGTTTGTTTCAGATGAATAGAGCGCTTGACACGCAACCTGAGGATCGTGTGTTCGAATCCCCGTCCCACAAAACAAGTTTACCTTGTCAGCAGTGGGAGAGTTATAGTGTTTCGGTAAATCCCACTATTCTTTACTCAGTAAATTAGTAGCCGAGAAGTTGGCGTCGGATGATGAAAACTAGCTGTTATCGCTAGTTTTTGCTGCTAAATTGATCACGGCTAGAGCATATAATACTCGTGAAATTTAACCCAAGTCCTAATTTAGATCTGATAAACTATCACATTAGAGAATAAGAAATAAATTAACAGTACTTGTCAACAATTTTTAAGGAACGCTTTTCTCACAGACCAGTGGTATTCACCATCAATTTTAAAGTGTGTCCACGGTCAAAAGTTGGAGGCATTTTTACACCAAAGGGACGCGAAGAAGAAATTATCGAACTGTCAGTCCAATTATGATAACCTCTTGGTCACACATGACCTTTTTATTAAACCATTTTTAATGAAAGATGCAAACTTATTTGCGAATTACATTAGTGCTTCTATTTGTTATCCTTTACATAATATCTTCGCATTCAGTACGTAACATAAGACTTTTATAAAGCTTTTCTAGAAAGACACTTTCAAGTTTACTTCAGAGTTAGCCCTACGACGCGTACGCCATGCATTCTCCTCAGAAATACAGTAAATCAGTAAGACCAGTAAAGCAGCTACACAAACATCTTGCTTGGTTATACATTCCTCACCTATAGTTACGGATATGATTTATTATATTTTATATTTCCATTACGTTATACAATAAACAATTCCACACAAGAAACTTAGTTAAATCAAAGTTTTAAGGAAAAAAAATGATAGTTTGAAAATTTTTCAAACATACCTTTATTTTAGTTACATATTATGATAATTTATAAAATAAACATCTTTTACAGATAAAAAAGGAAACATACTGACAATTTCAACAAGAAAATATTAAATTGACTATTTAATACCAACTGACGTTCGTTTACTAGAACTTCAAGTGTGAACACTATATTTTCAATTATTTTATTTTCAAGGTTTTATGTTTTGTTTTCTAAACCTGTTCCTGATATTAATCATTTATATCTAAGTGATTGCACAATAGGGTCCAGCATGGCCAGATTGTTAAAACGTTCGACTTGTAATCTGAGAGTCGAGGGTTCTAATCCCCGTCGCACCAAACATCCTCGTCCTATCAGCCGAGGGGCGTTATAATGTAACGGTCAATCCCACTATTCGTTTGTAAAAAAGTAGCCCAAGAGTTGGCGGTGGGTGATGATGACTAGCTGCCTTCCCTCTAGTCTTACACTGCAAAATTAGGGGCGGCTAGCGCAGATAGCCCTCGGGTAGCTTTGTGCGAAATTCATACAAACAAAATTTCATAACATAGAAACTTTAAATTACTGTTTTCCATTTCTGATCTTTAAGAATACTTACCGTTAACTGAAAAACGTAAGCTTAATATGATTTCTTGGTAGTTTTGTGATAAAATATGGAAAGAAATTATGACATTAACAAATAACGATCGCAGTGACATTGCAACCTATTTTTAGCTTCTTTTGTCAGATTTGTAAACATTTCTAAAATATGTTCAAACGCATTAAAATTGTAAGCAGACAGAACACAAATATCTATTGTACAGTAAACTATTTGAACTGAACTTTTATCCGTTTTCTTTCTAGTAACATTAAAATGAATTTTACCATTATTAACCCATTATTAAAGAAGTTTTAATTTTGTTTTTAATAATAAAAAGTTAAAAAAATATATTTAATTTATATAACGTGAGGGAAACTTCATTAACTTGTTGCTTAGTAAATCCTTTATACGTCCTAATAATTCGTTAGCTTGAATAAATGTATGTATATATACAGATCGATTAAACTGGAAAGTCATTTTATACATAACACGAATTATCAGCTGAGCTGTATTTTAACAATATATTTTTATCATATGTCCGTGTTACTTGCTTTAATATTTAAGTACATTACTTGTTCGAATAGGCCCGGCATGGCCAAGCGCGTTAAGGCGTGCGGTTCGTAATCTGAGGGTCGCGGGTTCGCGCCCGAGTCGCGCTAAACATGCTCTCCCTCCCAGTCGTGGGGGTATATAATGTGACTGTCAATCCAACTATTCATTGGTAAAAGAGTAGCTCAAGAGTTGGCGGTGGGCGGTGATGACTAGCTGCCTTCCGTCTCTTCTTACACTGCTAAATTAGGAACGGCTACCACAGATAGCCCTCGAGTAGTTTTGTGCGAAATTCCAAAACAAACAAACAAACTTGTTCGAATGTCAACAGTAAAAATCACCATTTCAATATACATGTAATACTAGCTACATTACTTGAATTTCCTCCTTTACAAATATTAGTCAACGATTTGAAAGGATATCAAAGTAATATCTGAAGGTTGGATTTCTTATTTTTTAATGTAACAATATCTTCAAGTTATGGATTCATGAAATTCAACCACGTGTCTTTACTCATCCGTGTAGTTTGTTTTGTTTCGGAAATTCGCCTGAAGCAACAGGGTGGCTGTCTGTGCAAGCCTTCTCTAAGCACCTGGCCTTAAAATACGATTCAGTTATTTATTGTTGTCGTTTTGGGGGCAGCGAAATGTGAATCCTAACATCCAGATTCGGAGTTCACGCTTTACCACATTAACTAGGCTTTATCCCAAAACTTTAATCTATTTCACTCTTGAAGCACAATACGAAATGCGGAAAACATTAAATGCTAGCAAGAATCATAAATATACCCTCTTATCTTGGTAATAATAATGTGCACGCATGCGTATTTAGATAGTAAGGTGGGCTTGTATTATAATAAAAGGGAAAACTCAGTATTATTATAATAAGTTAGCAAAATTCCGCAAGACATTTGAGCTCAGATTAATGTATTTATTACAACAATAACCTTTAAATACAGGATTTCTGGAATAACAAAAACAAATTGTAATCACAGACACCAAAAACTTGTTGAACTATAATTCTCCTGTCGGTACGCCTTATTAGCATGCGTAGTAAGAATTTGATCATTAAAACCATTACAAATGCCTGCCTGCGCTGAAAAGGTGACAAAAATTCCTGAACAAGTTACTACAACTGCTCTATGAATGAAAAAAATCACAAAAAAGGTGGATGTAAATATTGTTCATTAACCATTCAGTTTGCCCCTGAAGAAGAAAGACCCACCTTTCGTAAGAGCTTGATTATGGTGTTTTTATTTCATTTCTGTTAGTTACAATTCTATGAAGTATACGACCTAATTACAAATGTATTTACGTGTTTCGGTGTTTTCTTTTACATTTCGTTGGTATTATTCTACAAATCTGACATTTAAAGAAATACTGTAGCGATAAAGATACCAATATGATAGTAAACGTTTTGCGGGTTTCTTCTAGTTGATTTGTATTACAATAGAAATAAAATTATTTAATTAAATATATCTCGTTATACGTTGCATTTAGTTTGATTCTAACCTAAAAATAACTTTAGAAAATACAATATGTCTCCCCTCGGTGAGCTGAGCAGATAGCCCGATGTGGCTTTGCTATAAGAAAAACAAACAATATGTCTCTATCAACCTTTTAATATGACGTTAGATTACTATAAAGAAATGTGTATTTGCTTTGGAATTATGATTAAGTACGCATAATGTAATATACGACAATAATTAACAAAGTTTAATATAAATCATGTTAACGATTTAAAATAGTCTTAGAGACTGGGTAAATATGACTCATCATATATTTCTGTAAATAACTATTATGTATTAAAGAATTTTAAACTGCTGTGCGTTTAATTTTTAAAGTAAAATGTCCAAAAATTTTATTTCTTCGTGATAACTCTCTCCCGCTCAACTTTTTCAACCAAATCACCACAGCAGTAGAAAGAAATATTAAAATATAACTTATATCCATTTGAAAAACAACTTCGCATACAAAATGTTTTGTATTACATGTTTTTTTTTATTCTAACGTAACTTACTTGTTTTCTAAAAACAATGTAAATGTAAAAATATAAACGTATGACCCAGAGTCGTAGAAAAAATAGTAAATTCAAATTTAGCAACTTATATGACTTCTCGTGTTAAATACGAGCCTAAAACCCAAATAAACAGGCATATGTCGTGTATTATATAGGTTTAGGTTTTTGCCGTTACAAATATCACACTCCACATGACTGTTTTTATTAGAACTAGTATTTCTGTTTAAATGTTACGTTTAAAAACTGAGGTATTTATTTATTGATTTTAGGACTAGCTTGATATGCGATAATACAACAAACTGATTTATTCAGACCACAAAATAACTTAAAAGCCCAATATTACTCGTTCAAGAATTAACTCTGATGCTACGAGAGTAAATTAAAGGTCAAATATTACTAATCCCAGAATTAATCTTAATACTATGAGTACAAATGTTACTGTAGGTATTAAATTAATAAACATCTTCCACATGTCTATTTGCTTTTTATGTTCAAAAGAGGACTATTTCATTGACCGAATACCAATGATTACTAAAATGTTGAGAAATGAGATCGTTTGCTTTTGTCTAACATACTAATGATTAATTTTTTTACTGTATGAAATATATTTTATTGGCTATTCTGCAAGTAATCTCTTTACTAACTTTAAATCGCTTTGAATATTGTGTTTGAGGGGAAGTACGGATATATATCAGGAACTTGCAAATTTTAAAGTGTATTTTGTTGGCAAGATACGAGTTATTTCGTGAAAGAGCTAGAATATATGAATAAAAAACAATTCGTTTAAATCAGACACTAAGCTGAGTCTAAATCGTTAAAGTATTTTTGTTTTGTTTCAAACTACGATAAATGTTTTTATTTTTAGAGAAATTTCATTTCTCTTTTTGGTATTAGCTTCATTGAAATCAACACCTCTGTTACAGTTACAGCGTTTTAGTATCGTATAAGGGACATATATTTTCTTTATTGCAGGCAGAATAACATGATGACGGATTGTAGTCGGATAGTTTGTTGACTTACCGTACAAGTAAGAGTGCAAAAAGCTCACTGTAAAAGACAGAGTATTGTCATTTGCAACTTTAATTTTCTAAAACAAATATAAACACTTCATTGACCTCAGGATTTTTCCTTGCTTATTTAGTTATAATTCCAAATTCCAATAAAGATGATTTGACTTAATTTCAAACTCATTACCTCTATACACTACTTTCACTGTATATGGAGGATTCGACAGATGTCTAGATCTGAACTACTGTTTGAGCTATTCTTAATAGGAAAATAATGTTTCCTTTTCTTTTTTCGAATAAGAGAAAACAGAATTCAAAAGCGTAAATTAAACAACGCAGAACCCGCACGAAACAAAACGTAAATTAAACAAAGTAGGAGAGGACCCGTAAGTAATAAAACGTATATTAAAAAAAGTAGGGCCCACATGAAACAAAACGTAAATTAAATAAAGAAGAACTAACATAACACAAAACATAAATTAAACAAAATACCCACACCAAACAAAACGTAAATAAAAGAAACTAGGGCTAAAAAACATAAAATAAATAAAGTAGGACCAACATGAAATAAAACATGAATTAAACAAAGTTGGATTCACAGGAAACAAAACGTAAATTAAACAAAGTAGGACCCAAACGAAACAAAACAAATTAAACACAGTATGACTCACACAAAACAAAATGTAAATTGAACAAAGCAGGACCCACTCAAAACAAAATGTAAATTAAACAAAGTAAGACCCTCACGAAATAAATCTTTAATCAAATCAAGTAGGACCCACACGAAACAAAATGTATATTAAACAAAGTAGAACCCACACGAAACAAAACGTAAATTAAACAAAGTATAATACACACGAAACAAAACGTAAATTAAGCAAAGTATGACCCACACAAAAGAAAACGTAAATTAAACAAAGTAGAACCCACAAGAAACAAAACGTAAATAAAAGAAAGTAGGGCCCATATGAAACAAAATTTAAATTAAACTAAATATTTGTTTTGGAATTTCACACAAAGCTACTCGAGGGCTATCTGTGCGAGCCGTCCCTAATTTAGCAGTGTAAGACTAGAGGGAAGGCAGCTAGTCATCACCACCCACCGCCAACTCTCGGGCTACTCTTTTACCAACGAATAGTGGGATTGACCGTCACATCATACACCCCCACGGCTGGGAGGGCGAGCATGTTTAGCGCGACGCGCTCGGCCATGCCATGCCTTAAACTAAGTAAGACCCACACGAAACGAAATGTAAACTAAACAAAGTAGGACTCACAAGAAACAAAACATAAATCAAACAAAGTAAGATAGGACCCACAAGAAACAAAACGTAAAATAAACAATGCTTGACTCACAAAAAGCAAAACTTAAATTAAACGAAGTATAACCCACACCAAAAGAAATGTAAATTAAACAAAGTGCGACACACACGAAACGGAATGTGAATTAAACAAAGTTGGACCCACACGAAACAAAATTCCAGCGGTTGATATTAGTCTGAACTAGAGATTGTTAACAACTGTTACACATGCATTAGCAATTTTTTAACATTTCCTTTTGAAATTTTGAGAGTGACTTGCTGTCCGTAGACACTATTATTTTAAGGCCAAGGGGCATGGTGAAAATCACAAATAAGGAAAAGAGAAAGTAATCTGTGTTGTTGATAGCATCTCTCAAAACCTGGGGCTCAAATTTCCCCACAGTTGCAATCTTATTTTTAATTATTGTAAAATTGATATTCATATTAAAGTTTATTATATCTGTTATAAATTAAGCAAAATAAGCATTCAACTGCTGATGAAACTTCTGCAGTTTGTTCTTTTGTTCTTTACCAGTGTGCAAATCAACATACTTAATTAGACTAACTAAGTGGGTTAAGGTTTCAATCAGCATGAAACTAATGCCCCAAACAGCTTTACCAAGCAAACAACATATGTTATATTTTCTTAGTGAAAAGCACTTAACGTATTTAAATACAGAAAAAAACATGGTTCAATTTTGACTAATGAGATTCATAAGTGGACAAAAGCTATTCGTTGTAATGTGCAGCATATCGAGTGTATATTTCAATATTTAAACTTATTGTTTGTTTGGAAATGAGCACAAAGCTACACAAATGACTATTTATGATCTGCTCACAACAGGTATAAAAACCCGGTTTTAAGCGGTGTGAGCCCGAAGGCAAACCGCTGTGCCACTGGGGGGCACATTGTTTTAAGAAGTGTTGTTGTTTGTTGCTGTTTAAAATTAAGCACAAAGCTACACAATGGGCTATCTGTGCTCTGCCCACCACGGGTATCGAAACCCGTATTTTAGCGTGTAAGTCCGCAGACATACCGCTGAGCCACTGTGGGGCTTTAAGAAGTGAACATTTCACTTTTTCCTAACACATGTAAAGTAATAGTAATGCTATTGGTTGTCAAGTCAAAGAATATGAATATCTGATCAAAATCTTTTACACATATAAATATAGCGAACTTATAATACAGAGGTGAGCTCGAAAACGTTCAAGTTGTATAAAAATGTAAACCCTGTAAAGATATAACGTAATAGTGAGTAACTTAAAAAATTAAACTTAGGCTGATTTCATTAGATTGCTAATGACGTTTGAATATTTATATGTTATATACTTTTTCATCTAGAATTTTTAAAAGTTTAGTTCAATAATATGGTGAATGTACGATAAATAAAACGTTGAAATAAAGCTACTTTGCGTAACTGATTTGTTAGCGTCAGTTACAAAATATAAATTGTTTTTATACTTAGAGTGCTTCAGTAGTAAACCCTGTGACGTGATGTATCAGCATTTCTAGCTTTTCTTAAGGGTCAGTCATTTGATAAGAGTTAAAAACATCTACATATTAAGTTTGTTTACTTATTTGTTTTTTTTAATTTCACGCAAAGCTACTCGAGAACTATCTGCGTTGGCCGTCCCTGATTTAGTAGTGTAAGACTAGAGGGAAGGCAGCTAGTCATCACCACCCACGGCCAACTCTTGGGGTACTCTTTTACCAAGGAATAGTGGGATTGACCGTCACATTATAACGCTCCCACAGCTGAAAAGGCGAGCATGTTTGGTGCGACGGGGATGCGAACCTGCGACCCTCGAATTACGGGTCGCACGCCTTAACCCACCTGGCCATGCTGGGCCGTAACATATTAAGTAATCAAATGGTACACAAGAAAGTAATAACGTTTGACTTGCCATTCTTGAAATGCGCCTACACTTTACATGTCAAAAATATTTTAAAATACTTAAAATCTATTAAAGTAAGTCGATTGACCTTTATACCATATTTGCAGGAAATTTTTGTTGCTTCAAACATTATACATCACTGAACGTAGTTGTTAAACTTTCGAACATGTCACTTTAATATGGCAGTGGAAACATTATTAGAGGGGTAAATCCCTTATATTACACGAAGCGATATTTCGGTTTTTTCACACACAAATCAAAATAGGGTATAGGTGGGGATATTTAGTATATACAAAAGAACTCGAATGTTTTAAGATAGTTTAGATACTTTCTCACTAAGCAAAGTAAAACGTAATAATTATATTTTTGTCAGTTGAAAGTTTTTCCTTTATAAACAAAAGCAAGAACGTTTCTGAAGATCCTATTACGAATCAAAACCTTTGCTCATATTTTATCTAAAAATATTTCATTACTTTCTGTTAATCTTGTTATGAAATTCTAATCTAAATTTGTGTATTAGAAAACATTTATCTATCAGAGCATATGAGATAGAGATAACTGTTATTGCCTTTTTAATCTATTTATAAATGAGCGTACATAAAATAAAACTCAATTCCAAAAAGAAAATATGAGCTATGAAGTTGCTATGGTAACTCTAAAAGGCCTCATGGAAGATGAAATGATGATGACACCGCTGAAAAGCCGTACTTTGATAAACACCATACCATAGCAACGCCGACACAAAGACACGAGAAACTCGACAAAAGAGCATGATGTAGAAGACAAGGGTGGTTGTATGCACGTGTAGCGCAAGGTCTGTAACACTGCAAATGGCGCGAGACATAAATCGATCCAGGTCTATTGTGTGTTATCTAGAGGGCTTTTATCCTTCATTTATGACGTGTCAATACACGCAACATATAGTATATAGTATCTATGTCTTATGTAATAACAGAGAAGAAAGCTCATTTTTGTAATAATCCACGCCCATCCTTTTCCAAGAAAATCAAAACAACAGAGATCACTGGAGGTGAACAGAGAATAAGGTTTTTCTATTCGCTCTTTTTTCTTTTTCTATTTTCCTATGTCTATCAGATACAAACAACAGAACCATCGATGTACGGATATTAGACATCAATACAGGTTCCTAATTAGCGATTATCATTTTCAGGCATAAAATGCTCTAACATGGACCGTTGCACTAATTCATAAACATGTGGCTTCAACCAGCGTCCAGTGACTGCTATACAAAATCAAAATCATACCGTCAGGGCGGTTCCATGACGCGAGAATTTCTCAAAAGTAAGGAAGATTAGCAGGAAGAATGTCTGAGAATTATCATTAGACTGTTCATTCTTCCGTGAAATTCTCAAGTAAACATTTCTACACTTCTGTATCCAATAGAACAGATTACATATTGTCGTTGAACTTATTAAATCATCGTGGTTTACTTAGTTACTTCACAGAACAACTTCGTACGTCATCCGTTTCTTTTACTGTAAAATCTACTGTTTACTTTTTATTCTTTCTAAAAATACATAGTAGTTAGGGCTAGGGCACTCAAATCGCAGTATGCGGATTGTGGATTTGAATTCCGTCACAAAACGTGCTCGCACTTTTATCTGAATGGAGCAGTATAATGTAACGATCAATCCAACTATATGTGTGTATATAGTGTCTCTAGAACTAGAGGTTGACGGAATTAGTTAGCTTTCTTCCCTCAATTTTACTACCTCAAAATAAGAGGCGATTATCGCCGATATCCCCGAGTTTTCCCGTCTGTTATTGGAAAAAAAATTAACAAACAATCAAATAAAAACCAAAACTTTCTAGAATATTTAGATGGTGCAATACTAAATGAGAAAGAAATCCGTTTATAACACAATATCAGAACTTGACTCCATATATAACTGAACCATAAAGAAATAAAACAAGCTTAGAAGAATCATAAAGTTAATTATACATATTAAACAAATGTCTATATATTCTAGTATGTTGAGCTGTAGATCCAAAAGTAGATGGCTCGAGCTCCTGATATAAGGCGTTGTAAAAGTCACAATCAAAATTTAATTAAAAGTAAACTTATAGATGACAGGTACTTCTAACTGGTTCCCTTTTCTCTCTCTGTCCAGTAGTTTTAAATTATAGTTTATTTTTATGGCTGTATCTTTTGGTCATCGGAATTATTGCTTAGTTCGTGCCTCAATCAGATTGAAAATATCAAAAACTATACCAAAGATGTTGTGAACAGTTTTTGCCCTTGACTAGAAATGCTAATGACTAGCCCTTGAATAATATATGTAGAATACAAAAGTAACTTAAATATCGCCATCATTAATATAATGTTTTCGTTTTCGTGCATAAGCTTCAAATAAAGTTAATTACATACAGTACAATTTTACTTTATTAAGGTTATATTAAAGTCTCACGTTTGGTTTAAAATTCAAATTTATAACACTAATAGTAAATACTAACAAAACACCTAAATAAATAACTTAATAAATCTAGAACAAATATTTATTTCGATTTGATAAACCAAAATAAGACCTTGCATAAAAATAAAATTGCAATGTTAACTTAATTTTTGGTTATTTTATTTTCCATACATATAATTTACAATAACGTAAACCACATCAAAATATTTAACAAGATATTTGAATAGTCTATACTGAGCTCATTGATAACCGTGTTAAAATCGAATTTATCTTAAATTACTTCGTGGGTTATGTTATAAAATGAGAAGCTTTGATTTGTATCCTTTGCATTCGCAAATCATTTATACGTAAACTCGCGGATCAGTGTGAAAGCAGTTATCAAATGTACATTAAGAATTTATAATCATGTAAAACTATAACTCTCTGTATACATATATTGTAGGAAAAAATAAAAAAGTTAAAACCTTAGGCCAAACAGAATCAGTACAACATTTAGCCCATAAACATTCCGAAACCAATTTTGTTTTATGGGCCAGGGGGTAAGATGTAGCATTCTTAAGCTCACAACGAATTGATCCAAAGTAATAAATTCTGGCCGAGTTGGCAACGATGGGAGACCAGCCAACGAGAAGAAATCTTTGAAAATACGAGACTTCATAGCAGCTTTAAGAGTACGCTGGTTTCTGCAGCCGTCTATGCAGAACTGTTATGCAGGGACCATTAACTCAAGTTTTCATTGGCCTACCGAGTGTGTTGTGCCTCAAAACAGGGGAAAACACTGTTTATACTCCTCGTTCTATCACATGATTGAAGCCATATCTGTCATAGATGTTTTATCGCAAAGTTGGGCTTCTAGCTAGTTTAGTGTATTTAAATGTATTGCAAATAATATACAAGGTTTCAAAAGAGTACGATTACACAGAATGAAGCTTTAATTAATACAAATTTGTCTCTTAGCCTATGATACTATCATTTTATTCACTTAATTTGGAGACTTGCTGTTTCTCATGCTTGTACAATAATTGTATAGTTTACAATCAGAGCCAGAAAGCAATACCATAAAGGAAAATATTTATTTAACTCAATAAACTTGCAATTAGCAATAAGGGCATGGTTTGCTTTAACTATATATATATCTAACGAAATGCTACATGTATGACCTCGGTCATGTCTTTAAAGCATAACTTAGCACTTTTGCTTAATTGTTGATGCTTGATCACAAATTTACATAATTGTTCAAATAGTTGATTCTCATTTTAAAACTACATTTCATTGAGTGGAAGCTATTAAAAATACTTCTCACAACTTCAGTTATAATTGCTTTTAAAAACTGTCCAAATAAATAAAATATTGCTTTCTAAACGATAAGAAACATCCAAATGTTTCTTCTACATTTTTGTCAAGGTATTATGAATTAAATTTAGTTGACAAACGTATAAATAGAATGCGTAACAGTCATAAACCTTCTCCAGTTCTTCAGTTTAGATACGTTTGACACACCACAGTAACTGTTCAATGAGGCTTACTTACACTTCTTGGTTAAGTCGAGCTCAGTGGTTAACGTGCTGCACTATGAATATGGAATTTTGTGATTCGCCTCATATTACCACCATGGATTCGTTATAAGGGCTGCAGAATACCATTATTCAACTAACAAGGGTACTCTAGAATACAGTAGTATGTAGTTGAGTAACTGCCGCGTCTCTCGTCTGTCACTTTAACATTAGAAATGACTAGCACAAGAAATCAACTAACAATGAATACTTATACTTATTTGGGCTATTCTTAAGTTATGTTCTCCTGAAGTGAGGTTGAGCTTATTTAAAAGGGTAGTTCAGAGATTTGTACCAATTAGTATCAGTTGGAGTTTATCTTTCATAGAAAAATGGGAATGATATATGATGTACTTAATCTATAACTGTTTCATATTGCCTCAGGACTTCTTTCTAATATGCCAAATATTACTCCTCGTTTTTATTTCCTGTGTTATAACTTAAGTTATGAGTAGTGGGTGGTAATGTGCTGTCGATTGGTTTCCTTTTCATTGGTCAGTATTCAAAATTAAAATATGAGACAGGTAGCCTTAGCATCTTTCTAGAAATACATTAATGAGAACAAATATTTTGTTTATCTATCACAATAACTTGCTTCTTTCCTTTTGCTTAACATTTCATAAGCCTAAAATGTATAAGAGATACACCAGTGTTAATGACTACAATAAACAAAACAAATACTATAGCGACAAGTCAAATAAAATAAACTTTTAAGAACCAGATCTTCAACTAGTCTGATCTCATGTCAGCTAAATTTTCAAATAAAAGTATTACATCTTAAAGCTTTTACAATTCCAACATTTAATAAAGTAACTCGGCTTGAAGTTCACATTCAAATGAAATCCTCAGATGAAGTGATTCTTAGTTCCCAGAATACACTGCAGATTGAGGATGGATTATACATTTCATTGTTCACCACATTCCGGAAAACATATAGGATGAACAAGAAAAAGTTTCTCATGAAATGCTATAGCTTGCATTTCAATCAAATGGGTTGCAAGTGTGGGTTATTACAGTTCAATGACAAATGTGTCCTCTTAAATACAGAATACATATTAGAGACAAATACTTCAATCATTTGTTAGGTATCCAGTTTATTTAATTTTAGGCTCATGCCAAAAAATTAACATGTACTGATGTTTTCGTGTACTCAAGGTTACAAAATCAATAAATGATTTAGATGTCAATCATCTGTTTGTATCTGCTGATCAAACAATGAATATAAACTATGAACGAATCACGAACTAATTTTAACTTTCATTTGTAAAACATTTAGAAATGGGGTTGGGCAACATTTTTAATTATTATTTTTTCTCTATGCAGGCTTATTAAATGTCGACATCTTTTTACACTCATATATTTAAAGATATTTTATGTGAAGTCTATACCTTATTTATCTACTTGCTTCTTGGTTGGATATTTATTGCTAAGCGCATGGATTTGTTTTCCACTACGCATAAAACACTATGTTCATAAGACTAATGTATTAATATTTATTTTTACTCAATTTACGTTGTTGACGTGTGAACGTTTATCGTCAACAAGCTCAAATTACAAAGTCAATTCGCAGTCTCTCTCCTACCCCTAGTGTCTCAGTCGCTAGTCATAAAGCTTATAGCGCTAAAACACTACGTTTAGATAACCGTGGTGGGTATAACATTGGTAACCCATTGTATAGCTTTATCTTCAAACTACAAACCAAACAAACGTTCTCTATTAACTACTGGTTTGTGATTTGAAGTCAATAATGCATTTTAACATTAAAGATGATATTAAAAGTATATATAAAAAGTAATAACAATATAATAAAATAAAAAATAAGCAGCAAATAATGAAGTGAAAACTAAAACTGGTTTCTGCTAGCAGATTGCCTTCCTGTTTGTCAGTAGTTCAGAATTTGCTACCTTAACTGCACACCAACAACAAAACATATGCTTTGAAGGAACTCAATGATTGAGAGTAAGAGAGACTGCACTTTGACCGTTGTTAAATTAATCTAATGTATTATATATAAATAAAACCAAAGAAAGGTAATTCCACAGCGGCTATATAAAACGTTTTCTCGATTTTTCGACGTCCCCACATTTTCCGAAGACAAAATTCATGGTTTAACCGTTAACACTTATCAATTCATACAGAAGTATCTCTCATATTCTGAGAGCTATGTCCTATTCCATAAAACATTAACGGCAGTGCCCCCAGTGGCTCAGCGGTATGTCTGCGGACTTACACGCTAAAATCCGGGTTCGATACCCGTGGTGGGCAGAGCATAGATAGCCATTGTGTAGCTTTGTGCTTAATTATCAACAACAACAATCAACGGCAGTAACGTGAAACAGATCAACCTCGAATTACGGAATGTGGCAGCAAATTATGACATAGTATCGTTTGTCCACCCAATATGCATCTTGCATGTCACTCTGATATAAGGAGATATCAGCAGTATTCATGTTGCACCTAACAAGTGATGTCGAAGTTTCTACCTTCCCATAACACAATTCTACCCTTTCAACACCTTATGAACAGTATGTTTTTGATGAAACTGGTGAGAAATAGTGAACATAAAATTAACTTACAACATTTTAGCTTTATTTTAGTGTTAACCTTAATACAAAAGTTAAACTAATTTTCGGATGTAGATCATGCAATGTTTTTGCAACACATAAAAATATATCCTGCCAATTTTGACGCACGAGCCATCACAATAAATTGTAATGACGTAAGTATTCCATTTGATACCCTAGTAATTTACATTATTGTTTTTAATAGGTATAAAGATATAAAGAACTGTGATTACTTAAAGGTAATAATTATGTAAAATATGAACTCGATCACATTAATGATAATTTTACTGAAATTATGTTGAACTTACGAAATAACATGTGAAATGTGCGTAACGTATATTACAACTGACACCATATTTTCAGAAAATTGACACCCCTCCTCTACATAATTATGTAATAATTTTTAGAACTAAGTATTCGAAAATAATTTGACAAAGTATATTTTATCTAATAAATACAAGAGTGTACCTTTATAACTGTCTGCCAAATACCAAATTTACTTGTTCAGTTTTGTGCAAAGCAGTATGAGAACTATCTGCGCTAGCTGTGCATAATGTACAAGTGATAGATTAAAGGAAAGGTAATTTATTAACTGTTACCTTTATAACACACGATCTGTCCCAAAGACTCGAGCTTTTTTTTTTTGCGAAAACGGGGCGCCAACAGTGGAATCGCAGATTCTTAGTTCAGCATAATAATCAATGGGTCACGCTCAATCCTGTCTGAAATTCCAAATATTTCAAAGACATAATTGGTATGGTAAACGTATTTGATCTGAATATAGATACCTACATAACATATAGCTTTCTAATTAAGATACATACGATGTAATTTCTCAATATCTTACATCTTGTTTACTATAGTTATAAAAAACTAGGTTCTATTGAAGACAATACTAGTGTTGTCTTCAGATGTACATTACTTAATATGAAAGGAAACACTTTCAACAGATTCCTTGGTTACGATATAAAAAGTATCGATAACTTATTGTGATAAAGTAAAGTAAATAATAATATTTTAACGTCAAGACACGGTCCAGCGTGGCCAGGTTGTTAGGGTGCTCGACTCCCAATGTGATGGTCGCAGGTTCAAATCCCTATCACACCAAAAAACATGCTCGATTTTTCAGCCGTGAGGGCGTTATAATGTGTTGGTAAAAGAGTAGCTTAATTAGAGCTAGCCCAGATAGCTCTCATGTAGATTTGTACGAAACTCAAATACAAACAATCGTCAAAACCATAATTTCATTCTTATATGTTATTAATGCGGAGATGGAGTTACGTATTCCAAAGCTGTTGAAACTTTGAAATAATTTTAACCACGTACAAAGAACTTTATTAGTTGTTGCAAATATGTATATGGAGTTCAAGATGTCTCAATGTCGGAGTTCGTACGTATCAGGCCGAGTTCTAAAAGAAACTAATAAACATTCATAGCAAAATATATACAACAAACGGAAAATTAGAATAAATTACGAATATTACTGTTGATTGATTTGAGACCTGGTTAAACCAAAGAAAACTGGATTTGGTTTTGTCAGAACTCCGTCGAAAAAAAAGAAAGACTTAACTTTTATTTCAATTTAAAATTCTCAATTATAAAAACTTGCCATTTCTATCTTGTCATTTATCACAATATATATATTTATATATATAACACTAGTGTTTTAAATGGTCGTCCATCACAGAGCATGTATTTTGGCTAACGGAAAAGTGTTTAATAGAAGAAGGCGGGGCTCTGGTATCACCATTGGTGGTGAACATGCCACGGGCTAGAGGTTACAAATTGAAAATCAATATCACCTCTGATAACACAGCTCCTGCACAGAAACCCGTCTTGTAGAAATCACCTCCTCTGCCTACCTTATTTAACTACTCCATTTTGCTCCCCTCCTTTCCTGGCACACTGACATCATACAGAGTCATTGAAATATAAAAACAGATAATATTTTTTTTGCAAATATAATTTAAGAGATATCAAACATTCTTAGGAAAATGAGCAAAAGCATAAAAATCGTGGCAACTGAGTGTGCAACACAGTTAACAAAAACACGCCTTTATAAAAAAACAACAAAAAAACGAAGGCTCTATGGGGTTAGAAACCGAGAAAATACTCTGTCTTCTTTCACCAATGTATAAAAGACAAGTTGGTATGTTCGAGACACTTAGCAATCTTCGTTTGATGGATGTTTTGGTATTTTGAGTATAAAATACTTTCCAAATATTTATATTTTACAACTAACGTGTAAAATGTGCTGACAGGAATATACCCAGAAACAGGAAACACTGATGCAGAAATATTTTAAAGAACTAACGTGTAAAATGTGCTGGACAGGAATATACCCAGAACAGGAAACTGATGCAGAAATATTTTAAAGAACTAACGTGTAAATGTGCTGGACAGAATATACCCAGAAACAGGAACACTGATGCAGAAATATTTTAAAGAACTAACGTGTAAAATGTGCTGACAGGAATATACCCAGAAACAGGAAACACTGATGCAGAAATATTTTAAAGAACTAACGTGTAAAATGTGCTTGACAGGAATATACCCAGAAACAGGAAACACTGATGCAGAAATATTTTAAAGAACTAACGTGTAAAATGTGCTGGACAGGAATATACCCAGAAACAGGAAACACTGATGCAGAAATATTTTAAAGAACTAACGTGTAAAATGTGCTTGACAGGAATATACCCAGAAACAGGAAACACTGATGCAGAAATATTTTAAAGAACTAACGTGTAAAATGTGCTGGACAGGAATATACCCAGAAACAGGAAACACTGATGCAGAAATATTTTAAAGAACTAACGTGTAAAATGTGCTGGACAGGAATATACCCAGAAACAGGAAACACTGATGCAGAAATATTTTAAAGAACTAACGTGTAAAATGTGCTGGACAGGAATATACCCAGAAACAGGAAACACTGATGCAGAAATATTTTAAAGAACTAACGTGTAAAATGTGCTGACAGGAATATACCCAGAAACAGGAAACACTGATGCAGAAATATTTTAAAGAACTAACGTGTAAAATGTGCTTGACAGGAATATACCCAGAAACAGGAAACACTGATGCAGAAATATTTTAAAGAACTAACGTGTAAAATGTGCTTGACAGGAATATACCCAGAAACAGGAAACACTGATGCAGAAATATTTTAAAGAACTAACGTGTAAAATGTGCTGGACAGGAATATACCCAGAAACAGGAAACACTGATGCAGAAATATTTTAAAGAACTAACGTGTAAAATGTGCTTGACAGGAATATACCCAGAAACAGGAAACCCTGATGCAAAAATATTTTAAAGTAGTATAAACGTTAATGAGATGACAAAACTTTGACCACACATACTAAAGTTCATACAATTTTTTGCAATATGATAACGTGTTTCATTTAATTCGATTTTACGAGTAATTTATTAATATTATTATAGTGTTTAAAACGAAAGTAACAGCAGCCTAAGATATTTATATCATAGTATCTCATATGTAAAAGTTGCAAATATAGTAAAATAAATTTGTAAACTAATTTATTTATCTCGTGAAGGAAAAACCAGTTTATAACTTATCAATAACTAGTGCTATCAAAATATTATAATAATTATATAACAATATTAGTTATTGCACAAATAGTATCCTTCCAAATAAGCTCAATCGAATGACTGGAACAAACAGAAAAAAAAAAACGAGACCTCTCCAAACAACAACAAAAAATGCAATTTTTCAAGATTCAAAGTTAACACTTGATTGTAGCATTTGTTGGTTGAATTTTAATCATATATTTCGTTATCTTAATATCTCTCATGAAAATAATGCATGATAACTGAAACAAAGAGTCACATTTGTTGTTTAATATCATGTGTGATCACAATTTAAGGATACACTGCATGAACTCTTTAGTTAGGCTTTATACTATTTTATGAGTACAATAACTTCAAACTATTTCAACAATTACATATCATCTAATAAATGTGTTTTAGTATCTTAGTTCGATATTATAACGGTGATTCTCTCGTGCAATTTACTTTGTTTTGATTAGATATTTTAGTGCATTCTGATATTCATTATGACTGAAATAATACTGGGTAATGTTATTATATTATCACTAGGTATTCTGTAATAATGATATATTTTAACGACACTGTTGCAATCAAGATGAATAGTGAAATAAATTATGATACTTGGTTAACAAAAATAAATAAACAGGTATAAAATTATTGATAATAATGCATCCGAAATAGTATAGAATATAAAGTCTAGTATTCCAATTGTAAATGATAAAACTGGGCAATTAAGCAAGAGGGAACATTTTCAAGTGTAATGAAGCATGCATAAACATGTTAAATGTAATTATCCATCATAATAACATAGTCAGTAATGAGTCCAGCATCACTAAAAGACAGAATATTCATTAACTATAGCGATTGGTATTCATTTCCATATATTATTATTCTTTATTAAAATAGTATATTCTACCAAAAACTAAATATAAGGTATTTATTTTGTTTAATGTGTGAAATAACTAAGTATTATCGTTAATTAAATATTTTAGATCTCAGTCTGTTGGTTCATGACATATTTACGGCCCTCTACTTATCCTAAGGTTTTTGTGGAATAAGGTAATCAGTCATTACACTTGCACAAGTCATTAACTGAAAATAGAAATGTAACACTTGAACGGCTTAAAATGTAATAAAAGTTTCTTCTGAAAATCCAGTTATAATGGCGAAATTGTATTACATAAAAGTTGATTTCGTTTTCTTTAAACATTTATTGTAATTATAAAATGCTTGTAATTCTTAGAGAGAAAAGCAAAATAGAGTGAAGAATTTTCGGAACTACTGTAATAATGTTATCAACCCTTAATTAATACAACTATGTCTAGTAAATTCTGTTCAGATATTAAGTTAGATTTTAATTATTATTGCATTTAGTTACAGCGATGGTCAAATATGATTGTGGATTTAAATATTTACAAGTATGTTGTTATTGAACTAATTTCTAAATGAAAGTATTACATGAGGCGAGCCAATTTTGTATAAACGATTATTATAAAGTAATGTTTCAATACCCGTGAAAGACACATCAGAGATTGCTCGTTGTGTAACTTTGTGCTTACCAACAAAAAACAACAACAATATGTGTATGAGTATATCTAGATATTTTTAATCAAGATAACGCTATCAAAAATAGATTTAGATAGTCATTTAGATAACAATATAAATCGCTATTTTAAAGTTTAGTGGTAATGGTTTAGTTGCTCCTTGGTGATACTTTGTCGTCCTTGAAGTAACAGTTTCCACCGTGAATCAGCAAGAAGTAGATGGACTTAGAAAGATAAAAATCCTGGGTTTAGGGCTCCACAGTGAACGAAGCTATCTCATTGTGTGGTTGTCATAAGAACAGCATCATCAACAAAATTTGAATCGACAAAACATCTGAGTAATTCTGGACAGAGTACAGAAAGTATGGGGGTTTGATCTTACATTTCACTTTCTGTAAAACACCAGATAATGTCAGTCTTTCGATTGCTTTGTTTTATTTTGCTTACACTAGTTACCAACTATTCGAAACTTTATACTATATTGTGAAAGAAAGTACAATTAAAGTTTTCAATTTAGTCTCTTCGTTGACCTTTTCATTCACACCACACTCTTTGGGTTTAGGTTTAGAGTCACTCTGATGGTCTCATTCAACCAGGGAGTTGTTTTTAGAGAGACAATGAAGGCAGAGTATAACAGACAAGACCATTCACAACGTTATGATAAATTTACCACCTGTGTAAGCTTTCTTACACATTAACTAGAAAAACTTTTTTCAGCTATTCTTTATTAAGCAAATTAAATGTGGTATTTGATGCTTAACTGGACTTAAGTATTTATCCACCTGATGGTTTCTTGAAATCTAGTGTTTGACTAGAATAATTTCCGTCTATGTCAGTATTCTGTTTATGAAAGTCTTAACTCCACTACACTATGATACAACACTTTTAATGACAAAAAATGAGCAGAGCAGTTTTATTTTTTCTGATTAGAATGATGTCATTTACAGGTTCTTTTTTTTACTTTTTGGTAAGTTTTTCAGTAAAGTATTGAATGAAATGGTTGTATTTGGAGATGCAGTAATAATACAGATACTCATGTTTTCATTTTTACTTAATCAAGTACTATTTTTATTTCATTCTGTAAAAAAAAGAAACTTACAAAAATATAAATGTTGACCTACCGTCATCCGAATCATATAGGTAAATGATATGTTTCCACTGGTAGTGTTTAATAACTTCAATAATAGCTCGAAGATAGTTAGGTCTCATGCTAACACCATAGTGGCAAGGACGTTCGGCTGACAACTGAGGGAAGGCAGGACTGACGAAGGGCATGTGGAATGTGTTAGTGTAAGATGCAAAGGTATCATAGATGGACTCTCGAGTTGGCGCCATAAGAGTAAAAATTCCTTTGCCCATCTGGATGCAAACTGAATGAGATAAGAATTAGAAGGTAAGAAAATTACAAGAATGAATTTCATTTGGGTTCAACATTCAACATGAACTGCAGTATCCACCCGATATCGATACTAGCGTTAAAAAACTGAAATTTTTTGAAATATATCATTTTTGAGTAACTACGTAATTTTGTAGAAGATTTTATGTTTTAGATTAATTTGAAATTTAGGCAATTAGAGACTGAAAGCAGCAATAACTGAAACCGCTTCATCCTCTAAGTTTCTCTGTTGCTTTTTTGAAGAAAATAATGTTTCATATATGATTTGTTTTCCTACGTCTTTTCCTAATCCAGTTAATGCTTTTCAAACTCATTAAATACAATAGAAATATCCTGCAAGAAGAGCAATTCAGAAACGAAAAACAATAGAGTAATATAACTGAATTTGTAAATTGTGTTGTATAAGAAAACACGATTTAAATACACTTTGTCTCCTAACCACACATAAGATAAAACACGTAATTTTCCATGTGCCTTTCTTATATTATTGAATATGAGTCTTCCTCACATATGTTATCCAGTATCTATTTAAAAGCGTTACATAGCGATATTTTACAAGCATTGCTTAACATGTTTATATCAGTTAAAATAATCAAGAGTTTAAGAAATTGTCCGTTTAAAAATAACTGCATTATAGCTATGAAAATGTCTTTGTTACTATACAACAAAAATTTTAAATAAAGTTGTAATGTTACTTATTCACCAGAAGATTCTGATAAACGTGCAAAGTTCTTAAATCTATCGAAATTAAAACTAGATATTGTTAACTGATGTAACATTTCTTTTATTTTGTACTTTTTTAATAGTTCAAAGACAAAACGTAGGTAAACCTTAACTATATCACAAGACTTTATAAATTGGATTAAAAATATCACTTTAGAAGAATAAATATGGGGGTTTTAAAAACAGTAGAAAAACATAGAACAAAATAATGTCGTAATTTTACTTTATACTAATAATAAATATTTTGATAACTATAATAATATCACAATGAAGCTACTTTTACAAACATCTAAATTCTTAATGTATAAAAATTAAGATATCTAAACACCCAGTAGACGTATTAGAATAGAATTACTAACTTCAGAAGCAGAAAATAAATATTCTGGTTAAGAAATCAGCACACAGGATAACACAAAAATATGCAGTTGTTTTAAAAACAGAACCAAAACTGTAACGTTTTCGAATTGTTCATTATTCTTATTCAAAAGAAAAAATAAAGAAGAGTGAACTATTTGAAAACATTAGAATTTTGGGTCTCTTTTAAAACCATAAACTAAATATTATTATTCATTCTTTTTAATTTCATGAAAATCACTTTGGAAATATTTTTATACCAGCTGACTGTTCAAACGATGGTTAGGTATTTCCCATTCTAATGCTAACATTAAATATTCGCGTTCAAAGGACTATAGCCCGTTGTATTTAATAATATGTGTCAAGTTTGGTTCCGTCAGCTTTCAAACATGGCGTCAAGGGATCCAGAACAGGTCGATGTTCTTAAGTTCCAGAGGGAAGGAAAATCAGCAAATAACTCTGAAAATTACTAGCCCATAAGTTTGATAAGAAATCTTGGGAATTTACTTGAAAAAATAATTCAAAATTGAAATAATCATAAATTATCTTTGAACTGAAACAATACACCCGAAAAGCAAGACAAACAGCAAATCATCTCATAGGATTAAGAAAATCAATAATACACGACTTTAATATAAAAATAAGTGTACAGTCACATGCTTCCTAGATGTTGAAAAAGCATTCGATAAAGTATGGTAATGGACTCAGGTACAAACTGTCTAAACTGGGACTCTAAATGGACGTTATTCTCTGGATTTCTAATTTCGTGGAAAATAATACAGTAGTATCAGAGTGACACATACTCTACACTCTGGAGCTAAGTGGCTTTCAAGAAGGAGTACTTAATTCTACACTGATTATTATGTATGTCAGATACATGTCTCATAAGGACCAAAAACACAATTTTTATCCACATTTCACAGATAACGTTGCAATTTGAAAGAGGGCCTCAAACCCAACAGCATCAGTAACGTACAATATGAAACCACTTCTAAACTAAATATAATTGTACTGCAATAATTGGAGAATTAAAATTAATGCACATAAACAAAAGTCATATTATTTACGAAATAGTACAAGACAAGTAAATTAATACGACTGTTATATCTAGACGGAACTCTCTTGGCAACTACCTTTAGCAAAATTCTTAGGGATTACATTTTACGTGGATACAACACATTGTAGCATAAAAATCAGAATTTGAAATAAAAAGCGAGTCAGTTACTTTAAGAGCTTGACCAGCAACAACGAAGGAGCCTCACCAGAAAATATTAAAACTTCATAAAATGTACATAACACTAAACATAGAACATGCTTGTATAACATGAAATATTGTATCAAAAACACACATCATTAACTGTAGCAAATACAAAACTATATTTCAACGAAAGCAACAGAGTCCAACGATCAACAAACTTAGAATTTCAACACAACTATTCAAACATGCCATATATATCAGACAGATTCTTTGCTTCTATATCATAAAAATATTAACAAAAATAAACTGATGAACAAGCCTGAAAATTACATAGTACATGATGAACCTAGCTCTAAGATCCTCTTCTCTCTAAACATCATAAAGAAGAATATTACGGACTAAACAGTACTAGGTTAACCTCTATTTTAAAAGGTTTTTTAATGTAGAAAAAGGAATGTGTGTGTGTGTGTATGACTGCGAAGTAAAATGTATTGCGCACGGAATAATAGTGCGATCATACATAAGTGGAGCTAGTGGTAATATTCCAGTTAATATTATCCCATGAATTAAACATGGCACGAGAGAGGTACATTAATTAAGACAATGGACAAAATGTAACACTGTGTATAATGCAACAAGTTAACAATATTTATTTCCTAAGATTCAGTAACAGTTCAAATAAAATTATGATTCTAGAGAGAGAGGAAAAGGTAAATGCTTAACCTGATCCTCCCTTGTTCAAAACATAAACCAAGTCCGGATCAAGGTATAGAGAACCAGAAACACGGAATCTGATGCCAGATACGAATTCAGTGACCATGCAAACCTACTCATAGTCTCTCATCATACCTAAATGGACTTTCATATCCGTAATACCCCTTAATAAGGAGCTACCTCACATAAATAAAGACATTCCCAGACCTACAAAAAATATAATATTAACTGTTGCCTTTCTGAGCAGAGTCATTCTACAGATGAATGAATGAGAAGCACTATTATTTCTCTGTCTTACTCATTTAGTTGTGTTAATGTCAGGCTTCACTTTCATATAGGCGTTGTTAGTGGCTTAGAGATGATACACTACTGAAACTATCACTCAAGCAAAGTAGGTTACAAATTGTACTTAATAGCAGCACTTACAGTTAGGTATTGTCCAAATGGGGAATTAGCTTCAAGAACACCATCAATGTTATTTTTAGTATGTTTCAGACAGAAGAAAAACAACAACCAACAATTTAAAACCTACAAGTGTGATAACGTTTCCAAATTCAGGATTTTATGACTGAAATAATTATTTTACAAAAAGAAAGAAACGCTGTATTTTAAACTTACAAACAAAAATGAGAATACGTAAAACTTAGAGAAACACCTGAATTCCTGAATGAAACGATTTTTTCCCACTTGGTAAAAAAATGTGGTGTAATTTTTGCATTCTTTACAATTGAAATTTTTAGCTACTAAAAGTGGATTCAATTACAAAACTATTTTGTGTTCTGAAACTTATGATCCAATCAGTTGTTTCTTTCTTCTCAATAATATACAGGTTACTGTGTGAATCATAAGTCGGTAAAAAAAAATTTTTATAAAAAAAGGAAAATCTTATTTTTAATGTTTTGAACTAGTTTTATTTCATGTCAAAGGTGCTACACGTATCGAATGACAGAAATATCAAAAATGTATTTCCATTTCTACAGCTACTACAAGTTAGTTTGGTAATTGCTGGACTATCCACTTCGCGCTGATAAACATTTGTGAACGAGCACAACGTATGTGTAAAAAAAAAGCTATCCTATACATTCCTTATTTTTTGTTCATTTTGGGGTCCGAAACAGCATTTTAATTTAAACTCAATTTTCTAGCAACTAGTAAACATTTAAAAAGAAGTGTAAAAACTTAAGGATACATAAACATATCACTCTGTTGATTAGGGCTAACGTTATTTTTCTGCGACTATATTTGACTGAACGTCTAACAGTTACATTTTTTTTATAATTTTCGTCGCTTACAATAACTAGGTATCAAAGACTGTTACATATTTTACCAGTCCTCTGTTTTCAGTACTACATACTAACCAACGCCACAGTTAATTGATAATTTAATCAGTTCAAATAATTATAATTTAAACGTGTCTCGATGAATTTATTTCAGTAAGATATTCAGAAATGAATTTCACTGGCTCGTGCAATAAATTATTTCTAAAAAAGTCATATTTGTGTCTGAAGTGAGGTAATTCGGAAACTTTTCTCATCGGTATATAGCGACAGAAATATAATTTACGCGAGCAAAAACTATTACCAAACATCGTTCTAGAAGCGTAATAGTATAAAGTTATCAGTAGATATCTGTCATATAATAAAACTTTAACTTTAGAAGAAAAATATTAATAAATAGATGCATTTCCTGATTTTATTTGTTTAGAAAATTTACTTAACTCACACAACGACTTGACTTTCTGTGCCAAGCAACTCCGAATTTCGAACTGATTGTTTTCTTCCGAATTTTCAGGGCAAAGTTATGAAAAGGACTATCAACATAAGGTCGTTGTTAATTTTAAGAATATGATTTAGAATAAAGCAGCTAGTTAAAAACACCCACTCTGAACACTGTGATTAAATAATCATTCTCTTTAGTGCAGACTGTTGCCAAAAGGGTGAATGAGTTTTTATAGAACGAGATGCAAACAGTGACGAACAATCAGTGATGTCGAGAAATATAAAAAAAAGTGATGAACAATTGGATTCCTTTTCCTGGGCACTCTTCCCATGGGCCTCTCCTACCCATATTCTTTAAGAAAATCTATCAAACCAAACTTATACAAAATCTGCCTGTGGATAGTACCAGAAGAAGAATGACCATTTTACAGCCAGAATCAGATGTTCGATTTCCCTCGGTGGACTCAGATAGCAAATAGCCCCACGTGGCTTTACTATATGAAAACGCACACAAGTCAAAGAACCAGGTTACAAGTCGTTTGTAGCCGAGAATTTACCTGAAGCATACAATCGCATTAAAAATGCGTAATACAATATCATTAGCTTACAATTTTTTTTCCATTTCCACAGAAACAATATGCAGGCACTAAATAATACTACAAGTTCAGTTTTATGCTGTATTAGTAATTGTTAGAAATTACAAGTAAACATGTACTTCTATATATCATATCAAATGAGAAGCATTTTCTGATATCACCATGCAGCATTTCACAAGGATATTATTCGTAGATAGTGTGTATTGTAGAACGTAGTATCGTGAACACATTTGAAGCGTATCATGAGGTGATAAAAACAAACTTAAAATATTAGCTAAACAGACACTGTACGTTGATATGTATCGTTTTTTTAAACAAGACGAAATACTTTATTACAATTTAAATCTCATCTTTTTGTCTCAAAGTTAGATAATGCTTTGAACAAAGAGATAAAGGAAGCAAAACAAAGTCGAATTCACCAAGTTCGATTAGAGAAATGTGTAGAAAACCTAACGTCAACAGCACGTGTAAATATTATAAATTTAAATATAACAGAAGTCAAAATAAAAAATAAAATTGAGATACAATAAAATTCATCTCTTTACATATTCAAGAAAAATAATTAAAATTACAAAGTAACAGTGTCGATAAAGTAATATTTTGATAGCTTTATATTTATTTGACAAAATATTTACGCTTTAATTCTAGCTTTAAAAATATACTCTTCAAAAAAAAAAGAAACGCAAAAGGTAAAATTTGAGACAAAGTGTTAACAAGTTTATTCTGGGTAGTTCTGTATGATATGTGTGAAACTTTGCACATTCACTGATGAACATCCAAAATCTGCAAAGGCGAAGTCCACGCTCACTAGTTGAAGTTTAACGTCAATCAATGTCAATAACGAGTATGCCCCCCGTGAGCATCAATAACTGCATGACATCTCCTGCCAATGGAAACGATGTGATGACGAATCATATCCTGTGGAATGGCTGTCCACTCAGCCTGCAAAGCTGCTGCAAGCTGAGGTAAAGTCTGCGGTTGAGGTTGTTGCCGTCGCAGAAGTCGGTCTAACTCGTCCCAAAGATGTTCAATGGGCTTTAAATCTTGTAATCTGGAGGGCCAGGGAAGAACGTTGATGTTAAGGTGTATCAAGAAGACAGTGGTGAGTAGGGCTGTGTGAGGACGGGCGTTGTCATGTTGAAAAACGTGGTTGACGTTCACCATGATGGGTTGCACATGGGGCCTAAAAATCTCGTGGACGGTTACGTACGGTCTGATCGGAAATCCTACGCAGCCCTGGTATGGTTGAGGCAGTAAACTTTGCAGTGGTGGTCTTATCCCAAAAGTGACGTAACCGGATGTAGCGATCTTGTGCAGGCCTGGTCACACGAGGTTTGCCAGATCGTGGAGGTCACGAGTTGATCCACGTTGTTGGTAACGATTCCATAGCCTTGTGATGGTGCTTGGGTAGACATTCACAGATCTGGCAACATCTGATCGAGAGTCGCCTGCTTCCAAGCGACCAATGGCATTGTTGCGTTGTGCTTCAGTCAATCTTGGCGTAACTGTATTGCGTGTCAGTGACTTAACACTGAGCTATGGAAACCGAGAACCCGTCACTTTTATAGGGATTTTGCACTTGCAGAACATGCAGATCTCTCAAAAAAATTTATTGGACACGAATGCGTTTTGGCGAAAAATCCGATGTTTTCCTCCGTTTTCAAAGTGCACAACTTTTATTGTCATTTTGGTCTGACAATCAGTGCCTTAACACGAGTAACGTCACATACTCCGAGCTTGTAACGTTATTACATATATATCTCTTTAAAATAAAAAATATCACTTTTGCGTTTCTGTTTTTTGAAGAGTATAATTAAAGGGAAAATTTTAGTAGTAAAATTGTTGTTGTTTTTAACACAGGTAATACTTTCGAAATCTATAGAAAGTCATTGAATATGCAACTTATTTTTAAATAATTTTTCGAAAGTCAAGACATACTTCCTGAAATTCAAGTTTATTATATAATGTATAACATTTTGAAATACTCTTTAGTTACACAATCAAAATACATTCTGTATTATAAAAAAATATTAGATTTCTAGAAATGTTTAATCCAATTTTTTTTTTCACAATGTCTTGCACATTTTCACCAAGATCTTGCAGTACATAGCGTTCTCTAATCTAAGCGCAAGACAATTAGTAAAAGCACCCACCGCTAACTCTTAAGATATTTTTATCAGATCAGTTGATGAGACTTGACTGTCACTTTTAATCGCAATATGATACCAAAGTGCGGAACACGTTTTTGTGATAATATATCACGAATTAAAATTTCAGGATCCAAATATTTGGTAAGCTAATTCATTCTTTTTTTTAATTAACTTATGGATTAACCTACATCACTATTGTACAGTAATTGAATCTAAACAAATTCTAATAATTTGACGAATCCATTTCAGTAGCCTTCCACTGACTAAGCGGTAAATACATGAACAGTGGTTAGTACAGGACAGATAAACAATTGTGTAGCTTATTGCTTAACTCCAAATAAATAAATATTTTATAAATATAAAACTTTCAATAATTTATATTCAGCTTTTGAAATGGTCATACGATTTTCACTAATGCTATTTACAAATAACAAAAAGGCATTTCTTTAAATACCCATATTATTTAAAAGTTTGGTTGTTGTTGCTGTTTTTGAATATCGCGCAGATACTCAAGGGCTATCTGTGCTAGCCGTCCCTAATATAGCAGTATAAAAACTAGAGGGAAGTCAGGCAGTCATCAGCACCCACGGTCAACTCTTGGGCTACTCTTTTACCAACGAATAGTGGGATTGACCGTCACATTTTAAGGTCGAGTACGTTTAGTGCGACGGGAATTTGAACTCGCAACTCTCAGATTACGAGTCGAACGCTTTAACCTAACTGACCAAGCTTGGTATTTAAAAGTTTGGAAAACTATCATTCAAAGAACGTTCAAAAGAAATTTCATATTGCGTTTCAAGAATAACTACACATATGCGCTACAGACACAAGATCAGTGGCAATCTTGATATTTGTTTTCTTGCTTTTTTCTCTTTTGTCTCCAATTAGATTTCATTCAATTGATTGCCCAACTTGCTCACTCTTGTGGAATTTACTTTCTTCTCCTTATGTTTTGGACCTTCAATAAAATTGATTAAAGTACCCACAAAGAGATAATAGGTCTTGGAGATAGATAAGTAACCTTTACTAATACGACGGTCGTCTGATTAAAGTGAGACTAACATTCACACACTTGTATATATGTCTTCCACAATAACTTATGCACAGTTCTGTACTATTAAGCTAAATAATGTGGCTATCTGTTAACTATATTAATTGAAGATCACAGTGGTTGCACTAGTCTGAATTTTTTTTTAGCATGTATGGTAGCCTAAAAGTACGTATATAACTGATAATTGATTATTTATTTAAAGTAATTAAATTACAATTCACGTATACAGTTGATAATTGATAACTTATTTAACGGTACTTTCCACATAACATGGAATTATGGGAAATTTAATCATAAGTTAATCCCGTAGGTGTTCAAATTGAAATCCCTCGCTGTTCACACAGTCCTGTGGTCTGTCTGCTGCTCTTCTTTCAGCTTTCTTTAAAACAAACTATGTAAAGTATCTGTGATGTGCCTTTTCATTTCGTCAACATTCCATTATTTTCTACTGTAAACTTTGTCCTTACATACTCTCCAGAAGAAAAAAATTCTTAGAGGTAACCGGTAAAAACATTTCGATTGCGCTTCTTCTGTGGCATATCCATGTCTGAATGAAAGTTTCATCGAGATAATCGCAACTCAATCTCTGCAACTCTAAACAATTCAATATATTCAACATGTGCAACTCCATACATACCTTTTGGGTATTCTGTGTATTGAAATAAAGTCCCCCTGAGAAGTAATATTGAGGATTTTCGTTCACCTATCAAAAACATGTTGTTCTTAGCGTATATGAAAAAAAACAAAAAAACATTATAGTAGTTTAAAGTAATTTTAAGCACAAAAACGCACAATGAGTTTCTTTTGTTGTGTCCAGAGCTGGTATCGAACCTCAAAATCTGATTTAGTAATGATATTTTACTGTTCGATTTAAGCAATTTTAATGCTATATTTCCTTTTTTGCTTATCTTGAAACATTTCTGTCCAAAATTATAAAAATGTATCCTCTCGAGAGTGATACTACTGTTCGTTTGTGGTTGTTTTTTTTCAATTTCGCGCTAAGCTACACGACAGTTATCTGCGCTCGCTATTCCTGATTTTGCAATGTAAAACTAGAGAGAAGGCAGCTGGTCACCACCACCAATTATTGGGCTAATCTTTTACCTACAAATAGTGGGATTGCCTGTCACAATATAATGCCCCACGGCTGAAAGTGGAAGCATTTTTGGTGTGATGGAGATTCGAACCTGCAGCTCTCAGATTGCGAGTCGAGCGCCCTAATAACCTGGCCATGCCCGACCGGCGATACTACTGATATGTGTTTCAATATTATTGAAGGTTTTGTTACAAAGCAAGTGAATACCCTAAGTTTAAAGTTTTTATAACAAAGTTTAGAATGAGTCAGACAACCATGGTACCGAAGTGTCTCTGGTACTAAAAAATACCTCAAACCCCTAAATAATCGATTTTCTCAACTTCCCTTATTATATAGTTAGACAAGTTTGTTGCCCAACTTGTAAGGACGCTTATATCAGATTCACCATCAGCAGTCTGGGAAAACGATTGAAAGAAGTTTCTGGTGTCACTTCAAGAACAGATCAAGCATTCTTTGATATATTTTAAGTGGAAATGTGATGCAGTCTCACTTTGCAATATGTTCAACAAACAGGTAATGCCTGAATCGAGAATGTGCTACGATAAAAGGAGACTATTCCAATTCTTCAAACTAAACCGAAAGTAAACAATTAAAATACATTACTGAACTTTTACTGGCAAATTGGTAATCTAGTTTCATTGAGATTATGTTACCGTGGTTACCGGAATTTAAAACACAATGGAGCACACACACAAACACAGAGTCCAAGTTTTTAATTCAAATAATTCAAACATTAATTCAGCAAGTAGAAAAAGTCTTTGCTGAATGTTTATTTCACCCCGCAAATCCCGAAAAGTATATTTCGGACTTCTGGACACAAGAATCTTTCTTATGAAATATCTAAGCAATCTAATCAGATAATTTTTCATATATGTTCTTATTACATTCTTCTGATAGTTTTATTTTCAAGTAATTATACTACGTATGTATCTTCATCAGTTGCCAGGTCACTCTTGCATTTCAAGAAAAAGGAAAAAATTATCTCAGATTTATATACAAAGATCCTCATCGGACCAGTGTGCCACAGTGAAATCATTTGGATAAGAAATATAAACAAAATTTCCCATTCTTAAGCCAATTTATACATGTTCTTTATTTTCAGGTTAATTACGCGTTGCCATATCTCTCAGTCGCAAGTAACATACCTTAACATGTTATTCTTGGCAATCTAATGTTTTCATAAAATACTTCTATTTCAACTAATGCTTCTTCGTAGAAGCACTTATTCTTCTACTGTCGAATTATCTATAACATTCTTATGAGGAGGATATTAGCAAAGTAGAGTTAAAAGACAAATATGCTGATAATTTATTTTAGTAGGTTTCTCACTGTAACGATACTTAACAGGCAGGTGGCAGCACTGTCTATTTAGGAACAGCTCGGATTATTCATCAAAATGTTATTTTAAATATTTTCTCAATAGTTCATTAGAACTTTACAATACTACACAATATTTTCTTTTATAGCAACATCTATGTAATAACTGAATCACAAGTTCTACGAATGTCTATAAATATCAAAGCAAAATGTCTGAATTTGTTCTTGTTCTTTCTTCTGCTTCTTTTTATTCCATACATCTTAGAAACAGTGATGCCAACCAGTTTCAAAGAGATGACAGTTTGAAGTGGAATATCCACCTTTATAATTATTATTAATTAGTAGTATCTTTAAAAGGAAAATAATAATTATGATGTAAATGATTTTATAATTTTCTCTTAATGTTATCTTTCTTACAAAAATATGGCGTTCCTTTAAAAATAATTACTTAGGGATGAAACAGGAATTACCAGCAAATAACAGATTAAACAATAAATATTACATCTGTAACCTTGTTGTATTTAAAACTTGGTTACAAATACAATGTCTATTGAAACATTGAAGTAAAAAAACAAACGAGTGAAGAAAAAAGTTTTCAAAAAGGAAGGAAAATTAGGGATGGCTAATAATAATCCTTCAAAAACAATATGGTACAAATGACACTTGGATCATTGCTACAAAATATTACAGCTAAAAATGAGCAAATGATAATATCTATTCAGAACTATTCGACTGGACTTTAGTTTAATTTATCCTATCATTCTCTATTAACATTCTATGAGGATGATGCAAATGTTATCTCTACGTATTTCCATTTTTTGAACGATTGGTATTAGCCCTCCCTATGTTTACTTTTTTGTGAAAAATCCATTTTCAATTTAATAATTAGCCTCTACACACTGCGTCTAACATTTAAGTAAATAACAAGCTTTAAAAAAATACTGAAACGTTTATTAACCCGTTTTAAAGCAGAATTTAACATTTCAATATCCATACTTTTCCGTAGTTTAGTACTATTCACTACTCCATAAATTATGCACGAAATTATGAGCTAATATTTGACTAACTTTATGGATGTTTGGTCCCATTCACACGAACCTAACATGGATACGTTTCATACAATACATATATATTTATTGCTTATAACATACCAAGCTCTTCCATACAAACAACCTACCAATATTACGTGTAGTAACATCATATTTATAATCGTTGCTAACAAGAAACCGACGCTCTTAATAAATATTGCCCTGTAATAAATCAGTCACTGTTGATAAAAACAAACTGTTCTGCCTTACAGTTGCCAGGCGAAAGATTCTCCACAGGGTTTTACCACTTTCAAAATACTATTTATCTTTATGCAAAAATTGTTTTGTAAGAGAAATCATGATATACTATGAGTGATATCTCCCTTCATATAAAGATTATTCTATCGGTATTATTTCAGAAATGTACAGCTATGAGTTTCCAAAAAATCTTTAAAAGAACTAGCAATGACCTGTATGAAATTGTTTAATTCACTAAATGTTTTATTTACAAAAAAATAGATACATTCAATTCGTTATTTACTGAGTGATTTATTAATGATAGTAAATATATTCAATTTATTACTTATTGATTATTTCATTACGGATTTGGGTATCTTTAACCTATTATTTATTGAATAGCTCCTTAAGGAAATCAAATACATTCGCTTTATTACTCATTGATTATTTCGTTAGAGAGTTAGATATATTTTGCCTTTTATTCATTGAACAGTTAGTTTGGGAAATTGAAAACGTCCTGTTTATTTTGTGGTTAAAATGTGATTTATTCAATGAATTTAGCTTTTCTAACTATCTTGTTTGTTTTTAAGTACAAAGTTATACAATGAAATATCTATGCAGTGTCCATTACGAGTGTCATAAACATTTTTTATCTATGTGAGCCCTCAAAACTAATACATAGCCATTAAGGACTTCAGGTTTTCAGCACATTTCCTTTGTAAATGAACTTATCAGATTTAAGCGTTATTGGAAATAAAAATAACATATTCGCTTATTAACTAGTGAATTAATAGTGATAAAACATTATGGGTGTCCATGCTAATTTGTTAATATAATAAGTACGTTGTAGAAAAGCCTGGAAAAAGTAATTTAAAGGTTATATTCAAAATGCACATGTAACTTATTATTATTATTCAAGAACATTACTGAGAACATTTGGCGAAAATTTAAAAAATTCTAGAGATTTTCTGGGAAATTGATAACATTTAACTGTTATGTTATAACCACAAAAATGTCTTTTAATTTAATCTTATTGCATCTATTTATTCAAGTTCGATGGAATGAAATATTAAAAAACCAGTGGGATAATAGAAAGTTCATCTCACTTTAGTTGCATGATGCCAACTATAAATATACGAAAATAATTGTTCCCCGAAGGTATAGCGTAAAGTCTTCGGACTTGCAACGCTAAAATTAAGGGTTTGATTACCATTGGTGGACTCAGCAGATAGCCAGATGTGGCTTTACTATAAGTAAACACACACAAGAAACTGTTCATATCGTCTTAACAGCTTAATCTAAAAATAATATTTTAATTCAGTGTTGCCTGCAAGCAAATAGACTCGATAGTGACAGTAACTGTGTATGAAATAAAGAACCTAGATGAGTATTGATGAAGATATTGCTTCTCAGCAATATGTTACACCTCAATTCTGATTTGGTTTGTTTTGAATTTAGCAGTGTAAGACTAAAGGGAAGGTAGCTAATCATCACTACCCACCGCCAATTCTTGGGCAGCTCTTTTGTTGTTGTTGTTGTTGTTTTGAATTAAGCACAAAGCTACACAATGGGCTATCTGTGCTCTGCCCACCACGGGTATCGAAACCCGGATTTTAGCGTGTAAGTCCGCAGACATACCGCTAAGCCACTGGGGGGCAGCTCTTTTACCAACGAATAGTGGGATTGACCGTCACGATATAACACCCCCACGGCTGAAAGAGCGAGCATGTTTGGTGTGACGGAGATTTGAACCTGCGACCCTCAGATTACGAATGCCTTAACCACCTGGCCTTGCCGGGCCTCTACAATACTGAACATAGCATTAATATTTATTCTTTTCTAACGTATGTTTAATTATGTGCATTTATGAATGTTTGTGCTTAACAAACGAAAATGATCATTTTTATTAAAACTAACAAATCAACATTATCGCTTTAGAAGAAAAACAATTGTTAATCCTCCAAATGTTATTAAACGTACATGTTGTGTTTATTTAATTCTGAGTTTTGGGGTTTGTTTGTTTTTTGTAAAACCCAGTGATATTTACGTTAATTCAATACTTCAGTTCCAAACGATTATCTCATTAGCAGAGAAAATACTATTAAAACCATACGTGTACGCTGTTATTTCAACGTAAAGCTACCCAATGGACAATGTATATTCTTTCCACCGCGGAGAATCGAACTCCATGTTGTGGCATCATAACTGTGTAACCATAGCGTTGGCCTACCACAGGAAGTAGGTGTAAGTATAGAAGAACATCGTCAAACCCGACTCTTTCTTTGTTGTTGTTCTTGTTTCTTTTGCAATATGAAACTTCGAACTTTAAACCACATTTTTGTCACTTTGCTACCTTATTCAGGCAACATCAAAAGGTTACTTTGCTTTAAAACTGCAAAAAAACAGGTTTTTGTTGCAACGCTTACACACGGTTTCAAAGCACTATTACTTTTCTACTTTCAGTGGAGAACACATGCAGTTTGTAAACCAAAGACTAGCAAGCCGTTTACAACCGAAATGTCGAATGAAGAATTCCAAGTAATATAAATACAAGCAAAATAAACTTAAAACAAATTAAGAACTACCTCCATTTTTTAACATAATTTTAGCAAGCATCCTATCAGGTACGATCGTAATAATTAACCCTTTCTGTACTTTTTCTCACCGGTGTTTTATAAATATATTACAACTTTTTCTACTTAAATTGATTAAAAGGATAGTAAGAGAAACAAAGGCAATGCACACACAAACTACTTTGTTTTTGTTCTTAGCACAGATTGTAATAACACGGAAAGTTTATAGAAACATCCTGGTTTCCAACCTCTCTTTTTGTTTTTCTTCGCTTTTTACTTAATATGGTTGTACATTTTACAGATTTGTATTCAGAACATTTTTTCCCATAACTTGTTCCTTGGGCATATTTTATGTGCAAGAAAATGTTATTTGCCCGATTTGCATGTACGAACTTTATCTGTGTTATGTTTATTTTAACTCATCTCTTGCCGATAAGCAATCTAGTCAATGGATTGTGTGTCTGCTTAGTAAAGCTCTGTTCTTCGTCAGTAGCAGTGGTAACATGGACTGGAATTAACCTGTATGAGAGAACAGAAAATAAGAGAGGAAAATTATATACATCAACATTACACGTTAGATATGTATGGAGCAGCAAATAATCTTCTCTTCCCTTGATGACGTCATAAATTCTCAGGATGGCATCACACCAGAAATTAGAGCCTAAAGAAGACTAAGATATGATATAAAATGTTCGTAACGTGTAGGTAGTACTGCATTCAAGGTGTATATTTATATGTGAATAAAGTGACTTGCTCGGATTTATCAAAATATGTTGACTGTATGCGTTAGTTTGACAATCGTGAGTTCTAATCTGAATTAAAAAGAACAAAAGTATTTTACGGTTCAGTGAAACAACTACACGCTTTCCATTATTCATTCATCCAATAATTATTGAAAGTTTATAACATATTTAGACTCAAAGTTAACAGATTTTATCAGTGCATACAAGACGAACACAACAAACCAAATTATTTGAAATGGGGATCCGGACATTTTGTTTCGAACGTTTAGTTATCGAACATTTCGTTCCGCTATACTGTTACTAGCACAGCTCGTGACAGGTATATTACTATTATTGTTACATCATTTTTGTTACGAATACTGATTTATAATAGGTAGTTTTTTTTCAAATATAAAACTGATTGGTGACAATAATAAATTCTAAAAGGTATAATTATTTTGGGACAACTTATCAGATTTAAATATATTGATTTCTTAGGAGATAAAATTTATCTAACTTGAAAACCTTTTATCCTTCTTTGTGTGTGTGAGAAAGAGGGGGTGGAATGATGCTCTGAGGTAATTAATTTACGTATTGCTTAATCTAGCAACAGAATTACCTATTGAAAAAAAATTATAACGAAACATCTCGTAACGATGTGACAGTGACTTGAATGCTGTAACGAAATGTTTTTATTTACATACAAAAAGTTACAAACTGTCTCTAAAGAAATGTTTCAGATTATTTTAACTGCTTCAAAGGTTTTTCCCTTCAACTGAAAAAAACCTTAGCGCAAACCATTATATATTAACATTTTCTAATAATTATTTTACACGATAATGCATAATTACAAAAGTTCTAATCAGATAGCTGGAAGAATGAATATTTATCATTATTAACCCATCTTCAGACAACAAGTTTAGTTCCCAACATTATTCCGATAAGTTTCGTTGGTTATAAACAACTATTTATTGACGCATTTTATGTCTTTTGAATGATTGTAGTAGATAAGCCTTTTAAAAAAGAAGTTTCTAAATACCAGCGCGCAGCATTTGTGAAGTGCGAATCCATGTACCCTAAAAACAAGACTGTTGTTTCATTATTTCCCGCCCTGTTGCTACAGTAAGATTGTTTACAGCACAAAAGTCTTGTAAGGCACGATAAGCTTCTTTCAGCCGTCAGGAGTCATGGCACATTCTTCCCCTTCCCTCGCTGGGGTGGTTTATTTGGTGAAATAAAGCCACTTAGTAGCAAAATAATATCAGTTTCAAGATGAAAAGTCGAGTTCTCAAAAACTAAATTTTCGTTTGAAAGCGAACAAATAGCTACATTTACAGGTATTATGAGATATTTATTAATAAAATCTTATTGTAGTTTATTTTTGATACATGCAGTTAATTTAAGGTGTTTCTATTAATTTGATCTTTGAATTGAACTGAAATTAATTGCTTCAATGAAACTAAAAATCAATTTTAAGAAAGAAATGCATTCATCGTAACTTGTGTCTGTCGAAAGATTTATTTCTTATATGGATTGCAAGAACATCAGTCATGAAAATCTTTCTTCTTTTAACTTCAAAATTTTGCATGAAAATTAGTCTTTGAAATGCAGATTATTAAAATTACAGTCATATACAGAAACCTTGAAATAGAAAAATTAAATTACAAGTAAACCTAAAAATACTTTAAACTATCATGATATATTTTGCTAAGCCTTTGTAAATGGCAAATATGGCTTGTCATACTCATTTCGTCTAAAAACACAAATAGAAAAAATGCAGTTAATTTAACAGTTCGAAATTAAATCGAATACCAACCAGTACTGATATTTTAAGGAATTTTTGTAGTCTAACGTAAAGGTAAACAGCAAGTTACCTATGTTCTACTCACAGCAAGTATCGAAAGGTTATTTTTGGCGTTATAAGCTCTCTCGCTTACAGCTGAGCCATGGGGTAAAGGACATTTTAGAAAAGAAGATTAGCTTTGATTAATGCAAGATTGTAGAACTCTGAAAAGCAATGTTTAAACAAGTTATACATATCAGCTAATGACAGACATTAGTGACAAAATATAAACTACTAAATTATTCCTAAAATGAAAATGCTTACACCATTTTCTTTTCAAAACCGAAGCTCCAAATAGTAGGCAGACTTTAGGAAGACTTTTATAAATTTTGGTGAACTTGTGTTCTCTAAGTGTTGCTAACATTTTAGACTATTTTAAAACGTTATTGGTTAAACCTATGAAAACAAGATGAAATTAAAAAAAACCCTGTAAATCTCGACAAAATTTGTTATCCTTTTAATTCGCAAAGTTTGATATAATTGATATTCATGCTGTCCAAAGCATAAAGTAATAAATTAAATACTAATATAAAGGATCGTAAAGTTAAACAAAAATATTTAGTTTGTTTTTTGGAATTTCGCACAAAGCAACTCGAGAGCTATCTGTGCTAGCCGTCCCTAATTTAGCAGTGTAAGACTAGAGGGAAGGCAGCTAGTCATCACCACCCACCGCAAACTCTTGGGCTACTCTTTTACTAATGAATAGTGGGATTCACCGTCACATTATAACGCCCCCACGGCTGGGAGGGCGAGCATGTTTGGCGCGACTCGGGCGCGAACCCGCGACCCTCAGATTACGAAGGCACGCGTTAATGCGCTAGGACATGCCAGGCCCATACATATTTAGTATTTGCCTAAACTTACTATGAGAAGAAAAAGAATGAAATGTATTTCCAGATATTGAATCATACATCTATAAATTGTTACATCCGTCAACAATTTAACATTATTTTTTTCAATAAAGATACAAAGGATCGTTAGATATTTAAAAACGGCTGGTATGGGTAGAGAAGGCACCAATAGAGAAGCGAACAGCATTTTGATTCCTATTAGTGCCTTCTCTACCCATACCAGCCGTTTTAAATATATAATTTTCTCTACAAGTGGGTTTCCTTGTCATCACAGACAAAGGACCGACATTATAATAGGAAAAATATATGCAAGTATAATATTACCTAATGCTACTCATATACAGTAGTCAATAAATCAGTTTTAAAATAAAAAAATATGTTTTGTATGGCATATGCTTGTAATATATGATATAAATTATAGCAACTGTTCGAATTACCTCATTTACGTAAATGTTTCAACAACTAGAAAAAGATTGATAGATATATATTTGAAGTTTAACTTAAAAAATAGAACATTTGGCTTATAGCGCTGTAAGTTCTAATATTTCAAAATAGTTAAATAAGATTTTTGCTACTCTAAGTATAAAATACAATGTTAATAATCCAATCTGAACTTACACAAACAACTAATACGATTTAATTTAAGGCAGAAAATTCCAGTTTATCCATAGGAAAAATAATTAAAGACATTTTTTTCATCCTGATGTTTGTATTGTCTATAAATTTGCTTCTTTCACTTTTATATGAAATAAAGACTGAGAAGAAAACTGTTTCAGTACCAGATCAGCGTTAGTTGAATTTTCATAAAAGTCTACATTTTAAAAATATAAATAGTAATCTGAGTTAGGAAATGAAAGAGTTTACTTATCTGAATTGGGTTCATGTTTCTCACGTGGTGGTACATTCATGGTGTTTAAAAACATGCAGGTTCAAGAATAATTGCTCTTCAAGAAGAAAGATCCATCTCTTCAAAGGGGCCTGGCATGGCCGAGCGCGTTAAGGCGTGCACTCGTAATCCGAGGGTCGCGGGTTCGCGCCCGCGTCGCGCTAAACATGCTCACCCTCCCAGCCGTGGGGGTGTATAATATGACGGTCAATCCCACTATTCGTTGGTAAAAGAGCAGCCCAATAGTTGGCGGTGGGTGGTGATGACTAGCTGCCTTCCCTCTAGTCTTACACTGCTAAATTAGGGACGGCTAGCACAGATAGCCCTCGAGTAGCTTTGTGCGAAATTCCAAAAACAAACAAACAAACTCTTCAAAGGGTTGGGTTTTTATTTCATCTCTGTCGTTCTTGAAACTACGTGTTTTTAACATCAGTAATCTAATATACGCACAGCTGATGATAAACCAATTAACACGTTTGTATTAGATAACATGAGAGTGTGACAGGCCAAATGTGCCAAAAATAATTCTTCTATCATATACATAAAAGGAGGAATACCCGTCTTCACGGGAATTACGAGACTTTGAAACTAACAACAACAAATGGCTTAAAGTTTAAGTATTAACTCTACAATGGCTGAAAAATTTACATTTTCCACCATATTAAATTCATATTTTATGTGGTAGAAAAAAATTTAAGAAATAAAAAAAATATTTGAATAGCCAGAAATATATTCTGCTAATTTGTAATAAAAGGCACGTTCGTCACCTAATGCGTTATATTTTTTTGCTGAATGAGCAATATTTTCAAAAATTCTATTCTGTTAATAAATTGTAAAAAAATATATATAAATAAATTTTGTTAGCAAATGTGCAGATAATGAGTACATCATATGAAAGCAACAACATCATTACAAACCTTCTTCACATTTAGTCATGTTCGATCTGTTAACCATGCATCTTGACAATTACGCTGTTTCAGTTGCGAAATGTTCGAACTAAAACATACCATTCCGCCATGCGCGTTTTTCATAATACATGTGACATATAAGAACAACTTGTTGAGAATTATATATGCAAAAACGTCTCGTTTCAGTTGAGAATTTAAAATGTTTTCTCAACCCAAACCAGCCGTTTTTGCATATATAAGACTGTATGTTTGTCACGTGACTTATTTAAGCCAGTCGTTTTATTATAACACAATCAACTCTTTTGAAGTTAATAAAACATACATATATGTCGTTAGCAGTTAGAAATGCATGTTATTTTTAATACTTCCTAAGTCGATTGTGAAACAGTTGGTAAGTTACGTCATACAACTGATCTATGACTCCCTTAGTTACGTCCTGTAACCACAAAATTCTGCGCTTTAGGGATAAGAGTAGCTCATGAATTGCTAGTGATTGTTCTTGACTAAATGGTTTCCCTTAATCTATCAGTTTAAAATTAAATATAAATAGCTTGCAGTACCTTTGCGCAATTTTTCTGAATCTAAGAAGAAGAAATCAACTGTTTCCAACAAGGAAATATTTCTTTCAATTTCTATATATATATCTGTTTTTTAATTACAACTATCTTTTGTAAATTATCATCGAACTTATTGGATCATTTTCCAATCCGAACTATTCTGGCTGAAAAATCAGTATAAGATGGTAGATTGCTTCTGCGAACAAAGCTTGTTTGTTTGTGTTTCATTTTCGTGCAAAGCAACATGAAGGCTATTTGTTCCTAATTTAGCAGTTTAAGACTAGACTAGAGGTAAAACACCTAGTCATCATCTCCAACCATCAACTCTTATGTTATTCTTTACCAATGAATAGTAGAACTGATCGTCACATTATAACACACTCATGGATGAAAGGGCGAGCATGTTTAGAGTGACGAATATTCAAATCCGCAACCTTCAGATTAAGAGTAAAGCGCCCTAATCCTCCTTTCTTAGCCGGGATCTTCTGAAAAGCAGGTCTCGAAAGGAATATGCTTGCTATTTTTACAAAGTATTTAAATTACACTTATATTATTGTATCTATCTCCGGATATGTACTTAAGCATTTAAATTAAAATCAGTTTATTTCACTGAAGAACCAGTGACAAAATTAAAACTAATGAAACATCTGCAAACGTATTTTCATTGTCATATTACCAGATTTATATTATAGATTCTCAATATTATCTTGCTTTATGAAGTAATTAATTTGTAATGAGCAATTCGTGGTTTTCGCGAAACACCTGAGCCTCAAAAGCGAGCTAATCTTTAAAGCATTAAGCACTATTAAATTGATATTAATACCTCGCGTATTTAATCATGAAGCATTTCAACATATTTATTACTACTTGAACAAGATAAATCCAAAACCGCTAAGCAAGCTTAACACAAACTGTTGCATTTTTTCCTTCCATTTTCTCAGTCTGTTCTTAAGATCTATACAAAATAACCGTAATAATGTGTTTAAATGCATGATGTTATATGTATACCAGATTGAACTTATTTTTTTCTAAGTAACTTTCATAAACACTACCGAAACGTTACGATAACGTTTGAAATACTGCATTTTATGTACAAATATGGTGTTATGTATTCAAGTAAACCAATGCAAAAATTCTAGCAAGTTTTTAGAAAAACACGATATCTGTGTAAACAAAGCTATAAGAAATGTTTAAAACTCATGTAAACCACTTGCTATTCCCACATCTATATTGTGTAGTTCACACTGATAGTGTGAATAACCTGATGATGGGAATTACACTTACAGTGAAAATTATTAAATATTCTATTAAATAAATAGAAAAATAGTAAAAATATTATTATAACATAACTAGAATTAACTACGTACAGATTAATCATATTTACTTGAAAATACATTAGATATTCCAACGAGATGCTTTTTATTCAAGAGTTAAATGTCTGTTTCATACTTAATATTTTAATAAAAATTAAATTAACTGTCCCACATTTCGTGATTTGTCAATTTTTAGTTTCTAAGAATGTTCAACCATGTCAAGTCTATGAATTTATAGCTCAAAAGTACACGATTTGATTTCCATCTTTGGAGATAGTGCTTATTACGTAGATTTACGCTAAGAAACCACAATGATCACGTACAGAAAATGTTTTTGGAATAACAGTTTGATTTTGTTTGTTTGATTTTGAATTTTGCTCCAAACTAAACGACGGCTATCTGCGTTAGTCATCCCTAATTTAGCAGTGTAAGACCAAAAGTAAGACAGCTTGTCATCGACGCTAACTTTTGGTCTACTCTGAAAAGTGGAATTGAATGTCACAATATAATGCTCCACAGGCTGCAAAAACGAGCATGTTTCGTGCGACGAGGATTTGAACCTGCGACCCTCAGATTACTAGTGGAGCGCCCTGAACACCTGGCCATGCCGGGCTAACAGTTAATAATTGCATTACTATTTAATATTTTTCCATAACCTTTTTATTTCAGTGGGAAATTACTTATAGCAAAGTATATTTTAGCGCTATTTTATTCATTAAATAAGATAAATGCAAGAAGAAATTAAAATATTTTAATTTGTGTTTTATATACAGATATATATATCGCATATTTTAAGTTTTGTGCTCTCCAGTGGTTCAACGGTAAGGCTAAGAGCTTAACACGGTTCATTACTCTTGACATAGCACAGATTCTATTGTGTGTCTTTGTTCTTAATAATAAACAAAAGTAATTACATAACTGAATAACAACCAAGATAATTGTGTTATTGTACACGTTATTAACACAATGACTTCCACATGACCCAGCCGTGGGTCGTGATAATCCTTAAGTAAAACCCACCCGTAAATCGTGCTCTATTTTCTTTTTGAAGGGTCACTTATTAACCAGGACTAAAGAGCTACATATGCACTCTTCTTATAAAAAATAACTGTAAAAATGTCGGTAAAACATGCTCGCCCTCCCAGCCGTGGGGGCGTTATAATGTTACGGTCAATCCCACTTTTCGTTGATAAAAGACTAGCCCAAGAGTTGGCGGTGGGTGGTGATAACTAGCCACCTTCCCTCTTGTATTACACTGTTAAATTAGAAAACGGCTAGCACAGATAGCCCTCGAGTAGCTTTGTGCGAAATTCCAAAACAAACCATAAACATGGTGTTCGATTTTTATTTTATTTTATAAAACGTAATTTTTTCATTGGGTTATTTTATGTTACGTGTTTATAACAAAGAACCTGTTTAAAGAGGAAATAGTTAAGCGAACATTAATGCTATCTTCTTCAGCCGTTTCTTGATGCTGAATGATCAAGAAATTATAAGATTCTTAGCTCGAAGGTTTTTCAAGTAGTTGAATTATTGTTCGTTTGTTTATTTTTAATTTCGCGCAAAGCTGAACGAGGGCTATCTGCGCCATCTAACCCAATTTAGCAGTGTAAGTCTTGAGGAAAGGCAACTAGTCATCACCACCAACCACTAAACTAACTCTTGGGTTTTACCAACGAATAGTGGGATTGACCGTAACAGTATAACACCTCTACAGCTGAAAAAGCAAGCATGTTTGGTGTGACGGGAAATCAAACCCGCGAACCTCAGATTACGAGTCGTGCGCCCTAACCATCCAACCATGCACTGTGATCGCTTCCACAGCGTTGTCCCCCACTTTCAGAAACTGTACAAATGTCCCGTGTTTACCATCGATATGTTTACTATAACTTTAGTACTGATTAGGTGAGACATAACTCACCAAGTCACATCAAATTATTCACGGAACAGTTGAATGAATGTGATTATAAAATAAACAGCGTTACTGTAAACCTCTTCTTTGCTCTTTCAATTTCATTTCTACCACACACAAAAACAGGCCAATTAACTTACTTGTTAAATTTTCCTGAATAATTCTGACAAGTTAATGGAAATATAGTTAAGTGTTAGGCTGCCCAAAGAATTTGATAAGTTCGGATTTTTTTATATTCTATTATATCTTTTGATTCCATAACAAAAAGTTGACCATAGATAAACAATGATAGTTTGGACTAATGATCGGTCCTTTTCCTTTCAATTTCCTGTTGTCGTTCTTTGAGAGTGAGTCTCTAATATTCTATGTATTATTACAACTTGTGAATTGAAATACTTCAAAATTCGACATACCCCAATAACATTTTTCTTCAACTAATTTGGAAAATTCGAAAGAGATCCAAACGCAGCTTTCAATAATATTTTAGTTTTTGATGCCCACTTTTAGTATGCCCTGAAGGAGTAACACAACACTTAATACCAACCAATTTACGAACAGTATAATACTTTTTGGCATATTTTAAGTAGTACCAGATAAGATGTAAGAACAATGTATTACACAAAGATAAACAACTGTAGCAATCATATCAAATCATTGAAAAGACAGCTTTTTAAACATGACATACACTTCAGATTTAGAAGTGCATGTACAGGAAAAGCAATAAAATACGTGATCATTATTGGATAAAACCCAGATAGGGAGGAGAAGCACGCTGGGGAGGTGTGACTCTAAATGGATAATAACATGTTGTTTATGAAATTCTTCCAAATCATAAGGTGCAATTCAGTATATTTCAACGTCTTCTATGATCCTGAAACTTCTTACACCAACTTCGATTTTAAATGTTTCCATAACCTTATAATTGGTTTCGGGAAGAATATAATAGAGAACTGTAATAAGTAGTTAAAAGGAGTTGTGTGTGTGTTTAACATATTTACTTGTAAACGTCATGTTTCGCATCATTACATCTAACTGTATATAGTTAACATTTCGTCATAAGTCAAGTCGAAGCAAAGTAAGAATTTAAAATGATAATTAGTATATGTTATAAAGATCGAAAATAGATCTAAATATAAAACTAGAGCATTAAATATCATGCCATTCACCACTTGGGTTTTACCAATGATTCGATATAGTCTGTTGAGACCGTAAATATAAACGACATCTAAGTCATTTTACCCACTTAAAATAAATTGAATCTTCTGATCAGCTTTTCTTGATGAAAATTAATATTGCTTGAAATTGTATCTGGCAGTTGGGCTGGATATATTTAATGTAATATATTTTTACCTTTTAATAAAAATACTCCTCCCATCTCTTTTTTTATCCAATCATTGACTTACTTTTAAATATATTGTTGCGTCTTCAAGACACTGCAATCCCCATAGCCTTAAATATAATTAATTTACTCAGAAGATATGACGTTCAGCTTGGTAGCAAAGAAATTGCCTGAAATTATTACAAGACATTTGTTAAAAAATAACTCATTTCTATGAATTCACTTTATCCTTACGTTTACCTCAGTTCCACAATGCCATCTTACATTCACTGAGAAGCGCCCAAAGAAACATCTTTTTGCGTTCTGTATTATTCTAAGCTTAATTTCTTCATTCGTCCTGTGACATTTTTAAATGATCATTGAAGAGAGTGTGTACACAAGGGTTAGGACGACAGATTCTTCTAGCAATAATGAATTATGTATGAAGATCCAAAGATGAATTTTGTAGTTTATACAAGTTTGCTAATGCATCGAGTACGATCAACACCAGTGTCTTGTGTGAATGTCATTTTTTGGTATATTGACGGTCTGCTTTAGACAGAAAATCGAAACCTCTTGAAAAGTTTTAAAAATATCTGAAATTATAACATATAAATTTGGAAGTGATATACAAATATCGTAAAACTTAATCCTAACTTTAAACTTTGTTTTCAAATAATGCTTTAAGAATATTCATTGAGAATTGTTTATATTTCGATTTAAAAAAAAAACGCTTGCGTTATACAGACTAGCAGTAATTTTGTATATTTCTTAAATTTTCAACAATTTCTTAATATTTTTCTACCTGTTATCTAAGTTGAAAATAGAATTGACCTGTTACATAGAAATATATTAGTCTATATTCAAACCAAAGTCTAAATATAATTAACTGAAACAACATTTCGTGTTATTTCACGTCGCAATCAGTACATTAAATTTAAACAAGTTCTCAGTTGGAGTATATATACATTTCCGTTCAAGCAAATTTTCCATGATATGTTCCATATTAAAAAAATAATATTTGATCCATTTATGTTCTTTGTCAGTGCCTTATCAATGGAATTCTTTGTTTTAAATATTGTACATCTATATATATTGTTTATCTTAAAGCACAAATCGGTGCTGTAATATTATCTTCCAGTTTTTTCTTTCAAACAAACACATATTTATCGAATAGCAATTACACTATGTAACAAAATTTTTACTCTTTCTTGTTCCTGAGCAGAAAGTGTTATTTCCCAATTGCTTATGCCTAAAGTAAATGGAAAAGACCTATTTTTCTCTTCAAACTTTGTTTTTGTGACCTGTGTGGTGAAATTTTTAAATTTATCCATTTTCCAGAACATTCTAGGTGATTCGGTGCTGAGTAGCTGACAAAGAATTTTCTCTAACTCAAACGAATTTTCAAGAACTTTCTAGAATGTTGTAGAACTTGCAAAGTCGCAAGTCAGAGAAAGCGGCATCGATAGTTTTCAAGCTTCTTTACTCGTCAAGATGGATTCTGCTTCTGCCATAATGTATCCGGTCTGTGCGAGGCAACTGGAATTGCCTGTAACCCGAAGGAGTAGAACTTCCTTACTGATAGCTCATCAAGAAGCCTTAAAGCTGTGCTGCTTCATATATCTCTCTCTCCCCCTGGCCCATTCGGTGCACCTCAAAGAGGAATACAACAGCGTCAGGAGCCTGATAAAAGCCTTGAAATATGATGAGTTTGGCTGGGAGATTATCATGGGAGCAAAGCCAGAGGAGCAAGGCGAGAGCTTCCACCAAATTATACTAGACTTTAAACGCCGCTACCAAGGAGTGTATAACGAAAACATGATGAAAAACTGTATTTGGGGACTGACACATGAAAGTGATTTACATTACAGTCGCAAATCTAGAAAAACAACTAACTTCTAAACATTTGTGTATAACTTTAGTATAAATACATCTAAATCTTGACTCATAGGTTGTTTTATTCAGACCTTATGTCAATGAAAATGTGCAAATTTGTTCGTTTTTACATAGAAAATAGGTTGATTTCTGAATTTCATAATCCATGTCACAAAAGCAAAGTTTAAAGGGAATAATTGCGAATTTTTTGTGCTTTTGAAATATAACCAATTTGGAATAACACATAGTATCCAGGAAGAAAATTTGCGTTACATAGTGTTATTTTAGTTAATTTTGCGTGTTTTATCATAGCAAAGCCAAATCAGGCTATCTGCTGTGTCCAACGATGAGAATCGAACCCCATTGTTAATCTGAAGATTTGCACTATCCAAGCGAGATACTTCTAGTTAGGTAAGAAATTATTTGTTTGTTTGTTTTTGAATTTCGTCAAAGCTACACGAGAGCTATCTGCGCTAGTCATCCATAATTCAGTAGTGTAAGGCTAGAGGAAAGGCTGCTAGTCGTCACCATATACCGCCAACTCTTAGGCTACTCTTTCACGGCTGAAAGGGTGATCATATTTGGTGAAACGGAAATTCGATTTTGTGACCTTTAGATTGTGAGTTGATTATCTTAACCACCTGGCCTTGTCAGGCTAACTACAGAAGCATAAAACAGTTATTGTTATGTACGTTTCTCTTCACTTGAACGTTAAAAACAACCCAACAGGTGTGTGCTTATAATTTTATCTAATGTAAATCATACTTTGGGTAAAGTACTGTATTACAGAAAGAAAGAGCAATACTTCAACTAACAATGAAATATGCAATGTTTGTGTATCCCCAAGTTAGGTATTTTATATGGTTTGTCTATTATTGCTCTTATTATCAGTATTGGTTATGCTAGTAATATATGTTTGTTTTGAATTTTGCGCAAAACTACTCGAGGACTATCTGCGCTACCCGTCTCTAATTTAGCAATGTAAGACTAGAGGGAAGTCAGCTAGTTATTACCACTCACCGTCAACTATTGGGCTAGTCTACTGACCGTCTCATTATAAAGCCCTCACGGCTGAAAGAGTGAGCGTGTTTGGTGCGACGGGGATTCGAACCTGCGACCCTCAGATTACGAATCGAATGCCTTAACCCACCTGGCCATGCCGGCCCGCTAGTAGTATATAAAATGTAATCATTTTTTTTATTTTTATGTATTTATTAATTACTAATTAATTATACTCTAATTATTCCGAGTGCTTTGAATAATTAATTTATAATTTTTCTTTAGTACTAAACCAAGTATCCTGAGCTGGCGAAACCTCCGGAAAATATTGCTGGGATTACGCCTGAAAATATATTTAACATTAAGGGTATCCAACTGATGAAACACTGCATTATACTCCATATAAAACGAAACGTAACAAAGTTATACTTAATTAGCTGTACAAATGGCTCGGTCTACTTGTAGTTTCACTCTGAGTATGTAACTTGCTCTGATCGGATTTTATTTTTATTGACTTGTACTTCAAGGACGTACAACATTCACATATAGAACACTTGTAAATCTCGTCTTACTTGTACTCTAATAATGATCAATAGGAAAATATAGAACATTTGTTGTGATGCAAATCTCTTCTTACTTGGACTCTAAGAATGATCAGTTGTCGAATACAGAACCTCCTCTGTAATGTAAGTCTTTCTTGACGTGAATTCTAATAATGATGATCTAGCAGAGGCTGGCAAAGCATTTGTGATCAGATTAGTGTCTTTATTGCAATATTACTTTTTTAGATACAGAATTTCTGAATAGTACAAGCATTTCTAACTGCAAATACCAAAATCTATAAGGTCATTTTTTCTTAAGTCTAGCATCAGTTAAGTCTTTATTAAGTGCAATTAATATTCGATTAAAAGACAAATAACATTGTAACTTATGCCCTTTTTACTACTTTAGTTTAATTAGAGATAAATTTGAGGCACTTAATATTATCACTAAAATTTATAATGTTAATGTGTGACCAAATGGTAGCGACTTTTAAAATTTTGATGACCTTGTTGTGTACAAAATGTTTACTAAAATATATTTACATCCATTGAAATGAAGTGCATACTCATCTTCAGGACAGACAAAAACTGAGTATCATCATTATAGATAGGCAAATACAGAACATTTATTGTAATATTAGTCTAAGAGTGATATATATGCTATTAGTGTAATGTGTTTAATAACCAATACAAGGAATTTTCAACATATCGTTAGCCTATAAAATTCCACTTACCTAATAATCGCAAGTCATTCACAATCTAATTTCTAAGACCACACTTAAAAACTACATAATATAAACTAGCTATGCTCCATTTTAATGAAAATAATTTTCTGTGAGGCATTAACACAAATATCTGACACCATGAAACTAGATGATTGCACTCATCATCATATCACATAACAAAATTAAACTATGTAAAACTAAGAGTAGTTTTGGAAGTAGCTGTTTGATATTTCTGGCCTGAGGTTGTGTATGAACAAAGCTATCTTTTATAGTAAGGTTCCGTAAAGCATTGGCCCTTGATAAGTTCCAAACCACATGAGCAATTGACTTCATCACGTTCATTTAATATTAAAGTTCTCTTGATCTAATAGCAGATCTTAAATTTACATATTTCTCTACACTAGTTGACAGGTTGCTTTTAAACAAACCCAACCTATTTCCAAAGACAAATAACTTTATAAACATTGTTTGATTACTTCAATAAAGCAACACGATCCTTAAATTGAATAAAATTAATAAACGAAAATTATATAAGAAATACTTCTTTTGTAATTAAAGATAAAATCTACAAACTACATTTCTCAAGTGATTCTTATAATCAGAGGATATTTACCATTACAAATAAAAGTGAGAAACACAAGAATATCTAGAAGAACAAAGGTTTTTCTATGGTATTTCACATTCGAAGTTACCTTTACTGTTATGAATCAATCTTTTTTTAAAAAAGTTCCTGACCTTTTTGATAGTCAACAGTGATTTTATACTGTCGCGTTTTCTTTAAGGAACTGAGAAAACTGAGAAACTTCACCAGCTTTTCTAAAGACAGTAAAATTATCATCTACAACCAATAATAATAATAAGTTTAGATGTATTCGGTTTTGTTTGTTTTAATTTTTGCGCAAAGCTACGCGATAACCATATGCTCTAACCATCCCTAATCTAGTAGTGTAACACTAGAGAAAAGGCAGTTAGTCATCGCCAACTCTTGGGTTACTCTTTTACCAACGAATTGTGTGATTGACCATTACATTATAATTCCCTCAAAGCTGAAGGAATGAGCATGTTTTATGAGATGGGGATTCGAACCCCCAACCCTCAGATTACCAGTCGAGTGGCTTAACAATCTTGCCATGCTGAACCAAATGAATTCGGAATGTCTTCAAGCCACTCTTTTTAACATAGCAAAAAAATATTTTGGCCAATCAAGAACCTATGGTCATTCCATTAATATGATCAGAATGCTTGCTATTAAACAAAAAAGTGCGATGTTTTAGTTGCAAGGTTCATTTATTTAAAACTATTGATTTGGAAGTGCTTAAGTCATTAGAGTTCCAATTAAAAATTAGATTAGCACTCAGGTCTATATTTTGTTCTAAATATTTGTATAGAAATACTCATCATTATAGAAGATGCTATAATTGTATTCGTTTTGTGTTTTTCCTTATAGCAAAGCCACATCGGGCTATCTGCTTAGCCCCCCGAGTGGAATCGAACCCCTGATTTTAGCGCTGTAAATTCGGAAACAAACCGTTGTATTAGCGGAGGTCGAAGATGCAATAAAAATTTATATTCAATATCAATTATCGTCTTACATCAGAAAATATAAAATTGCCTTTTTACGCATTTTTTTCCAGTAAAACTTTGAAGCCAACCAAAAAGCAGCTAAAGTATGATTGTAAGTTCCTTTGTTAGAAACTATAGGCCGAAAAGACATGTTTTTGAAAATTCTTAGGAAAATAATAAAACATTCCTAGATAGCTAACTGCAGATATGATTTCTAAATGTTGTGTCTCGCTTACAGTACTATTTTTCTTTAGTTTCAAAAGGTATCTTTGTAGCATAGCCTCTCTACTAGAACCTTGATGTAACTTTTAAAATTTTGTTGAATGATTCATTCTATAATTTATGTGCTACTTAATTTGGAAATCAAAATATCATTATATTGCCCCCCCCAGTGGCTCAGCGGTATGTCTGCGGATTTACACGCTAAAATCCGGGTTTCGATACCCGTGGTGGGCAGAACACAGATAGCCCATTGCGTTGCTTTGTGCTTAATTCTATAACAACAACAATCATTACATCGGTACAAATTTTTCCAAATCATTAATTTTTCTATACTTAAATGTCAAACAATTTTGTTTATAATAATTATAATTATTAAAAAATACAAAGCTATTATTATTTTGAATTATAATATTAGTGAAATGATAAAAAGAATTAGACCACATAGACTGATGTGAGAATGATTGTAAGAACCGCTTAATTTGCTCAGAATAACGTAAAAAGCTCAAGTTGTTTGTGGTGTTGAACTCTTAAAAAATGCCTAATAATTGTTTTTAGTGCCACCTAGAACCTCACCTGAATAATTAAAATTTACTTTATCAGGTTCTTAAACAGATAAAATTTTTGCTCGGCTGACGTATTAAATTGTCTATCTTAGCTAATTGTATTTTTCGACACTGTATAAGAATTTTATTGCCTCGCGTTCCAATAAAGTTTGCGGAATGTAAAAAATCTAAACTATTTACTTAATTCTGTAAAATAATAATTTTTTTCATACCCTGGTGGGTTAAATATTTAATTGAAAGATTCTTTCGTGTTATTTCAAAGTTTAAAATTTCGTTTTTTAGCTCGTGGGTATTGTTTAGAGTAGCAAGCCACTCAGCTAGATTGTATGTAATTTATTTTTAATACTTCAAGCGTAATTTTAAAACGCTTCTAAAGTGAAGTAGAACAGAATTACTGTAACGTTTTATAATAGTATCAACAAAGAACTTGTTTTTATGAAAGCTGAGACATATCATAAACTATAAACTAGCAACTGTATTACTTACCTTAAACGTTATTAAATTTGAAGTAGGATAAAATACTCAAAATTGTGTAATCACAGCAGTGTAATCTAAACATAAGCGTAGTTCAGCTGACGAAGGAATGGTCAACGTGACATGCGAATGCTAACAAAAGTCTATTTTACTACCTTACAGACACTTGCATAAACAAAAAACAGGAAACGTTTGACATTGAAATATATATAAAAAAGGCCCGGCATGACCAGGTGGCTACAGCGATCGACTCGTAATCTGAGGGTCGCGAGCTCGAATCCCTGTTATACCAAAAATGCTCGATCTTTCAGTCATGAGGGCGCTATAATGTGCAGTCAATCCAACTATTCGTTGATAAAAGAGTAGTCCATAAATTGGCGGTGAATGGTAATGACTAGCTGCCTTTAAACAAATCTCATACCGCTAAATTAGGAACGACTAGCGCAGACTTAAAAGCAACCAAACAAAAGTATGCAGTTAATTAAAACCGAGATATACATTTCGATGCATCGTAACGTGTATTTTGCTTCTTTAGAATTAAACACAAAGCTACACTTTTGGCTATCTATGCTCTGCACTCCACGAGTATCAAAACACCGTTCCTAGCAGTGTCTGTAAATATACCGCTGTGCCACTAGGGTGCACTTGGTAAAGATAAACTCAGTATATTTGTTTTTCAACATTCTATATGTGCATGAAACCTATTACTCATGAAAAGGAAAAAAAGCACAAAGATTCTAGTAAATATTTATTAGTCGAAATATTTCATAACTCTTGAAATAGCAGAGACTACAGAGTTTATTTAGTTTATTACTATAGATTTGTTTAACCGAGTCAGAATTTGTTTTCCTTGAAACTTTTAGTTAAAAACAAATATATTGAGTTAACAGTATCATCCAATCCAAACTGTTTATAAATTAGAAACTGCTGTTAGTTTTCAAAAACTCCCTGTACTTTAAAGGATATAGGCAGAATTATGTGACACGCTTCTGCTGTTAACAGTGACAAAGTGTACAAAACGTTTCTTGAATTACGAATATAGACTAATTATGAACGGCTAGCGCAGATAGCCTTCGAGAAGGTTTAAGCGAAATTCAAAAACAAAGAAACATATATCATACACCAACTTAACTACACTTTATTGACACCTCAGTAGCTTTATACCGCATCATTACATAGAAAAATTAATCGAATATCTTGCAGACAAAGTTTATAATGTTACTTGTATGTTTTGCGCTTTTAAAAAAAATTTGAAAATGGCATTTTTTCGAGAAGTTTGTTTGTTTGTTTTGGAATTTCGCACAAAGCTACTCGAGGGCTATCTGTGCTAGCCGTCCCTAATTTAGCAGTGTAAGACTAGAGAGAAGGCAGCTAGTCATCACCACCCACCGCCAACTCTTGGGGTACTCTTCTACCAACGAATAGTGGGATTGACCGTCACATTATAACGCCCCCACGGCTGGGAGGGCAAGCATGTTTAGCGCGACGCGGCGCGAACCCGCGCCCCTCGGATTACGAGTCGCACGCCTTACGCGCTTGGCCATGCCGGGCCGTTTTTGTTTTTGACACTTTTTGAGAAGTCTAATATTGGAAAACTAGCAAAACAACTTTTCATTTTTTCTAAACTAAATATTTGTGTTCCAAAACTGCCACGTTCCTAAGTCTACTGTAAGCTAAAGTTCACTACAGTCAAATAAAAATAAATAAAATGTCATCATACATCGAGCTAAAATACCTTTTTAAACTTTACATTCGGATTTTTAGAATTCTTAAATGAAAATTCAAGATTTGTTTAACTCAACCACTTTGTGTATTTATGAATTCCGTTGTCCGAAATATGAGGGCTTTTAGAAGACTAGGGGAAGGCATAAAAGAACGCAGTAATCTGAGTTGTCAAGACTATTGAAGTATTGCTCAATGTGCGCTAACTGGTGGTGATGTATTGTTATCTCAAAGCATGTTAAAGGTCATTGTAAATGCAAGGAATGGAACATTGCTTGTAAAAAAGAAAGTGTCTTCTGATTAAGTATAAGATAATAATGAATAAGCATAAAAAACTAAGGAACTTTTATTTGTAAATTAATGTCTTTTAAACGTTTAGTGTTTTAGCTTTTGTTGCATTTTAATACAATATAATATATTTGGATGACATGATGGTAAGTCACTTAATATTAGTTAAAAAGAAACAAGAAGTTAAGCCACATGGATTGTTCGTTTCAGAATTTAATTTAAAGTAGACATGGGTCTCTGAGTATAGCCATCCATAACTTTAAAGTGATAGACAAGAAAGAACGCAGATAGTTAATAACATCCACTGTTAACTGTTGGATTACTCTTGTTTGACCAAATAATGTGATTCATCCAACGCTCTTATAGTGCACCCACCGTTGCTAAATACAGAGCAATTTTTGCAACAACGGGGTGTGAAATATAATCCTTCGATTCAAACTACGAACACGCTGACAAAGTTATATGAAAAATAAAATTTGAATAATATAATTATTAAATGATAGTAAATAATATCTGAATGTAAGTTTTAGTGTGATATACATAAATGTTCAAATGAAGAGATTAGTCTCAGTTTTAGTGAACAAAGTCGAAATATAATAAACATTAATTAAATACCAGAATTAATTTTGTACAAGAAGTAGGATATATTGGAAAACTGAGAGGATATCGTTTGCAAGTTATGTTAGTAAAAACACCTTTAATGATCTCCACGTAATTTTTAATACTAGTAACTTTTTAAGGTTCATAGAAATTTATCCTTCATTAACAGCATTTCTTTATGAAAGATCTAAACATTTTCCAAAATGTTTGAGATAAAATGTAGTTAATCTAAAGGATATCGTACCATATAATCAGCAGATGCTTCTTTACCATATTTGTGACAACTATTATGTATATTAAAAAAATCTGTATTTATGTGTATCACAGAGTACGAAGTCCCATTTTTTTTCATGGGTTGATATTTTTTATAATTTCAAAGTATGTTAAGACTTAAAAGAAGAACAAACAACAATTTCTAATCTTTCTGCCCCCCAGTGGCTCAGCGATATGTCTGCGAACTTACACGCTAAAATCCGGGTTTCGATACCCGTGGTGGGCAGAGCACAGATAGCCCATTGTGTAGCTTTGTGCTTAATTCAAAACAACAACAACAATCTAATCTTTTTCTATTTTCTAAACGCTTGTCATCTACGTATGATATGTATAATACATATGATAAAGCCCATATGAACTCTTTCGGACTTTTTTTCGTTTGCTACGTGGTTTGTTTGACCATATTAGAGTCAAACATTTTTGTGACAAAGCAAAGAGAATAACAGCTTCTCATAGGAAGCTTTTAACCCTCATATGCACATGGTAACGTATCGGTAACAAATCTGTCTTTGTTACAGGTAAGAGACATATATATTCTTTAATTCTAATGTTGAATGCTCTTACTTCCAGTAAAGAGTCCAAAGAAACTATGGAATTGTTTTTGTTGGTTTCTCAATTATTTCTAGATCACGTACTCACTTATAACTTACCAAAATACATTTCACAAAACATACTGCCCTGTCACTGGGGAGCAATAGCTTTAGAGCAAAGCCATAATGTGCAATGCGTTACCAAAAGAGGCAGTCTCCTAAAACTAAAGAAAGACTGCTTTAAAGCAAAGTTGTCTTCAAGTCAAAACTGATTTTTCTAAGCTGCAAAATAAATAAAATGCAGTCAGCCCTGATTTAAATACTCTACTGACTCTTAGTTAGGTTGTTGTTGTTGTTGTTGTTTTGAATTAAGCACAAAGCTACACAATGGGCTATCTGTGCTCTGCCCACCACGGGTATCAAAACCCGGATTTTAGCGTGTAAGTCCGCAGACATACCGCTGAGCCACTGGGGGGCCTTAGTTAGGTTAAAGTATTATTTTTATGTAATATATAAACCCTTACATTTTTATATACATATATATTCAGCTACACTACGTTTAAGTACAACGAAAACACTCTTTCTTCGTATTTTAATTTTAGTAGCTTAGACAAACATCATCAACAGCATTTTTTTTAGGTTAAAGATTTTGTCCCTACGAGTAGTACAATGTAAACAATAAATTGTTACATTCTTGCATTTTGTGTCGGGTGCTCATACGACATTTTCAGAAATCTTAGAAGTAATATTTGAAACCAGTACTTGGTGCATTGTCAATTAATGTTTCAAATTCCTAACGGTGTTTTGGGGTCATAGAAACAGTGATTTGCAACAATAGCATTTTTTCGGACCATGGAATAAGTCTATCATTTCACACAGGTTTTTTTTTATGTACTAATTGTATATGACATTGTTAACTCCTGATAATAAATTGTAGCATTCACATCAGTTCAATTTGTGTTAATCATGAATAATTCTGACATCCTTAACGCTTTTTCGTACTTTTTCATAATAATCATACTAGATATCAGTAATATACGTTTGTGTATAACAAACAACTTTCTTAAGCAGTGTTAAAATCTTAAAACAAATATTTTGCTTTCAAATGCCCAATACTATTACAGAAAATAAGAATTATTACATGAAAGAATCAGTCGATACTTTACAAATATTGATTACAATCGAAAATTAATTGTTTTCTAAGTGCCTGTTTTGGCTATAATACTAGTTTTGTTTCTTGTAATAAGTGTTTTGTCAAGTATTTGATTCAAGACAATTTTCTAGCAAACATTAGAGGTTTAGTTTTCAATAATTTATCTAGAATCATCAAGATATTTCATTTTCTATAATTAGTATCTCAAGTTTTATTGGAGTTTTTCTTTGTTATAAGACTGTTGTCTGGCTTTCGGAAGGAACTGAAATTTTCATCTTATGTGTCTATGTGCTAAACAACTAGTTCAAAGACACTTAGAATCTGCGTAAAGTTGCCCTTAATTTTGACCTATTGACCAAAGAGAACAGCAAGTTAGCAGTATTATTCACCACCATAATGTTTTAAAATTAAATTATGGGATTTACTGTCTTAATTATAAAATGTCAATAGCTGAATGTTTGGGGCATGTTCAGTTTATAAAATACCAATAGCTGAATGTTCGAGAACATCCTGAACCTTAGACCTTTCGATTGCATCCTGGTACACTAATCACTATTCCATGACCTGTCATGTGTTATTTATAATAACATTTTTCTGTCTTACGAATAATTTCTATGTTTCTTAACAGCTTTCTACATTTTGCAAGAGTAATGTCCAGTATCCATAAAATACTTCGTTTTCTATATTTCTATTTTAACGAGTATTTGTTTTTGTTTTGCAAATTTAATCCCGTTATCCTTAATTGTTTCTTTTTTCTGGAATAGTCTGTGGTATCAGCAACAGTTGTTGGTTTCTAGAAGTATATTTCTTAGAATTAAAGACTATAATTTATAGCAGGACTTTGTGTTTTTTGCTTGGTATTTATTATCCCTTCTTTTTTCTTATTGTTGCATGTTATTATTTATTAGCTATATTTTTTTCTTAACTAGCAGTTTTATATACAACAAGAATTTTTTTGTAATTCCCTTTATTTATAACAATATTTTCCGTTGTATTATCATCCAATTTGTTACATATATTGATCGCTAATACTTCTTATCAGTTAATGCCATGTTTCTCTCAGTTAATGCCAAGTTATTTGAAAATAACATAATTATTAGTTTCCTTCCAAACCCTCTTGGAGCAAAGGTTGCGTATGTTTATTGTAAACGAACATAATTGTCTTGATCGAATACTGACCCGATATTCGATAACTGAGAAAACATGTTAACATTTATCTGATTTTTTCTTAATAACCTGAACACTATAGCAAAATCAACTAACATGGACAATAACAAGCGAATAAAAACTATAAGTAAGGGGATCAGGTACCTACAACGCAGGACGAAAGCAAGATATATAGAAACATTTTTTTTTCTTTTATTAATTAAATAAAAAACAACCAGATTAAATCCAATAAAGATCACCAATACAGATTGGGAAAGGTATTAAGAAAAAAAGGAATTTTGAAATGTCAATTTTACAATAATTTAACAAGTATTTTATAACGAAAATTTTCTAGCTAAATACTTTCTTGTTTTCTTTCTGTTTGCTCGCATACACATATAAAACCCCCATCTCAGTGGCTCAGAAATAAATGTATAGACTTATAACGCTAGACATCCAGTTTCGGAACGTGTAGTGAGCACACAACACAAATTACTCATTCTGTATTTTTGTGTTTAACTATAAACAAATGGATTAACAATAAAATATAGTGGCCTGACAAATATTTGACTATAGTCTTACTTTCAGTGCTGGTATACTATTTAATAAAAGTTATCTGAGGATGCCTGAAGATGGAGGTTCACTTTATTGAAATGTTATCATGATAGATAACTAGAATAGTTAAGAATAAGCGACTGTAGTTTTTTTATTATTTTTATAAGCATGGTATTATGTTCAAATGATAAACTAATAAGTTACACATCGGGACTTTTTATGTATCTAGTATCTAATAAGGGATTTATTTCTGATTTAGTTTGTCCGTTACTCATATTAAATATTCCGAACAACGTACAAAATCAGTTGGTTTGCGATTGGCTTAAAAATAATTATTATTTGAACAAAAAATATTCTGGATGTGTTTTTGTTTCACATATGAACAAACACCAACCAAAAATAATCCTCAGCACCTGAAGTTAAAGTATTTTATAACGGTATGGATATATTTATATGATACAATACAATATACTTGTAAATATGCATTTGAATGCTTATTTACAAATCACAATAAGCAAGTTCATGAAACACAAAAACTACAAGTCTCAGTGTCTTAGCGATAAGTTTCTGTACTTATAACGCTAGAATTCAGAGTTTAATTGTGTAATGAGCACAGCACACATTATGCAACTTTGCACTTCAGCAAAAGAAATCTAAAGATAAAAAAATCTTTACACATCAACTGTAAAACACAAACTTAGCAGTAAGACACAGTTGAAGTACATTTTCTCAAATGGTGTTGTATCTATAACATGATTGTCACGCAGTTCGACATTAAGGGTAATTGGCCAGTTCAGAGACCCAAAGACTCGTGCATAGCAGTCCCTAATGTTGTTGAACTTTTGATCAGCAGTACTCGACCCTGTTAGGCTTCTCAGGATGGCGAAGTAGACTCTGGATGTTATTATGTGGCCAAATCGAGAAATGTAAATTCAAATATCCGATCCTGACCATGCAAGCCGACTATTAAGCAGCGTCAAACTTTATAAAATCATTACATGTTAGTAAGTGAGTGGTATGACATTCATGTATGTACAGATGCGTTTAAAGAGTTTGAAAAATAGTCCCAGATACTATTAAAATTCACCGTCTTTCAGTGACCTTATCAACACTGTTTCAAGGGAGTATACCCTCAGATGTCCCAGCACAGTGTCACTATTTAGTTGTTGTTTTAGAAATGTTTGCATACATCCCTACACTGCTGGAGATAAAACTTGATAACCATTATTCGGTTTGCTTTGAATATCACGCAAAGCTTCTCAAGGGCTGTCTACACTAGCCGGCCATAATTTAGCAGTGTAAGACTAGAGAAAAGACAGCTAGTCATCACCACTCACCGCCAACTCTTGGGTTACTCTTTTACCCAAGAATAGTGGGATTGACCGTAAATTATAACACCCCCTCGGCTGAAAGGGCAAGCATGTTTGGTGTGACGGAGATTCGAACCCGCGGCTTTCAACTTACGAATGGAGTGCCTTAACCACCTGGGCCGATAACCATAAACGACTACTATTTTGAGTGTGGCAACCCGCTAGTACAGTGGTAAGTCTACGGACTTGCAACGCTAAAATCAGGGGTTCGATTCCCTTCGGTGGGCTCAGCAGATAGGCCGATGTGGTTTTGCCATAATAAAACACAAACACACACATTTTGAGTGCGGACTTCATATAGTATCCATAATATAATCATCAAGTTTAATCGTGTCAACCCATCCTGAAGAAGAATCAGATTTTATGTAACTGTTGCTTTTAAACAGTGTAGCCGTAACTTACTTCTGCTTAAACACTTCGGATTACAGTTGAAATATTATACTTGAAAACTGAAACCTGCAAAATAAGCATATGTATGCATAATAATGTCAAAAAACGTATTCATAGTGCACTGAAAGAATTATGGCATGATACGAGGCCATAATACATAAAATTAAACCTGGTCGACTTAACTGCAAACCAATTAGAAGTTTACCTCACATTATTTGTTATTAATCTATGTGTTTAAGGATAGTTTTCAGAATATTTATAAATACGTACATAATGAGAAACGTCTTTTAACTTTTATTAAAGTATAAACTTCAAAACATTAACTGAGTAAAACAGATATTTTTGTTATATCATTTATGTAGCTAATGAAATATTGAGACCAAAAGTAATAAAAAACAGTTATCATATTTAATATGGTCTACAATAGGAAACAATTTCGATCTCTATATAATTAAGTACATGATGTACTTTTCCGCGTAGTTCTTGATGTCGAGAAACTCATTTGAAATAAAAATGTATCTCAGAATGGCTGGTATGAGTATTAACACTTTTATTGATAAGGAGAGAACAACATATTGACCTTCATAGATCATCTTCAGGTTAAGATGAACCCACACCGGCCATTCTGAGATATATTTTCCGCACAATGTTTATTCCCTACTTCGCAGCACGTGATGTTGTTCAGTTATTACGTTAACTTTATAATCAACAACGCCGTGATGTATTTTAATGAAAAACTACAATTTTTTTATATTTAATTGAATATTTATCTAGCATAATCAATGGTCCAATTCAAGACTATGAAGATAGTTAAATGAAAATAGTTGCCCTTTGGTTAAAAATCCAATAAAAACCCAAACCAATTGCAATTGAAAATTGTTTAATTTCAAGTATTCTCTTAGTAAAGTCTTTACTGATGTACAATAAATGTAATGTCTTTTGCACTAATATTTAAATGGTAAAAATGCGCTTCATTCTCTTTTGATGATGAAAAATTACGGTGTTAATATATTTAGTGTAAATAACTATTCCTAATCATCATAAAATTTAAGATCGCATTTGAAAAATGTTTTCTCAAACTTAGATATGAAGTATTACTAGGTCTGTCTTAAAAGGTAGTAAAAATGTTAAGAGTCAATTACCATTTTTTGATAAAAAAAAGTATGATTATGAACATAATTACAGTGATTGAATCATATGTCGATTAATACCAATTATACCATAGCTGATAGGATAGTTGAACTCGTAAACCACGTTTCAAAAGGCGCAATTTCTCTATTTCATGAAGTTAATTTGTATAGGGAATCACTTTCTGAAGAAACCTGAAACAAGAGTGATGACAGACCTTACTTATACAGGTATTAACTCGCAAAATAAATAAATATTCCGAGATAAATAATTTACGTTAAATCATTAGATATGTCGCCAATACTGCTTAGAATTATTTTATTGTATGCCAAAAACTCCCTACTTTCTAATGTACTGTTGCTTTGTGCTTAACTTCAAACAAACAAAAGACAAAAATGTAATACACTCTCTATATATTTTGTGTTTGAAATATTACTCACGTTCCCTAGCGATTTTAAAAGGATCGTCGCTGTCCACATCCTGTGGTATACCCTTCACTTTAACTCTGGACTGCCGAGCCTCATCATGGATATATAGAAGATAGGTGAAAACCGTTTTCATTTCCCTGGTGCCAGGAGTAAAGATCGCCCCTGTAGATTGTACGTTAAGGTTAATAATATGTACTTCAAAGACAAAATGTAACATCAATGCCTTTTAATATTGGCTCATTCAACTGGTTTAATTATTTATTAAGAGTTTGAAATATTACTCAAATCAGGTTTTATATGTATAGATGACTGAGTATCTAATTGATGATGTAATAAAACACAGACATAGGTTCAAGAAGTCTTGATGGAAATAATAAAAACTCTACAGCCTGAGCGCTTTCGAAAAGTGGAACTTTTTCTTCAGAGGCAAACTGAAAATTAGTTAATATTTAATTGTATTGCAAAATTTAAAACTTATATGATTCTAAGGTTGCTATTTAAAACACATTTTAACTTCAAAAGTTACAACGTAAAAAGGCAGTATCAAACGCCTCCCAGTGGCACAGTGGTATGTCTGCGGACTCACACCGCTACAAACCAGGTTTCGATAACCACGGCGAGCAAAGCACAGATAGCCTATTGTGTAGCTTTGTGCTACATTCCAAACAAACAGAACACCGGATAAGACCTACTTTAAGGTATACACAAGTTTTGATTATCTTCATTTTAATATGGATTCTCAAAATCCGTATTTAAAGATAAACGTTCTTGTGATACAATCAGGCGTTAGACCGCGTTCAGCCAACAATTTTGACCTACAAACAGACTTCTGACATAAAAATTAGTTTTAACCATCCTCAGTTTGAAGCTGTCCCTAAATGTGTTATCAAGATTAAAACTATATTGTATAATCTCGACGTTAGTTATACCATCTGAACCCTATACTGTCAAGTAACATTAGACCTCTGATTAATAGTCTCGTTTTAAAGCCACCAACTTTCATTTCCAAAACACGGTTCTTGTAGTTTGCAACTATTAATACAAAACCATTTGAGCCACAAGGTACAAGCGAACATAAACGTCACTTTACACAGTATATATAATAATATTTTAATTTAAGAATGTAATATTACATTTTCTTTACATCATAAATGTCAGGATGAAAGTTCCTTTGTTCCTTAATTAAAATTGTCTTTAACTCCTTAAACTTCGTTTCATGTAATAACACATTTTTTATTCTAAATATGACATTTGGAAATACAAATATAGAGATAACATAGAATGTTGTATTCGTTATATTGCTGTGTATAATAAGTATTCTCTTGTAGAAATCTGATAATGTGGTAAGTTTTCAATGCTCACTTGTACGAAAAAATAGTTTCAGAAATTTGTATGACGATATCAGTTAAACAAATACGTAGCAATAAAATCAGTGGTTTATACCTAAAACGATAAAAACTTTATAACCTTAGCGATTTATAAAGGCTTTTATCGTTTTCTATTAATACTTCTTGAATCTACGTGTGTTTTTTGACATCATGAGTGTCTTATATGGTTTAGGATTATTTCTTTGTAGATGAAGTTTCCAAAAATAAGCAGTTAGTCCTATTTTATATTAAAAATATTCAGGCTGAGAATGTTGAATTATATAGATAGATAATTTATTTTCAGCAGTTACAGCATCATTCACAGTTTTATAATCATATAATTTTTGAACAATGTAAAATATCTTTATTAATAGGTTACACCATTTCATACTGAATTATTATCTTAATATAAAAGAAAAGCGTTTCCCACATAATGATGATTGCGCCTATCCTGTGAAAGTGGATTTTTTTCGGGGCGATCACCTTTATCCCCACAGCAAAAGCTTAGGCATTGGATCTTTATATATCAGCCAAGGCAACTTAATTGCTATGTCCTGAATCGGATTGTTTCGTTTTGCGTTTATGTTCACATTTACTATGCCTATCGAGACGAGTTCTGGCTGTTTTTTCTGGTGCTACCTATTCATGAATAATATTAATTATGACCAGCTTCACTCCTTTACTCAAAAAGAGTCCAAAAAAAAGAAGAAAAACAGCTAAATTCAATAACCTTCCACGAAAGGGGACAAAAAGGAACCACAACGTTCCTGAGCACCCCAGTTGGAGAGAGAATTCTTACGATTTCTCTCTCTCTAAACTACAAATATAATTCTTATCCTAGTTTAATCTTTCTGAAAATAATTTGTTAAAACCTATATTTCTTTCCTCGTGATGTTAATGTAACTTTTAAGCCTTTTTCATTGTCAATTCAATGCTAATCTTCATTCTTGTTTACGTTTTGCTAAAATTAGTTCTATAGTTAAGTATAATTAAGAGTTTGTGTTTTTTGTTGCTTTTCTGCTCTATCAAAGCATAAACGGACACTTAAAAAGCACACACAAATTAAATGCTTAATTGTTTAAAATTAAGCCTTTCTTAGATATCATTTCTTGTTAATTCAGTACAAGTGCAAATTTTTCTATTTGCTTAAACCATTATAGTAAAGACTTCCCGCTACAGAATCTACAATAGTTATCATTCTATTAATTTTTGTTACCAAAAAAGAATAGCCAGTAGAAGATATTCTGAAACGAACTTCTTATTTCTACACATAGCAACATTATTCCTTTCCTTTTAAAATAACCTCATGATTTTAACCAATACCGGTCAAAATTCCTGAACACGTGCATTCAGATCTACTAAACACAATCTTTTAAAGGACATTTATATGTTTTTTACGCACAAAGAAACTGCATGAACTTTAAACATGAGTTAAATATATATATCTTGAAGACTGTGTTACTATACCTCAAAGTGAACATTTAAATCATTACGTTTACAAATGATAAATACACCTTCTAATTAAAAAAGAAGGATTAATATCATGATGATTAATAGTAAAAATAAATGTTAGATAAAACGGCTAAGTTAATCAGTAAGATATAATTTCTAGTCACTTTTAATCTATCCATACAGCTTTTTATAAGAAGACTTAAGTAGTAAGTTTCTCGTGTCAGTAGTTGAAAACCTTTATTGTTTGTATTATAGAAAAATTACACCACACAAACTTCATTCTAATGAGTAACATGTTTTCTGGGTACGACAAACATTTGTTAGAATGTGATATTGTCCAAATCTTCTGTTATAATGAAACTTTGTGAACGGAATAAAAATGTTGAAACCGCGTGAACTAACGCAAGGCCACTGTGATCAGTACAGACTGTGTTGTTTTCTCAGTTTCTTTTTATTTCGATATTTTTGTGTAGATTACTTATGTCTGTCTCACATGAGTGAACAACTGATAGAAATGTTTAATTTTCCAATTTATATCTTAATGATAAGTACTGAAAACATCTCATGAACCAACTTTGTAGTTTTAAAATATAATGTGTTAATACCATTGTTCTTCACCTAATACACTTCTATCTAGACGGCTAGGACAGTTAAAATACTTCAAGTTGCTGTATAAATGGTAAGAAATGTCTATTCAGTTTTGTTTGACGATTGTAAAAGTTCGTCCGATATCCTTACTCAGTTAATCTACTGCAGATATAACCTATTGTGAACCGTTTAAAATATTCTGAATGATTTCCAGTGGTTAATGTTCTGAAAATAGTATGTCTTAGAGATCTAAACATCAAATGATAATGCAAAGTATTTTAACTATTATAAATTTTAAGTTTATTGGGAACAAAATTATCAATAAAGTAGTTCTAGTTAATTTAGTATATAAGATCAGTTTCACTAGTGTATTCTCATCTAGTTAGTTTACTTTTCATAAGATGTTCGCAATACAAATTCTGTCATCTCGTCATAATTTTATCAAGATTCTGCTAGGTTTTCAACTGCACTTTATTATTAGGTTTGGTATAACCGTTGTTTTACACAACGTAATAGTGTGTATATAACGTGTAGCGTAAACTATATTACAAAATAAATAAGTGATCTTTTTTTCCTCTGTTTCACAAGGATGTTTCTTTGATAAAAATAGCTTCAAAGAATTTTATTAATTATACATAATAAAACCGTATTTTGATGATGATTGCCTTGATATCTCGAAAAGTATTGAGTGAAAATTTAAAACATCCGGTGTTTATAGTTCTGTGCTGTTGATGTGTTTAGAAAAGGCGAACAGCCAACCCGAGCTTACACCTCTTGTGCTACATTCGTCTATCAAATACTGGTTTGGTAATACCAAGAGTAGAGACTCAAAAAGGAATAAATAAAAACTTTATTAAAGAAATAAACTGGTTTCAATGTGCTAATATTGATGAAATCAGAATCAACAAGGTAGATTCACTCGTCTTATTTAATGCCCTTGCCCTCGTTTATTCAAAAGCATCAAATATTAAAGATATTGAGACAATAAATTGCAAGCTCAGACAAAGATCAAAACTAACATTTCCCAGAAGAAGAGTTGCTTGTAGTGAAAAGTTCTAGCTCACTTCTTACCCACTGAGAAAGTGTTAATTAGAGTACTAGACGCTTTGTTAGTCTTGGACTCAGAGCTATACTCCCTTATATCTTAAGTTATTGAGTAAGGGGTAAAATCGTATGAATTTATTTGTTACAAAATTAAGGTACACATATGAATTTACATAGAAATATAGGTTTAAATAAAATATTAATGATCCGTTCTTCATGAAACCTATTACGGTTGCTAAAATGAATAATAGTATTAAAGGTACTTTCCAGTATTTATCCGTAACATGGGAGGCCATACGACTTTATATTTCCTTCCAAAGTCACTTAAAATATTCTATATTTCGACAACACGCAACACTGGATTATTTTTTAAAATACTTACATAAAACAAAGATTTTCAGAAACATATAACTACTTAATGAAATGTAAAATTGTTCTGTGTATCCGAAGATAGAAAAATTTTATTTCTTTGACCATTCATTACATAACCTAGATTTTACAAGCTATTTATAAAAAAAAATAGTAGATATCTATACTCAGATAAATAATTCTCTGTTCGTTGTTGATATATATATTAACAAAAATCAGTCGGTATATGGTGAACTTTTCAATGCAGAATGATGATTACCAAAATAAAATAAGAATTTTGAAGTTAAACTTTGTGTTTGACAATATACCTAGTTCCGTCTATAATAAATCTAAATGTACGACGTAGTCATGAACAGAGTACACACACTCTTGTCGAGATTGGCTTTTTTTTTCCATGATGATCTCTGTAAAACTGTGACATCAAAAAGTTTTGTGTACTTTACTAGCAACTATAAGAACAAATCTGATCTCACCTTTAAAATATGTTCTCCCATTTTGTACGTTTACAAAAATTGGTGGATTTTTATGGCTTAAAGTGATGATCCAATGTTGTAATCAATTACTCGTATTTATTTTTAAAAAACGGCTATAATGTTGTAAGTTTAAAATATTTATCATTTTGATACTTAAAGGAATTTAAAATAAGTATAGAATGATTAATAAGAAACTAATTATTGAGACGAAGCCAATATATCTACATAACTGATACCAGTTGCTGTCTTTTACTAGGTTCATTTCAAACTACAAGAACTTTTGTTAACTTTACTTTCAATAAAAAAACAATCAACTCGACCACAGCAGGTCACCAGAGAGTGCATATAAAATTATGTTGTGAAAAAATAAAATGTATATTAGCACTTAGAATAATTACTTTCGACGACAAACAAAACGAAAGCTTGTAAGGTTACTATTATTATTATTTTTCTTACCTATAGGTATTTCGTCGGCTAAGCAACTTGAAATATTAAAAATTAACATCCAAATAAATATAGTTCTTGCCATTATCTCGCCGTAACGTACGTCAGCAAGTAAACATTACTGTTCTTACGGGGTTGGCACACATAGAGAATTTTTCAAACTTTCCTTAACACAGTGGCCCCCACACTATTTTAAAGAAGGCTCTGAGTTTCACCGGGGCTAATCTTGCACGTCGGCAATACTCCGGGTAAGTTGGTCGGCAGAGACCACCAACACGATTCAACTGCGCGTGCGTGATGGATGCTCATCACGAAGTCACTGGTAGTGGCTTCTGCCGACAGTACGTCTCCTGATGGGTGGGCTTATGTTTGATTTATGAAATGGCTTGCGCTGTTTATGAAGCTTCTTTTCCAAACATTCACTGCACTTGATATAACTCACATTATCCTCTTCACACCTCAAGATGCTTTCGACATTTTCATATTTTTTCTACAAATATATCTTAAAAGATGGACCAACAGCTCTTTTATTTATCTCCATTGCATGTATTGTCTCAGTGAACCTTCTGACGTAGAAGCTCGAGCATGTTGAAAAGAAGATACGTCAACTGTACCTGTTAATTTAAGGAACTTGGACTGAATAAATTCTCTTTAAAACATTCATAATTAATTAGAAATGTGGCTTAGATTTTCTATTTCCGAAATAATTCGGTTGAACCAACAAAGAGATCACAATTACATTAAAAATGTATTTTAAACACATTTTTAAATATATTACAATAGAAAAGGTTTCCAGTCTTACTTTTTCACTCTTATACACAATTCTTTTTTTTTAAGTTTCTTTATACACTGGCCTAAAATGTTTATGCGGATGCATAATCTTGGAAAGTGAAGTACACTTTCCAGTTAACAGGTGGTTACGGAGGGTAAACCTTTCTAGAGCGCAAGATAGATTAACCATTTTCATACCCGATATGGAAAATTATTTAATTATATCCTTTATAAAAAAAATAAAGTGCGTATTTAAAAATAAAATATAACTACTTATGTTTTAATTATTTTACATACAAAAGCTAAATGGCTATTTTCTAGGCACCATGGCGTGGCATGGCCTAGCGCGTTAAGGCGTGCGCTTCGTAATCTGAGGGTCGCGGGTTAGCGCCCGAGTCGCGCAAAACATGCTCGCCCTCCCAGCCGTGGGGGTGTATAATGTGATGGTCAATCCCACTTTTCGTTGGTAAAAGAGTAGCCCAAGAGTTGGCGGTGGGTGGTGATGACTAGCTGCCTTCCCTCTAGTCTTACACTGCTAAATTAGGAACGGCTAGCACAGATAGCCCTCGAGTAGCTTTGTGCGAAACTCCAAAACAAACAAATCTAGGCACCATAAACATAATCGTCATACTGTATTTATGTGAATTAAGTTCTTGTTTATTCAGATCTGTTTTTTTCTTATCTTCATTGATGTTAAGTTTAATACGGAGAAACTCTATTAGAATATCTGTATTTTATTTTGTGTTTCCATGTTATTATAACAGAGATGAAAATCATAATACAATTTCTGTGTTTTAGATTTTATATTTTTCTTCTTATTTATTTTATAGAGTTCGTTTTATAATAAAGATATTACTTAAAAACAATACGAAAAACATGAAAATTTGCACATACATGCAATTGTGCTAAAAACACATTTAGAAGGTTCTTAGAAACAAATTAATTAATTAAGAAGTCGTATTACTAGAAAATGCAGTTCAACCAATTTATTTATTTTTCAAATTTACTTTTAATTCTATTTTTAGCAAAATCAGATTTTCTACTTAGGAAAATAGCACTGCTAGTAAAAAACAAATTGTAGTAGATTTACCTTTCGATTGCTCTGAAAATGCATACACAGTATTAAACATTTAATTTAAATTTTTATACATCAACTTTTGTAAATAATTTCTTTTAAAATAACTCTTGCTGTTATGTTAAGCCAGCAAACTTTATATCATGACAACGATATTTCAAACATGTTGACAATTAGTTTCAATGCATAATGTTCAAGCTTACTTTCAACAACTTTTAAAACTGTTCAATATGGATTATTATCGCATATAACATTAAATGTGTATATGGATTATCGTTGTATATAATATAAATGTGCAGATGGATAACCGTCGTACATAATTTTAGATATGCATATTGAGTACCGTCGTATATGATATTAGCTGTACCTATGGATTATCGCCGTATATAATATTACATGTACATACAGATTATCGTCGTATATAACATAAGAAATACATATGGTTTGTCGTCGTATATAATATTAAATGTACAGTTCTTGGGGTTTGGAGGAAAATAATGGAGAAAAGGTAGTTTTGATATCTTCATGTGTTCCAAGCTCTTTTCCATCAAGATAGTTCTGCAAACTTCGGAATAGATAAAAATAAGATGGGGCAAGATCTGGAGAATAAGGAGGATGTGGAAGCTTTTCCCAGTCAAGCTCTTCAGTCTTTGTCGGTGTGATCCTTGTTGTATGGGGCCTTGCAATATCCTGGTGTAACACAACATCTTTACGATTGATCAAAGCAGATCTCTTTTCTTCCAGTAAAACATTCAAGCGCTCTAACTGTTGACAGTAGAAGTCTGATGTAATTGTTACATTAAGTAGCAGCAACTCAAAGTGGATCACACCAACAATATCCCACAAACTCTTAACAAGACTTTCCTAGGATGGAGGTTCATTTTGGGTTTGCTTTATTCTGTTTACCTGCACTGAGCCATTGTCTGCGGCACTTTACATTTTTATTATATATCCATTTTTTTATCTCCAGTCACTAACGTGTCCATAAAAGGTAAGTTACGTTCACGAGAGTGTAGAGAAGTGCAAATGTCCACTCTTACTCTAAGATTGGCTTTTGTCAAATCATAGGGGACTCATTTTTCAAGTTTTGATATCTTTCCAACCTGTTGCATATGACAGTGAACTCTTGAATGGGTTGAATTAAGCTTCTGTGCTAGTTCTTCAACTGTTACAGCACAATCTTCATCAAGTGCAGCCAGCAGCAAGTCATCATTAAACTCAACAGGACAACTTAAACTTGGTGCATCACTTAAGCTGTAGTCACCTGATCTGAATTTCTGAAACTTCCTTCGATATTTTCTTTCATAGGTAAACTTGGCACCATAAACACCTTGAATGTTTCTTGTAGTTTTTGCTGCACTATTGCCTTTTTTAAACTCAAAAAACATTGTGTGCTTAATGTGCTCTTCATACACATCCACCTTCATAAGAGTTTATTTTTGTTAATAATATGAAAAAGTGGAGTTGGGTTAGTTTATTTTATTTGACTGAACATTTTTGTACAGGTCCTACTACATATTTTAGTCATTAAAACTTTTTAAATTTCAATTGCAATATTAAGCCTCCCTTATGTGACATCATTTTAATATATACTGATTCACTGGCACACAACAAATTATTGTATACAAGTGTCACTGGTTGAAATAGGTAACCTCTTCAGACGGCTTTCAGGGAAATTAATATCGTTAAAATATAATTTAGGACTGGAAACGTGTGATACTTGAATTTGAATATAATTTGTGTTAAATGAATGTGTATAAAATGAAATTATATGAGTAACTTTTAGAAACTTGTCTGTACCCTGAGAAGCTCAACACTGAATGAATTATTTGTATTTACCCTCCTTTATTAAATCTACTTGTAATATGTGTTACATGTTTTATTTCATTTACAATTATATGTATCACTAATTATGCCTACTTTCATATTTAGCGGGTTAATTCGTTCGTTATATTTTGTTTGGGTTTTGTTCAAGAATTTTCGCTCACAACTATACAATTAGTTTCTCCTAATGTGAACTAATGAATTACAGAAAATGTGGTTATTAAGCAACAGCTTCTGCCATTTGTGGGCTACTTTTCACCGACCAAACAAAGTAATTTGACTTTTGCTCTTATAACGCAACCCTTGTCTCGAAGTGAAGAGAGTCAATAGCACTTTGTTAAATAAGCCTTTGATGTACATTAATATACTTCCTATTTCTTCTTTTAGTATTCCAACGTTCAAATTTTAACTTACTAAACGTACTTACCTATAGAGGCCAAGAACATGAGTGGGTAACGGAAGAAAATCGATTATATTAAACTGTGGTTGATTGTGCTAACATAACACTTAACATTGGCTCTTTGTTATCTAAAGTAAAACTGAGCTAATGCTTACAGCCCTATCACTGTCCAATTAGAGCGGCCACATTTTAAAAATGTGAATGTGTGTACAAGCAGTTCACATGAGAGATTTTTAATTAACTTTATGTTGAGTAATAAATAGATCGATAATATTTTATAAAACAAGAAGATCGATAACGTTTAGAACAAAAGCTAGATTCATGGTTAATCAATATGCAGTAGATATTTATCTTCTAGTTGATCTCAGGTGGTTGTCAAAAGGCACAAATTATGTGAAGTGTTACAAGTACACGAACAGTTTCATTAATTTTTATAAATTGTCAAAGATTATTTTCACAATATTATCCATCTTTTAATGTCCAAGAATACTGATTAAATGAGAAGTGAAAAAAGCTATTAAAACTAATTTTCTATAGACATCTACAACATCACTTTCGTTATTGCATTACTTCTACCTGTATCCGTGGCCATGACTAACGCTATAACAAGGTGAAAGTTGGTACAATCATAGATTGCTTATGCACTGGACCTGTCAGGACATGCTGGTTAGGGCCTCGTAGATTATACGTGCGATTTGATTGTGGATGCTGCTGCTAGCTGTCTTCCATGTATTATATCAATTCAAAATTAGGGACGAACAGCACAGATAGCCCTCGAATAGTTTTGCGCAAAACTCAACAACCAAAACAAAGAAACAAGTTGTGCACTAGCTATATTTAACCTGCGTACGTAATTGAAGCTTATTTCAGAAAAATTAAACATAAGAAAGTAAGATTTACGCGTATCTTGACCAGTCCAAATTTTTTGCATTATGAGGAAATGATTATTTATAGCTATAACTTAAAAAAGTAGCAGTAGTAAGAACGTCATAACCAGTTGACGTTCATAAGTAACACGAATTAAAAGTAACAAAAGTGAATAAAAAATAACTTATGTAGTACCGAAATATATACACAATGAGCTAGAGCCACAATCGTACAAATTTAAATCTGTTCCAAGAGATACGTGTAATATTACAGTTTTACATACTTTACAAGTCAAAGAGTATTTTCCTAGAGATGTTTTTTAGATGCAAAAATATATTAATGACAATTAACGTTTATTTGTTTGTTGAAGTATTTTATATTTGTTTATTATACGACTATTTGTAAATATCTACTATGTCAAATTGGAAAAAAAAATTATTTGCTTATGCAAGATCTGAGTTTTTTTATCTTACAAGTTAACAAGTCTTCGGTTTGTTTTCTGTGTTTTTGGTGTAAATCCATACAATGTAATACTTGCGCTCTGGTTATTCCAGAAAATCGAACGTTGTATTTTAGTTGTGTGATTCCGTAAACTTAAACCACTGAGAGACAGCATGTTTTCGAAACTGATTGCTTATTGTGACACAAGTTGGCTATCGTTTTATAATGATGCATTTAAGAGGGGTGAGAGAGGTTTATTTATGACTAAGTGCTAAGCCTATAGGCTTCTGATACCACAAATCGGGTTTCTATACCCGTGATGGGCAGAACACATTATGCAGCAACTAACAACAACCAAACCAATTTTCTTTATGTATCTCAGAACGGCTGGTATGGGTATTAACACTTTTATTGATAAGGAGAGAATTACGTTTAAACCCTCCTACTTTGTTCTCTCCTTATGAATAAAAGTGTTAATACCCATATCAGCCGTTCTGAGATACATTTTTATTTCAAGTTGTTTTCTCGTCATCAATAATTTTCTTATGTGTTAGTATATCTAATCTTGTCATCAAAGACTTTCATCTTGATGGGACTGAAAAATAAACTACAAGGGGGTTACATGTTACTTATTATCTTCACAGGTATTTCACTGAGAACAGTTGTCTTCTCATAAATAATAGAAGATAATGGCTTGCAGTATATTGGTGGGTGTTGTGGTTGAAACGACTACATTGGTTCCCAAATTTAGTTTTCTCCAACGTGTGAATCTTATGAAAAGGAGAACCGACATGGTCATTGATGCCCAAAAGCCATCATCAGAACTTCAGTTCAACTAGTATCTTTTGACACCAAACTGAGCTCAATGAGGTCAACTGAAACAAAATTGTGGACGGCTATTTGTCCAGAGAAGGTTTTTTGTCCACAAAAACGAAGTTAGTTTCATATGCAAATAAGATATTAAAAAAACACATGTTTTCATGAGAGTAACTACTTTTTGTATAATATAATGCATATTATAATTCCACTTTAATATTCTATAATACTATTTTCGGTTTTTTCCTGTTTCCTGTTGTACAATGCATGAAACTGATTTTGTGAGGATACTTTTGGCTTCATATAGGTTACTTGGAATGACTTTTTGGATAACTGATCTACTCAAATCACTTTTACTACCCGGACCAACTATCTCTACCACTGCGTTTGGTCCTATTTCCATAATCACTGATTTCACCAAGCTAAACTTTCATTCTCAGTACGATTACTGAATACACATTTATCACCTTTATGACAAATGCTATCAAAAATCATTGTGCTAAAAGATATGTTATATTTAAAAGTTATGCATTTACAATAGCTCTCCCCTAGCCCAGCACTATGTTTTTGGACTCACACCGCTAAAACCCTGGTTTCGATACCCGTGATGAACAAAAAACAGATATCTTATAGAGTAGCTTTATGCTTAATTCTAAATAAACAAACAAACAAGCAAAAACATTTGCAGTAAGATAAACTAAATGGAATAAACCATATAATTTATAAAATATTAAGGGATTATTAGAGAATTAATTTAAAAAATAAGCGATTCAGAAAATTATTTTAATAATATGTAATGTCTGTTCGATTATTCTATTTGCTAACACCATAGATACTTGTAAAGATCCAAACCATAGACATAAAATTTTAAATGTGTTCGTGCATTAACATTACAATAAAATCGAATCAAACTCAGTTCAGTTGTAGCTGATTTCTCTTGCACAATCCCCCACTAGTACAGAGGTAATTCTACGGAGTTACAACGCTAAAATCAGAGGTTGATTCCCTTCGGTGGACTCAGCAGATAGCCGATGTGGCTATAAAAACACTAACACACACACACACTGTTGCGTGGTTGACATCAATAGCGATGACATTGTACTTCAAACAAACTAGAATATTTCTGTAGTATTGTCTGTATTTATATAGTATTCTTTCATCAAAATAAGTGAATATTGTTAGAACTAAATTATCTACATTGTTCTGTAGAATGATCGAATGAGATATTTTTATCCTTAATGTATATTGACCATTCAATTTTTTTGTATATATATGAGTTATAGGAAACTGACCAATCCAATTTCGGCATAACTCAGACGGAGCCTCAAAGACCACATTTAAATGTATAAGCAGATGGTCAACTATTATAGTTTAGCAACCATTCACCCTTTTACTAAATGAATCCGACGTATCCACAACTGGCATTAACTAAACGCGCATCTTTGGTGATCTCCTATATTTAGTATCCCATCAAAGCACACCGACCCGCCATTCCCTTATATCAAATAAATATTACGTGAAACCTGAGTACATTTACCACCTTTATAAAGTATATACAATAATGTCATGGCGTTAAAATCGTATTCTCTAAAGTACCCTGTGTAATAATGCATGTACACATGATTTGCCTTACAACGGTAATTGCATGTCTTCAGTACACATAAATCACTATATATATATATATTATTTATTTACGTTCTGACATGCGCACCTAACAGTGCTGGCCATGTGTTTGGTGTACATAAGCTGTTTGAACCACTTTCAACGAAATTTGGTAGTAGATCTAAAGCTGACCTCTCAAATGTTGAATTTGAATGGATAAGTAAGAGAACTAACGGTTCGAATTGGCAGCCATTTCAATTTTTACCACGTGATTCTGACATCAAACGAAAGTAATGTTTAATGTCTCTCTTAGCAGGGGTACTTCGGATAAAAAGTTTGTGTGATAGTTCTATTTACATTATGCCATTTCTCTTGTATAAGTAACTAGTTCTTGAATTCTGACTGCATGTATTTAGTAGAATAAGTACATGGTTAAGGGTGTACATGAATAATGTTCGGTCATACCTCATGACGCATTTATATTTGCTAGTTTGGAATAATACGATCCATTACCTAGGCTGTTAAACAGTTTTTAATGAAATACCTAAACTGTATTATATGTTTAACATAATACGTAAAGTTTAATTTATTGTTCTTTTTCTCTTTTGAAATTCTAGAAATACACGCCCTAAATGAGAATTTACCTAACCTTTAACATATATTTTGCACATGTGCATTATTTAAAAAAAAGTGTTGAGAAAAATATATAAAAATTGCTGAGAAACACACATGAAATACTGCTGAAAAAGATTGCACCTCAACTTCTAAGCAATTTCAAAATACATGTAACCATAAAGAGAAATAAAAACTAGAAGATATAAGTTATGGTTCACATTCAACTCAACATAATGTAATACAAAACGTGCATATAAAAATATAAGTAGCTTGGGATAAAATTAATCATAAAATTAGATAACGTTAATATGAAATAAGTTTATGTATGTACTGATTGTAAGATCAGTTTGTTTGTTGTTAACAACGAAGCTACACAATGGGCTATCTATTCTCTGCCTTCCACGAGTATCGAATGCCAATTTTTACTAATATAAGTCTACAAATTTAATGATGAGGTACTGGGAGCTTACTGAAAGAAATATATTTGCAAATAAGTAACATTCACATATACGTTTAAAGTTAATTCTTAGATTAAAGAAATGTGATATGATTTAAAACTATTGAAAATTTGCGATTTCGCGCTAATGAAACGGTTTTATTTCATCAGTTAGAACCCTCGCTGTTAAAGTTTATTTCTGGTCACTGGCAGTACGAGAGATTCATTTCAGACTGCTAGTTTTTCTAATGTTTACATAAGGAAGCTGTTATGAGGTAATTATTGCTTCAGAATTTGCATGGGTTGGATTGTTTAATCTGCTAAACCTCACGCAGCACTACGCCTCAGGGTTGGGTAAATTGCCATGCCCTGACTATTTCTAGACTCGCTGTTTCCATTTACAGTGAATAGCTGTTAATGTTTCAAACGTAATCAATATAAATCACCCGAACCTGACACACTTATTAGTCTGTAGGGTAAGCAGATTTTACCAGACGAACTGAAAGTAAGCAGTGCGCTCTTTCTTGAATCTTGTTCAGTAAAATATTTTGTATAATACAAAAATGTTGCAAATTTATTAACTTCTCAATTATTTAGTTCTGCGCCATTCTTAATCTTGTACAATTAAAATGCAACATTGTTAAAAATATCGAACGGAAGATTTAATATTGAACTGCTGAAACGACTTATTACTGAGATATTTGTATAAAAAGTTTTAAGAAAGAAAACAGTTATAACACTTCTAAACAAAAGCAATACCATTTGTAGAACTGTATCAAAACATAAAAATTAGCCTTTCAGAGAAGCATAGCTATAAAGTCTGGACTTAAATTATTTATAATAAAACTATTTTCAAGGATTGCTTATTTGTTTTTGAATTTCGCACAAAGCTACTCGAGGGCTATTTGTGCTAGCCGTCCCTAATTTAGCAGTGTAAGACTAGAGGGAAGGCAGCTAGTCATCATCACCCACCGCCAACTCTTAGGCTACTCTTTTACCAACGAATAGTGGGATTGACCGTCACATTATAACGCTCCCACGGGTGAAAGGGCGAGCATGTTTGGCGCGACGGGAATTCAAACCCACGATTTTCAGATTACGAGTCGCACGCCTTAACGCACTCGGCCATGCCGGGCCTCAAGGATTGCTGTCATTTTTGTTTGTTAATGGGAGCTGTTTATCTTTCAAAATGTGCCCTTAGATTCTTCTTGTTACGTCGTGTGAATAAAATATCCTTACAAATTCTTAAAGCCCCCCAGTGGCTCAGTGGTATGTCTGCGGACTTACACGCTAAAATCCGGGTTTCGATACCCGTGTTGGGCAGAGCACAGATAGCCCAATGTGTAGCTTTGTGCTTAATTCAAAACAACAACAACAAATTCTTAAAAGAATAAGAAAATTTCAGTTATACTACGTGAAGAAAATATAGTATCAATAATAATTAAATCATATAAAATACATGTACCAAATGTATATTGTAAATTACTGCTGATAAAACAATATGACACATTTAGCTACGTACGAGGTATGATCAGGTACTTTGGGAAATACTATATGATACAACTAGGTATTGATCAAGTACAGCTAGGACACTACTAGTGATGTTCCATGTGGTGGGCTGACCAGATAGCCCGATGTGGCTTTGCTATAACAAAAACACACAAACACATATGTCCCAATGCGCAATTTAAGTAGTGGTTGACTTACTTTGAATACTTCAGCGACTGGGTCCAGTTTACAAACATGCAAATAAGTAGTTTAAGAAGTTTGGATATACATCTGATATTAAAAGAATTAGTTTACTAGAAAGGTAAATGTACTTCCATGCAAAATTAAGCTATTGTGTGAATATTATTATACACGGAACGTAGCTATGGAATAAACCACTGAAATTTTTCTATCTGGTTTAAAATAGAACTTTGAAAAAATAAAATATTTACGTATTGTATCGTTTCCATAAACGAGGCAGATATTTGAATATGTATGACGTTCTAGAAGGAAACTGACGACGTGGTTTTCCGAGTACAGTCTGAGTTGGGAGCAGTCTCTTGATAGCTTTTAGAACTCGGATGAGAAATTCCAAGCTTTGCTTCATTATCCAGCAAAAACCAACTCTGAGTGCACTATAACAAGTGATTATCCACTTATAGAGCTGCAAAGTTGGGAAAACCTTTGTTGCGGCGTGTATTCCTGATTGGCTGCCTTCTTTCCAGTCAGTAGCTCAGAAATTATTGAAAACATTACCTGAACCAATAATGTACGTAAGATACTATTCAGGTTTAAAAACTACTAATACCAATACATCATTAGGATTAGAACATCTAACTGATGTTTTATTTATTAACAAAATGTTTAAGCAAATCATAATAGGCATTTTTATTTCCACATACTTTCTAATAAGTACTGTTATTCATGCACACAAATAGCAATCTCCATAACTATTCTATAACCAATATTACTATTCATGCATACAAACGGAAATTTGTAAATGTAGTCCATAACAAATATTGTTATTTGTGAATACAAATGGTAATCTGTGAAAACAAGATCCACAACAGTAATCTGTGGACATGATCCATAACAAGTATACGTATTAGGTTTACGCTCAAATGATAATAACTAGAATTTAAAATTCAAAATCACGAACTAAGTTAAAAGTTATCTTTTGAGCACCATTAAATGAAGTCCGTTATTTACAAATGTTCTTAATTGAAACCCGAATAATTCTGTCTGCATTAGGAATACAGAAATATAATTAACTAGGATTATAAAACCATAGTTACGATTAATATCTGTTATAATATCAGCATATTTATTTGTATTATTTACAAAGTAACCGAAAATTGAAATATTAACAGGTCATAAAAATATATATTCCTATTTCTTTATTATAATACCAGGTTTCTATTTCAAAGTAAAATTTTTATACATTTAAGATATGTTTTTGCTTATTTTTAGGTGAAAATGATGAGCTAAAAAAGATTTATACAAGTACAATATTTCCACACTTCCTTAACTCTTAGAGTAACAGGAAAAGTACACAACATAAAAAAGGTAAAACAATACCTATACGTCCAGTTTTGCCATACATTTGACTACCTTATTATAAGCATGGGAAAAGGGATGTATTTTATTAGACAAAAGGACGCTCCCTGCATATATACTAAATGCAGCAACATTTACTGGACGACTGTGATAAATATTTAATTAGTTTGTTCAAATTTGACGTAACTACCTCGCACGCGACGATGTTTTTCTTTCAAACTACTTCAAATATCTCTTCTTTTTTGGAAAGAGACACCGGCACATCTTTCTAAACTAGAAAGCTTTAATCTTTTTTCTTTTTTTATGATTTTTTTCTTTTTTGTTCAACGATCCTTGGTAGTATAGTAATGAGAATCCCCGCTAGAGAACGGGGTTCGATTCCCCGCCGAGGAGATATTTTATGGCCCGACATGGCTTGGTGAGTTAAGATGTGCGACTCGTAATCTTAGGGTCGCGGATTCGCATCCCCGTCGCACCAAACATGCTCGCCCTTTCAGCCGTAGGGACGTTATAATGTCACCATAAATCCCACTATTCGATAGTAAAAGAGTAGCCCAAACATTAGCGGTGGGTGGTGATGACTAGCCGCCTTCCCTCTAGTCTTACACTGCTAAATCAGGGACGGCTAATGCAGATAGCCCTCTAGTAGCTTTGTGCGAATTTAAAAAAACAACATAGTTCAACGATAAGCTCGAGAAACTATAACGCTTAAATCCATGGTTCGATTTCTCGCAGTAAACACAGCTCAGATAGACCACTGCGTGGCTTAGATCTCAACAAGAAAATATATTAATGAAAATCTAATGAATATCTTTTCTTCTTTTGTCTTTTATTTCTATTGGTTTAAAAATAGAAATTCTTGTGAATAGCCTTTGTAAATAAGATACGTTACACTTGAAAAGTCCCCCCGCTAAGACACCAGTTACGAAGCTAACAACAGGGGGTTTGATACCTTTCAGTGAACACAGTAGATAACGCTTTATGTGGCTTTGATATAAGAAAGCAGACATACATTTGAAAAGTATATATATTTTTAATCCTCGCTCTCAATAAACTAAACAAAATATTTGTCACCAGAATGCACACATTTTGGTGATGTACATATGCGTACAATTACCAGAACATGAAACAAAACTTCAACTTGACTAGAATAAGTCACAAGAACCTTAAGAAAATAAAGTTATTACCCCTGACAATCAACTCGTAATCGACCCTATCTACAGGCTCTGTTATTCTTGCCAAAAGTGTGAAACTGATGCACACAAAAGTATAACACAGAGAAGATAAACTTATTGATATCTGGTAGAGCATGCCTATCTCCAAAACCTATAAACATCTTTACCGTTTTGTTCTTATTGGAAGATATATATACATATATACAAAATATTTTTTCATAACGATTATGCCTATAAGAGTGACTATTTTTCTTGAAACTAGCAATGGTTTTATGAGACATATTCTTATTGAAAAGTATGAAATGTTATTTTATAGTTGTTAAATAAAGTAAGATATGTGTTTTTATCACCAACATCAGCTGAAAGGAATAATCATTTGCTGAAAAATAAACATGAAAGTAAATTCTATTGGCAAGTAATATTTTGGATATGGGATTTGAATTGAAAATTTATTAATTAATTTCACTTTAAGCACGCCTTTTATATAATAAACTAGATTATGATTTTATTTAACATCAAATATTTTATTTCAGTCGGGCCAAAGTAAAAATATGTGTATTTTTATGTCTGGGAACTTTCATACTAGTATAATTCGTCTAATGAGCTACGTTTTAGTGCCTTACCACTATAATGGGGACTGGAATGCTAACTTAAGGCGGTAAAATTATTTAACTTACCTACCTCCAAAGAGTAATAACTTATTTTTATTCTTCTGTATTTTTTAATTAATTTTCTTTTTTTTTCTTTACTTTGAAGAGCAGTCACCTTTTCGCAGATGTCTGCAGACAGTGAAGGATGTGGGACGTTGTGGGGTTGAGCACCCACATTTCACTCTCCTAATTCCTATTATTTTAAATGTGAGATTGACGAACGAAGATTAAGACCGATAGACAGCGTATCCTCACCACAGCATGGGTCCTACATCCAGGGTAACCTCCTAAACCTAGGGTACATTTCATATCCTACATTCTACCCCGTACCCTGGGGATTCTTTCAATTGGTACAGTGTTTTCTTATTTTTGTTTTGGTTTGTTTTTATTTATATCAAACTATATATACATGGCTCGCCGTGACCAAGTGCTTAAAGTGCTCGAATCATAATCTGAGAGTTGCGAGTTCCAATCTCCGTCACACCAAACATTCTCGTCTTTTCAGTCGTGGAGGCGTTATAATGTTACGGTGAGTCCCACTATTCGTTGGCAAAGGAGTATCTTAAGAGGTGGTTGTGGGTGGTGATGGCTTGCTGCCATCCTCCACTCTTACATTGTTAAATTAGGGACGGATAGCTCAGATAGCCCTCGTGTAGCTTTGCACGAATTAAATATATATATATAAAAGTGTATGTGTATGTGTGTGATCAACAACTAAGATCTCTTGACGCAAAGCAGCTGAGCCAACGGTGCCTTAGTGTTCAATGTGCCAGGCTATGGGTGAGCAAGGTCCGTTAATGTGATAACAGTTATAATAATTGCAATTCGCTCTTGTGAGTTCTTTATATGAGTACCTTTAAACCCGACTATTCGCTAAAACAGAAATAATTCAAGATTTGTCTGTGGGTGTTGTCTTCTCTCTCGTTCAGTAGTAGAGAAAGCTAGCACACATAACACACTTCAGATATCCTAAAATAAATAAAAAACAACCTAGGGTAACATAACTCTGTCATTCAATTTTTCGAGAAGAAATTTATAATACACTATTCAATTTAACTTTTATTATGAATATTTATTAGAAACAATAACAACACGTTTGATGGCTAGAACGCATATGTGTTTATTTAAGTGTAAATATTCACAGAATTATTAATATTTGTACTGATATACCCAGGAAAACAATGCTTGTGAATTCATGAGGCCAAATTTCATTAAATTTCTATTAATGTCAAATTATGACAGGCTACAGGTTGTAATATTTACCATAGCAGGTCAAGAAATGCCAGTATAATTTAGAATATGAGAATTATATGTTTATATGTCACTATGCCCCAAAGATGCTTATACATCAAGCTACAGCTCTCAGCCTTTTTTTGCTAAACATCTATATAATAGAAATATAACTTGAAAGTAAACAAGTTCACTTATTGATTTATTAAAATGTGATTCGTTTTAATGCTGTCTAACAGTCATTGGTACAGTATCTGAAATAAACATGATTTTGGAAACATTGTAATCACAGCTGAGAGTCACATTTCACTTGAAAAAAAATGTCACTTTAACATAATTAGGACAATAATTTAAAAAGAATTTCATGAAATAAAAATATTTCTAAGGACATACTATTGCCCCCTGCTAGTACAGCGGTATGTCTACGGATTTACAACACTAAAATCAGCGGTTCGAATCCCCTGAGTGGGCTCAGTAGATAGCCCAATGTGGGTTTGTTATAAGAAAACATACAATTAAAACATGCAGAATAGCATTTTCTTGTGAAAAAATCCCGACTTAAATAAACAATATTCCGTTACAAAAATTCTTCCTAAAAACATTACACAATGTAATTAGATACCATAAAAAAACCTCAGTAAAGGATCATATGACCAATCAAGAGAGAGATATAGAACTTACTATTTCTCTTTTTTTTTCTTAATAATTTGTGCTGTCCCTGTTCACGTGCACATATAACCTGCTTGAAATTAGTCATGCTTTCTAATCAGGAAATACACACTAAAGATCTTAATACAATAATTCAAATAAACAGCGTCTGTTACTGTGTTGTTGTTTCAGCTTCTAGTTTCACTCTTGGAAGTTTTAAAATTAAGTTTAAGATACCATTACTTTTATATGGAATAGTTAAAACATCATAAACATTTTAAACCAGTAACATTTGTTTTATGTAATAATATACCATATACATTTTATGAAATTCCATTACTTATGAAACTAAATATTATTTTATGTTACATTGATTTATTGTAATAAGTAAACTAGATGGACTTTATAAAATTATGTTATTCATTCGACTATATTTCATTTTCTATGAAATGAAAATCTCGGAGATTAAGCTACTCTGTCTCTCTGTTATTAACACCTCTAATAAAAGATTTAATTAAAGAATTTTAAAAACCTAGCTGGACAGATATTAAGATTCTTGGCTTAGCATTCGCCTAGTATTTGGTGTTTAACACCGAAACACTAACAGACACGTGTTACATAACTTATATTATTAAAGTTTCATTATCCTTTCAACCTCAACGACAATGATTACGTGAAGAGTAACACGAAACAATGCTCACATTTCAGTAACAGTAATGTCAGAGATGGCGTATAGCCTTTAAAAACAACCTCTCTACACCGTGTTTACGTGTGGAGATAGCCTGACGGATCAATAATCGTTCAGAAACAAAAGTCATTCCATGTAACTAAGCGACACGAAAGTAGGAGACGAATGTAATCCTCTCAGTCTGTGAAAGCGGAAATTGTCAATGCCAGCCTTCTGCGACGAGTTTTGCAAGCACCCGAAGTAGGAGCATGCTTGTCTGATTTTCCCTGTTCTAGTTGACCGCATTCCAACTGTGTTTGCTCACAAGTCAATCTTCTACACACCTAAAGGCAATCGCCCAATCTTCACCACTGTCCGCCAGAGTGGTACTCCTTTCGATGGTTTGGTTAAATTAATGAGGTGCAGTGTCACTTTGTAGAAGATAGATTGAAATAGACAGGCTTTTAGAATGTGTAATAGCATCCATTGGTTATCTCTTCTTCAATTTTTCATTAGCGTGTATTTCATATTTAATAAATAGTTGTGTAAAAGTAATGTGATGAAGATATATAAAACATATTCAGACTGCGCCTCTTAAGAATAAAATTTTAAAAAAGAGAAAGCCAAATATCTACTTATAAATATCTATTAATAGTTGTCATTATATTAGTATTACAATGTGATTAAAATTATGTTTTATCTCAGGACAAAACCAACTATCATATGACTGTTTGAGGATTTTATATTATGATATACTAACAGTTAAGAACAGTTATATTAATCCTCCTGAAGTCGGTATTATTTTCATTGGATAAGTGAGGACTGATACTTTTAGGGATTATTTCTTACCCAATCATCGGTGTATTTGAATAAAGTTTTATAAACTAGTAACTCCTGAGGTTTAACGTAATTATTAAGTGGTTAACTAAATATTATGTTTTTTTAACATATATTAAATGAACATTTTATTGTATCTTATTTCAATAAAGTTAAGTAGATTCTTGAAAATTTCTAAAACGGTAACTTTGAATTAAGTGTTTAAATCTTCGAAATCGTTCTTGTTCATACAAATTATTCTCTACCTCGTGTAATGTTTCAGAAGCCATTGAAAGCTTCTCGTACTCTCTTTCTTCCCTTCCAAGCCATCTAATAGCGTATTCTGTTGAACATGGTACATTAAACATGACGTTACATGGTTAAACAATACCAGTGTATTTAACATTGTGTCTCCTGTGATTAGGTAGGAGTTACTGTCACGCTTGAAGCCACCACTGATAGCTTTAAATTTTCCATAAACGTCTAAATGGAAAGGCTGCCGGAACGACGCTATTTCTTGTCTGTTTGATCATCTCGCATGACCTGGACCTTGACAAATGTTATAACGAATACCATAAAATTAAATTGTTTGATACCGACTAATTAAAAATGTCCCTTAAGATGTATTTTCTCTTTTCATTCATAAGTTTAATCACTTATATATTTGAATGGGCATTAGCATTTAGTTTTAATGTGTCATGTTGTATTTTTTCATTAAATAGATCTAATGATTCAAATAAACTATTCTCGAATACTCTATATTAAAAAATTGAGTAAATTGGCAATCCTAAATAGTGTTGACACTTATCCGTCAGCATTGTCGCTTAATTATAAATTTCTTGAAACTCAACTATATGACATTTGTGTTTTTTTATGCTTTTAACATTTTATCGTGTATATGAAGCTGTTTGTCCTCAGTCTACTCATTTGCAATCAACATAATTTAGATAGCAAACGTAAAGCCCCTTTTCAACAATTCTCCCCACACACATTTTTTTAACAATAATTATTTTGCAAGGAAAAATGGTTTCATTTCATAAGACTATAAAAAATATGGGACTCTCAGAAAATAACTTGTTTAATTTATTATTGTTGGTAATTTATTTTTTTATAATTAATTAATATTTGTTCCATTAGAAGCAACCATATTTGCATATTAAATTTATCCTCATTATAGAGAAGATTGAATATGTCTTATTAAAACGACATTAAATAAACAACTCAGTAAGTCACTGACAACTGCTACCGATATAAAGTTACAGTGGACTGTTATTTATCATATCCACATCTTCGAAGTTGTTTGCAATTTTAAACGTAGTTGATATAGAAAATAACTTATCATTTCTAATTATAAATATTCATACACTTATATTATAAAGACATTTTCACATGAGAGGTTTAGAATTTCCATGACGGGAATATCACTTGTACTTAATGCCATTATAAAATCAGGGAATATTGATTAATAGGATGCACAATGACCATCTAGAAAGAGTCCAGCAACAAATAACATCCCAACTATGATAACCAAAGTGTGGCGTATTGTAACAGGGGATTGTCCACTAACACAAACTTCAGTGAAAAACACCAGCCATTTGTCCCAGAACGCAATGTGATCGAGAAGGATCCCCACCTAAAAAGAAAACGACATCAGTTACGTGTACACAAGCTGTTTCCATGACATCTCCAGGAAGGGAAGACCAACTAGAAATAATCTGCATAAATAGCAGTACGAAATGACACTTTACGACGTGAATGTGTATTCTGATAACTTTCACGAGTCTTCTGCTATTTTCTACTGGACAGTAGAATTTTTTTGTACAAAAGTGTCATATGGTTATGTTGCAATACACTCTCACAGGGATTCACAATAATTGCTAGATATTGTTTCGATGGCAAATTAAGGATAAATAATGTGAATACAAAGGTACAGACAAATACTCTCTATCATGAGACAGATGTTCTGACCATTGGTAACATAGAGTAATGCTGGTTTTGTATGGAAATGAAATCACAGGGTATGATGACTTCAGATAAAATTTTTAGTCGTATCTCCCTTTCATTTGTCGAATACATCAAGAAACTGATATTCATGTTATCTATGATATACCAAAAAACGTAGCTTATGGATTTCTGTGCAGTTAAAGTGTTAGAATATCTGAGAAGAAACCGTCATCTTAATACATTAGATGGCTTAAGGGGAGGAGTTTTGTGCTTTGGAAATGCCAGCCTTACAACAGAACATTTTACAATGGAATCTATGCTAAAGTAATATTTTTAAGACACGCCGTCGTAAAAAAATATAATTAAATAATTTTAAAATTATAAATGAAATTAAATAATAATGACAATGCAGAGTTTAGATGCTAAGTCAAAGTTATTTTTCTAACAGTTAAAATAACTTAAACAATTTATTTACTACTAAGACAAACGGCATCTACTGCTCCAAAACTTACTTAATAGTTTTTAATGAACGTAATTTCATTTGACGAAAAGTTTTGTTGAAAAACAAAAAGTCCAGCACAATCAGATTTTAAAAAGTGTTCCAGCAATTTAAATATTTAAAAAGAAAACTTAGAAAAAGGTCATCTTTCAGATATTGCTTGCGTGACTTCTGCATACCGCATTACCCTATAAATAAATAACATGAAAGAGCCGTTTTAAGAAAAAGAGTTTGAGAGAAACTAACCAAAATAGCATGTGGAAAATACTGAGCAAAGGAATGTATTTTTGGCCTATTTACTAAATACTTTATTTTCTTGTCACAATGATGTTTACATATTCTTCTTCTTTTCATCACGATACACTATAACAAATGCAGAATATATCATCACATTTGTCAAATGACATTGCTAGGGAAGAGAATGAGATCTTAGTATCTTATCATGTTTGTCTTATTTTTAATGGAATATTTTAATGAAAATACACTAAGTTAATTAAGAATGAAGTGATATTTTATTATAAATTTAAATATTTTAAATTGTATTTAATCTTACTTATTATAAATGTTGAATATTTCAGACGCTATTTGAATTATTTTTCTGAACTAGAAAATAAATATACCATCTTCCTTCATACTTTCTGGTAAACTAAAAAGAGGATAAAAATTAAAATATTGTAAATTATTCATTATTTAGGTGTGTTTGTGTGCCTTTTCGGGCTATCTTCTGAGCCTATCTAGGGGAATCGAACCCCTCATTTTAGCATTCTAAGTCCGTCGACTTACCGCTATACGAGCGATGGTCGTTTATTATTCAAACAATTTAAGAATAGATTAAGCATTCAACTACAGTATAAATGATGTGAATCTTGTACATAAAATTATTGAGTATCTAAACAAAATGATGATTTAACTTTTAACGAAGTGAGTCGATAACAAAGAATAATATCAAGAGAAAATTATGGTCAGATGCTCAGCTGGTTGTTAAAAAAAGAACATACCCTTGGGCTACTGTGATAACAATGGATATTGGGATTGACAGTCATATTATAATGATCCTGAGAATAATCATGTTTGGTGACAGGATTCGAACCCACGAGCCACAGATTGCGAATCAAGCTACGTGTCAGGCAGTAAGAGTAGCCTGAAAGTTGATAGCAGACTTGTGGACGGTTTCCTTTTTCTGATAGACATTTCCAAGTTAAGAGCGGCAGAAGAAAACTTTAGCAGCTTTGCTTTAAGAGACAAACAAGAGACTTTCATTTAATTCTCTCTTTCTCTTAGAACATTATTTAACATCTCACGGTAGCCCTAAAATGTCTTACATGCAATATTTAAAACTATTTGTTTATACTTTTGTTTTAAGCGTATTTTAATGGGTTTTTTAATATTTTTTATTGAGCTTCAAATAACGATGATTTTTATTTGTTTGTGTTTGGAATTAAACACAAAGCTACACGTGATGGGCAATCTGTGCTCTACCCACCACGGGTATCGAATCCTGTTTTCTTGCAGTGCGAGTTCACAGACATGCCGCTGTGTTACTGCGGGGGGGAAGAGAATAACGATGCCATAACATTCGTGCTTTATAACATGTTTCTTTCAAATTAATTTCAAAATGCCTTCCGCTATTACAGCGATATGTCTTCGGATTTCCAACGCTAAAATCAGGGGTTCGATTATTCCCTGGTGGGCTCAGCAGGTAGCCCGATGTGACTTTGCTACAAGAAAAACACAAAACACATTAATTTCAACACAACAGTATTTGTAATATAACAAATATAAGCGACAAACGAGATAATTGTGCATTCAAAATATTTGTACATCAAGGTTCTGAGATCAAGATAAAACACCCTGTTTCATTGAGAAAATATATTTAGTAACTGCTATCATACAAGAGACTTCAGGCAGTAAAGATGTAGCTATGAAAAAGCAGACTTCAGTGGTGGAAAAGCCGCCAACGACGGTGATATGTAAACAAATTGCTAGCGCTAAACATCTTCAGCGAAAAACCGCTGTCTCAACGCAACCTTCAGCAGACTTATTGCTTTCGTTTACATCTCCTGATATTTCTTCTGTCATCTACACTAGATTTTCTTATGCTAGGGTCCATCTTTGGAAACATTTGAAGGACACGATAGCGAATAAAAACTCTTTCGAAAGCAAGATGATTGGACCAGAAACTTTAAAGCTTACGCGGTTATACTTTTAAAGATGTATTTCAAAATGTGAAATCAATGCATTATTCTGAAATCATATGAAGCGATTCCCGTTTTAACGTATGTTTTCAAAAAATACTTTAAAAGAAGTAGACGTAGTCAGCGAGAGAAGATTGGAGAGTTAAACACTTTGACCATACAAAGAGGTGTCTAATGTAATCACAAGTGTCTCGGACCAAAACACCTGGAGGGACGTGATCACTTACACCAGTGGTTCCCAAACTGGGGTTAATTTTGCAATTTAACAGAAAAAAAGTTAAAATTCTGAAAATCAAGAAAACATTGAGGTAGCTGGTATTAGGATTAATGTTAACTTAGCATGTAAAGTTGTAAATTAAACCTATTTTAAGTATGTAATAAAGTTAAACCAAATAACAATAAACATCAAAAACTAATATACAGTAGTAGAAAAGAAAAAAATATGTATCTAAGTGTGTGGTAACCTAAAAGTATTTTGACAAGTATGCTTCAGAACACAAGTCACTCAGTAACCCTGATGACTCATCGACGTGTCCAGTACGCGTCACTCACTGCCTGAGGTTGCCTCTATTTCACACTGTCAGTTTCTATGTGAGCATCAGACGAGGTACACAAAACCTGGTATGTATGTGTACTGCCCTGTGTAGTATAGTTAGTATTTACCTACTATTACATCATTCCTATGCTGAATAAGCTATTTTAATGTTATCTAGAATGCAATGAAAAAATAAATAAGTTCACATTGTTTATACTTTTTATGTAGTTTTTCTTTTTCTGCAGATTAAACAATAAAATGTCTAAAAAGCGCACCTACTCTGACGCCTTTCTTTGCTATGGCTTTGTGAATTTACCTTCTGGTGGAAAGGATCGGCCACAATGTGTAGTATGTCACAAAGTGTTGACAAATGAAAGCCTCAAGCCATCAAAACTCTCAGCTCACCTCCAGAAGTGCCATCCAAATATTCAAAATGAGGATCGGGCTTATTTTCAGCGCCGGGCTGTAGCACTGAAGAATATCCAGTTCGGTTCATCTGGAATTTGAGCCCAAAAGCTTCAAGCTGCGATCGAAGCATCTTACTTTGTTGCATATAAAGTTGCCGAACAACAAAAATGCCACACCATTGCAGAGTATCTGATTATGCCTTGCACATACGAGATGGTAAGCAAGGTATGTGGGGAAGATCAAGCGAAGAAACTGAGTGTCATATCTCTATCAAACAACACAATCCGCCGACGAGTCGATGACATGGCATCAGATATTCTGTCCCAAGTTACAACAGAGAACAAGGAAAGCTCATATAGCAATTTCTCCTTGCAATTTGACGAATCGTGTGACGTAGCCAGTTGTGCTGTTCTTCTTGGGTTCGTTCGTTACGTCCACCAGGACAAGATCAAAGAAGAGTTCCTATTATGCGAAGATCTACTGACAACCACGAAAGGAGAAGATATCTTCAATATCATCAACAGTTTCTTTACCACGAATGGATTGGATTGGAACAGCGTTCAACAGGTAGGGAAAGATGTTTATATAAAGTCTAGATTAGTGTAAATACAATGAATTACATGGCATATAGTCATATAGTTTTATTTATTGTACAAGTAGTTGTAGTGTGGCTAATATTTTATACATAATTCACAAAAAAGTATCGTGCCTGTCGTACTGAAATACTAAAGTACCAAAATAAATTAAATTAAATTAAAACCATATAATTATAACACAAAAAATAAGCAAGAATGACTAATTTACGCAATCTATAATAGTTTTTCTTTTTTAATTTAGGTCTCCGTCGATGGAGCACCGTCGATTATGAGTCGTAATCGTGGATTACGGGGCCTCATACAAGCTGTGAATCCAGAAATTTCTGTAGATCATTGCATCATTCATCGGTACTCTCTTGGATCAAAAAGCCTGCCTGGTAATCTGAAATTAGTGTTTGAAGATGTGTTGAAAATCGTCAATTTCATCAAGTCCAGGAATGTGAATTCGCGCATATTCATGGAGCTGTGCAAGGAAATGGGAGAGCAGTATCAAGTTCTGCTCTACCACACCGATGTTCACTGGTTGTCACGAGGCAAGGTTGTACGTCGAGTCATTGAGCTCCGAACGGCTCTTCAGGAATTTCTGAAACAAGAAGAATCTCCTTTTGCTACCAAGTTCACTGATAAGGAGTGGCTTGCTCGACTTTGTTACTTGGCTGACATATTTGCGGAGCTGAACAGTGATAATCTGCTACTCCAGGGCCAAAACACGACTGTCATTGATGCCCATCACACTGTGACTGCATTTCTGGGAAAACTGAGACTCTGGATTCGACGCTTGGAGAAAGGAGTGATCGCCCAGTTTCCCACCCTAGACCAGTTTGTTGAGGAAAATAGTTATGATACTGGATCACTTTTACAGACCATCAACAAAGAGATGAGCGACCATTTGAAGGGGCTTGAAACAAGCATGCAGCACTACTTTCCAGAGAGTGACCTAAAAACAGCCAGTCTTCAGTGGATCATTCATCCCTCTTCTGTACCTGATGAGGCCATTCATGATGATGATTTCCCTGCAGATTCCTTTTGGATTTCACAACTATCTGACTCGCCAACTCTGTCCAAGAGAGCCTTGAAGTTATTGGTATCATTCTCAACAACGTATCTGTGCAAGAAGGGGTTCTCAACCGTGCTGGGAATGAAAACAAAACAGAGGACTCGCTTGAATGTTGCAAACGATGCCAGGCTGGCACTTTCAACCACAAAGCCAAGAATTCCTAAACTAGCTTCAAGTATGCAACTCCATCCATCCCACTGATGTTCTTGACATCTTTGGCAACATTCATTAAAAATGCACAATGATCAAATACAATAATTAAAAATGTAATTCAGTGTAAATAAATTGTAAGTAAATAAAGTGCCATATATTTTTAGTTTAATTTAGCCATATATATCAATGTTGAAAACATTTTGTGAAAGGGGTAACATGCTTAATGTGGCATGTTAAATTGGGTAATAAGCTGAAAAAGTTTGGGAATCACTGACTTACACTATAGAGCATAGTACTTGATGATGATTTAAAAAACTGTGCAATTGTATGACTATTTTTAGAGAATTAGGTATTAGAAAAATACAAAAAGAGGTGCATAGCTAACTAATGAGGCAGTGAAAAGAATGTAAGCTGATAGATTCGGAAAAGTGTAAGTTACTGCATAGTTTTATTATGCAACACAATTTGAAACAACACATTTATTGAGAAAATTTACCTTCGTATTACTTCTACAGGCGCGCGACTTGTAATCCGAGGGTCGCGGGTTTACGCCCGCGTCGCGCTAAACATGCTCGCTCTTCCAGCCGTGGGGGCGTATAATGTGACGGTCAATCCCACTATTCGTTGGTAAAAGAGTAGCCAAAGAGTTGGCGGTATGTGGTGATGACTAGCTGCCTTCCCTCTTGTCTTACACTGCTAAATTAGGGACGGCTAGCACAGATAGCCCTCGAGTAGCTTTGTGCGAAATTAAAAAAAAACTCAACAAAAACAAAATACTTCTGCAGATAAACAATAAATAGCGTGTTATTATTCAACATAAACCTATCTTTGAATGGCAATAGAGAAAAAAAAGTTGGGCTATGTACCCCCAAAAACTTCTTGAAGTATTATTCCTCGTCCTACAGATATCCAAAGTTCTAAACAAATTTATCAGGTTTATAAAGTACATTAATAATCTGTAAAATAAAGATTTTATTGTATTATACGCTTGTTAGATTTGAATTTCGCGCAAAGCTACACGAGGACTATCTGCACTAGCTGTCCCTAATTTTGCAGTGTAAGACCAGAAGGAAGGCAGCAAGTCATCACCACCCTCCGCCAACTCTTGAGCTACTCTTTTGTCAACGAATAGTGGGATTAACCGTCACATATAACGCCCCCACGGCTGAATGGGTAAGCATGTTTTGTGATTCGAGCCCGCAAACCTCAGATTAAGAGGAGTCGAGTACCTTAACTATCTGGCCATGCCAAGCCTGTATTACACGTAAGTGAAAGTTTAAGAGTCGTTTCGAGATGTAGAAATCTATTGCAAAATGTTAATAAAAAAATACACAAAGGATGATAGAAAAATGCACGTGTATGTATGTATATATTTCGTGTCTCTTAAAATTTTATATAATGCAAAATATCAGATTTCTAAATCTAAGGTGGGCACACAGCCGACAGCATTGCGCGAATTTTGTACCTAATCGCAACCAAAAAAATTAAATTCTTAAACAATCTTTATATTGATCTTTAATTTCAAACTAGTTTTGATTTCAGCACTTTTTGGCAAGTTCTGGTAAAAACTATTACAAAAGTTCAATTTTTAAATTCAAAAATCGGTAAAAGTAAAGAGACACTCTCTTATCTGTGGTATTAGTTTTATGACAAAATACTGTAGTCAATATTCTCATTTACAACTCTCGCAGGCCCGACATGGCCAAGTGGTGCAAACACTTTACTCGTACTCCGAAAGTCAGGGGTTTAAATCCCCACAACCAAACATGCTCACTATTTCATTCGTGGAGGCGTTAAATTTAACGCTCGATCCAACTATATTGTTTTATCTGCTAGTGTATTCATATAATATATCTTACGATGCTAAAGTATTTCTTTTTCTATTATTTTCAGGCTAAGGTTTTTAATCAGAGTAAAACGCAGAATATTTTAATATAATCTATAAAATGTTTTTTACAGTTTCTCAGTTTCTTTATCTTAAAATTTACAGCGTATTTTGAGCATTTCTTTACATTTATGTAAGTTTCTTTTATACTGCACTCATGTGTGAACGGAATAATCTTTCTTTTATAGAAATATTTTATAAATCCCGTAAGTCTAAATGACTGTAAATTATTTAAGTTTGTCCCAATAAGATCGTCAAATAGATGTGTGACATTTCCATAGAAACGTGTCATAACATTTGGTAAAACTTTACTGAAAACTAATCATGTGGTTCAAGATCTTCTCCACTTTTTACTTTTACTGTCTCTTAGTCAACATAAGAAATTGCATAATACATATACTTCTTTACGTTCTATAATAGAGTAACTCAATAAAATTGGAACTAATATTTTGGCTTTTGTATTTTGTTGTTAGAACTCTGAGGTCTGAGCAAAGGGACAAAGAATATACAGGATCCTAAGTCTGTCATGTACAAAGCATTTCCCTACTCTGATGCTTTCCATAAGTCATCTAATGCATGAAGATGACGGTATTTAACGTCAATTACAATAGTTTAATCACACAGTCTGTGTTTCAGGTTTTGTACAAGATCCTAAGTTTTAGAATTGCATTAGATACAAAAGAAATATCCATCTTAGAAATTATTAATTCCAGTCTTAAAGATATGATTGTGATTTTATGTATAAATACTTGTATTAAGAAAGAAGTATTATATCCTCTTTGCGACAGTGATCAGTGTTCGGTAAAGTCAAACTATCCCTCGGCATGCCAAAAATTCGTTAAAATCTAGTTCTGATAAATGACATTCCATCATAGTTTATATTGTATGTGGATGTCATATTATTGGATTATTTGCCTAACGATAATAAGTTTAATACAAAGTACCAATCTCTCTATAATACATCATTTTGACATTTCTTTTTGTAATATCTTGAACATATAATTATCTACTCTTTTGTCCATTTTATGAAATATAGTTTTGTTTTATATTACAGTGATGAATTGCTTACAAAGGATTAACAAGTAATGTTTTATATTTAATAATGTAAATAAACACAAAAGTTAACTAAACACTAATTATTTTCCAACATAACTGTAGAAAATTGTAAATATGTCCTCATTTCTAAGTTCATTAAGAAATTGCCAATTGATTCCTCATGAAGTCAATGGCATTTCATTTATTACTAAAGTATTAGTGATGATACTTGGATTTGAGTTGGTTACATGAACTGTATTGCTGATTTAGCCAATGCTTGAAGCTTTAGCTCCATTGGACTTGTCTCATCCGACCGTGCTCCTGAGATGTTTCTTCATTACAAGATTTATAACTGATCTACAGTTTGTCTGGTGCAAACTGGTACGTTCGAGTTTTGCAATGTACCCAATCTAAACCCATTAGTCGACAGGAATATACAGAGTCTGTTTCTTGGGGAAATGATGTTGCAACAACAACAAAATAAAATAAAAAAGAGGGTGTTTGAACTGAGAAAGTTGAATATGATGTTTTTCTTGTATATATGCTGAACCTCTTTGTTCAAGTCTCTGAAAGCAATAGGTGTCCTACAAAGTTTAAACATAGTTTTTACAGATATCGTAGTTCATAGTATCTCTACCTGTACAAGAAGATGTCAAGTTTTTGCTCAGTCCTAAAAGTTCTGATAATCCATTTATATCATTGAATACAATCTGATTATTGCATGTTCTGAGTTCAGTAGCCAAAACTGACCTGCAATCTTCTTTCTGTTTTCAAGCTAAGACCAGAGATGTAGTAACTTTGGTATTTTGTGGACGGTCGATATTGCATTATGACCTGTAGAACAGGTGAGCTGCATAAATGCTGTAAAACGATCACTCAATGCCAGCCAAGTAAAAAATAAATTTATAAGCAGTTAGCTGTAGAGTATAACTAGAACTTGATAATTCAGTTATTCCCTTGTACAAACAGTACTCTAAGAAATTTTGCCAACACAGTCTTTTGCACTGCTACTGTCTAAAGCGCTGCCTAAGTGAAACATATTTTCGGTTCGGAGACTAAGCCTTTTTTGTCTAGTTTTTTATCACTGAAAGCAAGATTTCAAGTAAAGTTCTGTGATTTGTGTTGACACAACGTCTCAGTTGGGTATCTTCTTTGTCTACCACAAGCAAATAAACCCCAGATTTTAGTGTTATAAGTTTTTAAACTTACTGCTAACCCACTAGAGAACTTAATGTAAATTAATTGTTGGTTATTATGTAATAAAATTTTATATAAAAATGTTTATATTAAATGAAATTTGTTGAGATACTTTTATCCCTGAAACCAAAACTTATTATAATGTTGATACATAATTATGGTATTTACGCTGTAGATTTATCTATTGGAATTGTCTGGCATTAGCGTAATACATGAAGAAGAGTTAGTTGAAAGTAACTGTTACCTTGTAAGAATTATACGACCTACAAGTACATGGCTATTAGAGTACCTGAGACCCTAGATAAAAAAAAATTGGTTAGGAAAAAAACATAAAATATTTCAACATCGATACTGTATAAAGAAACCTACAAACATACTTGGTAGCAATATAAAAATGATATTGTCTCATACAGTCATCAGAAAAATTATGTTGGCATAACGTGGATTAATACAGAGAAATGAGTCAATACACTTTCTTGAACAGAGAATTTTAAGTTCTACAGAAGGATTCTGATATTCAGCACTTTAATCTGGTATATGGTTTTTATTAAATAAAACTAGCTCGCAATGGAAAATTAGTCAAATATTTGGATATTGCATATGATATTTGGCTGCATAACTAAGAATGTCACTGAGAACTTACGCTCGATACTCCTGTGTGCATTGATTGATTTATTGTTTGGAATTAAGCACAAAGCTACACATAATGTGCTGTCTGTGCTGTGTCAACCACGGTTATCGAAACCTAGTTTCTACCAGTGTGAGTCTACAGACTGTGCCACTGGGAAGCTACTGTCTGTAAAGAAAAAACCTCAAAACTAAAACAAAGAAAGTGTGTGTTTATCAAACAAATAAAATGCATTGGCCTTATTGTAAGCAGAAGCGTACTATTGATAAATCTTGGAAGGACGAAAAAGTGAAGGTACGAATTCAATATGTTTAAGAAAGAAGGCCAATGTTCAATATAGTAGAGTTAATCTATAATAGTAGTCAAGTTGCTTTGTTGCTGGTAATATGTTGAGAGATAGTACAGTCATTGCTCTGTTTGTGTGGCGTAAAAAGGCAATCAGATCATGTTAACAAAAACTCAAACAAAGTTATTGGTAATCCATTTACAAAAAATAGCACTGCATACCAACATATAGTTCATGAAACTGAACAATAGCAATCCATATATGTTGTTCATTATTCTTTATTTGATCACACGGTCTGAATTTAATTTACACACAGCACTTGAACACAAACTGTTGGATGAAAAGTGGAGACATGCTTTTCATATTTTGAAGAAACTGTCATGAGCAAGCCAGAATATTTCAACGGTCTGCTGGCTTTGGTGATGTACCAAGTACAAGAAACGTTAATAATAAATACTATCTTATATCATTTAAAATCGGTCGGTTTTACTGTTGTAGCCATACCAACTATAAACAAATGTTTGTGAAGATTTGAGGTCGGGACTACACTAACAAGGACGATTACTTAATACTTTATGCAACAGCATACAAGGCAACATGGCAGCAGTCTATTATCTGTTTTCTGAACCTACCAATGCTTTGACGAGAAATTCAGCTCCATGTAGATACTATTTATAATTCTTCGTTAGGCACTGATATCCTGCAACATTTTTTTAAAATATCTTAAATTGTTGATAACGAAATGAATTTAGTCTCTTTAAGTATGGACAACAACAAATACGCCTGGCAATATGTCAAAAAAGAAATAATAAAACAACGTTAAAGGCTTGTCATTTTAAATGTTGAGACCAGATTTGGCTCTGACAAACTAACAGCACATTGACTTATTAGCTGTGGATGAATTGAGTCCTGTTGTATCACTGAATTACAAACTTCAACAGCCACGTAACGCAAAGACACATCTGAAGTACCTAGATAAAATAAAATCTGTATTATGGTTTATATATTTAAAATCAGGATTAAAGCACTTGTTTGTTGGCGCTTGAAACATCAGAGGTTCTTTTATAGGCATTACCTGTTTAAAAAATCATTTTCTACACAAATCGGTAAGATAGACTCACTTCGCAATTTCTCGACTTGACCAAACACCATCATCTTCAGATTGACAAGCACAGAAATTATTCTCTGCGATGAAAACATTTCGAACAGTAAAGTCTAACAAAACTCATTAAGAGTTCTATATTCTGATCGTGATATCTGAGCTACACAAGCATTCAAGAAAACTTATTTTATGAAGTATCTATTCATACAGCCAAGCGTGTCTGTGATTTTATTTTGATACATCAGGATCAATAAGTTACCATAAATATATAGAGTCGTTTTCTAAACCTGAATAGTGATGATTGTTTTTTAATGTCTTTTATTTTATATATCCAAAGATAAAGGAAAGTTTGTAGTTTATCAGTTTGCGAGCTTATACGCTAATAATTGAGTATCAATGCCAGTGACTGGCACAACTCCTTTAGTCCATTTTGTAGGTATCCAGTTAAACATAAACAAAATTTTCAGATGTTGCTTTTTAAAGAGAAACACAAAGTCCCAGAACTTTACATTTCTGCAGCACATAAGTAAAAATATAATATTTTTTTCTGTTGAATTATCTGTGATTTCCTTGTACGTAACTTCTGATTTAAAATCACATATTCAATATTTTAATTTTTTCGGTTTTCTTATTTTTTGCAGCCAACTTTACTTTTTTCTTAGCCCGCTCTTTGAGAATTGTTTCTTTTGCTGCTCGCATGTATGACTCTTTTATTTCTGCTTTGATGACCACTACCTATTGTAGTCTTTGTTTCAAAGAAAATACAAAAGTTACAAAATGGGCTATCTGTGCTGTGCCCATCCATTATATAAATACTCGATTTTAGAGTCATAAGCGTACAGGCTTACTATTGAGTCTCTGGGGAGTTTTTTATAGTTGACATAACGACTACATATCCATAGATATAGCTACCAGAATTAATGGAAAATCTTAAATGACCACTTCTATGTTGATTAAGATTTATCACATGAATCTATCTATTTCTCAACTAAGCTTGATGCTGTTCCAGATATAAGAACCATGGTAAGAAAAAAAACTATAATCTAAACATACTTAAAAAACCCAAAACAAAATTTATAAATAGATACAATATCAAAGCAGTTATTAGAACTGGGCAAATAACCATAACTATTAAAGCTACCTTAACTGTAGTCATCTTTTCACGCAACTCTCTTCCTTGTAGGCTACCCTTTATAATACTGAACTACAGCAGTTAGTTGTCTTTCTGATATTCTGTATTTATTGAGTATGTGTATTTTTCCGTTTTATTGTATTATTTTGTTAATAATTTACATGAAAATGTTGTTACGTCATCGGCTTTCTTGGTTTATTTGCATTACTGCTGCTCTAGATTATCCATAGTTTGTGAAGCCAGCTGAATCTTACACGCTGTTAGTGTCTCAACTCGAATGAGAAGAGGCACCTTTTAATATTTTAAATCACTGATGAATTACTTAAACAATGGTTAAATCAAAAGACATAGTCCGTTTTTACTAATGAGTCAGAAAATAATGGTTATCATAATATTAACCCAACTAATGACCAAAAAGCGGTGCTTCTGTTGATCATTGGATATTTTTTCAATTTCACAGCATGAACGGTCAAAAAACTATCCACTAAAGAATCACGGCTATTAATATATAAACAGCAGTCAGTAAGTTTTTATTTTGTTTGGTTTGTTTTGAATTTTGTGCAAAGCTACACGAGGATCATATGCGCTAGCCGTCCCAAATTTAGCAGTGTAAAACTACAAGGCAACTAGTCATTACCACCAACCGCCATTTTTGAGCTACTTTTTACCAATGAATAGTGGAATTGGCCGTGACGTTATAACGCCCCCAAGATTGAAAAGGAGAGCATGTTTGTTGTGATGGTGATTCTAACCGAGATTCGCGAGATCATGCCAGGCCCTAAAATTTTTATAAGTGGTATTTGCGCTTTTTTTATTATAATGTTCCAAAGTAGGATGAAGATTTTATAGAAGCACGCTGAGTCATATCGAAATTCGTTAGGAATCAATGATAGAATCAAAGTTTAAAATGCACAATAACAATTTTATTTAGCCGAGAGCGTAAACTTAAAGACATGTTTTAGTACCTTTATGTTACCAACATCAAAGCTGTCTTGTAGAGAAAAGTTTAAATTATTGTAATAATCTTTAAGGATAGTCTGAATATTATACGCGAGAAATGAATATTTATTTTCTTTCCAAAACCGTGCATTATCATCAAGTGACTCTTTATCTCTATTTAGAGATGTATTGATTCTCTAATATTCAATTCAACTTTAAGTTTTAGGTTCATTTAAAACTATGCTTCATACAACTGTATTGAGCGACCTGTTTTGATAGCGTGTTAAGTTAAAGGAGAAATCAGTATCGTTATATTACGTACAAAAGGAGAAATCAGTATCTTTATGATCATTGTCAACGATATTTTAAATTATTTTAGTTCAGCAAATACATAATTTTATTGCGTTGGAATCTAATTTCAGATTTTAAAATATTACTTTTTCTTAAATACTTTTATCTTAATCACTAAGAAGTACTGTTTTAATTTTGTTAATTGACTTCAAATAGGAATACAATTTTATATATGGTAATATTAATTTACTATTATTTTTTTTCATAAATAATGTTTAATCTTGTATATTGCTCAATAAAAGTGTAGTTTCTTTGCATTATATGCTAAATGATATCAGCACTATAAGATTTGTAGTAATTAGCAATGTTTTTTTTCATATAATTTAATTAGTCTTACAAAACAGTAATAGGAGAACATATTTTAAATACTCGTTCCATATAATTATATGCCTCGCATGTCCAGGTAGTTAAGGCACTCGACTCGTAATCCCAGGGCCGCGGATTCGAAATCCCCTCACACCAAACATGATCGCCCTTTTAGCTATAGAGGCATTGTAATGTGACGGTCAATCCCACTATTCGTTGGCAAAAGAGTAGCCCAAGTGTTGGCGGTGAGTAGTGATGACTGGCTGTTTTCCCTCTAGTCTTACACTGCAAAATTAGGGATGACTAGCGCAGATAGCCCTCATGTAGCTTTGCGCGAAATTCAAAACAAGCCAGTCTATATAAGTATGGAAAGTTGCTAGTGTTTGAAATACAGGATGACATGGCGGCTTAGAGACACACGCTAGTCAAATTAATAAGATCAACAATTTCAACTTGAGAAGTGGAAGCACAAACTGATCTAACGCGTCCAACTTTGAAGTAAAAACAAATGGTACAAGAATTTAGTTATTGTTAATAATAGAGGTTATAATATTGATATAATGAAGACATAATTAGGGATAGAGCACAGTCTTGATTTCTTACATTTAACATTCATGCTACCCTTAAAGAATACAATGAGTTGAACTATTTGCCTAATAGACTACGTACGCTCTTGTCATGAATATTTTTATTCCTAATAATGAAAGTTTTAAAGTTCTGAAATATGGACTAATTTAAAGACATATTCTAAAGACGGCTGGTAAAGGTATTAAAACTTTAATTAAAATGAGATACAGACCAAGATTTCGACTTTCTCATGTAATCTTCAGGTTAGCAAAGAGAATGTACCGATTTCATTTTGGCTGTTGGAAAAATGACATTTTTATTGCACATCTTAAACTTCTGTCTTATTTTTAGTTTCACATTTTATTGCACTTACTTGCCTTAATTTAATTATTAATTTGTTTAAAATTTAAAAGTAATTTAAATCAAGGACTGGTTCGAATAAAAACAGCTCTATTAATCAGTGAATTAAACTCTTACATACTATAGATTTTGTTATATTAACATTTTTGTTTTTCTAAGATCTCTACACTTAGTCTCACCGCAGTTTGGAAATTGCTCACATAACTCTGCCAGTTGTCATCTTGTCGAACAGCAATGTAAGTAGGTCCTTTCTTCATCTGTGCTTGTTGTGATTGATAACTTCTTGAGCCATATCCTTGGTAGAAGTGGAAACAGAGATCATATGGGAAGAGATAAATATCACAAAACTTGATTGCCTACTTGCTGTTTTTGTTTTGTTTTTCTAATTTCAGAAAATGAGACAGAAGGCGAAACGATAATTACAGAAATATATATGTAAACATTTGTTTAAAGTAAACATACCTTTAAATTTAAACACATCGGTTATGATCTCGAAAATACCAAAGATTATTTTTATCTTAAATGAGATGCAAATATTCATTTTTTTCGTTGTGACCTTTCATATTTTATTTCTTATTGTTATTATAAACAAGTAGAATCCATTCTTCTCCCAGTTATGCAGATGTTAATAAATATAATAACAATATTAAGCTTGTTTGTTTTGGAATTTCGCACAAAGCTACTCGAGGGCTATCTGTGCTAACCGTCCCTAATTTAGCAGTGTAAGACTAGAGGGAAGGCAGCTAGTCATCACCATCCAACGCCAACTCTTGGGATACTCTTTTACCAACGAATAGTGGGATTGCCCGTCACAATATACGCCCCCACGGCTGGGAGGGCGAGCATGTTTAGCGCGACGAGGGCGCGAACCCGCGACCCTCGGATTACGAGTCGCACGCCTTATGCGCTTGCCCATGCCAGGCCAAATACTAAGCAATACAAAATTATGCTTCGGTAAATTGAATAAATAATAAATATTAAAGTGTAATTATTCTTATGACCAAAAAAAGTGACGTTTTTAGGGAACTTTTCAACATGTCTTGAAACAGATGATGGCACCAGAAGAATTTCTGGAATCCCGTATGTGATTATCGTGTAGTTTTCATAGCTTGTAGAATGTCAGTCATCTATCTCTGATATTGGACCCATCATGACCAGATAGTAGAGCGTTCGATTTGTAATCTGAGGGTAGCGGATTTGAATCCCGGTCACATCAGACATGTCTGTCCTTTAAACCAGGGGCCATATAATGCTACGATCAATCCCAACATTCTTTGGTAAAAAGAGTAGCCCAAGAGTTGGCAGGAGTTGGTGATGACTAGCCTTTCTTCTAGTCTCACACTCTTAAATTATGGATGGCTAGCGCAGATAGCGCTCGTGTAGCATTGCGCAAAATTAAAAAAGAAATAATAGAATCCATAATAATAACAATTAATGTGCTAATTAGTAAATAAAACCTAAAACTCAAAATAAATGTAATAAAAACAAATCTTAATGAAGGAGAACTTCTTATAAATATATATCAAATAAGCTACTTAAACTCTATGAGCTTGCCCCCCAGTGGCTCAGCGGTATGTCTGCGGACTTACACGCTAAAATCCGGGTCTCGATACCCGTGGTGAGCAGAGTACAGATAGCCCATTGTGTAGCTTTGTGCTTAATTCAAAGCCCCCCCGTGGCTCAGCGGTATGTCTGCGGACTTACACGCTAAAATCCGGGTTTCGATACCCGTGGTGGGCAGAGCACAGATAGCCCATTGTGTAGCTTTGTGCTTAATTCAAAACAACAACAACAACAACTTAATTCAAAACAACAACAAAAAAATAACTATGAACTTTTTCATATGCTATGATATACTAGAAGATATTTACAAACAACATCCATCCCTTTTGCATCAGAAACTATGGAGAAGGAAGAACGATGGAAAATAAAATTTCATACCAAGTCTCACGAATGATGGAAAGTAAAATCTTATAGCAAGACTCATCGTTCATTGAAACTAAGAGCCACGGATCGGAGTTGGCAAAATTAGATCTACAAACAGTATTTCAATCTGGTCATTTCATCACGCTCAGAAATACACGTATAACAAAAAGCTTGAATAACATATATGCCATCTTCCCGGTGCCTCAGTGGTTAACCTGAGTGTTTGTAACGCTAAAACTTCTGTTTCGATATCCACGGTAGCCAGAGAGAGATGTTTTATTGCGTAGCTTTGCACTTAACAAAAAAAAACGCTTATCCCACTGATACAATAGTATATCTGCGGATTTATACTCCTACACACCTGGTTTCGATACTGTCGGTGAACGTAGCACAGAAAGCTTTATGTGTAACCTTATGCATAATAACATAACACACAAAAAGATACTTTTATGTGAGGCATAATGATACTGAAATTTAATTTTTAATATTTCATGACTTATTTGTGTGTAAAAACCAATATTCTTAAAAATAGAAATAACTCTCTAATTGTCTGTGCTAAGTTTTGAAGCATTGTAGTTAAACTTCAGTTTTGTGCAGCTTATTGCTTTGCTTCATTCGAGAGTAATGAGTGGTTTTATATCATGTACTTGGTTCTATCCTTACACACTCATTAAAGTTTAGAAACATATCGTTGATATTGTAGGTATTTTCTGTTTAGAGTGTTATAATTATGCATGTAAATGATTTTTATTAAAGTAATTACTGAGTATTTTTATTGCATTTTGTTTAGAATTGAAAGGTTTCCCTGTTTCTCACCTGAATCTCACATTTTTATTTGATGATATAATCGAATAAGGTATTATTAACTTCATTCACAGCAAAAGAAATAATTTCAAGACTGTCAGTAATAATGAGGTGTTAAGAATCCGTTATAAGAGACGGTTTATCACTCAAAATTGTACCTGAATACTTGTGGTCATTTGAATCCATTATAATTTATATTTTTAGCTTTATTACGTCCAGTTAAGCACAACATTTATTTATAAGTGCATTTGTTAGTATTCATTAAGTTGTACATTGATTTAGATCATTTTACTATTGTTCTATGTATATTTAATTTACTTTGAGTCGCAAGTTTTAAATCTATATATTGTTCCTTGAAACAAAACTTAGAAAAAAACAAATTTAAAATCCAACATATTGTTTACTTTTTTTAACTGCAAACAATTTTGTAGAAACACTAAATTGGATGGTTGAAATACCAAAATTCACCCAAGAATTTTGCCTAGGTGCTTCATCGCTCATCGAATATCTTTATAAAACTTTAAATTAAACTGAAATATCCATCAAATATATTTTATATATATAATATATCTTTCTTCCTTGCATTCGACATTAAAAATAACTATGAAAAAGGTCCTATTATGGTTAGTCTGCACTTAAGCTGAGGTCATGTGAGGGCATTTTCTTAAACCCCTTATAACTTATGAAGGACAAAATAGTGCTGCAGTTGAACTGAAGACATGACGAGAATGTAGAAATAATTAGAACCTTCGTCATTAGAACCAATATGTTGACAGGTAGGTAACAATAACACTGGTCGCTGCAGGACACCTCCTACGTCAGCTTTAATCCTCTCAAATTCACTAAGCCAGTTACTGTGTGGCTCTGGAGATTTGGCAAGTAGTTCAGCCATAACCAGACCCAATAAGTCACAATACCCATGAAGAGTAATGTCATATGAATGGCAGATAGAGTTTGGATGTAATTGTGTGATACTGTGACGCCATTCGGTGGAGCAGCAAATAGTTTATGTTGACTTTGTTGATATGTGAAACAAGCAGGAGCATTGGAGATTGTCAAGGAAATAACACTTAAGTACTGTGTCCAGTTGTTGAAGTTAACATAAAATATAATAAAAATGAATATCCTTAAAAAACTACATGTCCAATTCCAGTTTTTGTCCCGAAGAAACTGCCTTTTTTTGTATGTATCGATCACTAGAATTACGGAAGAGGATGAGAAACTAGCCCAAGTTTACATTGCATCTCGGCCATACAGCAATAGTGAAGCTTGTGTCAGATATCTGTATGAATTACCATTTAATTATGATGGTAATGTGCAACAGATTGGTCCTGTAATTGTTTAAAGGGATGGTAAAAATTTTTTCAACAATTATCCCAAGAACTTTCAGCAATTCCTTATTTTAAATAGGTGAATTTCATGAATAAATCGTACGAATTTTGAGATTGTTAATTTCTAAATATTTTGTCATGAAACACAATTTCGAAACAAAAACAACACTAAAATACTTATTTTTGTTCAAAAACTTTAATGTTATAGCTGTTGATCGTTTTACATAATCAGTGAATTATAAATTGATTGATATTTATTAATATATTTATTTCAATAATTTATTTTGTCGATTGCAATAATTATCAATCTAGGAAATTTGGCAAAAAGTGAAAAAAACGCTTTTGTCTTAAACGCTTACCATTCGAGTGGAACGTTTATTATCTTTGTGAAAGGAGATATGTAAAAATGCCCTTGATTTATCTGACAAAAAATGATTCTCAATCAAGAACAAGCAATTTAATTCTTTGGATTGCTTAAATATGAAAATCTAGCATAACGAAAATTAGTATGACTTTCATACAGATAGATATAAATTTATACAAAATATTTTTAGGGATGAAAAAACATCTAAATAAATGTGTAAAGAAAAAATATCGCCGCTCCGTGATTTATTTTTAAGGCTTCCAGAGATCTAATTAGGTCCCTTAACAGGCCTCTTTTTTAATTATCTTATTGAAGCATTCTCTGTAATTCATTTTAATTGGTAATTTTTTATTCAGTTTAGTAAATAATTTATAGTAGTTTTATTTATTTGATTATTTCTTATTTTGTTTAATTCAGTTTATTATTTAATTTTATAACTTAATACTTTCTAGATTTTTTAAATGTAGTTATTGCTATAATTGTGAAGCAGACATAAGAAGGTCAGAAATGTTACACACGTGTGCTAATCTTTTAGCTTAGATATAAATTATATATTACAACTATTGTCATTAATGCTCATACCTGTTTGTCCATGCTTTTGTATTATTCCCTCTTCAAGTGAAGTTATATTCATTTCAAAGAACAAGTTATAATTCGAATATTTAGAGAGGAAATTAAGAACCCCTGAAAAACGTGAGTAATAAATATTACTCATAATGAGTACCCCTCGTAATGGTTATATGTGACACAGTACGCTTTTCGGTGATGTCGAGAAACCCACTTGTTGAGAATTTTGTATGCAAAAACGAGCCGTTTTTGCATATAAAACAGTACATCTTTGTATATTATTTATATGAAGATTTCGAGAGTAGAAAGCAAAAGAGCTTTACAACACTTCAAAAAAATTTTCTTATTGTATGCAAGAAAAATAGCTAATAAAGTATCAATTTAATGTATATAACGTATATTGAATACAATTTAAAAGAAAACATTGCAAGGGCTTTTGCCATTCTTGGAAGTAACTTCTTGTCGTTTGTTATTAATCTGGCATAACTCAGTATTGCCCGCCAAACACCGCAATTTCCATTGAAACAAACTTCAGTAAGAACAGTTATATCATCTTCAAATTACGTATATTTACAAACGTTCCACCCAGTTTTCATTACACGTAATCACATTTTAGCGAACCGAAGCACTGAGTCAGTGAACATGAGAGGTATGGAGCCAAATGAGCTCAATTAGTTTGATTAAAGTTCCAGTGGCCATTTTGTATTCAAAAGACTTCAGAGCTAGATGCTTTAAACTCTAGAATCGTGAGCCTTTATTATCATATTTTTTAGGGAGAGCTATTCTTTCTTATCCTTTATTATTAAACACACAGATACATAAAAGTCTATCTGTGCCCTGTCCACCACGAGTATCGAATCTTAGTTTCTAGCAGTACAAGTCCGCAGACATATTTCTGTGCCACTGGAGAACAAGGGGAGGTAACGGATCAAAAGGCTCTCATTCGTAACCGTTATATTTATTTTGCAGATTAAATATTTCTATAGATTGGTTTCGTGTGTAATTCCGGAGTTCTTTACTGTCTCAAGTATTTTCTTCGTCGAAAACTTCCCTTCCTCTTCTCTAGAGAATATTGTTATTTGTTTTTCTTGTAGATTACTTATCCTTTCGCCCAATGTTGTTTAACAACTTACCTTTGCATAAGATAAGATGTAAAACAATATATATATTTAAATATATAGACACAAAACTAGTGGCCCGTGGCACCATGGCTTACAACGGTTTTGTACTGCATAAGCAATAAAAAATGTATACTTTAAATTTTTACAAAGTGCATCTGAACAAACCATTATCCGGCTTATTACAACAGTGCCATAATCAAATTTATTCTTCACAACAAAACAACTGTTGTCTGTATCAGATAGTATTTTCGGTTCAGAGCATAAAGAACTTTATTTTTTTCTCAGCGCTGAAACTAATTCTTTCAAAACCCATTTGCACTGTATAATAATATCCTGGAAATATATATAAAACTGTATAGCAATATAAATGTAAATTATTTTTTTTTGACGAACCATCTTTCACATGAATTCCATAAAATCATAGACCTAAGAGTATCTAATTTGCTGGCGCTGGTCGGGAAGCCACTATGTTGGATGTTTTGCTGCTCTTTCTACTACATTAAAGATTAGTCTATCTTGGCCTCATGAAATAGTAATCCTCTGACAATAAGCCGATTTCCTTTGCACATGCGCACGCGTGTATTTCTGTACTGATGATATTTGATGCGTAATTTCCCGGTGGAGTCCGTTAATACTGGAATGACGTAGAATCACCATAACACAGCCCACGCAACAGTACGAACGATACTTATCACTGAGTTAGTTAAGGTAAAGGGACGAGAAGGGGATGTCTATGGGGGCATGACTATTGTACATTATTGTGCAATTAATATAAATAAAACGGGTAGGTTTGCTTAAAGGAATATTTGGCTTCTGTATGATTGGTTGGGTCGTCATGTTTGCTTTCACGGTTCAAAAGACAATTTTGTCGTGCAACATATTGAAAGAAACACCATCGTTATTAAAAAATAGATTATTTGCGTAAACTAACCATAAACATGGCTTCATGTTGTACTATGCGTAAGTTCACATATAGATACGGCTAAAATTTATGATGTCGAAGATACTGGATACTTTCTAAAAGATGTTGATACAGCTGATTGGGTAAATATATATAGGTGTTGTAACTTCTAAAACAATAACTTAACTAATTTAAAACGATTGAATAGGGCTATCGCCAAACTGATTGAAGAAAAAAACATTCTGAAAGTTGTAATAAACAAAAAGTCTAAATTAAGTACTTTTTTCTAAGAAAATTAAAATATATATCATTTACAGCATCAATTACTTGTCTGCAACATTCTATAAGTTCAAACTTTTTTAACGAGCATACGTAAACTGAAGTATTACTTACATTTAACTTCGTTTGAAATACATACGAGTCCTTTAGTAATGCATGTTTTCAAAACATATCGAAATCCTTTGTAAAACGCTAAAAATAACCTATTAGTTACTAAGCCACACATGTACAATTAAAGGGGGACGCTTATCTCGCAATCGTAGGAGTATGGGTTCGAATCCCAGTCAGATCAATCATTTTCAATGTTGGGGTGTTATAATGTTCAGTCAATTTTATTTTGCGTCAGTAAAACAGTAGACCAAGAGTTGGTGGTGGGTAATGATGATTAGCTACCCTTCCTCTAGTCTTATACTGCTAAATAAGAGAGAGAGAGGGCGCGTATGTAACCCTAATGTACCTTTGTGTTAAATCCAACAACCGTAAATTGCCAGTACATTGGCAGCTACATAAATTATTTATAAAGTATATAAAAATCAAAGGATGGTTTATTGAGTCTTAAAAATTTAATAGAGAATAATTATGCCATTTGTTTTTCTCTTTTCATTTAAGCGAAAAGTGTTTTCAAATAACTATATTATGTTCTTTAAAGTATAATACAACACTATTGACAACACTATATGAAGAGAAGTTGGTCTTTGTTCAAGCAATTATATTATATATAATGATGACAATGTCGTCCTTATTTAAGGGTGAACAAGATTCCCTTTTGTTCTGTAACCATATTAATTTAATGGGCACTTTAATCATATTTAAACTCTAATGTAAAGAGATGCGGAGGTGTTTTTTTTGTTGTTTTTTACATAAATTTATTTTTCATTTTTTGGCATAAAAAACAACATAGTAGCAAGATAACTTGTATTTGCACTCTCAAAATAGAAAAATATATTAACTAATTCTTATTTGAAAAATTAATTCCGTTATCGATTACACCAAAGTTTCTACAGTATTGAAAATAATTGTGAGAATAAAGTTTACCATGAAAAAATTGAATAAAAAATAACAATAAACGTTTAGCTAAAAACACTACACACTGATGACAATGAAATTACTAGAGATTTCATGCTTTACTGTCTAGTAAGTGAACCAGACAGTCGATAAAAAAAAGAAAAAACAAAGTCGTACCACGTACATCGTAAACAACATTGTATGAAGTGGTTGTTGACGAAGTATGAACATGAAATCTGAGGTAATACTTTTCTTTGGACTATTGACTCAAACGTTACTTTAAAAGATTTATTTATCTGTACCTTCGAAATAAGTGATAATGCCAATTCAGTAAGAAAATTGTAAGAAAGCTATAACCTTAATCTAAAAGGTAACTTATAAAGATACATAAATATAACAAAAATGGCACAGAAGCTGAATTAAAAGTAAATATCAAATATGGTTGATCAAAGTCTGTGAGTGGAGGTTGTATGGTTTGTTTGTTTGTTTAATTTCGCTCAAAGCTAGCAGTCCCTAATTTAGTAGTGTAAGACAAGAAAGAAGGCAGCTAGTCATCACCTCCCACTGCCAATTCTTGGGCTACTCTGTTACCAACGAATAGGGGATTGACTATAACATTATAATGCCCCCACGGTTGAACGGGTGAACAAGTTTAAGGCGATGTAGATTCTAACTCACGTATCTCAGATTATGAGTCAAACGCCCTAACTTATCTGCCCATGTCAGGCAACTTGAATGGTAGAATGTGAACTATTTTAATATATCTCACTCACTGTTGCGGTATTTAGTAAAATTGTGTTTTTTTTACTGATGTTATTCGTGGTAGCCATTATTTGTAAAAGTAATTCAGCTATATGTGAAATGTTTTATTCAATTTATGTTGCTAGTATCAAGAGTACTAGTTAATATAAAGGTAATCATGAATATCACAAGTCAGTGTTTGAAGTCGGAGTTTTTGAAATAAGTAAATTAAATCCAGGTTTGACTGGAGTGATATTTCTCCAACATTTTACGAGGACTGTAGTGCAAATGTTTCAAGATTATTTAAAGTCATTATTATCTGGAGTGTTTATTAAAATAGTAGCTTTTAAATTAACTGAATTTGCTATAAAATTCTAAAATACCAAAAGAGTACTAGACATGTACAATTTGTCAGGGTTTAACAAGATAAATAAGGGGAAAAAAATTAATTATTCTTCATTATGATCATTTTTTCTTGATAAATCTTTTGATCATACTCTTTTAAACCCCGTAAGACATTTAGCTACAAGGTATACGATCAGAAACTTAAGTATAATAAACTGACACGTAATTTACAAAAGAATAATACATTTTCAGTTTTCCTTATTGACTCAAGTCAGCAAGTTTACCACGTTGAAAATTGCATTTAAAAACGTTGTTGGCAGAGCACAGATACTCCAATGCGTTGCTTTGTGTTTAATAACAAACAAACCCCATTTGCAGGCAGAGCACAGATACTCCAATGTGTTGCTTTGTGTTTAATAACAAACAAACCCCATTTGCAGGCAGAGCACAGATACTCCAATGTGTTGCTTTGTGTTTAATAACAAACAAACCCCATTTGCAGCGAATTTTATATGATCGTGTTAATTTTCCTTTTTCAGCATAATTTTTTAATGACACCATATTTTAAATCTACTTATGCTTATAACTAGTCATTCACGAAAGGAAGTCTATTAATAATTATAATTTATTTAAAATATAACTTTATCAAGCATTGTACAAATTACAGTACCTATGTAAGTAAACGTCAATATGTGTGTATATCTGTTCCTTATGCTCTTCCAATCTTTTTGATCAATTAGAACTAAACTTGACATAATGATACAGGATGATATGTGAAAGTTATTAGGAGATTCGAAACCCCCACCCCAAATTCAATTTCATATTGATAGAATGCTTGAAAATAGTATATTTTTGTTTTCAGTACTGGTACCTTTAGATAAATTGGAAAAGCATTTTAGTGTTCTTTTTTATTGGAGGATAACAAAAAAAGAATCTAATTCTTAAACATCTTATTAATTCTCTATTATAATAATTTACTATTCAGCTATATAATTACAAATTTCTTGTTTCATTAATATGAATAGAGTTACAATTTCTTATATTGCAAACTCATTTGTGAGACACATTTTGGGAATACGTTAAAAGTGTACAATGGACTTATGAAATTGTATTTTGTACCCCAACCCTAACTTCATCCCATAAAGCTTGAAACTGCCCAAAAAGGCACCAGATAGTACGAAACAGGATAAAATATCAAATATTCTCACCAGAAAAGTCTTTTGGATCCCTCTGCTAGAAATGACGATCCGTTTTCAGCCTTTTCGACCTTAACCATCCACCTTGGCTTGTGATGCTCCGTCACCTCCAAATTAATACTTAATTCACTCAGCTTTTCCTGAACCTTGGCGTCCGTATTCAAACAGATTAATACCTCATACCCATAAAGGAGTCAAAACAGCGAAGTAAGAGAAAAATTTAATTTAATTGTTAAAATTATCCAACAAATAGAACTTATACTGGAAGGTGTTTTAGGTCTGATGCTGCCTTTTAAACAGCTTCCTCCGTTGCTGACAGTGCTCCATCTGGTGACATTGGTTACACATTGTTCCTCTACTTCAAAACTGTCATTTTATCAGTCCTATACGAAGAATGACCAGGTCAGTCTGAGACCATTCATATTGACAAACTGTTCACAGCCAATGCATTGTACGTGAAGATTGTTTCCAAAACAATGGTTCACTCACTTTAAAAGTGTACTAATAGCGCTCGAGCAGCAGCGATGAATTTAACACTTATAAGATTAAATGTAATTACTATGTTTTCAAATTTCGTTTTTCGGTCATTATTATCACAAAAACAGTTGTTGATTTGAAGGTTATGTTGGAAAGTTTGGAACATTTAAAGTGCCCACTGCATTCTGTTGGCGTATCAAATAAGAGGGTGTCTCTTCAGTAAACATAAGTTGCACTTTGGAAATGAAGACATTGCTCCAGATTGATTCAGGGAAGGTTATTTGATCTTATAAATGTTCTGTTCTATAATGCTACATCTTTCGCTATCTTGAAGAATACTAAAGATGCTATCATTTTAAATGTTACGTTCTTTGGCTCTCTACTGTTTAGCAATTTCCCTAAATAAATGTTCTTCCTCTGTTACAATATATTTTAAATAAGTATCCGATTTATTATGTTACGTGCTTTGCATACAACAAGTTTAGATAACCTGAAATTTTAATTTATGATACTTGCCAACGAGATTGCTACACACAATGTTTCTTTCTCAACACAAATATATTTTAATATAAAAATAAACAATACAATTTGTAATTACGGTTATTGCTAATAGTGTGTGTTTTTCGTATAGCAAAGCTACAAAGGGCTCTCTGCTCAACCAACTGAGGGGAATCGAACCCCTGATTTTAGCGTTGCAAATCCGGAGACATACCACTGTATTAGCGGGGGTCTCTGATAGTAATTACAAATTATGGTCTATATACAAGTTTGACAAACTTACAAACAATACGGAGTCTTTCATAATGACAAGAAACCCACTTTAAGTAAATATTTATTTTAAAGACGGGTGGTATGGGTATTAAAACTTTAATTGAAGTAAAGAACAAAACTTTTAATTAAAGTTTTAATACCCATAGAAAATGTACTGTCTTATATCTGGTCTGGAACGGAATCTTTTATCGATGTTCACGCAGAGTAAATTAATTATTTCTTGATAGCTTTATATACTTTTTTGACAGCCAGGTAGCTTGGAGCATCCATAAGTTTTTGGCGACGACAATATCTAATATCCTTGTAGAAATACTAGCGTTCAAATTTAATTCACTGAAGTTTAACATTATGTAATATTTGAAATCTATAAACATTTCTTGTCAAATTTGTAGTTTACTTATTAATAGGCGTTAATCACAATTATATCTTCCGCCTTGGGGGCATTATAAAATGTCCATAGTAAAGTAGTCCATAGAATTGGGGATGGGTGGTGGGGACTAGCTGCCTTCCCTTTAGTCTTTCTTACATTGCTAAATTAGGGGAGGCTAGCGCAAATAGCTCTCGTGTAGTTTTGGCGAGAAATTCAAAAACAAGACAAAATCTAGAGCACACTAACTGTAGCTGACAAATAGTAATATTCTATCTCTTGATTCGTTGTTTTGTATTGTTTAAAGCGACTTTCGAGAACGTTCAACAATTTTCAAACAGACTAGCATTTGTGTAAAACAAATGTTATTGATGCTTACTCTCAATATTTTTTTACAAATTTAGAGAACTTGAGCAGTACCCATCCAGCAATATGCGTCACACTCATAAAAAAACTACACTGACATAAACATAGATACTAAAATAAATGTACGACAGTAAATCTGTTACACCTTGAATAGGGCTTTGATATATTTCTTCAGTCATTAACACTCCTCTTGCTGCATTATAATCGTGAATAACCGAGTATTCATCGAGAACGAAATGTTTAGCTCTTAAACAGTAGTGCCATAACTAGAATTTGTGGCCAAGTGTCACTGCATTAGCTTACACTGTTAGAAAATACTGAAAATTTCGACATGTATATTAACAAAAAAAAGAAGCAAGGCTGTCAAAAGTAATATCAATGAATAAGCTGTGCAAATAACTAATCATAGTTGTTCTGTTTGTTCAACTTTAAAAGTCAAGTTTAGACATTCAACAAGAATAAATATAAGGTAGGCATATTTTCCCTCCATACTATCAGTTTGTTACAACAGCAGTTTAAAATATTACATCAAACAAATACGCTGGTAGTTTTTTATTTTAACAAAACTAAAAACTGTTTACATGTATTTTGTTTTTTCCAAGGTTTTCTACTCAAAACAAACTTTTAACTTTAGAAAACTTCCGTAATATATTATTTTATATTTATTTAATCTCACAACAGACGAATAAGTAAGTTTTATGTTCAGTGAAGTAAGCAAACCCCGAATTTTATCGTTTGAATCCGTGAGATTACGGCTGGTAGGACAAGTAAATTCTTACTAGTTCTTAACAGAAACTTAAAACTTGACTTTGTATAAAAGAATTTTTTTTTATTTTTATACTTTGAGACTATTTTAACTTTCATTAAATACTGTAGCTGTGAGTAAATAATTTCAATTAACAAGTTATCCACACACGCACGCACATACGCACACATCGCCACGGATAGGTGGTTAAGACACTGGATTCGAAATCTGAGGGTCGCGTTCGAATCCCCCTCACACCAAAACATGCTCATCATCTCATCTATGGGGGGCGTTATAATGTGAAGATCAATCCCACTATTCGTTGGTGATGAATGGGGGTGATTAGCTGCCTTCCTTCTAATCTTACACTACTAAATTATGGATAACTTTCAAGTAGATTTTCTCGAAATTTAAAACAAACAATATGACAAACATATAAATATTAATAAATCTATCTTAACGGATACAGTCAAGCTACCAACGTTAACTTATTAGATATTTATAAAACTTTCCATATTACCAAACATGAAACATTAAAATTTTGTTAAAGAGTCACTTACAATTTATGGACAACTAATACTTTTATGGACTCAAATCTATCAGCTATTTCTATTAACCTCCCATGTTTCAGTGCAATAAATGTACTAAAACTAGCTGTTTGTTCCTTTTGGTATTTCTAACAAACCTACATAAATAATTTCTGCATTAGTCTATTCGTTCTTTCACTGTTAAAGGTAAACTTCGCAATGGGCTATTTGCCCATCAGTTTCCTGTTTTTATCATTATAAGCGTACTTCACGCTGAACTACTGGGGACCAATTGAGCTAACCATCTTTAATCTCGAAGTAACGGACTAAGAAAAAAGAAGTCAATAAACACCATCCACCATTAAGCATTGCACTATTCTTGTCAGAAGGAATAATAAAATTTGACTGTCGCTCACTGTCCCAAAATTCAGTGCGCGCTATCAAAATTTTGTATTTTATTGGTAGCAAGGTACGAAAACTCAGTTAAACGAACTGGTACACTAACCACGCGTCTAAGAACTAGTTGTACTTAATGAAAATAGTAATATTTCAACTGCTTGGTTCCGTCTTCACAATGATAAATTTTCCATTAGTATGTTTATGATTTACTTTCTTCAAAATACGTTGTGATTAAATAGTCGGAGTCAATCCTTAGTACCCTGCAATAATATTAAATATTTGTTCCGTTATAGGTGATTTTTAAGCTCAGTCGTTTGATTAATTTCTTCAAATCAGCTTATTAAGAGATGGATAAAGCTTTAACCATAAGTAAATTTCTCATCTTTATTTGGGGACGTAATTTTCTAGCATTAATTTTATATGATAGTTACGACTAGAGTAAAGAAGTAGTTCCAGTGAAACATACTTGAGCATTTTATCTGTTTCGGTTTACTGGGTAGAAAGTTCTACAGCAACCACAATAGTATTAATAACAACTTCAAATATTACAACTATAGAAATTTTTGTTCCTAATTTTAAACGCGGTTTGGTTTTGTAAACATCTAGACATGTATTGTTATTAAGTTTAGGAAAGGAAGAAAAGAAATGGTAATAAAATCCAGGAAACTTTCATTTGAAATAACATTTCGGTCCTAAACCTTTCTTTAATGAAAAAATATTCAATACTGCCTAACAAAGAATGACAATAAAAAGGCCATAGACTATTGAGATGAATAGATTTAGATAAATTTGCGAAATTCAGACGACTTTTTTCCTCATTCAAATGTGAAGTTAAAAGTCATGATAAGCTTAAGAGAAAAAAAACCACGTTATAAAGTTTAACCTATAAAAAGTAGAATTGTATTGTAAAGAAAATAGTTACATATAAAGCAAAAATTGAAAGACCGCTTTAAAGACATGACATCAGCTTTTCTATGTTTTATGACATACAGAAGCATATATCTGAACAGTCAACTGTATAACACTACCTGATATTGTGTATTTGATCCCAGTAAATGGGTGATATTTGTAAGGAATTAAAATAACATTGTAAATTTTCTTTATTCGAATAAACGAGCTAAGAAATTTACCCAAAACTTCATTTAAACAATATCAAAATTACTTTTATTATTTAGACGTTTTATAAGATTTGAAAACTAAAGCTTGCTACCAAATATTTACAATAAACTTAGTATTAATGTCTTTACTCTACATTTTACTTCACATGATCCTCTTTTCATGAAGTCAGCCACACAGAACGAATTGATAACAGCTGAAAACAATGACGCCAGGCCATTAAAGGTCATGAAAGAACTAAAACATCTTCTAAATAAAAAAAAGTCTATATCTTCTCATTCTTTAAGTTACCTAATCCTCTGAAGAACGAAACTCTGGCACGAGACCAATTAAAGACCTAAAACAACTCAATGAATTAATCGTGCCTTATATCATTGAAAAGCAACGAGATTCGTAAAATAAGAAATAAATCTGAACTACCTATTTAATTGGTACATAAGTAAAAAAAATACAGAAACCTCGTGCAAACAAATATATCTCTGAACATCCAGGACGGAGGAACCAGTATGATATAAAATGAGGGGAAAAGCAACTTCAGAGCAACCATTCTTTTTGACAAATATATTTAAAATATTGGACATTCTTTAAATTCTCACAACTGAAATTATTTTTAACTTCACCATCGAATTACCATTTCAAGATGTATCTCTACTAAGATGTCTTCATTTAATTCTTTAAATTTTCTTGTGTCTTTTTGCATGTATGTTGTTAATGATACACGTGTTCATTTAGTGTTGAAGGGTCAAAAACATATTCCAATGCACTTACTGTCCGAGCTAGGAAATGTCAGTCTCAAGGGATGACACAGATCCTTGTGCAAATTATTGGTATGATTTTGTTTTCTCTCCCTTGTATAAGATATTTATAATAGTTTTTCTCACATATGTAATATAAGAATTATGGGATACCTAATTTGTAGCTTAGTCTCACTTGAAAGTAGAAAGATACATTTTTTGTCTTTTCCTGTGTAGATATGTATTATTCTCAGCTTGGTCATTACGTTGGAATGTTTTTGAAAACTTTTTTCTCGTCTCAGTAGCCAGCTTTAGCTTAGACATCTAAAGGCATATCAATAAGCTACGACTGACATGTATTGTGAATAAATATTTTATTTTGTTTATTCCTTTACATCGGTAATATAACATATTTTTGAATCTGCAGTTTTTGGAAATTGATTTTCTTCTGCCACTGATCAGTATTCTTGAATACCACAGCATTATTAATACAAAAGTTGAATACGTTATTTGAAACGATTTTCGCATATCACCACGTCGTCATGGTCATCATTGTTTATGAAATTATGGTATTATTAAATTAAAATTGTATATAATGATAAAACAGTCATTTTATTTATTTTTATGTTATTGTAATTGCAAACATTTTAAATTATTATAAGTGAGTACATTAGTTTTTTTTAAACACTGTTATTTAAATAAAGTTCTGTATTTAACTCTTTTTGAAAAGCGATATCAAGATTTAAAGATTCTTTAAAACAAAAGTCAATTTTTTACAATTATATTTTTAAAAACTTGCAATTAAAAATAAAAAATTGACTCCCTTTAAATCACTAATCACAACTTTTCCTTATAACAACATGGCGTTAACGAATTGTTCAGTAATTAAATATTCTTAACAAAATATCCGGATACCCCTTTTCAGTATTTTGGTTTGTTGTATTCCCGGATACCCCTTTTAAGTATTTTGGTTTGTTGTATTCCCGGATACCCCTTTTAAGTATTTTGCTTTATTGTATTCGTCTTGAATGCAATGTTTGTTTGTTTGTTTTGAATTTCGCACAAAGCTACTCGAGGGCTATCTGTGCCAGCCGACCTTAATTTAGCAGTGTAAGATTAGAGGGAAGGCAGCTAGTCATCACCACCCACCGCCAACTCTTGGGCTACTCTTTTACCAACGAAAAGTGGGATTGACCGTACCGTTATAACGCCCCCACGGCTGGAAGGGGGAGCATGTTTGGCGCAACGGGGATGCGAACCCGCGACCCTCAGATTACGAGTCGCAAACCTTAACGCGCTTGGCCATCCCAGGCCCTGAATGCACTGATAAAATTAAAACATTAAAACTAAAAAAACAAATTTATTTATAGAGGAGTCACAAGAATATTTCTGTTTACTTTGGGTCTAAACGTGTTCTAAACTTAGATTTTTTTCTATAATTATTGGATTAATAAATATTGTAACAAGCATATAACAGTTTCATGCTTTTTTTAACGACCGTAGTTTCAATCGTATATGGTTTTGTCGTAAGACTTTCATATTCAAAACACATCCCATACATTTACATACTTTTCATAAGACTTCTAGTGTGAAGACGGCTGTTTCCTATCGCCCGTTTCAACAATTCCATTGCACAAAAATCCATAAGTGTTGTATTGGGCAATAAGTGTCGTAAAGTAGCATGAATAACTATATCTAGCTACTTGATATATTGTCATAGCTAAAAAAATATGCAGTAGAATCAGTTTGTGCACACATGGCTTTTGTCCCTTTTATAAAGGGAGCCCTTCTACAGCATGGTCCTGACGTTCCAAGATGATCCATATATTTTTATTTTTTCTACGCTATAAAGCACAAAGGAAATCCCCGTCTTTGGAATGCTAAATTTGTGTTACAAAGACATTTTTGTGATGTGAAAGTATGAAAATTTTGTATCGAAACGAGCTGTTACATACCCTTCCCAAAAGTGATTAATTTCACGAGATATAAGACTATCTACATTAAAGCATAGAATGTCGAATCTAGTTCTGTTAAATGCCGTTAAGCCGCTACGTTATACCAGCTATTACTGTCATGTTACTTGCTGCCTTTCTTATTTAAAATCGTTTTAATATAACTTACTCAACTTTTTTTTGCAGGTTGTATTGGTTAAAAAATGCGCATGAAGAAGCATACAAGATATTTGCTTTGAACTGATAAATTTGAAGGAAAACAAAGAGTCAAGTCAACACCACCCACTTACAGCTTCTGGAATATTCTATTTTAATAATGAGAATTGGTAGTCATTATTAGAACACACACAGAGCCCCAAAGTATCATGAGTGATTTTACAGCAACAGGACACCATCTATGCCCCATAGGATTCACAAATTGAAACACTAATCATTAAGCCATATTCGAACCAGGCGCAAGCCAAAAGAAACTTTTGTAAAATAAAGTTTTATGACATTCAAATGATTCGTATGTGTTGAATGAAACCTAATCATACCTTGCTAAAGAAAGGCGTGGTTCGAAATTAAACGTAAGTGAAGTACATACCACCGAAAGCATCACAGAACACAAAAAGTTTTAAAATTAGCCTAAGTCTAGCTCTCCTAATTTAAATACATAATAAAACTATTATGCTATTTTATCTAACAAAACATTATTATAACTTACGAATCAAATACTAATAGAACTGCAATAGTTTGACTCCTCAAAATATAATGAATAACATCATGGAAAATGATTTCCTTAGATAATCCTAGAATGTTTAAACAGGACATTGTATAGTCGAAGTAAATGTGGATTTTGTCACAATTTAATTTTTAGATATATTTTGTGTTTAATATGTTAAAGACAATATAAATTATAATCAATGTATGTTGCTTTATTATTATTAGAATGAAAGCAAATTTATAATGGAAAAATATTCAAGACTAAAAATGATAAAGTTAATTGTTTTCGAATAAGCTTTTTTTTACACATCCGCAGTTCTGGAACAGCTCAACATATAACGTTGTCATGGCAACGATTTCCACTTCTCCAGCGACCAAAGAGACTAAAATTTGCAGGATATATATAAAACACAGCAGGTGCCATCCACAGATAGATAGTAATGTCATTTAGTTAAGGTTGCAGGACTCGGGGGAGTTCGCCTCATATTGTAGTTAGTGCTGCCTTTCCACCAGCCACAAATAAATTACAAGTCCACTCTTTGTCTGTTAAAAATATCGAGACGATTAAATGTGAGAACAGAAGCTGAAATCATATAAAAAATTTTTAGAGAAAATTATTACAATTATTCTACACTTTGACACTACTTATGTTAGCTCTAAGTGAGATTACTTACTGTTACACTTAACTGGAGCGAAGCCCGGTTACAATCCCAAATTTAAAATATAAAAATAACATTATTTAATTTTTCCTTCTATTGTATTATTTCCTGTAGATTTAGTTTTCCCAGTTTATGTATATACTCTTCATGATAAATTCTACATTAACCATTATAAAATTTTGATGGTCTGCAATATATTGATTTTTTTTTGCTTTCGAGTTCTTCGTATGAGACGTGTATGCATTTTCATTTTGTAAATGAAACTTTTATGGCTTTTATTTCTGTTTATTTTCTATTTCTCCTTTTTGTATTCCACTTCTTGCTCTTCACTATCAAGTTTATTCCACTGTGCTTTTCTACTTTTATTTGAATTATTTGGAATTATTATCTCTTTTTTAATTAAACCGACGGGGCACAAGAAGTGAAAACGTGGCAGTAAACTACCATTAGATAAAGCAGTTCAATCATGTTAACAAATGTAATTAGTTGCTTAAAAATAACTTAGACAACTCTGGTGTATGTTTCCATTTCTAAAATATAGAATAGCTATTATTTTTAATTTTCCTTCCTTTTCGAAAAAGGATACCACGATTATTACTTTATAGTTCTAGGAAATAGAATACCAAATTCCAATATGTATTTAATCTTTTGCGTGGAGTTTTGTGTGAATAATTAATTTATCAGATAATATTTGTGAATGAAATAATAATAAAACAATACCCAAAAACACGAATTATTAATTTCTTTGCTAAAAGTGATGGCAGTAGGGTTGAGCATTAATACATAATAAAGCGTAAGTGTTAATTTCGTCTTGAAAATAAACATTGGTTTGTTTTCGATTTATTTCTAAAGTTGCATTCAACCAACTAATTCCCTTTTTTACCTATGAATACAGATACCAAGTAATACACACGCATAAATACATTTATGTTTCCTTCTATATTAATGATGATTTTTGTTACGTAGTTACAAAAAAAAATTTAAACGCACATACTAATGCGTGTCTTTCTTATTGTAAAGTCACATCAGGCTATCTCTTGAGGTTACCGAGGAGAATCGAACCGCTGTAAATCCGTAGACTTACAGCTGTACCAGCGGGGTACTGCAAGTGCTACCTCAGTTAAAAAATATTTGAACTTTAACTATTGCCATTATGGCAGAATTAATTCAACACCAAAACAGCATGTTGTATTTTACATAATTGCTGAGTGTTTTTAGGGGTTTCCACCGCATTGAGACTTTTCGAAAATATACAAAATGTAATACTTTCGTGTTATTGTATGATGCAACATTCGTCTTAGATTTCAGGTTTGGAGTGTTTTAATATTCGTGATACTGTGACTTTTCTTCTAAGGTATAAGTTTTATTAACATTTTCGAAAGTAAGTTTTATTTTATGATTATATAAAAAACATGAAGCATCATGAAATATAAATATTTTAAATATGCAATACTTCTGTCTCGAGTTAACAAATTGTATAAAAGACATTGCGTGAATTAAATAGTTATTTAATAAAAGTAAAAAAAATAACCCTCAAACCTTTTGAGCCCAGTTCCTAGTTTATCCCTTTAAATAAATATTTTTAAATGAGGTATTTAATCTATAGTAAGACATTTAATGTTTATGTTTGAGTGTCGAAAGTTGGCGAAGTTGTGTAAATCGGTTAATCTTCAGTTTGTGATAAACGTCGCATTACCTCATTACACAACAGAATTTATTTTTTATGATCTTTTTTAGTATTTTTTTACCTACCTCAAAACCGATGTGTTAAAACTAGCATTTTAGATCCATGTTTCGTCTGTTAAAAGTCACCGCCCGAGAGGGCCTTTGTTTATTGTTTTTTGTTTTTTTTTAATTTTGCGTAAAGCTACACGAGGACTATCTGCGCTAGCCGTCCCTAATTTAGCAGTGTAAGACAAGAAGGAAGGGAGCTAGTCATCACCACCTATGAGCAGTGGGATTGACCGTCATATTATAATGCTCCCACGGCTGAAAGAGGAAGCATGTTTAATGTGACGTGGATTCAAACCCGCGAATCTCGAATTACGAGTCGAGTGCCTTAACCACCTGGCCATGCCGAGCCCTATTAAACAGTGACTTAAGATAAACGAAAGATAATATGAAATGTTGTTTTTACAGTTCTAATTATTAATTAGTAATAGACCAGTTAAAGGAATGCGAGAAGGAAAGTCTCTCGGCTCCCTCACTAGTACAGCGTTATGTCTCCGGGTTTACAACCCTAAAATCAGCGCTTCGATTCCCCTCGCTGAACTGAGCAGATAGCCCCGATGTAGCTTTGCTATAAGAAAACCACACAGCAAAGTCTCTGACCACAAGTGAATGATTTTCTCATTTACGATATGTTTTTATAATTGTCTAACATTTACAATCAGTGTTTACTGTTGTCGTTACAACGTATTTTTATTTTATTTTCACATTATGCTAAACATATATTTTTTTGTAAATAAAAGTGTAATTTTTTATTTAAGTGCAATTAACTCTTATCAATCGGGAACTTCAGATACCTGACCACGATCGCTTATAGATTTCGGACATTACAAACCATTTCTCTTTTACGAATCCTCACCAGCCATTAATATTTTTTAGAAGAACATTACATAAGTTCATCATCGATGGAAAAACTCGACGTGTTACCGGCAAAAAACAACAACACAAAGTTAGCTAGCTCCCTCTTAAAGGAATTGTGTCAATATCAACTCGAAATTAACTCACTCATCGTGAACCCTCAATAAGACATCAAGGAAGTTTCAGACCAAAATAAATATTCAATATTGTTTGTATGTTTATTGAACTTCTTTAAATATGTAATTATTAATAATAAATGTTACTGTATATTACTGTTTCTGTATTAAAATATATTTATATTAAAAAGGAACTGTGTGCAGTTACGACAGAAAGTGTTCGTACAACTGAGTCGTAAGTAGTTTTTCCTCATAAATTAAAACGTATCATGATTAGGATAACGAAAGTAGAGTGTTCTATACATATTATATTACTACACATTTACATAAATTTTTTATGTAAATTGAACAAAAAATAAACTGTTTACAAACAAATAACCAAACACAGAAGTCCAGAAAGTGTTTGTGCGTCTACTTTAATGGTCAGTTGTGAAGTCTTTCAGGTTAACTACTTGACGCAATCTCTCCTTATAGCTCTCCATGATCCTTTGACAGTACTCGACTGGTATTTTCTTCCATTATTCTTTACAGAAGGCCTCCAACTCTTGCAAATTTTTCGGATGACGCTTATGAACCCTGGTCCTCAACTCATGCCAAACGTTTTCAATTGGGTTGAGATCGAGTGACTGCGATGACCACTCCAAAACGCTTATATAGTTCCTCTGCAATCAGGAATGCACACATTTCGATCTGTGCTTAGGGTCGTTGTCGTGCTGGAAGATCCAACGACGCCCAAGCCGCAAGTTCCAGACATCATTCTTGATATAAGTGCCTAATATATCAACGTACTCTTCTTTTTCATGATTCCATTGACGCGCTAAAGGCTGCCTACACCAGAAGAGCTGAAGGAACACCATAGCATGATCAAGACATCTCCGTGTTTAGCTGTAGGGACGGTGTTCTTTGGAAGATTTCGTTACCTCTTCTTATGGAAAAAATAGCGAACATTATTGTGGCTGGAAAGTTTGATTTTAGTCTTGTCTGACCAAAGAATACTCTCCTAATAGGTAAAGGGTTTATCTACATGCTTTCTTGCATACCTCAATTGTGCTTCTAAATGAACAGGCTTTAAATATGGAGTTCTACGAAGACGGCATGCTTTGAACCTAGAAGAGCGTAACATGTTCGTATCTGTAGAGGTGCTTACTTGAACCCCAGTTCCCCTTACCAGTTTCAGTATGTCATTACGTGTTAAACGAGGGTTCTTACTAACTTCTCTGAGAACCTTGGTTATTTGTTTATAAACAGTTTATTTATAGTTTAATTTACATAAAAAATATGTAGATGTGTGTTAGTGTAATATTTATAATATATTATACGTTTATTAGCCTAATCGTGGTACTTTTTTTAAGTTAAGAGCAAAAAACCACTCGGGACGCAGGGGTACGAACACCTTCTGTCGTAACTGTATCAATCTTGCTGTATCAATATTGTTGTATCCGTCTTGTTGTATCAATCTTGCTGTATCAACCTTGTTGTATCCGTCTTGTTGTATCAATCTTGTTGTGTCAGTCTTGTTGTATCCGTCTTGCTGTATCAGTCTTGTTGTATCCGTCTTGTTCTATCAGTCTTGTAGTATCAATCTTGTTAGCAAGTGTCATAAATTGGATCCAACTCGGCACCTATTTAACTTTAAAACCTAAATTAAGCTTTAACTGAGTCTTACGCTATTTAAAATTATAATATGTAACGAAAATAAGAAGTTTAGAATATCTTTTCGGTAGCAGTTATCAGGCTGATCTAGTTCACCGCTACACTGTTCAACAGTTACAGACACACAATGAAACAAATTCTTAAAAGTTAAGAAAGCGTATTGTAATATTACATCAATGTTATGGTATGCAAAGCCCGGCATGGTCAGGTGGTAAAGCCATTCGACTCCTAGTCCAAGGCTCGTAGGTTCGAATCTCTGACACACCAAACATATTCGCCCTTTCAGCTGTAGGGGCATTATAATGTGTCGTGGACAGTTCTGTTGTTCCTTGATAAAAGAGTAGCCTAAGAGTTAGCGGTGGGTGATGATGACTAGCTGCCTTCTCTCTAGTCTTACACCGCAAAATTAGGGACAGCTAGTGCAGATAACCCTCGTGTAGCTTTGCGTAAAATTCAAAACAAACAATTTCTTCTGATGCAGATAAGAATGCCCGTGTTTTAGATGGCGAATGAAGTTAATAACATATGCGATTCTTAATATTAAAGCTAAGATACAAATATTTAATTGGTGTAAATGTTAATATTTTAAACTATCCTTACATTACTATTACTACATTACTATTTCAGTTTGCTTTACAAAAAATAAATAAACAATGCGTAGCTTAGAATATTATTTTCTATGGGATTACTTTGCGCTGTGGGGTCTTTCCTTCTTGACTTCTGCCGCCAGTGTAATATTTTAACAAACTTTATAATTTGCGAACTCTGCAGACATTTGCTATTTAAAAAAAACAAACAGAAATGACTAAGCAGGAAATAACATGGTTTAATAGAGTAACTGCAGTGAACTGTTTCAAAATAAATGCAAATTTACAGTATGTAAATTGAAACAAGCTTACCATTTGAGAAAAGTTACATCATCTAATTTCATTTGCCTGAGATCAACTTCAGTTTGACAGTTTCCAGACAACTTCGAATTCGTAATTGCTGCTCATTCTCAACTTGACTAATGATTACAAAATTATTTGTTTGACAAAGATTTTCTTGTCATATGTAGCAACGTTTTAATAATTTTATATTGCAAAACTACTTCAAATTGAATAAAATCCACTATATACATGAATAATAGAGACAAGTCTCAAAGGGAAACATAAACAATGCTCATACTATTCATAAGTCAAGAGTGATTGCAACAAATACAGACCCGACATGTCCTATTTTTCTGTTATTGTTAGTTAGCGATAGGTTCATTTAGAATTTTGCGTAAAGCTAAACGAGAGCTACCTATGCTAACCGTCCCTAATTTAGCAGTGTAAGACTAGAGGAAAGGCTGCTAGTCATCATCACCCAGCAGCATCTCTTCCAGTACTCTTTTACCAACGAATAGCGGAATTGACCGTTACTTTATAACGTCCCCACGACTGACAGGGCAACCATGTGTGGTGTGCCAGGGTTTCGAACCCGCGACCGTCAGATAGCGAGTTAAACGCTCTTCCCATCTGACCATGGAAGGTTAAAATCGCGTCTTGAAATGTCACGTAGAAAATTCTGCAGTGAAACTGTAAGCTTTTTAATAATAATTTTCTTATCACACATTGACTTTTACAAAGAGAATTAACTCGTCACAGCAGACTTTGAGAAGAATATTCATTATTTTCTTTGTGAGCTAACTTCAAGAACGAAGACACTGAAACCATTATTGAATTTCATTTATAAACTATAAATATGACTGTCTAGATAAGGACTTTGGTGAAGAAAACATTGATACACAAGGCAGCAATAACGAGAGCTCATAAATGTGTCATTTCAGTAGTAAGGCTTCGTGGTGCTCCCAGATCGATACTCAAGAACCCTACTTCAACAGACAAGCTACCTGTTGAATGTTTGTCGAACGTGCTTCTTAAAGTATCAGCCTCGAGTAATATAAATGAAATCGGATTTGTCTATTTTGTGTAAACACAGGGGAAAGAGATTGTGTAGGATTTGAACTTCATGGAGTTTATTTTTATCTGATTTTTGGAGAGGTCCTAGCTGTAGTCGAGCGATAGTGATGCAATGCTTATATTATACTGACCCTTTCCACACTCATAATAGACAGCTACACAGAAACATGACATATAGAGGAAGAACGTATATTCATCTTCAGTAAAGTGTTAAATAATCACCTTCAGAAGATCACATGATTGAAAATATAGCTGTTCATATCTTTGACTAACTCTCAAACCAATCACAAATCGATGCATTTTGATTGGAGACTAGATATATTCGGTAATATTTATTTTGAATGAAAAATATTAAACCATCTCTTTCACGAATAATATATCTCAGGTAAGCCACTAGTATAATTGACTTGTTCTGTTTATTTGCTTGAATATAAAGCTACATAATGTCTCTTTATTGCAAATTCTCGCTCCATAACTTGCAACCGTGGGTGCCTTATAAAATTGACGGTGAAATCCCACTATTCGATTAAAGTAGCCCAAGTTTTGTTGGTGGGTACCATTAACTAATTACCTTCCCTTTGGTCCACGTTCAAAATTAGAAACGATTGGCGCAGATAAGTAACATATACGACTATACAAAAGAACCAACATTCTTTCTTTAATGCCACTTTCGTTAACTTTATTGTTTAAAACCTATAATATATGTTATATATTTACTCTTAATATGAGGATTATTTTGTATATGGGTGAAAGACTAGCCAATATCTGTTGACAGAACTGTATGATACATTATAGGGTTGAAAATATCGCTAACAGCATTCTGTTGGTGCAATATAGTTATTACAACATTTATTAACACAGTGCTAATTATATTTTTAATGAGAGTTGTTTACCATACCTATCACTTAATGATATACTCTGAAAGGCGGAATAAATATCTTGTTTACGAAAAAATAATGCGTGCGGTGACAAATTGACAATATCATAATGTTCAACTTTATGCTATAATAAAACTGAAATTAACCCCAAATTAGTGTTTTTTTATAGCAAAGCCACATCTGGTTATCTTTTGAACCCACCGAGAGGAATCGAACCCCTGCTTTTAGCGTTGTAAATCCAGAGACATACCGCTGTACTAGCGAAGGGCAACACCAAACCAACACAATGAAAGTACATACTTTAGATTTACTCACTAAAAAAAAAAAAAAGATAAAAATGTCGACTACACAAGTCTGTGAACATTAAGACCTACGTTACATTGAACAACAATAATTTCATGTTCACGTTTCATTTTTTCCACGGGCCTGGCATGGGCGAGCGCGTTAAGGCGTGCGCTCGTAATCCGAGGGTCGCGGGTTCGTGCCCGCGTCGCGCTAAACATGCTCGCCCTCCCAGCCGTAAGGGTGTATAATGTGGGAGGTCAATCCCACTTTTCGTTGGTAAAAGAGTAGCCCAAGAGTTGGCGGTGGGTGGTGATGACTAGCTGCCTTCCCTATAATCTTACACTGCTAAATTAGGGACGGCTAGCACAGATAGCCCTCGAGTCGCTCTGTGCGAAATTCCAAAACAAACAAACATCTTTTCCATATCATCTACAAAGCCATCATAAGGCAATCGTCAATTTGTGGTCTGGGAGACGTCATCCAACCAGAGACTCCTGTCGCAGAGATCAAGATATGCTCCAGTGAGTTCTAAAGATACTCAATCATTTCTGTATTGCGGTCAAGTAAACTAATTCACTAATATATAAATATCACAGTTATCATGTTTTTTCCCTTTTGCTTTCGAAATTTTATTGGTTACATAAAAATGAAAATCATTTTTATGTTGTTATGTTCTATGTTGTTATATAATCACGTTTAGTAGTACATAAATAAATAACATTTTGTAATATTTATATTACGAATAAAACAACTTCTTTCTATCTGTAGGTCAAATGAAATATGCGATAAACTAGACATGAATCCCTATATTTCAAAAATAATTTTCTTTGTTTGTTTTATCGAAAAGCACAAAGTTACAAAATGTGTTAGTTATGCTCTGTCCACTGTGACTATCTAAAACCGAATTTTAGCGTTATAAGCCCATTCATTGGCTTACCTTTGAGCCTCCAGAAGGCGATTAAAGAGAACGTTCCTATTTCATACACATGAAATGCCTAAAACTAATCTATAAATTCTGCTGAGCAAGCAGCATCTGTGTACTTCGTATTTAATATAATAATATCTCAATCTCGTCAACTTAAGTTAATTCTACTTATTTGTGTATTGATATTTAGTGTAAAGTTTTTATTACGGACAATTTCACTGTTTGTGTAATAGAATAGTTTGCTGCTACGTTGTACCGTGTCAACAATACTTGTTGACACATTTGTAAAACGTAATAAGACAACTAGCACTTATATGACATGAATATACACTAACATTTGGCAAACATATTAATGCAATCGCAAGTATTCTACTATTACTATCGAAATTTAACTTACACTTTTCCATAAAGATGATGTTTTCAAAAGCCCAGTAAGTATAAACTATCATTAAATCTCACACACTAAGTGAAGGTGAAATAGTAGCGTTCGTTACCTAAAACGCTTGTAATAGGACTTGTGTTTCTATCTCTACCAAGACATTAGGTAGAATGGAATTGATATCTGCAGTTTATTCAAGTTACACTGCGTAACCAAATTTTTGCTTTTTCTTGTTTCTGAACAAGTGTTATTTTCCAATTGCTTATGCCTAAGGTAAATTGAAAAAGACCTATCTTTCTCTTCAAACTTTGCTTTTGTGACTTGTGTTATGAAATTTTCAAAATTACCCATTTTTCCAAGACATTCCAAATATATTCGGTGCTGAGTAACTGATAGAGAATTTTCTCGAACTTTCTAGAATGTTGTAGAACTTATGAGAATTTTCATGAACCTATTAGAATTTTCTAGTTTCTAGAACTTGCCATATGTATATATATATATATGAGGCTCATTATTCACCACTTTTGCTTAGTTCTAGCTGCCCTAAATGAACACATAGACCTATCTGATTTTATATGAGATGGCATAAAGAAGCTGCAAGCAATCACCAGACACATTCTGCTATGTATGTGGGCAATTTATCAATAGCGAAAAAGTGCTCTGTGAGAGCAACTGTTAAAATGTGTGAAGCCTGCAAAAAAAAAAAAAAAACTCTAGAAGATAAGACGGACAATTTTTACTTGATTGAATAATAATATTTTATATTATACACATTTTGAACCTTTCAAGATTCGGTGCACCTCAAAGAGAAACACAACTGCGTGAGAACCATGCTAGAAGCCTTGAAGTATAATGAGTATAGCTGGAAGGTTATTGGAAACTTCAAAATGATGGTATTCCTGATGGATCTCCAAGGATACTTTACCAAGTTTCCCTGTTATCTTTGCCTTTGGTACAGCAGGAACCGAGTTTTTTGTGAGGAGGCACAATGTCAAATGTGAGCCATACGTTGATTTCCAGAAGGTGTTGTTCCCACCATTGCATATAAAACTGGGTCTAATGAAATAATTTGTCATAGCTCTTAATAAGGAGTCTGCAGGCTTCAAATACCTTCGAGACTTCTTCACTAAGCTGTCTGAGGCAAATAAAGAAAATCCTGGAGTGTAGAAAACTTTCCAAGAAGCTTAGTCGGAAGATAAGAAAAGCTTAAGGCAGTGGTTCGGGGCTTCTTGGGCAATCATAAGGTCGAAAATTTTGTAGAACTGGTTGAGGCTATGGTGAGGAACTACAGCAAAATGGGCTGCAGGATGTCCTTTAAAGTTCATATCCTTGATGATCATCTTGATAAGTTTAAGGTGAACATGGGAGCATACTCATAACAGCAAGGCGAACACTTTCACCAAGATGTAATAGACTTTAAACGCGGCTACCAAGGAGCGTGTAACGAAAACATGATGAGAGAATATATTTAGGGGCTGATACATGAAAGTTGCTTAAATTACAGTCGTGAATCTCAACAAACTACTCACTTATAAACATTATTGTTCGTTTTTGTATAACGTTAGCATAAACACATGTAAATCTTGATTCATATGTTGTTTTATTCAGACCTTATTTAAATGAAAGATGTGCACATTTGCATGTTTTTAGATAGAAAATAGGTTAATTTCTAAATTTCATTATTCGGGTCACAAAACCGAAGATTGAAGGGAATAATGGCCATTTTCTGTACTTTTACAGCATAAGCAATTAAGAAATAACGTATACTATCCAGGAACAAAATTTGTACTACGTACTGTTTAGACAGAAAGTGTTCGTACACCTGCGTCGTCAGTAATTTTTTTCTCATAACTTACAAAATATCACGATTAGGATAATGAAAGTATAGTAATTTATAAATATTATTATAACACACATCTACATAAATTCTTGTGTAAATTTAACGACAAGTAAATTGTTTATAAACAAACAACCAAAAATAGGAGGCGCAGAAAGTGTTCGTGCATCTACTTTAATGGTAAGTTGTCTCGCCTTTTCAGGTTAATTATTTGGCGCAATCTCTCCTCATCGCCCTCCATGATCCTTTGACAGTACTTGACTTGTATGTTTTTCCATTCTTCTTTACAGAAGGCCGCCAACTCTTACAAATTTTTCAGATGACGCTGATGAGCCCTGGTCCTCAACTCATGCCAAACGTTTTCAATTGGGTTGAGATCGGGTGACTGCGATGATCATTCAAAACCGGAAAGAGACACACGAGACTTATATTTTACAATAATTCGTTTTTTTTAAATACTGGACAGTTGTTTGCTTCCTGTTCGCCATGATGACTAAGCAGATAATGACGGAGACGGCGCTAAATTGCCGGAAGTACATTTTTTTGCTGGATAAATTCCAATAATTATAAACACAGTGTCTAGTTCTGGAATGGTATAATGTAGTTTATTCACCAAACTAAACAAAGTTTTTACGGGAATATCATTTTTTTTCACATATTCTGAGCTGTACGAACACTTTTTGCTCCTTCTATTTTGGTTATTTGTTTATAAACAGTTTATTTGTTGTTTAATTTTCAAGAAAATTTATCTAGATGTGTGTTAGTGTAATATTTATAATATATGGAATGTCTATTAGCCTAATCGTAATACTTTTTATCTTATGAGCAAAAACCACTCGGGACGCAGGAAAACGAACACTTTCTGTCGTAACCGCAGTATAATAAGAAATATAAGTTATGTACTCCGTAAGTATTGAAGTAACATATTAACAATGAGCCAAAAATACCTATTCTTACTCATCTAAAACATAAGTCACATAATTGTTTATTTGTTTGTTTGTTTGATTTTGAATTTCGCACAAAGCTACTCGAGGGCTATCTGCGCTAAATCACTTAATAATCTACTGCAAAGTGTTTTTAAAGGTCAACATCTGCCATAGACACTCAGTTGTAGTCACTATGGCACGAAAGAGAATATCACATTTCTTCACAAAGTAATAGTACGAATATATAAGACATTCTGTACTGAGTGTTCTTATCCAAGTTCATTATTTGTAATGTGCATTAGAAATTAAGACGAAAGAATGTATTAAAGTGGAAAAGCCCCCAGTGGCTCATCGGTATGTCAGCGGACTTATAACGCTAAAAACCAGGTTTTGATACCCGTGGTGGGCAAAGCATAAATAGCTCATTGTTCAGCTTTGTGCTTAATTTAAAACAACAACAACAAAATGGAAAGTTAATCATACTAGACAGAATTTTCATGCACACTTAATAATGAATCGTGATGTGAAATAAAACATCAATGTGGCATTTAATATACACTGACAGAAAACTACAATACTAAATAAAAGAAACAGGACATAGTCACTAACAACAGTGAATGCAAGATATCTTCTCCCATGAGGGCTTGAGAAACATGAGTTTCGTTTACAGCAAGACTAGTAAGTCTGCCTGCAGAAATACTTAGATATGAAATATCAATCATAGGAAAGGCAATCGATTGTAAGACCCATCGCCAACATTCCTGCCAATGAATAGTTGGATTGGCCACCACATTTAATGCTCCACAGGCTGAAAAATTCAACATGTGAGGTTTCGATCTCTTGGACCGAAGCGCCCTGGCCATCAGACCCAAAAAAGAAGAGAAAAGTCATCATATTTTTTCCTTTTTTTGCTTTTTGGAGACCGATTTGGCATTGTTGACGGTTTCACTATAAACATGTCATTCCAAACGTTGAATATGTTGAGGTAACACTAGAATGTACTCTGAAATTTTGGAATGTCATGTGGGCGGTTGACATTTGTAAAAGAGGGCAATTTCTAGGCTAAAAATGTAAAATAATGGTTGACGATAAATTTCAAAAACAGCTATCTTCCCAACAAAAGTTTATGTGTTTGAGCTTTTAATCCAAATAAGAATGGCTTGTATCCCGTTACCGCTAAAACTCTCTCCATACTTTGGGCCCGTGAATACACCATATATGGTCATATGAAGAACAGCCCCAATATACTAAGCCAAACAAAAATATTTCGAAATACAACTAAAGACATCCTGGTATTTGTTCTGTAACGTGAATTTATATTATATTTATTTATTAACTATTTTCTCTAAATTTAAACAAACACAGCTTCTGGTAGTCATAACACCCTCACACATAAAATTCAATATAAAAATATATTTTGCTCTTAATAACAAACATGAAAATACACAAAATAGTTTAATGTATCTCAAACGTAGTTCATTTTGCTATTAAATAACTTGGCATTGAATATTTTAAGCATACGGTGTTCAGTGTCTTGAAAGATAGTACTGCCAATTAATCTATTAAAATATAAGATTATAGACATATAGACCAATATCGGTTTTGCCCTGTTTAAATTAGGTAGCTAAACCTAACCTTCAATCAACAATAACACCAAAAACATTGGCTATATGAATATCAGTAAAGTTAGCATAGCTTCATAAGAGAAACGGAATGAAGCTATTCTGTTTTCCTGAGTTGTGCACTAGAAGATTTTTTTATGAATATTTATTCTCGTACAATACTATTAGTGTTATTCTCGTACAATACTATTAGTGTAATGTAAGTTTCACAGAAACATGTACACAAGTGAAGGTCTCAATTAAATAACTAAGATTTTCAAGTGAAACTGAAACGTTTTGATATTGCATGAATTTAAACTATTATTAAAGTTTTGCTAGTTGTAATTTAACTGTTTATAAAGCACGTGCTATTAACGTGTGCATCCCTAAAGTATATTGTTTAATATAAAAAAATGATAGATTGCTATCTACACAAAATGACACTATATATTTTTCACAACTATTCTGAAATGTCTACATTAATTCCTTGACACTGCTTTATTGCTAACCTATCTTAATCAAATGTTAAAATAGTTAACTTTTAAATAAGGAATTCACGATACTTATTATAATCTAACAAAGATCGTTTGAAAATACCTTAAATCTTACAACAATGGTCGTTAGACCATCATTTACATAACAAGTAATCTAACTAACTAATGTTACGGATTATAATAAATCTTCGACGAGTTTCCGATTTCTTATGTTACACATGTTACATATCACGATTCAAACAGTCGAAAATTTTAATTTTAATTTAGGAGTTATATGAATTTCGATATGTATTAATTTTTGGTATTTGCCAACAAAACTGATGCATACAATTTTCTCTCTTAATATAAATATATTCTAATATACAAATAACAGTATAATTTATAATAACGGTTATTACAAATGATGGTTTATATACAAGTTTTACAAACTTACAAAAAATATTGAGTCTTTGTCTGGTCTGGGACTGAATCTTTTATCGACGTTCATTGTGAATAAATTAATTCTTTGTTGATGTACACTTTTCTTGACGGCCAGCTAACTTGAAGCACCCGTACGTTTTCATAGACAACAATATCTAACGTCCTGGTATAAATACGAACGTTCGAAATTAAATTTACTGAAGTTGATAGCTTCGTAATGTCCGAAATCTTTAAACGTTCCTGGTCAAATTATGTAATTTTCTGATTAATAATCGTTAATCACAATTTCAGTTTCCAAAGCTAATAATTCACTAACTGCAGCTGACCAGTAATAATAATAATACTATCTTTGTCACGTTGGCTTATATAGTTTAAGGCGAGATTCTAAAATGCTCAACAATGTTCGAAAACACGCCATGGTTTTCGTAAAACAAATATTCTTAAATTTTACTCTTACGAATCTTCTAAAAATTTAAAGAACACATCCAACAGTATAAGTCATATGCATAAAAAATATTGCTCAAACAAACGTAAGTAATAAACTAAACGCCTAGCGGTAAATGCGATATTAACAATATTGAAGAGCATTATTACGAACTATCTTTATGTAAATGTAAATACATTTTGGACGTGATTAAACTCAAGACATGGTTGTCTAACAATTTCTTGGCATGTTAAACCAAAGGATAGCTATCAGAAGTTTAAATCACTAACAAATATACTATTAAAATAGTTTTATATTCATATTATAATTTTGATTTTTAAAAAGTTTTAATTTGTATTTAACAACACTCGTTTTAATATATTAACGAAATTGTTTTAAACTCTTTTCTCATTAGAGGATTTTTGCTTGATTTGAGGTCAGCTGTAATATAAGTTATAGTTTCAACTTTCGGATACAATTATGCATTGTTAGAAGTGAAAAATAGTCGAAGAAAAGAAACAAGCTTAAACTTCTTTGAATAAAGAATAAGATAGACGAAAGTTTAGCCAGAACAATCTATATATTTAGAATTCATAAACAATGTTTGCGCACGTTATTTTTGACAAGACATTGTATTAATTCAGTTTCTTTATGTTTTTTAGTTTAAATTGAAACTATCTTATGGTAAAATATCTCATGCAAATAGGATTTATCAAGGATAATGTATCGATAGCGGTTTTTAACAAAAGCATTCTTCTTGTTTTGAACATTCTGGATAAATATTTAAATGGAAAAATGTTTAAAATAATTTTTTCCATGCACGTTATCAAACGTCTGTGTATGTTTTTCTTATAGCAAAAACACATCGAGCTATCTTCTATATCTACCCAGGGGTACCAAACTGCTTATTTTAGAGTTGTAAATCCGTAGACGAAAAATCTTTTTAAAAGCGTTTGTAAAATGGTAACATCTATACGGATTAATTCTGTTTTAGTTTAAATTATTAATTTTTTAACATTTCAAAAATATACTGAAAACACTACGTGCAAATTTATAGCATCTTGAAGAGTTTAGGAAAGCATTATAAAGATCCAAAATATTGTAAAAGAGAATTATACCTTTCTCTTATTTTTCTTTTTGCTTTAATTTATCTTTGTTTTAAATTCTTATATGGAACTCGGTTAATTATTTGTTACTTTTGTTTGTGTATTTTGTGAATATAGAATATTTTGAAATATTTTGTAAATAATTTTGACCTCAAACAAGCTTTCTCAACCACAATATAACCGAATTATATCTGTTCCGTACACTTTACTTGTTTGTTTTGGATTCGCCAAAAGCTACACGAGAGCTATTTGCGCTAGCCGTTTCTAATTTAGCACTGTTAGACTAAGAGGCAAAGCAACAAGTCATCACCACCCACCGTCAACTCTCGAGCTACTCTTTTACCAACGAATAGTATGATTGACCGTCCCATTGTAATGCTTCCAAGGCTGAAAAAGCAAGCATGTTTGTTGGATAAAGATTCAAACCCGTGTACCTAATGTTACAAGTTGAATTGATTACTTACAGGTTGTCCATTAATAATAGTTCCAGCTGCTACACTGAACTACACGTTGAGTCCATGGATAACGAACTGGTGGTTCTTTGCGATTATGACACACAAAATCAGTGCTCTGTAACAGCACAGCGGTTCATCTGCGAAATTCTAACACTAAAAACTGGATTTCGATACCCGTGATGAACAGATCACAGAGAGCCCATTTGTGTAGCATCGTGTTTAATTTCAAGGTAGTAAAAAAATGGTTACTCTCTAGCGTAGCTGATTGTCCACATTGCATATTGTAGTCCTAAAATATTCTCGCTACGCACAAGATTTGTTTGTCATAGAATACGGCAACCTTGGGTGGGCTACACGCTTTGTCAACAGGAATCGAGCTTAGGATTATAGCAGTATAACTTCTTAAAATTATCACTTTCCCACGTGGGACCGATGAACAGAAATTAACCAAAATTACCTTTTTATTTTTACCTGATTTTACACATGTTAACAACAATAGCAGCCCGGTCACCTGTCAAGCACATCCGCTCGTTACCATAGATAAAATATTTTAACAAAATGTGTGGAAATAATACAATAAAAATATAATTTACATCAATAAAAAAGTAGGTGCAAATGCTTCGAAACAGCTACACATTCTAACAACAAAATATGTGAAATGTAAACATATATATATATATTTCTGTTTTTAAACATTTCTTTGAGGTGTAAGTTTTACAAACTTTTTTATATGTCTCCCATTACTTAGTTGAGGTTGTGTGCTTTTTATTTAATAAAGTTTGTATAATACGCTCTGAAACTACGCAAATTAAAAATGTTACTTAAGAGGTAAAATCAGTTTAAATTGTACTTTAAAAATATGACTTTTCTCTCTTTCTATATACATATATATATTGTATACATATATACAATTATATGATGTATACTAAATAAAAATCATTTTTGCCGCCATCAACAAAAATATTTCAAAGTTGGCCCACTTTATCGCTTTTATAGAGTTATACGTGCTTGAACGCGTTATAAAAACTCCGTTTCCAAAACTATAATTCAAAAACAAAACCTCTGTCGTTGCTTTGTATATATATATATGTGTGTGCGTGTGCACAGAGATATACATATTTATAAAAAAGCGCAAACCAAAATATGTAGACATTAATTAACAAATAATTCTAGAAACAGTGTTACATGGAGTTGTTTTTAAACAAGTGAAATATGGTGAACTTCAAAGACTTGGGTTAAATATCATTGAATGACAAAGATAATAAAAACGTAAATAAAATTTATTAAAAATATTCTTTACCTTCGATCATTTTTATTGGTGGGCTTAAACCTTTCAATCCTTAACAGTTATTTGGAGAAGCAGTTTTTTAGATTTATAAATTTTCATTAACGCGATTTTTTTACTAAATGGTGATTACGTTTCGCCTGAAAAGGAGATTATCAAACCAAGTAATGATTATTATACATTATACGTTCTTTCCTAATCCCCAACAACCTACATAATAGTATTAAAAACAATTATTAATACATTAATAAGTAAAATGTAGCTGTGTCTTGTCACAATAATTATTTTTAACAGGCATAATCGTTTTTACAGTGCATTACCAGAGTATCGTAAATTCTTAAGCTTATCAATGAGTCACCAAGGAGTTCACTGAAATGATACCTTAGAAAGAGTATACGTTTTAATATTTGATAAGTATCGGTAACCATATAAATAAACAATCTCGTTCTTATATACGTACACGACTAAGATTGATTTCTTCTTTTTGGTTTATAAGTGCAAAACTAAGTAATGAAGTATCTGTATTATGCCCACTTCAGAGATATAAGCACTCAAGCTTACATCTACGCAACGTGGGACGAGTGTGTGTTTTCTTATAGTAAGGTCACATTGCACTATCTCGTGAGTCCACCAAGGGGAATCGAACCGCTGATTTTAGCCGTGTAAATCCGTGGACTTACAGCTATACAAGCGGGGAACACTTATGATGATAAAACTAATAAATTTGTTGTTATTAAACTGGGTGAGTTAAAAACTCTTGGGTTCTTCATAATTTGTGCTCCAAATTGAAGAACATTTCTTTCTTATTTGTCAGGTAAAAAATTAAGAACATTGTCATCAAATTTCATAGAAACAGCAAGTACACAAATATACAAAATATTACAAAAAACAGTTTAATAAAATCTTAATTACCTATATTTCCCATACATTAACTTGAACGTTCTTAATTTTTTTATATTTTTAAGTACTATAGTTGAAACTTCATAGTCAAATAAGGCTTAAGTTGAAGGAATATTCTTTTAGACATTAAAAGCTTGCTTTACGTATCTCGCACCCTAGTGGCACAGCGACGTGTCTACGAACTTATACTGCCAGAAACTGGATTTCGATATCTGTGGTGGAAAAAGTACGGATAGTCAGTTGTGTAGCTTTGTACTTGCCCCCCACTAGTACAGCAGTATATCTACGAATTTACATCGCTAAAATCAGGTGTTCGATTCCCCTCGGTGGGCTAAGCAGATAGCCCGATGTGGCTTTACTCTATGAAAACCCACACAGCTTTGTACTTAATTTGAAACAAACAAGCGAATTATATGTCTCATTCACCAATTTCTTGCACTTTCAAAATGGCTCTTTAGTGCAGTTTTATCACAGAGCCACAAATTCTTATGGACTTTTAATGCACAGATGTTATGAATACACAATGACGAAATGATTCTACATTTAAAATATATAAAAGTTATATTGTTCAATATTAACGTCATAAATTTAGATAATTTTTCGTAAAATAAGCAAACACATTTTAATCTACTAGAAAATGAGTCAACTGAAAAGACAAAACTAAACTATATAAAGCTGTAAATACGCATTCATTACATTTTATATTTCAATTAGAGTGTGAAGTATGAGGCTTCATCATCGTATATTTACACCGATAAAACAGCTACGGTACTTCAAAGTAAATAATCAATGTCTAAGCGCTTTTGATATCTAAGTAGCGAATCTCTCTCTACGGTAACTAGTTTTATGTAAAGAATAGTTTACACCTAGCGATTTAGATACTCATTAACTTGAAAGGTGAATTATGATAGTCTTGGCTGCCTACAATAATATCGTTAAAATGTCACTAAAGTTGGCTGATTTTTTTTTAAATCCGTAATCTATGCTGCATAAAAAAACCAAAAAGGAAGCTAGTCAAGACTCTGTTAAAACCTATTATGATTATCTTGTTCCTCCAAACTCTAATGTAACCAAAACATAATAGAAAGGAAATAGTGTAATACCAAACGGTAGAATAACTAAAAACATTTTCTGTAACTATATTACGAGAACTTGGTTTTTGTAATTTTTCTTTTCTTTCTTTTAGGAAAGCGTCATTTGATAAAAGATATCATTTGTTTCTCACATTACACGTTAGAAAAATCTAACACAGATATCAATTAACCAAGTGAACAAATAATATTATGTCTCTTTTAAAACTAAAATGATTTTTGTGGAGGAAAAGTAATCTTTCACTTAATTAAAAAATAACATTTTTTATGAGGTTTTGTTAAAAATGTATTTTCAATGTTACTTTTTCACACACAAGAATTTTGACCAAATTCTCTGAAATGAGAGTAAATAGTACTTGTATTGATAGATTTTCCAAGTTCCACTGACGAAAACATATTTATTGCGGAATAAAGGTGCTGTAAATAGTATACATATTAATATGGGAGTATATTTATAAAGTCTTAACTTTTCATAAAAATGGTCCAACTCATGACCACACACATACAACTGTCAGTGTTGTAAATGCAAATATTTAAAACGCCGTGATAAAGAAGAAAAGTGTCGTTTGACAAATCAAGTTAAACTTTGTTTATTTTTTCAAATATTTAACCAACTCTTTTACCTGAGGTCAAAAAATACGTTTGTTTTCTTAACACTTGTTTATGTGTAACTAATAATAAAACGTTTGAATTAGGTTAAGTAAATAAGTTTAATAGACAAAGCCCATACTTTAACATAATTTTGTAAATCGAGGAAACAGTAAAATAAATAGATATTTCTGTTGTTTAAGAAATGCAAGTATTTAATTACTGTTACAGATACTCTTTAAATAGCCATTGATGAATAACTACTAGAATACAAAAATCAATTTAATACACAGTAAAAATCTATACAGTATTTCAACACAGTTTCTATTCAGTTTCATCACGTGGCGTAGTTCCAGATCCTCGTATAGTTCTGTATTTGTGCCTAATTAACCAGAATGCGTGACACTGTTTATGTATATGACATATGTTTGCTGTGAAAGCGTTCATATTATTGGAGTTTATTCCGTTTAAATTTAAACCCCTGTTCTCTTCTAATTAGCTAGTCTCCTTCCCCTCATGTAAGCATAGGTTTAAGTAACACACAGTTCTTGTCCGTTTTTATTATCAGTAAGCATTTCCCAAAGTTGCATTTATATCTATAGATAAGACGTTTAATTTAGAAATTCCTGCCATTCAAATATAACAGACGCAAAATATCGTCATGTCAGAAACGTAAATAATTACAAAGTTAACGTTTTCGTTCTCCTTCGTTAGAGCTCGCACATGTGATAATACACTAAATAACCCAAAACAATGTATTAAAATCAAGTTACAACTAAATTAGAAAGTTTGTTTGTTTGTTTTAATTTCGCACAAAGCTACTCAAGAGTTATCTGTGCTAGCCGTCCCTAATTTAGCAGTGTAAGACTGGAGGGAAGGCAGCTAGTCATCACCACCCACCACCGCCAACTCTTGGGCTACTCTTTTACCAACGAATAGTGGGATTGACGGTCACGTTATAACGCCCCCACGGGTGAAAGGGTGAGCATGTTTGGCGTGACGGGGATGCGGATCCCCGACCCTCCAGTCCCACCCACACCTTAACCCACCTGGCCATGCCGGGCCAAATGAGAAAGTAAACGTTTATTTCAACACGGTATTTCTCAAATGGTGGATCGTAATTCCTAAGAGGTCGCAAACGTTTTTTAGTGTCTTCGAGATGCCAATAAAGCCATTGTTATGAGCTACGACAGAGTGTGCCAAGAAACATCAAAAATTGATTGGTTCATACTTTTAAAGAAAATAAGGGGTTCTTCACAACCAACACTCTGAAGAGGGAAACTCTCTAAAAAGTCTGGCTGACTAGAAAAGTTTTTAAAATCCTTAGGAAATGATTGTTTAATTCATTTAATTTAAATCGATGTTTAAAATTTGAAATGATGTCATAACGTTTACTAGAGAAATGGACATTATTATAATCGTTTTTACTCCTTGTAATATCTTACTGTTAAGCTGTTCTCAGTTCAATTAAGAGCCAGAGGATCATTTTATTGCGTTACTGTTTGCAAACTTTTTCCTGTATAGCGTGCGTGAGAGCATCAGATGGGACATTATTATGAAATTGTTTTGAAAGTTGTTGTTGTTTTGAATTAAGCACAAAGCTACACAATGGGCTATCTGTGCTCTGCCCACCACGGGTATCGAAACCCGGATTTTAGCGTGTGAGTCCGCAGACATACCGCTGAGCCACTGGGGGGCTTGTTTTGAAGGACTTGTTTGTTTACAAAGCAACGCCCACGTTGGTTGTCTGCTGTATCCACACAAGGAAAATAATCCCGGAAATTAGTTTGGTGTTGATATATTTTATATACGTTTCTTACTTTTTATCATATGCTATGACGAATTTTATAAATGCTCTCTTTATAAGTATTTAAGTAAAGTACCACATTGTAACATTTGTATTCCTCTTGGATTTTATGATGTGTGAGGGTATAGTTATCATGAACATTAATATTTATAAAGTGAATACACATTCATATGCACATCTGTTGGAATTCACGTAGCTATGAAAAATATATTAGTTGAAATTACGATAAGAATGTCTTAGAATACTTTCCTCTTAGATTTCCAGTAATATATTCTTATTTGTGGAACATATTGTACGATACGAAATATAGTACTCAACTGGTAGAAGAAGATAGTATTTTTCTGTAGTGCTTCTTAATTTTGCTTGAGAATATGTTGTGAGCAACGAAAAGAAGAACAGCAATATTTAAATCATGCATCTCACTTTACCAAGGTGGTTAAATGTAAACAAAGTAGATAGCCTAATGTAATACAGGTTATCCGGAAGCACGTGTATAAACATGGTGGTTAACTATCAGGTCATCCAACATGTTGTTTTTAAGGGATAGGATGAATTTAAATAGTTCAATAAGTTTAGAACTGGCAACTGCAGTATGACAGATGCAGCTCGCACTGGGCAACCTGTTGAATTTAACAATGCCCTACTTCTAGCAACACTTGAAGAGGATTGTGCTGTAACAGTTGAATAATTAGCCTAGAAACTCAATTCATCTCCTTTTACTGTCCAACGACATTTGCTCCAACTTGGTAGAGTTTCAAAGTTAGAAAAATGGGAACCACATGGGTTGTCAGAGAACAAGTAGACTTGTGCATATCTTTTCACTCTCGTGAACTTTAATCTTCATTTTTGAGTCGCCTAGTGACTGTAGATGAGAAATGGGTACTCTACCAAAATGTTAAGCACCGTAGACAGTAGGTTAATCAAGAAAAACCAACCATACTGCAGCCAAACTTGAAACTGCACCCTAGGAAGGTTTTGCTTAGCTTTTGGTGGGATAAAGGTGGTGTAATACACTTTGAGTTGTTACAGTCAAACCTGACAATGAGTTCTGAGAAATACTGTCAGCAACTGGATTGACTTAACACTGCATTCACAAAAAGAGGCCTGCTTTGGTGAATCGGAAAGGAGTTATTTTCCACCCTCACATTGCATGTCCTCGTAATACTAAAATCACTTCCAGACAACTTCAAGAGCTTATCTGAAAGAAACTTGCTTCTTCAAATTACCATCTTTTCAGCAGCTCGCAACATCATCTGAATGAAAAATAGTTTTGTTCAATAAATGAGTTAAAATAGCCTTTGTAACTTTTTTTGTCTCAAATACACACTTATAAAAATCAGGATGAAAGTGATGGAAAATACATAATTGATTAAAGTTGTTATTTGAGATGTTTTTTTTTCCTTTTAAATTTTAGTGTTACAAATGTCATTACCTACGGGATGACCTGATATTTTATCTCTTACTAAAAAGAGTGCTTTGTTCTTTAGATGTGTTTTGTTGTTGATTTTTGCATGAATATTGACCACGCATGCGTACTCGAATTTTAATTCATCTTCCAACACGTTCGAGTACACGTAGTACTCGTAGTCTGCTTGGAAAATATTACACAAAATTTTCGCACTTTAAAGTATCAATTGGATAATTTTTTATCATAATAAATATTGGTAAGAGTTAATCTTCTTTAATTTTACAGGATATCAAGTTAGCTTATGTATTACTATTATCATCATAAAAACATGATATATTATATGTGCTTTTTATTCATCACTTTATTACTGTTATGAAATATAAATTTTCAATAGATATGTTGAGGCCAGTGTAGCTTATGCTATATCAAATATACTTTGTCAAATTTTTTTAGTCAAATTTCCACAGGAAAATTACCTCTACAAAAATGTAAATAAAAAGCACACACGCATAGGTAAAACAATAAAATATAAAAACAAAGATAAATAAATACCGAGTAGTTATTAGTAAAAGAATACTTAATATTTTGATATTTTTGAATTATTCTGATAAGCAACACATCAATCTCAGTGCAGCCGGCTATGAAACTCTGATTATAATAATCAAGAAATAACATATTTGGTGTTGAATAACCATTCTTATTACGCATGTGTCAACATTTTATTAAAATAAAAAGAAACATCCTTGACGTACCTTGGGCATATAAAATTACTACCAAGTTATTGTAAGATCTCTAATAAACGATTTCTTTCTTCTCAGAGATCATTAACTTTGTATGCGAACAAAAAAAAAGTTTAAAAACGATATAGAAGCAAATTTTATGTTTCAGATAATGAAACATAATGAGTCTACAAAGCATTATTATTATTAAATACAACATTTTCATACAGTCTTAATAGTTTTGAAAAAAATACATATCTATCTCAGTAATACGCTATAAATAACGGCTGTGTTTATCATTTTCTTATTGCGAAACTAAACAATGGGTTACTGCACTCTCCCCTTCCACAGGGAGTCCAACTCCAAATTATGTGCAATACAGATTTGTAAACTTAAAACTATTCCAACGCAAAACATTATAATTATACCAATATATTTTACTATCTCAGTTTTACAGTGTCGTATATTCGAATGAGATAAAATTAATTAGATCTTGGGCTTCGGCCAAGGAAGGCTTCTGAAGTTATTGAGAAATTATAAATTTTATCACGTGTTTTTATATATTTCATTCAAAATGCTATTTATAGTTTAATTAATCACTTAGATTATCTAAAAATTAAATCAGTGCTTAGAGTTTGATGATTCTCGTGCTTTAATATTCGCCACATTGAATTTTAAGTTCAAAGTTGAAAATATTTTGGAGCAACGAAATACTCTTATTACAGATTGAATGTTATATTTTAACGCCCCTAATGGCACAATAGTATGTCTGCGGGCTTAAAACACTAGAAGTATTGTTTCGATGAGTGTGGAGAACAGAGCACAGATTGCTCATTGTGTAGCTTTTTGCTTAATCTCAAACAGCACGCTCTGACATTCATTGTTTTTATGTTTTTATTTAAACAAACAGAATGTTAAACAATAGCAATGAATTGTTAATTACCTATTAATGGCCCGGCATGGCCAAGCGCGTAAGGCTTGCAACTCGTAATTCGCGGATTCGCGCCCTCGTCGCGCCAAACGTGCTCGCCCTCCCAGCCGTGGGGGCGTTATAATGTGACAGTCAGTCCCACTTTTCGTTGGTAAAAGAGTAGCCCAAGAGCTGGCGGGGGGTGGTGATGACTTGCTGCCTTCCCTGTCTTACACTGCTAAATTAGGGACGGCGAGCACAGATAGCCCTCGAGTAGCTTTGTGCGAAATTCCAAAACAAACAAACAATTACCCATTAAATCTTTCCATCAGGTTCTACTTCATTTCTTGGCAATAGTTAAACTAATTATCGGGTAATTCTGATGTGAATCGTTTATTGTATTTCATTGGTTTATTCATCAAAGAGTATAAAAACATTTTATTACGTCGATAACATATCTAGTATAACTCAGCTGAAACACTTTTTAGAACTACAGTTGATAACAGTTAGGTTTCTTTGCTGATAAAACTCTACGTATACCAAAGTTTCTCACTTTATAACTAAGTAAAGTTGTCTGGATATAGTACAACTGATTGACGTTTGTTCCACAAAGCCTTAATTATCCCGCTACAATCTACTAAAGTGAGAAGTCAAAGTTCTCGGATAGCCACGTATTCCATTTGCCCATAATCAAATTATTGCTGAAGGCTATAGCAAAGTAGTGTTAAATAAACAAGCTAGAGAGCTCGTATCTTATTCTATTCGTTCTTGTTATACTGTGAAAACATATGATAATCATAGCTATTTGTTATTATTATTGTGTAAGATAAACAATCTTTGTTTACTTACAAATATAGCTTGAGTAAGTACTGGCTTGATTCTTCAAAATGTTTTCTTTGCGTTTAAACGCTAAGAACTTGTGTTTTACTTTTCATTAATTAAATGCTTAGCATCACTTACGAAGTCTAATGTACAAATAAGAATTTAAACATAAAACGAAGCATCAAAAGACAAAATATCAATAAATGGAGAAAATCTCATGTCAACATTTATAACAAAGTTAACAATATTTCGTAACATGAGAACTGTAGTAATGATCATGTATCGTACATATAAGATGTGCAATACTGTTCCTATTATATTTATTGAAGTTTTGAAGTCAGTCTAATGTTTAACATTGATAAGGAATAATGTAGACAATGCATAAGTATTTGTAAATAAATAAACAGAATGTTGTACTGTGAGGGCTATTCTCGATTTTATTTGTTGCTTGATTTGCTTCTGTACTTATTTAAACATATATATAAAATATATTCCGAAAATCTAAAGAAGAAGACCATGAGCGTAAAGTTTATGAAAGGTATTAGCTGATAACCAATCATATATGCACAATTTTATTTGGGAATATATTAACTTATGAAATACGTTTAGTTACATCAAACGTGATATGAGGGCGCACTTGAAGATTTACTTATTTTTGGTAATACTTTACCATTGTGAGGAGATGATATATGTACTTTTTTATAGTATAATTGATAAGTTTTTACGCTTTTGGTACAAAGTTAAGTTTCCTTTTGAAAAGATAATTGTGAATATTAATAATCTGAAAATGTAATTAAAACTGCAGCAAATTAAAACCAAATAGACTCTAATTACGATCTCTTAAATAAGTGTCAATTAATCTTAACTGTGTAGACTGAAAGGTGAATAATTATAATTGAAAATATCGTTATCAAACATTTACACACACCTTTGGAGAATAATTTTTGATGTGTTACTTTTAATAGCCGTATTTATTTTCTAGTATTTTCTCCGTATTGCATTACATTTTGTTGATGAGAAGGATTTTCTTATTTGGCCCTCTTTCTGGAAGAGCAGCTGAATGACGCGGAACCAGACAGTGTGCGTAGTCACAATGGCTCCTGAGGTTCACTGCCGTAAAATATGTGGACGATTGTCGAAGGATCCTGCAGCTAAAGTGCTTCAGAACACAACTGCCACCTGCTGTGAAAGCTTCCTGTTTACCCCTCCCCTTCAGTTGCTCCAAACAGCCGTCTCTTCACATATCTGCAGTCAGTGACTCACGAAGACTGGTTAAATTGAGTTCTTCTAGCAGTCTGCCTCGTCGAAAGTCCTTCTTTGCTAAAAGCATCAATAACTGCTTTTTTTTCGTGGAGTTAATTCACAACTCTTTTTCATGGTAACATTACATGCATATTGTAGCAAACAGGCTTATAAACTGACTAACAGTAATAAACTCTATTTATAACCAAAATACAGTTAGAGCGATCCCGAACAACTTGTAAAACTGGTGTTCCCACAATTAGAGAGCATTGCGTCATCGTTGAAATCTAGAATTTTTTAACTACATGTACAAAGACCTCGAAACATACAGTAATTGGGAAGAAAGGGGCCGCGGTAAGATTCACATCAAAACAAAACTAAAAGTTATCTGCACATCTTCACGCCTGTACTCCTGTAAATCATAAAGTATTGGGCTTTAAATAAAGCTTGTTAGTGCAATGGGTTTACATTGGTGGAATTATTTAGTACATCACTAAATATCGTCATACTTTGATTTGGTTTATTTGTTTTGAATTTTGCGCAAAGCTACACGCGTGCTACCTGCGCTAGCTGTCCTTAATTTAGCAGTGTATGACTAGAGGGAAGCCTGCTAGTCATGATCACCCACCATAAACTTTTAAGCTTCTCTTTTAACCAACGAATAGTGGAATTGGATATCACATAATGACGTCCCTACAGCTAAAAAAGTGAGTATGTTTGGTGTGATGGGAATTCCAACTCGCAATCCACGGATTAAGAATCGAGAGCCCTAACCACCTGTACTCGTTTAGTTTTTTTCATGAAAAGAGAGTTGAAGACAATTATTTTAAGGGCAGTAGTTCTGACAAGTTTGATTACTTTACTCAGTAAGAATCATATGTTATGTTTCTAACTCATTCATGTAGAGGTTATCGATAATTCCATGCAATCCAATGATGTCGAGGCTTTGGAGCTTTTTAGGTCTAAATGTTAGACTTAGAAATAGCTGTAAGCAGACGAAAAAAGAGAGCAGAAGAGACGAAAGTAATAACACAGGAAAGAGAAGTTTGGTGAAAGAAAGTTAAACGTAAATTGAATAGTCGTGAAAGAAAAATACCTAACTGTTGATCTGTTAGAGTGGACTTGGAAATACAAGAAAGGAGCAGACGATTTTAGAAGTACAAGATACAACAGCAGTAACTCAGTAACAATTTAAATGAAGTATACGTGGATAGTCTAATGACAGGAACAGAAAAAATGAATTACAAAGCAATTGAATAGGCCTAAGTGGGCTTTTGACAAGAAGATGAAGCTACAGAGTGTTTAGAAAGAACTATGATCTTAATAGTATGAGAAAGTTTGTACATACGTTTAATTTGTTCCGAAGAGCATGAACAAAAAAGGGAGACAGAAAAACTGAAAGAAGAAATAGTGAGAGCAAAGAGACCCAATACAGAGAACAAAGCGTAAACTGATATTTCGAAGTTCACCTATTTGCTGGAAGAAAGACTCAAGAATAACAATAGAATTATAGCCAGTAAGCCCAAGCTGCCAAAATTTAATAAACAGAAAGATAATATGCATGATCGTCTGGAGATATATGAAATAAGTCAGAACTGGGACAAATGCGTTTGGTTGGTTTGTTGCTTTGGTGTTTTATAGCACAAAGCAACTGAGCTATTTGCACCAAACATCTGGTGAAAAGTTAAATTTAAAGTAAAATTAGTAAAATTTATAAAAGAAGTTAAGGTAAAACAAACAAAGTTTAAAAAAACATAAATAGCATTAAAACCGTCTTTAAAAATATTCTACAGGGGTGAGAGAAAAAGTACAGTTATACAAGTTATAAAGGACTCTCTGTAGCATAATTGTAATGTCACAACTCATCAGGAAAACTAACAGATAAGTTCAAAAAACATCGTTAGTTACCCGAAATTGGCCTTCGAAACTGGTTCCGAATTATTTGACGTTATGGATATTTTCAGAAAGTAAACTAATAAAAGTTTTAAAAGATTTGTAGCAACATTTTGATTATAACATCAGTTTTTTTACACCTGAAATTGGCCTTTCAGTCCAGGTTTCGAATTATTTGACGTTACGGCTATTTTCTAATTTCAAATCGAACTAGATGAACTGTGATACTTAGAAGGGAATCACAGTAAAAAGGTTTAATGTATAAATTAAAAACTTAAATAGCATTAAAAATATTAATGGCCTTTAAAAAACTAAAAACATTTCCAAGGTGGACAGTATCACCATCACCAATAACACTGTTTAACATTACGGATGAAACTTGGGACAGAAAATGTTTAAAATGGTGGCGTCGTTGAGAGTCATAACGATGCAAGATAGTAAAATGTGGCTTATTGTGACCTGAGTGTTACACAGACAACACATTGGTGCATCAGTCCCAGATAAAACAAATGATGAGTTAAGAAATGTGATCAATGCGTAGTTTAGTTAAAACAACTTCCTCTTTCTGATCCTTAAAGAAGAAAGACGGCCAAAGTCCAATACAGGGTTTTAACGTTGCTCACTTCAAGTCAACTGCCAACTGGCAAGGAGCAGAGCCTCGAATACAGGATCATAATTTATCTATGGAAGAGGCACAGCAGTGACAGTACCAGAGCAGATAAATTTAATCACGGTATTTAGAGAAACTGGATAGAAATAGATGTTGAAGAGAAATGGGCCAGCCGGTTTTTAATATCTGTGAGAACAGGATGTGAACTAACGTGAAGTGACTCCAGGGCCAGTAAAGAACTAAACGAGTCAGTATAAATAGTGCAATTTGAGTACTGCTCAGCTTCTCTGTGATCCAGGGCAAGAGAAATAGCATACAGTTAAGCAGTGAATACAGAAGCTGTAGAGGGAATTCTGCTCACAACCACTCAAACAAACACAACCATTATAATTTATGTAAAGTTTTATATAATTGATCTTTCTCAAAACGGATCTCTGAAGTACTTAGTTTATATAACTTTTTTGTGTCTCGAAACTAATCTGCTACTAAAGTCCTACCTAATGTGACAAGCATTATTACCTAATTTCTTAGATGAGCAAAGCATAGTCAAGTGATCTCGGTTAGCACTATTTGGTACCCACTTAAGCCCAACTGTCTAATTAAAATATATAGAGACAGTCTAGACTGGCTACAACTACACATATGGCTAAAAGTTACCATAGCAGGTGAGCAGAAGCAGAGTTCCCGAATTAAACAAAAATTATAGAAATGCTTAAGTTTCCTGAAGTCTTTAAAAATTATAAAAGGATATGACGTATCATATAGGGATAAATAATTAGTGTCATGTCCCCATAATTTTTTATGTATATTTAGTTTTCTGTCAAATCAAACAAAACATGTTTTCTAGTGATTTTTACCAATGTTTTAAGAATCGGAAACTTTCTCTTTACACAAATGTATATAAAATAAAATGTATGTTTAAAGGAAACTCTTGAATCGGGTACTGTTTGTGTTTCAGTTTTCTCACAGAAGTTTCTTGGCTAATTGTGTCTTTACGTAATTTGAACTTATATAGATACTTTTTCTCTTCGAGTACCCATTTAAACGTACATATTTTAGAGCAATTTTATATTTCACCATTAGAACTTCAATTCAATAGAGAACAGGCCTGCCAGTGACGTATGTTACAGACACGTGTCTTTTATTTACGCTTGACACCAACTGTCATTACACAAGAGACTGACTGTTACATCTATGGTAAACCATCTTAGGACACCCACTTTCAATCAGTTGAACTTAGGTCGAACTTCTGAGTTAACACAATTCTAGGCCCTGTTTGTGTTAAACTAGTTACACAGTATATTATATAAAATTACAGTGTCATAATAAAAAGTGTAGGGTTCATAAAAATTTACCAACACATGCGAGCAAACAGCTCTACATTGCCTAGAATGTCACAAAGTGCTTGAGTGACAAGGTTTTCGAACCCAATTGGAATCGAGTAACGCTATAATGATTCTTCCATCATTGTTTCTCAAGTTTTGATTACACAATTACATTGAAAGCGTTTCATAGGTTGTTGTTCTACTCAGATCTATCTGTCTTAATGAAGAACTGGTAACTTATATTGATATTCAATTGTTCTTACACAAATTTCAATAGCTAAGAATCTACAAGAATTGACGCCTTGTATTGATGATTGAAATTAACGTTTTATGGATTGCACCCGGTGTGTTAAATTCAAAGCGTTGCATTACACATTCATAGTGGTTGTCTGATCTAAAGACTTAAAGTTATATTAAAGTTCTGGACGATGGCCAGAAAAGTGACTATCTCTGAGTCATTATTCCACACTGGCGCATCCAGTGGCATTTCATTACTTCACGACGTTACCCACAGAGAATTTAAATACATGTAGGAGAACCAAAATGTCTCACTGATGCTGTATTTATTAACATTCCACTTTAAAGGCCTGTGAGTTCCTTTCCATGTTCTATCTTAAAAGTAGATTATTATAGTGGCTGACTTTAATATACACCTTATTCAAAATATATAACGTATATACCTAAGATTTAATTATTGATTGTACTTTTTATTTATTATTATTTTTTAAAAATATCTTTTTCATATCATGTTTTTATTATTCTGTAAAGTAGAATCATTATTTTAATAGAGTATAGCACCCACTTGTAACTAAATATAATTAACGTTACAGTATGAAAATTAAAGTGGTCTAACTACGTTTTAGCCAAGTTTAACACTGAAACGTAAGTTTTAATCTCTAAAATCAGTCGTGAAACATAAAGAAAAGGTGATCAAACGGTAGTATTTCTTCCGCAAATGAACAAATACATTATTGTTTGAGATGATTGGCTAAAATGATTGTCAGTGTAATTATAATTTAGACTAATATTACTACTTTCTCAATTTTGATAGGTGTAGGATTTTAGAGTATCTAGAAAATATACTGATTTAATCATACACTTATGTAAACATATTTTGATAGCTATATCTCTATAAACATTTTCTGCAGCTACGTGTCTCTAAACATGCTCTGATGGCTAGATTTCGCTAAACATACTCTAATAGATAAATTTCCTAAAGCAAAGTCCGATAGTTATGTTCCTGTAAGCATACTTTCGTGGCTATATTTCTGCAAACATACTTTGATAGATACATTTATGTAAACATACTCTGGTGACTATAATTCAGAAATACAAAATCCAATTGTTGTTAATATCTTTAGTAAAATACTAGTTGCACGTGAGTCGTTAATTTTACCATAACTTATTTAGCCTAATTCATTTCTTCCTCTTTGCAGGTCAATATGTGATTATAGATATAATAGAATATGAGTTGAAATTAGGAGAGCATAAATATGTGAACATTATTTAAGTTGTGGAGTTGAAATCCATTACAACATTACCAAAATGCTAAGCTTTAATATTGCTATCCATCATAGTACTGTTTGCTTTTTTAATTTAGCGCGAAGCTACTCGAGGGCTATCTTCGCTAGCCGTCGCTAATTTAGCAGTGTAAGACTAAAGGGAAGGCAGCTAGTAATCACCACCCACCACCGACTCTTGGGCTACATTTTTACCAACGAATAAAGGGATTGATCGTTACATTATAACGTCCCCACGGCTTAAAGGGCAAGCATGGTTGATATGACAGGGATTCAAACACGCGCCCCACATATCACTAATTGAGCACTCTGACCACCTGATCATGCACGCTATTATATTAGTAAAATATACTTAAAGTATTATTTGTTAGACTGTCATAAGTAAGAATAAGTAATTGAAATTGTATTATAAATATATCTTTTGATATTTTACTCTACTTATCATCAACTCAAAGGGGTATTAATATCAACCCAAACGTCGCTTAACAATTTGTTCAGTTTTCAATAAGTGTCTTTGCGAATAAAATTGCTCAGATGTTTGTTTGTCCTAGGTAAACAAGAATGAACGTCGTGGTAATTTTCAGTATAATACACGTCAACCGTAAAAGAGTGAGCAAATAATCAGTGATTAAATATAGACCTACGGGACTAAACAACTTCTTTTTTGTCACTTTTCAATGACAAGTCCTGTTTGATGTTAACTGTGTTTGAAAGAGACATAAATTTGCAATCCATTTACCCAACTTTTACGAAAATAATATACCCGGTATACCGTACTGTCCAAAAATCTAAAGAAAAAATATGCATTTTGCGTTGTTAGACTTATTTGGGTAGAGCTTCGGAAGATGAAATTAAGAAAAGAGAAAAGAAAAATTTAAAAAAAAATCAGAATTTAATCGGGAAAATGTGAACATTATGAAATTAGCCTAAATACTAGTTGATCAAAAGTTTAAGACCATACTGAAACCAAGCGTTAATCGGTAAACACGTAACGAAATTTAATCATTTGTGTTCAAGCATTAGCGTTGTCAACATCTCCCACTGACATCTCTTGTGTTACATCGGGTAAAAACATGGCAAAGGCTAAAAAGTTGACAATGTTTAAACGTGGCAGACTTATCGAGCTGCAAAAACAAGGTCTCTCTCAATGTGCCATCGCTGATGAGATTGGTCGTAGTAAAACTGCTGTTGCAAAATTCCGTATCCTCTGGGATACGGAACAAGAATTTCAAGTAATCGTCCTAAGAAAATTTTGCCGGCGTTGAGCAGGTGGATTTGACGGGTTGTCAGGCAAAACACCAGCCGATCTTCGAGCCAGATTAAGGCCCTTACAGACGCAGAATGCAGCTCAAGAACAATAAGACAGCGTCTACGAGAAAAAGGCTTTGAAAACCGTAAACGTCTTCAAAGGCCCCGCCTTTTTCCACACCATGAAACACCTCGATTAAACTTTGTTGAGGAGCACCAAACATGGGACGTAGAAAAGTGGACGAAAGTTTTGTTCTCTGATGAGAAAAAAATTAACCTGGATGGTCCAAATGACTTCTAATGTTATTGATACAATAAGGATATTTCACCGGAGACAGTTTCTACACGACATAGTGGAGGAGGTTCCATCACGATCTGGGGTGCTTTCTCCTTCCATAAAACAATGGAGCTTCAGGTTATACAGGGGCGTCAAACAGCAGCTGACTATATTGGCATGTTGGAGAGAGCATTCTTATCCTTATTGACTGAAGGCTCTCGCTTATGTGGAAATGACTGGATCTTTCATCAGAACAATGCTGCAATCCACAATGCTCGCAGGACAAAGGACTTTTCCATGGCGAATAACGTGATTCTTTTGGACCATTTGGCGTGTTCGCCCGAACTGAATCCCATTGAAAATATTTGGGGGTGGATGGCAAAAGAAATGGACGTCAATTTCAAACAGTGCATGATCTTCGTGAAGCCATCTTTACCATCTCTAAGAAAGTACTTTTAACAAATATCTTTAGCTCACATTTACAAATAATTACTTTCAGTACAGTCGCATATTTCACCTACGACATCTATCACTCAGTTTAACCGCATAAATGCCTCTATAATTCTAATACCTTTTAGAAATACAAAAACAAAACTAATGTGCTAACAAATATGTTAAATTTTATTTAATGGAATACACCTCTACATCAACTAAAAATTTAATCCTTCTCACAAAATGGCAGACTTTTTATTTCGTTCTTTAGTTTTAATTAAAACACAATATATTTGGTTCTTATTCTAAAAAAGGTAACAAGTCTGGGAATACATTGTTCGTAACTGAATAGTTTACTGCTGTAACAATCTGTGTCAGCAGTTTACACGGAAACTGATATACTTTGGTCACAGGTTCGTTTTTCATCTTTGTATTAAAGTCAGAAATTTTCATTCTACATTTCTTATTTTTGGAAAACTAAATGATAGATAGCATAAATGCAAAACGAAAAAAGCGCTAAAACTATTATTTTAAAACGTGAAGCAAATACTTTTTTATAGCATTTCTCTATTGCTGGAAAACATCACGTATATCATAGCATATATAATTCAGTTCAATAGCGTTTAGCGTTTTATATTTTATTACAGCAAAATGTTTAGTCATCAAGTAATTAAAAAAAAATGTTAAAGAATAATCCAAGGGAAACATTTAGAAATAAGTGTATAAGTATTAATATCACAAAAACATTTCTCAAGCATCACATGCAAGAACATTCAGTGTTTCCTAACTTGTTAAAAACCTGTGTTTGCATCTTAACACATTTTGTTTGGCTTTTTGATAAAGATTTAAACTCCATGTTATGTACTTCTACGTAAGCCAATTTAATGAAAAGAAAAAGAAAAGACATCTATTGGAAAATACTGTAAATGTTCCGAACACACTTCCATTTTAAATTTTAATCCAAATTTTCACACAAAAATAAAGAATTATCAAGATAAAAACAAGAAAGTGCTATAATATAACATTTCAAAACTTCTAAACCAAAATAATCAAGTGGGTGCAAATTGTGTATGAAATATTATAACTTAGATGTTGTTCTTTACTTGTACTTGAATTAATTAATATAATTTTTATCCATTTCTATCAAAACTTATTGAACCTACGTGATTTTCTAATATGATGATTCTTACTTGAATTACATGTATAAAATTTCCACGTGTTATACCAAGGAAAAGATAAGTACACTTATAATATAAAACTGAATTTAAATAGTTTGAGTAAATAACATTTACAGCCTTTGTTTTGACACATCATACAAAACTACCTTTAACAAACAAAAGATTAAAACCATTTCAATGAAATCAAATGGTTAAAATCTGTTATCTTTTGTGTCAACAAAAACGTTAAGTACACTTCCAGTAGGTAATTTTACTCTCCAGCGTTTAACTTTTAATTGCCGAGCGGGTTAAGGCGTGCACTCGTAATCCGAGGGTCGCGGGTTCGCGCCCGCGTCGCGCTAAACATGCTCGCCCTCCCAGCCGTGGGGGTGTATAATGTGACGGTCAATCCCACTTTTCGTTGGTAAAAGAGTAGCCCAAGAGTTGGCGGTGGGTGGTGATGACTAGCTGCCTTCCCTCTAGTTTTACACTGCTAAATTAGGGACGGCTAGCACAGATAGCCCTCGAGTAGCTTTGTGCGAATTTCCAAAACAAACAAAACTTTTAATTGTGAAGTTCATTAACTGTGATTTGTCTGCTACGTCGCATATTTATAGCACGTTGCTGAGAGAGAAAAACGTTTTTTTTAAATAACGGAACGTAGAGAAATAGTTGTGTTGTTTTTTGTCAGTCGTTCAGAATAGTTCAGGCTTTCTTGTTTAGTTTCATAATATTTAGTATTCAAGATATGGGGCTAAAACTTTAGCTTTAAAATTTTATATACTGTTATCTTGATATACTTATGAAATACCTCTGCAGAAACGTAATTATTAAAATATTTTGTGTAACCAATAACTTTGTGTTTGTTGAAAACCTTTTTCTAAAAGTGATCGTTTCATAATAGAAGAAAATAAAAAGTATGGTATAATCTATACATCAAATGTATACTTAATAAATGCTATGAATATCAGAGAATAATATCTATTATATCATTTATTTGCAGATTCTAACTTTATATATCTTCCTTTATCCTTCGTTTAACATTATGTAAGATACGCAATGATAACATTTATATGAGTTAATATTAAGAAGGTCAGCTTGAAGTATTTAATCATGTATTTTCATACATTGCTGAAGTACTTAGCCTTGCTTGGTTGGTTTTAAATGTAAGTGTATTTTAAACAAGATTATTTTGTGGTTTAGTTTGCGTTTAAAAAATAGTAACCTATGACAACAATATTGAATGGATAATATATTTCCTTAACATTCTTTAAAGATATTTTGATACCTTAAACAGAAAAAAATATAATAACAATACTAACTTAGTAGGGCATTATGTTTCCTTAACAACATTCTTTAAAATATTTTTGCGTTTAAAATGTAGCTAGTTTATAAATAGTTTTTTTTACACCTAAGTACTAAAAATTATATTTAAAGAGATTCTATAAACTAAAACACGTAAATTTGTTTTTAACTTTTACATTGTCACAAGACTGGAAGTCTTATTTACTATAGTTCATGTGGAAGAAAAATTTTCTTCGTTCTTTAGCTAAATCATAAACGAAAGTCTGGCTATTTTTACAACTGTGGTCGATCCGAAAGCAAATTTTTTCCAAGTTCTCGAAGGCAAACAATTGTCATAATTTTTGTTGACCTTAGAAAAATGTGTTAATACATTTTCGTTTTACACAAGCAGCACCTTTGTTTATTTTTTGAATCTCAAAGCGTTTATAATCGAACATTTTTTCTATCTCACTGGCTCAACGGTGCGTATGTAGACTTACGTTGTGAGCAGAACACAGACAGCTCATTGAGTAGCTTTGTACTTAACTACAAACAAACAAAATACTACTTTCTTATTTACTGTATATTAATTGTTTTAACTAATACATGCTGCTTAATCTTGCAGCCTTTGAAATTAGCTTCCCCTTCAATATTTCTTTTCATGTTTTCTCATTCTCTCATTAGCCTACTCTTCTCATAAATGTTTTCAGTAACTTTCAGTACAACATTTCACACATTCCTACGTCACTTAGTTATGATAGTTACGTTTGTTTGTTCGTATATATTTATAAAGACTATGGTGTAAATCCACCTTACAGACTGTTAACTACTTTATACTAAAACACATGTATCATAGTAACATCACTGACATATTTATGTGTTGTAGCAATTGCTTGTTTATTTTAAGCATTTTTCACGTTACATCAAACGCAAGGCTGTAGTAAACATTATGAGTATCATAACATATTTCAATTATAGTTTGTATGATCATATAGTTTATCTTACTTTTGAAAACAATGTATTTTATTCACCACATAAGTGTTACACTTTTACAGCGCTTTTAAGGTACTGAGTTAGTACTTATAGAACATGTTTTATGAGAAGAATATTTTTGATCACTAAATATTAAAAATTAAACGACGAGCTTTGACTTTACAAGCTCAAAAATATACAAGTTTTTATTCCACAAAATATTCCTACTTGACACTTTCAATATGCAGTAACTTATTATTAGTCTAAGCCTTTAGTAAATATCACTTTCTTCTCACATAGTAATACATTTAACATTAATTTAAGATCAATGAAGTTATTACAATATTGTAAAGAAATCTGAACTGTTTATTTACTTGTTACCTTCAGTTTACTTTAAAGTGTATATAGAATTTTTTAAAATTGATCACTTATATTATTTGATCATCTAATAACACTATTTTATGATTATTTAACTGACTATAAATTACATACAAATAATCACTATTTTATATTTAATCTGATATATAAAATATCTGATTTTCATATTATATTTCTTTATGTTTATCAGTAATGTAAAATTGATGTACCTCCACATAATTATACCCAATGAGCTAATTTTAAACCTCAAGTCAAGATACCTTTACTACGCCCACCAGTGGCTCAGCGGTATGTCTGTTGACTTACAACACTAAAATACGGGTTTCGATGCCTATGGTGGACAGATCACAGATAGCCCATTGCGTAGCTTTGTGATTAATTCAAAAATAACAAATAAATAGACTTTAATATGTCTAACTTTTCTTACATATAGAAAATAAATATCACCTAAATTATAAATTTTATATTCAAAACAAATACATTTCCTTGCAAAAGAAAAAGAGTAGCTGCAATTAAAAGTCCAGGTGAATTCACAAAGGGGGTAACAGATAAAATAAAGTAATATCATCACAAGTTTAAGAAATTTAAATTGACTGATGTTAAAGAAGATTCAGAAAACTGTAGATCAAGACAGTTTGCTGTTGCAAGTGGTAGAACAAATAAAAGTTTAGGTTGCATCTACTTAAATACTGAATACAAGTCCAAAGAATTTAAAATTTCATTATATAGGTCACCGGTTGGGCCACAATTTGGAGTACTGTGTTTAGTTTTTGGCTTCTTTTACCTTAGAAAAGACATTGAATTGTTGAAAAGGGTTCAAAAAAGGATTACTATAATAGTACCCGGATGACGAAATAACACCTCTCCAGCTTTGTTTGTTCAACTGTTTGTAATTTGATATCACTTTCGTTCTTCTGATTTAGTTACCTTTTTTGAACAGTGGTTATAGATCACCTACTTGTCTATTTAAGACCGTTTTATACTAATTTGTACTTTACTGGTACTCAAGGTAATATTTACTCCTGTATTTATATCAAAATCATGTCTAAATCTATACTCTACTCCTGTCCGTCTCGTAATAATATAGAATGCAAATTTCATGCACTCTCTTCAGAATCATGGATATATCATCTACTGAAAGCTAAAGTATTACCAAAACGTATACATTATCTACTGAAACATAAAGTATTACCAAAACGTATACATTATCTACTGAAAGCTAAAGTATTACCAAAACGTATACATTATCTACTGAAACATAAAGTATTACCAAAACGTATACATTATCTACTGAAACATAAAGTATTACCAAAACGTATACATTATCTACTGAAACATAAAGTATTTGAAATATCCTTGAACAGCCACAGTCTTAACTTCCACGTGCTCTAATTACAATGTTTTATTTCTTTAAGCCATAAGAATATTTATATTACAATCACTACTATGACTACCTAAACCGTTATGGGCCTTATATGAATACGAATTATCCGAGTATTTGTTGGTAAAAGAGTAACCCAAGAGTTGGCGTGGGTGGTGATGACTAGCTGTTTCCCTCTGGTCTTACACTGCTCAATTAGAGACGGCTAGCGGAAATAGCCCTCGAGTTGCTTAGCGCAAAATTCAAAACAAACAAACAATTGGTCCAATAGGTTCTTGTTACGAAAGTTTATGAAAGTTTTACGCCTTTCTTATAATTAGCTTCTTGCAATAGAACAATTGCGCATTATCTAAATGATTTATTTTGATTTCAGGGGTCTTATAAAGCCTAACAGAAATACTTCATAAACATAACGATGACCAACAAAAATTGTAAGGCTGTATCAACTGTTTGGCGTTTACAGGCACTAATTAGATGCACCAATTGAATCAATATAGATTTGACTCCATTCTCATATCATATCTATATTTATGCAAACTCTGGTGTAATTTGTCGAATATTATAAAAATATTCGTTTTTTATAACGTTACACCAAAAACATTTTCTTGAAAAAAAAAGTTTTCGGACCCATATTTTTCGACTTCTTCATACGAGGTCTGTTCACTTTGTCGGTATTTGGGTATTGATGTTAAATACCCAGGAGGGTCAAGTACTTTTGACCTCTTCCTCCTTCCCGAACGTTTATAGCGCCTGTCTTTAAGGTTTTTTGTTTTTTTTAGGTCTGTTCAAAAAATATGCGGACTGTTTGAATTGCACGGCTCCAGTTGGTTCCAGGAAAATCCGCTTGGTGTCGCTAGGTTTGTACAGATCAGCTGATAACGACGCCATTTCCCGATTGCAGATATCTTTATTTGTGTATTAGCCACGCGATTTTAAGTGAAATGCGATTTTTTCGTTTGGCGGATCTAGAATGAATGACCTGAAAGAGCAACGACTTGCTGTGAAATTTTCTGTTAAACTTGGAAAATCTGCGAATGAAACTTTTGCTGTGCTTAACACGGCTTACGGTGATGTTTCTATGAAGCGTACAGCATGTTTCAAGTGGCATGAATGTTTCAAGGATGGTTGACAGTCCATTGAAGATGATGAGCGTCCTGGACGTCCTTCCACGTCAACTGAAGACCCACACGTCGACAAAATAAATACCCTGGTGCGGGCAAATCGACGTCTGACTGTCAGGGAGCTTGCTAAAGAGTGTGGGATATCAGTTGGATCTTGTTACGAGATTTTGATTGAAAAATTGAAGATGCACCGCGTTGCTGCGAGATTCAGCCCTCAGAACTCGTGAGTTTTTAGCCAAACACTCGATCACTGTTCTTCCCCACCCCCCTACTCACCTGACCTTGCTCCTTGCGATTTTGTCTTGTTCCCTAAACTCAAAAGACCCTTGAAAGGAAGATTTGAAACGATTCCCGAGATTAAGGTAAATGCGACGAAGGAGCTGAAGGACATTACAAAAGAAGCGTACCAGGACTGCTTCAACAAGTGGAAACACCGTTAGGATAAACGTGTGCGTTGGGGAGGAGAGTACTTTGAAGGGGTCCCAGACCTGTAACTTCTAAATAAAGTACATTTTGTTTTATGACATCAGTCCGCGTATTTTTTGAACAGCCCTCGTACAAAGCTAAATATATTTCTTCAGTTTGAAGAATTAAATATATATATATGAATAGCAACAACAACAAAGCCAAATGTTGAATTAAGATTTAGTCTTTAGACACATAAAGAAGAAAATATTAAGTTAGCAATATCATTAAAATAGCACATCATATTAAAATACAGTAGTAGCTTTAATTTTGTGCGTGACATTGTTTACTTTGATAATATTCTGTACTGGACAATTGATAGTCAAATCTCGAGCGTATTATAACAAATATTTGATTACAGATGTCGACAGACTTTAGTATTAACGAACTTACCGTCCCCACTCGTAAGTATATTCTATCAGATTATATTATACTGATTGTGTTCTTTAAGCCAATATAAAAAATAACGAAGGGATGGGTTGTTGCATCTCTGTTTTAAAGACAGTCCTTTTCTAACAGAGTGAAAATTTAGCATTGCGTTTGTTTCGAATTTTGCACAACGCTACACAAGAGCTGTCTGCGTTAGCTGTTCCTAATTTAGGAGGGTAAAACTAAGTGGAAGGAAGCTAGCCGTCACCGTTCACTGCCAGCTCGTGGGAAATTGTTTTTATTAAAGAGTAATAGCACTGACCTTCATATTATTACGCCTCCACGGCTGAGAGGGCGAACGTGTTTGATGTGAGGGTGATTCAAACTCGCAACCGTCAGATTACGAGTCGGGCGCATTACCTATCTGGCCATGCACTGTGATCTCTTTCACAACGTTATCCCTCACACGTGATTGACCCATCAAGGACTTTCAATATTGGAACCTAGCAGAAAGTACAAATATCCCGTGTGTACTCTCGATATATTTATTATAACGTCAGTACTGATTAGGTAAGACATAACTTACCAGATCACATCAAGTCATCCACTGCCCAGAATTTTGCTCTAAACACTACTAAGCCAACGCTTCCTTAAATGTATCAAAGACGAGTTGTTTCGGATTAACTACAGACTATCATATGGCAAAATTCGTGACATCATTTTATAGATACGATTGGAAACTTGATCGCTATTGAAAGAATTGATCGTTTGAAACATAGACTAATGTTATTTTGTAATCAACCACGTAGTTCAATTCTCTTTTCTTCTTAGTTTTTTGGGATCAGATTTCTTTCTCAGCGGTAGTATTCCTTTATGTTTGTAACTCTTCACAAACCTCAAAACATACATATTTGAAACAGCTTGACAAACACTTTCTCCCCCCTCTATAAAAGTTTCTTTTTCAGTCACAACTTACGAAAATCTTTAAAATATAAATTGAAAAAATCAATTCATTAGTTATTTATTAGGAAAACAGTTTTGGTCAACGTTATACAATGTTGCTGTTGCAAGCTTCAAAAATGTATTATGAAGTTCGCCTGGGATCATTTTATAGTTCAAGAAAACTTGAAAATACTTTTGATACCAAATGTTACAATCAGTAATTGTTCATCTTCAATAAGACAATTATCAAAAGTTATTTTTAAATCTAAATTGCAACTTATGCAAACATTTGCTAAATGGCCAGGTTAGAGACTTCTAGTGGTTAGAAGGAAGAAAGGCAGCAGAGCCCACCCTTACAATGGCTTTGAGAAGCTCTTTGAACCGAACAAAGGGATAAACTGTCAGTTTGAGAATGAGTCTATGTCTGAAAAGGCGAAGTGTATTCGGGGTTTTCAAGCTTCAGACGTCAAGTCTTTGGATCTGCAACCCAACACACTAACTACTAGACCATTTCCTGTAGTCTTATTGATGAATAAAATATGAATCAGGTTGTGAGAGATTTATGACATACATTTTCATATATATTTCAAAATAAAATTATTTCTAAGTTGAAAATTATAGAAAAAATTGTATTGAAGTAATAAAATGTTTGAAACATACAGATACCATAAACTTGGTCTTACAAACATAACTAAATATCAGTTTGAAAAATAGTTTGGGGCATTTTTTTCTATTATTAATTGTTCAAAATATAACGTATTTTATATATATTTAAATTACAAAGTCAATTTTGACATGTATAAAATGGATAACACGATATTTTTCAGTGAAAGTTAATTTTTTTACTTCTCTTACATGTTTTCTTTTTTTTTAAACAACATTCAAAGTTTTTAAAAAAATAGTTACAGATACGATTAACCAAAACTGGTTATCTTTTTTGACTTTTCAGTTTTTAAACTCTATTTTTTGTTTCAAGTACAGTACTGTTATTTTACCAAGAAAAATTCTTATGTGATAATCCATGTTTCTTCAACAAAAAGGTTTTTTTTTATAAACAAAAGAATGGTTTATTAGGTTTTTAACAAACCCATTCGCAGACTTTTTTGGTTAGCTGACAAACCACGAAACTATTCGATTTACAAGCTAAATAAAAATGTAGAAAAACTTTTTCTAATTCTTGTTTGAAAATCTCTTATTACACCAGATTAGACACATGGTTTGACAGAGAAAGTTTAAATTCTTTAGGGAAAATTTAAGATTTATATTTGTTTTCCTTCTTGTCAAAGTTATTTTGAGATCTTTTAAGGTTCTAGTTGTTAGCACATAAACAACACTTGTAAGAAAACTCAAAATTTATATTTGTTTAATCCAAATCACGAGCTCAGCAGTTTTCTTATTGTTTGTTGCTAAGACCCAAACTACACAACACCGGGTACAAAAATGCAGGTTTTAGCTTTCAGACTTACCACTGAGCCACTGAGAAACATTTTTCTATTGATTACATATACTGTGTTCCGAACTTATTTTATTCGTAAATGAACCGTTAGCTGCATAAAAAAAACATCTACATAGAAGAAAGATGATATGGTAGCCTTCTCAATCAGTGATGTCGAGAAACCCACTTGTTGAGAATTTTCTATGCAAAAACGGCTCGTTTGGGTTAAGAAAATATTTTAAATAGAAGAGCGAACAACGTTTCGACCTTCTTCGGTCATCGTCAGGTTCACAAAGAAAGAGGTAACTGACCACATGTTTGGAAGGGGTTGTGTAACTGAGTGTCGCAATGTAGAGGGCGGGGTTAGATGTTTGAATATATAATTTTATCCATAATATTAATATAGGTATAATGGCGTTCCTTTATATTGGTTTATTTTGGGTTTAAGTTGTTGTATAAGTAAGGCTTCTTTAATTTTGCGTTTGATTATGTTTGTTTCTGTATTTAGTATTTCAGTGTTTTCCATGGTTATGTTGTGTTCATTTGACTTGCAGACACCATAATTAACAGATCCGACCGACAATTAAACACAGACAAGATACATCTACTTAACAAAGGACTCAACTTCGCAATAGCACCTAGGTACATTCCAACCACAGAAATCAAAACATGTTTAGAAGACCTAGCCAGGAGACTTGTGATACTTTCTAGAGAAAACAAAAACAAAGAAAAAACCAAAAACAACAAAGAGAAAGAAGACAACTTAGATAATTTCATTGACATCCAACAGCCAAACTTCCCAGGTAAAATTACAAATTTATATTTTCCAGAAACACCTAAAAACTACATCTTAAACGATTTTTTCAAAGAATTTTTTAACAAAACCATCAACATAATTTCACAAAACAGAAAACTGAAAAACAACCTTACAAAAAGAGACATTAATTCCATTAAAAACCTAAAACAAGACAGAAACATAAAAATTCTAAAAGCAGATAAAGGTAACGCTATAGTAATAATGAACACGAATGAATACATACAAAAAATGAATAACATCCTATCAGACACGAACAAATTTAAACCAATACACACAAATCTAACAAAGACACACGAGACGCAACTGAACAAATTACTACTACAAATGAAAAAAGCCAACACAATTTCACAAACACTTTAGTCCTACCTACATAAAACCGATTCACGCACACCGCAAATATACGGCATCCCTAAACCTCATAAACCAGATTGTCCATTACGACCAAAAATGTCAACATATGAATCGTTTAATTACAATCTTAGTAAATACATAGCATGGGAATTCTCCAAATATGTAACATCAGCCAGCTCATTCATCAAAGACTCTTTTAATTTCAAGTCTAATCTAAAACAACTTAATCATAAAGCCTTAATGGCCAGTTTCGATGTTATATCCCTCTTCACAGAAGTTCCAACAACAGAAGCCTGCAAGATAGCCTTAGAACTCTATATCCGAGACCCTGACCCAATTATAGACATTCCCAGTAACCAGTTAGCTACCCTCATAGAATTCACCACAATAAAGACAAACTTCATGTTCAACAACCAAATGGCCTAAGTATGGGCAACCCAGTATCACCAGTTCTAGCCAATATTTTTATGACACAAATTGAAACACAAGCAATTAACACAGCATTACATCCACCACTATACTGGTACAGATATGCAGATGACACGGTTGCGGAATTCAAATCTACGGAACACACGCTTAATTTTTTTCAATCACATTAACTCTATACATCCCAACATTAACTTCACATGTGAACAGGAAGAAAGCAATCGAATATCATTTCTTAACCTCAAAGTTATAAGAACCGACACACAATTCAAAACAGAAATCCACCGAAAAATCACCCACATTGGACTATACATTCCTTGGGACTCAGCACATGAAACAAAACAAAAACTCAACATACTAAGAAACCAGATAAATATAGCCATAAAACTATGCTCACTAGATAAAATTAACGATGAATTAGACAAAATAAAACAATACTTTATCAACATCAATAAGTTTCCTCCACAAACCGTAGAAAACATTATACGCACACACCTAGACAGAAAGCAAAATCAACCAAAAAAAATAAATATATCTCACGAATCAAAAAATCACGAAACCATATACTGCTGTACACCATATATTCCTGACATCAGCAAACAAATAACCAACATTTGGCAAAAAATAGTAACAAAATATGACATTCCAGTTAATACTAAATTTATTCAAAAACCAGGCACAAAACTGAGGTCTATACTATGTAAGAACTACACTGACAAACACCACACCAACATTATTTATAAAATACAATGTGATAACTGCCACGACTTTTATATTGGAGAAACAAGTAGAAAAATGGAAACCAGATTCAAAGAACATAAAAAGTCACCTTCACACGTTTTCGAACACTGCAAGTCAAATGAACACAACATAACCATGGAAAACACTAAAATACTAAATACAGAAACAAACATAAACAAACGCAAAATTAAAGAAGCCTTACTTATACAACAACTTAAACCCAAAATAAACCAATATAAAGGAACGCCATTATACCTATATTAATATTATGGATAAAATTATATATTCAAACATCTAACCCCGCCCTCTACATTGCGACACTCAGTTACACAACCCCTTCCAAACATGTGGTCAGTTACCTCTTTCTTTGTGAACCTGACGATGACCGAAGAAGGTCGAAACGTTGTTCGCTCTTCTATTTAAAATATTTTCTTAACCCAAACGAGCCGTTTTTGCATAGAAAATGGTAGCCTCCTCCTTAAAAACAAAACAAAAAGCACTTTAATGGTACATAACTTCTGGGTATTATCAGATTATCTACGTTCATTCACTAAATGGAAAATCTTTAGAAATTTTAATCTTCAAGCAAGCTAGTATTTTGTAGAACAATTAATTTTAACGTACAATTTCCCAAATAGAATGAATATATAAAGTTTCTGTGGCAAAGATACAATTATTCATTTAGATCAAGGTTTGATATTATCATATTATTTAGTTAGAGTAATATTACTGCCCTCCGGCTTCTCCCGAATAGTGAAATGATCACAACAAAAGGATTTAAAGACTGTTACCACAAGCACCATGATGAAAGTGTGTTTTAATACAGAAACTTACACAAACTTATGATTTCAGTATTAGACACAAAGCTTTTGTCGATAAGATTAATCTCTACAAATACGTGCTTTATTATTTAAATTAACTTATTAAGTTTGTTTTGTTTTTGGAATTTCGCACAAAGCTACTCGAGGACTTTCTGTGCTAGCCGTCCCTAATTTAGCAGTGTAAGACTAGAGGGAAGGCAGCTAGTCATCACCACCCACCGCCAACTCTTGGGCTACTCTTTTATCAACGAATAGTGGGATTGACCGTATTATTATAACGCCCCCACGGCTGGAGGGCGAGCATGTTTGGCGCGAACCTGCGACCCTCAGATTACGAAGCGCACGCCTGAACGCTCTAGGCCATGCCGGGCCTAACTTATTAAGAAATAGTTAGAATTTCTCTTTTACCACCTGTGTTATCAATGGTTATCGTCTTGTCAGTCAATATAAAAATGAGAGATATAAATGTATTCTCAAGATGGCTGGTAAGGATATTAAAACTTCAAATAAATTAAAGTACAAAACAACATTCCAACCTTCTTAGGTTATCTTCAGGTTAACAAAGAGGTTAAAGAAGATGACCTAAGAAGGTCGAAACGTTGTTCTGTACTTTATTTTAAAGTTTTAATACTCATACCAACCGTCTTAAGAATACATTTTTACTTTAGGTACGTTTCTCGTCATCATAAAAAAAAAAAGAGGTATATTAGAAATGCGTCATTTTGTTTGCTGTTTTAGATAGAAATAACAAAAAATTATTCCTCCGACATAAATTCACTACTCCCCCTCAAATATGTGTAATGAATAAATGTTAACTTACAGTGAACTGAATGTACCCGGAGGTTTATGATGAACATTGTGCACGTTCTTCAAAACAATACATTTAAAATAAAAAACGTGAAAAATAAAAATATAAACAACAGTCATAGCAGTAGTGAAATACTTTGCTATAAACACAGCGACTGCTTACTAAAGTAAATGAAGTCATATCTTTTATTTTCTTTAGTCATTACAAGATTCTGGTATGTTTCGTCTAATTGTTTTAAACGTTATCACTTTATAATACGTCCAGTAAGTATTTAAAATTAAAAATGAATCTGATTGTAACATGTAATTTTGTAAAAATCTAATTTTCTTTGAACCTTATAGTAAAATATGCCCACATACATGTCAAGAAAACAACGGTAAGTCTTCGGATTTACAACGCGAAAATAAGGGATTCAATTCCCCTCGATGGACACAGCAGATAGTCTTATGTGGCTTTCCTATAAGAAAACATACACATTCCACTGTTGAAATTAATGCGTTTTAAATATGTTCCTGCTTCTCTTTGTTCAAAATCGCGTTTCAAACTGTAAGAGTGGAAATTCTTAAAAATAAAGTTTGTCATCAATTTGATCATAATTCAATAATCCTACTTAAACAACATCGGTTAGGATTAATTTGCACTTCGTTATGTTTACACCAATTTATACTAACAGTAATGATAACAATGTATCAAGAATTTCTGCTGCTGCATGAAAGCTGATAAAAAAGCTCAAAATTTGTTTTTAAAATATAAACCTTCAGCTTATAGCTCATTTATTGACCGGTTTTAGATCTACGTACAGACAAAGCTATTGAATATTCCCTCTTGTTTAGCTTAACTGGGCTCATTTTGATATGGCTTGTAAAACAAGACTTGCTGTTGCTACCGATTCCCAGTTCATTAAATAAATCATTTCTCAATGTATTAAATATAATTAAATTATTTTTGATACTTACAAAATTAAAGCACAACAGGAACATCTTCTCTTTACAAGTAATTTCTAGATACTTGGAAACGTATTTAAATTCGATGTGCATGTTTAATATGTAAGCTTGTTTACTTACAAAAGGATAATCACTCATTTATCAAACTTATATTGTGCTTTAGTTTTTTATTCACCTATTGATTGCATTTTATCTTGAATTTAGTGTTTCTTTTTAGTGACAGCCTTCCTGTTTTGTCTTGGAATAATTTATAGACATAGCTTTGCTTGTGTTTTATATTTGTTTAATGTTCTTAGATTCGAGGAAATCCACAAACTTCTGTTTTACAAATCGAATTACTCCAATATTGAAACGGACACAAACTGTCACTGGGGTGTAAAATCAAATGGATTCATTTGGTTGGGTAAAGATCTTTTGTTCGTAGATCTGGTTCATTTCGACCTACTAACTTGATTTCCTTCCTGTTAATTTCTTTTAATAACTAAATAAAATCTAATAAGATCCCAAGTTTGCTGTGTAATCCTAGATAATGATACTATACTATGCTAATATTGTAATAATAATGCAAAAAAGAAAGGTTACGTTCGGTAGACATAAAAACAATATTAAATTGAATTAACTTAAAAAAGAATAAAGTACGTTACAGCATGAATGTCCCTGAACGTTCAGTACATTGACGTTACTTCAAGTGTACAAAATTACTTTGATAGGAATCAAGAAATGGCTTTCTGTTTGAAGTTTTGCTAATTGAACGGAATGCATGCTTGTTCATACAAATGTAAACGTTTAAACAAAAGTCATTTCAAAAGCTTCTCTTAAAATATTCTCCAGCTTCTGCACAAATTCAAAGCAAGATAATGTTAATCTTTCATTGTTATTCTTAGTTGTTTTGGTTTCTGGTCGTGTGTAAACTGTAAGTTTCCTTCTTTTTTTTTCTCTTGAGAAGCCAATTAAGATGAGCGATCATCAGATGCATGTGTTCGGGAGTGATTTTATGACATAAGAGAAAACTTATCTTGGAATATATACGTTTTAGCCTTTTTTGTTATTTTCCTTGCTTACCTATTTCATGTTCTATCGTCTCAAAGAAGTGTTTTTTATTCGTCCATATCACGTCACGATAAAACTGATCATAATTTTAAACACATTTTCCTTTCGTAGGCCTAAGCTAATAACGTAATATCTCGCAAAAATTTCGTTCTATAAATCACGTTTCGCCAGCGCACAGGTGTTATTCATCATTTTAATTTATATATGATAAATGACTGATATAAAAACGTTTCTACTGACAATGCGTGATGTGGTGACTTCAACCATTCCGATAAGCTCTGGTGCTGTGAGAAAGCCTTCGTCGGAAACCATTGGGTGCGATTGAAATCGTATTATTTTCTCGTTATTGTGGAACTGTATGCAACCAGTAAAGAAAGATTTGAAGGAATTATTGTCTGTCTTGTAATGAATTATCACACAAACTATCAACAGATCATGCTTTCCCAACATGTGTTGTATACTATAGAAAAGTTTTGTTTTTTATAACAATTATTTGTCTGAGTGACATTATTTAAGCATGCTATATTCAACATTGAAATATTGAAGAATATAAAACATATTGAATACGTCGCTAGATGAGCGTGATAACAAAACATAAGACTAAAAAATATAAATAATGAAACATCATTAGTTTTTGAAGCGTTCACCTTATAATGTTAAACACTGTGCTTGACACCTTGCTATGGGCAGAGTTCAAATGGCCTATTTTGTAGCTATGCACCAAAACAAACACATTACTCATAAATACACGTGAATGTTTTTCAAAGTTTTTTTAATATTTCTGTAAATTATGTCAAAAACATGAGTTTTATGTAGAGAGTAAGTTGGAAAATTGTATAAAAAACAATTCTATATTAGAGAAAAAAAATACAATTTAAACGATTGCTTTTGGGTGTGTATGCTCAAAATTAAGCACAAAGCTGTACCCTGTGATCTTCCCACCAAGAGTGTAAGTCCACATACACACCGCTGTGCCACTGGAAGACATAGATTTTCGTTAGTTATTTCTACTGTTATGAAAAAACTCAATCACACATCATAAAGTATACCACTGCCACGAATATAAACAATTATTTTAGCACCACAGTCTAGACATTCCATCTTAGGAAAGAACGTCACCCATTATAACAACTCCTACCTAATCTTGCTGCTAAGTAAATAATATATATATATATATATGTTTCTACATTTATAGCGTTCAAACAATCGTCTGATATGTATTATGTGATCACTTTACTTCAGTCTCTCGCTAGTACAGCGGTAAGTCTGCGGATTTATAACGCTAAAATTAGTCGTTCGATTCCCCTTGGTATAGTCAGCAAATCGCCCGAAAACACGCTCAGTTTATCTTGCATTTAAAAATAAAATTAAGTGTTGAACAAGTGAGGGGTCTATTGAATATCTAGTCAGTGCGCTACTTCAGATAATCCTTGGTATTATATTTTAAAGGTTCCGTACTGTATTTTTAACTTCAACAGTATATTTAAGCTGACGCAGTGGTTGGTGGAGTGTCGGCTTGTGAATTTAATTTTTTTAGATCTAAAAGCTATTACTATTACAAATGTTGGAAAGAACTTTCTATTTCCTGAAATATAGAAACAGATATAGATTAGCTTATCAAATATCAATGTCTGCTACACATTGTTAAATCCATATCTCTTACTGACGTATCTCACATGTGCAAAACTGTATTTCATGTGCTCTTAATGAAGCTTTCGGATACTTCTTAATATTTTAAATAATGAACAGCCTTGTTCTTCAAAACTAGGAATTATTAATGTTTCACGAAATCAGTATCCAATTATTATCACGTTGAAGCACTTAAGTATGTTTGTATACTAAACATTCAACCTTTATGAATTGTTAATCTAATACTATATAAAAGATTCTGTTAAAATCGTTAAATTTAATTATCTGAATTAATTAGTTTAATTATGGATGGTATTGAAAAAGTATATGTCGAAAGCTAACTTCCTAACCCTTATGAGTAATTACATCGCATTTCCAAATAAGTTAATCAGAAAAAAATGTAACTTCGAATACTCTATTTAATAGCCACTAGAATGATGAGCACAAACGTTTTTACGTATGTGTTATATGAGTGACCTTATATATAACATTTTAGCTTCTGATATCTTACAACAAAGTAATTTCCCCTATCGGCTTCTGACAAAGAGTTAGCTAATTTCGAGTACAAAAAGTTTAAAGAAATTCCGTGAACAATCCCAAAGCTAAAGTTGTAGTTTTTATTTCTTTATATTTTTCATCAGCGAGGTAGTTGTAATTCTAATTTTATCTCAGAAGGAATTTTAGACGCATTCACAATAAATAATATATAACAAACCAAACAGAAATTAATAATTAATATTTTTTCTTGTTAAACTCGACAGTATTCCTATTCTTAGAAAACTTGTCTAAGCAATGCATCTTCTTAAAACATAATAAAAATACGCCCTGATGTTGATCAGACATCGTGTGGTATATCTTCTAGAAGTATATTAACCAATAATTAAATTTCCTTTTTACTATCATTTAAGCAGAAATATCTGATGTCTATTATTTTCTACACATCTAGATGCCATAAGTTAACATCATTGTAAAGTATCACAAATAACTATTTAATGAAAGATATATTTTGTAGAACTGAATAATAAAAAATAAATATTATATACCATTTCAAATATAGTTTCCATTGTAATCATTGAATAAAATTAATAAAGCTAGATAGATTTATTTACGAAACTATTCCTTTGTATTTTTAGTTGACCACTCACAACTCGCCAAAATTACCTTGTCATAATTAACAATATCTACCAAACATGGAATTAGGAGAAGATTAGTTTTTTACTGAGATATTTCGTCACTTAAGGATTCTACATAGGCCTTTAATTTCCATAATGTCTCATTCTTTCCTGGTTGCTGTTACCAGATAAGTTGACCCTATCTACTCCACCTACTTGATGTTGCGGTCTTTTAGACAAAAATCTCTTTTTCTAAGACGACAAAACTGCATGGTTAAAACAGACTAATTAATGTAATTAGCATTTAAAGAAAATTATATCTCTCATAGGTACGTTACCCGCTTGTACAGCGGTATGTCTACGGATTTACAACACTAGCATGAAGGGTTCGATTCCCATTAGTAGAGTCAGCAAAGGGCCGCATGTGGATTTGCCATCAGAAAACACTCATAGTTCTTGTTCAAAATTCTTAATTCACTCCCTAAACACAATGATGCTGCAATTTCACTTGTGATAGTTTTTAAAAGAGACCCCAAAAATCGATCAGTACACTATTCTTCTTTGCACATGCGAGTCGTCCTTATGAGGACTTGTATTAAAATACCAAGATTTGAGAGAAATCAGGAAATATAGTTAGCTAAGCATGCTATATTAAAATATTTTTTTAACTTCATGTTGTTACAGTGAACGTTACCGTACATCTAGATAGAAATGTGTTTTACATTGCAAAAGACTCTCATAAAAATGTGTCTAAAGAATACCACACTAATTTACGAGAACATAGGTTTCTTTATGCCCATACTCTCAAATCACACAGAAATCCCTATATGCTACCTTTCGGTGTGAAATAACATAAATGTTTGTCTAATTAACCAGTTACTTGAGATTTCCGACTGTTGGTCTGGAAACTTTATCTTGGTAAACTCATGATATGTTGACCTCGTTTTTACAAAGAGATCCTTTTATTACTATTTTGTTATGATTTCTTGAACACTAACATTTGTTTTTTGTAGATCCTCATCAATTGCGAAACGTCGCAATTTGTTTACATCGATTGTAGTACTTGTTACAGGTCTCTTTTTATAAAGTCTTGATGTCCTATTTTGATCCATATTCCTTTGATTTCCAATATCATTAATTAAAAGGGAACGACGCTAAAACGTCGTTCTCTGCAGCCCCCAAGTGGCTCAGCGGACTTACACGCTAAAATCCGGGTTTCGATACCCGTGATGGGCAGAGCACAGATAGCCCATTGTGTAGCTTTGTGCTCAATTCAAAACAACATCAAACCAACATCGTTCTCTGCATATAAATAAAAGTGTTAATACCCATACCAGACGTTCATAGATGTAAAGTGAGTTCATATTATAATTAAAAACTATTCTTCGCCCCAAAAATCACAAATATTATTTGCATAATTTCTAAAACATCCTAAATACATTTCAAAAGTTTGTTTTCAGTAACATTTTTATGTTAATTTCTATATCATAACTATGTGGGATTTGTCACTTAACCAGCTTTGTAACCATCATTAAAGAAAGGAAATAAATGTCAGTTATGCTCTTTTTGTGCTAGAATGATTACATATTATAACACGAAAATACAAAGGTTTAGTCTAAGCAGCTTATATCTCATAACACTATATATATGATTTCCTTATTATATTGACCTTCTACCCCTGTCTACCTAACACTACATAACTTGCATTGACGAGATGCACTTGCGGTGAGGTCACCTATCCAGCAATGTGAAACCGACTCTCAATTTCCCTGTTTTAGCTGTGTTTTAATGGACTGGTATTTTGCAGTATGCAGTCACATTTCAATTATTACACATTTTATATTTAAATATTATTACTATTTAGAAATAAGTTCTGAAACTTATTTATCTTAAAATATAGAACAATAAATAAAGAAGTAAAGAGAACAATTATCTGTGATGTCGAGAAACCCACTTGTTGAGAACTTTTATATGCAAAAACGGCTGTTCTGGGCCCAGAAAACACTTCAAATAGAAGAGCGAACAACGTTTCGACCTTCTTCGGTCATCGTCAGGTTTTTTCTTTGTGAACCTGACGATGACCGAAGAAGGTCGAAACGTTGTTCGCTCTTCTATTTGAAGTGTTTTCTGGGCCCAGAACAGCCGTTTTTGCATATAAAAGAACAATTATCTCTTGTCGCTTCAACCTTTGTACTTGATTGATAATTAACATAGGTTGCTAAGCCTTCTACAATTTCACACGTGTAGGATATCAAACAAATTTTTACAGGTGTTATACATACAGTTGGATAACCAAAAAAACTTAAATAACTACACGAATACCATGTACTTCTACTATAATTTATTAACCTTATAAACTAAGAATAATTTATATTTTATAAAATATGAAACCTCGAGCAAACTATAGACACAACTTACTTCATTGAAATCTTGTATCAAAAGAATGTGGACGAGTTTTCAAATATTAAAATAGCAGAAAAAAAACCACTTTCAAGACATTCTGAGGTATTGATTAATTATTCACATGTCATATACTGAAGTAAGTGTATATAAAGGACTGTTTCAAAAAATGGAAATATTTGAACTGGGCTCACCATGTTTGATTCACTACTTAAGTCACACCTCATCAAAATAAAAAAGATTTAAGATTCTTATTTTATATAACATTCTAGCTTGTCATTATTAGTAATTTGAGATCCTAATTTGTACGAAATTATAGAATTAGTATTTTGACATCACAATCATCTAATTTTAAACAATGCTGTCTGCCTTCAACATACGAAACGACTCATTAATATCTGTATCTAAATGTGTTATTCCAATATTTACTTTTAAATTACGAAATTAACTAATCTATAAAATTAAAGTTTGAATTATGGTCTACAATTTTATTCCAAACTTACTGACATAAATTCATAAAACAGTAGTTCAGTTAAATTTTGAATGCAATGACGTCGCCGTTGACTCATGACCCTTCGCGGAAGTAAAATGTTTGTTTTTGAATTTCGGGTAAAGCTACAGGACAGCTATCTGCAAGAGCCGTCCATAATTTAGCAGTGTAAGACTAGAAGGCAGCTAGTCATCATCACCCACCGCCAACTGTTGAGCTACTCTTTTACCAACGAATAATGCGGTTGACCGTCACATAATATCACCGCCACTGCTGAAAAGGTGAGTGTAATGGGTAGCTCGAGCTCACGACCCTCAGAGTACGATTTTGAATACTCTAACCTCCTGGCAATACCAGGCCGAAAGTCAAATAAAGACTAAAATTCCCATAAAACCTCCTGTTATCTATTTAAACAGATACTTATAATAAATTCCTTATTTATCATTTAAAACTTCTCTATACAGTGCGGTAAGCAGTCCTATTTGAAAATAAATGAAATATGTTAAACTTTTCTATCCTTGATTATCTGGAGAGTCAGAGAAACTGGATGTCATTTATATAATTCAATAACGTATTTTCTTTCTTCAAAATTTCAGTAACAACAGTGCACTGAATAGAAAATCTTTATTCTCTAACTTATACGACAGAACATAGAATTTTCTTCTATAAAACTGAGCGTTTCAAAAATAAAATTTTGCCTTTATTTATCTATGAAACACAACCAATGTCGTTTTTATTAAAACTCCATTCCAGAACAATGCCTTCTTTCTTATAGTGCTCCTTGGATACATAATTCGGATGCAATTATTGTTTGAAAATGGACTAAAAAAATTACAGAAAATGTGTAGGTTTATTACTTAAAAGCCTCACAGGCTGTATTCAAGCACTTTGCAGCCTCTGTATATATTTTTAATAGTTAATCTATTAGTACTTCAGGAGATTTCCTGGTGACAAAAAATTCCAACTAACATTATTATAAAATAAAAATTCTATCTATCGCTTACTTTTGTCTCTTTTTCTTTTATTCTTTTCAGAAATTAGGCATACGGTTTTATCTTTTTAGTTCATAAGCTTAAATTCAGTATTTTATTTATACCATATGGTTCTGTTTATTGTTTAATTTATATCATACTGTTTGCCTGGCATGGCCTAGAGCGTTCAGGCGTGCGCTTCGTAATCTGAGGGTCGCGGGTTCGCGCCAAACATGCTCGCCCTCCAGCCGTGGGGGCGTTATAATATTACGGTCAATCCCACTATTCGTTGATAAAAGAGTAGCCCAAGAGTTGGCGGTGGGTGGTTATGACTAGCTGTCTTCTCTCTAGTCTTACACTGCTAAATTAGGGACGGCTAGCACAGATAGCCCTCGAGTAGCTTTGTGCGAAATTCCAAAAACAACCATACTGTTTAATTCATTGTTTTATTTATACCATACTATTTCATTTATCGTTTTATTTATGCCATAATTTCAAGTCTGATTAAGCAATGTATCCTCTGTTTATATTATCTTTCTATAATTGCTAAGACTCAAACTAAAACTTCTTGTATAATATATAACGAATGTTGCCGTGGGAGTGATGAAGAACAAAGGTTATGTTGCCTCAAATATTTTTTTATACAAATCACTCTATAAATTACAACGCTAAAATCAGAGGTTCGATTCCCCTCGGTGGGCTCATTGTTTTCGTGAATTGCTTAATTTGGTTTATTGTTTCTTAGATGGACCAATTCTTTTCACACCTCGCTATGATGTAATAGAGAGACAGATGGATGATAGCAATAGAGACTAAATGTTAGGGACAGCGAGGGACAGAAATGCTTATGTGTCACGGTAAATTCCTCATTTCCCTTATCCTTACCTGTTGTAAAGCGAATCGACTGAATACGCCGAATTATGAAGTGATAACTCATTTCTTAAATTTTGATAAGTGAATATTGTTTGTTTGTTCTTGTGGTATGGTTAAAAATTATTACTTTGAATTGGGTAATTCAGCTATATCTGCTTCTATCCTTCAACTGCTTATGCTACAGACTAAATTATCTTGAAAAATTCTGAGTTTTAGATGCACAACATTTCATTGACGATATTAGTACTATTTTCTTAAAATGGCAGCCATAAATAGTTTTTTCTACCTTAACTAATTCTATACCTATCTTGTACAGTAGAAGGTCTTTTCACATAGATATCAGTACTCAACACTTTACGATAGCAACCAGAAACTATCTTTTCTAACCTGCTGGGTACAGGGTATTTTATTCAAGTTTTCACAAGGTGTGCGGAATGTTGATGTAATGGAATGCTGGAGTTAGTTTCTGACGCTTCCAAACAAATTTCTTTGCCCTCTTTGGGCGTATATTAAAATTATTTACACAATCTATGAATAACACACCCACTCTATACAGCAGTAAAATTTCAAATGGTTTGTTTGTATTTGGAATTTCGCACAAAGCTACTCGAGGGCTATCTGTGCTAGCCGTCCCTAATTTAGCAGTGTAAGACTAGAGGGAAGGCAGCTAGTCATCACCACCCACCGCCAACTCTTGGGCTACTCTTTTACCAACGAAAAGTGGGATTGACCGTCACATTATACGCCCCCACGGCTGGGAGGGCGAGCATGTTTAGCGCGTCGCGGGCGCGAACCCGCGACCCTCGGATTACGAGTCACACGCCTTACGCGCTTGGCCATGCCAGGCCAATTTCAAGTGGTATAGACGTTTATTGACCTCACAGGCCACTATCTAGTCTAATTGGATTACAAGTCTTAGCTTGATGGCCTATTTTCCAAGGTTCTTCCTTTGATCTGAACCGTTGAGATTCTCTTTTTAAACACCATCTAGTGTTATCAAACACGATTCTGTATACAATTCTAGGTTTGAGTTTTTCATTATACTTGGCTGGTTCTTCTTTAATTGAAAATCAATAGCAGGTTTCTTGTTATTCATGCTGTATAGGATTTTAAAAAGGTGACGTAACTCATGTCTTTCCGTTGTTATTGCTCCCCAGTGGCTCAGCGGTATGTCTGCGGACTTACACGCTAAAATTCGGGTTTCGATACCCGTGGTGGGCAGAGCACAGATAGCCCATTGTGTAGCTTTGTGCTTAATTCAAAACAACAACAGCAAACTGATGCAGGATTCTTGCCTTTACAGCCTTATCCTGAATATGAAGCGCCAGTTTAGCGAAATTAGACATTATTAAACTATCAGTTCGTCCACCACATTATTTGTTATACGGTCAACATTATTATATAACAACTTATAACTGCTCACCTTTAAACTAAACTGTTTTACTATTCTTAAGGCAAATTAAACAAATAAATGATTTTTACATCTCGTAACCAGACATATTGTTTTCTTAAGTGAAGAGCAAATCTTAATTTAAATTTCTATATCACTGTTTTAAGGATTATATGAGATATTCGATGTCACCAAATCTCATCACTTTCACTGACGTGAACACTGACTCCTTCCAATGAAACAATTTATTATTATTCTTTCGATGCAATAATACGTATTTCAGTGCATACCCCGAAAAACGTTTTTGCAGAAAAAGATCCTAAAACAATAGAAATATAGTTCTAAATAAATATAATATTAAAACAATTTCCGAAAGGAAACAAAATCCAACTAATTCAGACAACATATGAACACATCTATCAAATAGGAGTGGTTTGAAGGCCTGCATGACTGGATGGTTACGACACAAGAGTAGTAATCTGGCGGTTACGTGTTCAAATCCTGGTCACAACCAACAGGCTCGCTCTTTTAGCCGTGGGATTGTTATAATATGACAGTTCGTTTGTAAAAGAATAGCCCTACACTGCTAATTAGGGATGGCTAGCACAGCTAGCCTCTGTATAGCTTTGCATGAAATTCCAAAAACAAAGGATTGGCTTGTAGAACTTTTTCATCATATATGGGACACTAAAACGTAGATAAATAGCAAGAAAATGTACTTTAGGAACCACACTGCTCAAAGTATATGCTGATTTATTCAGTAGGATTCAGTAGTGTTCTGATAATAATAAAACTAATAACTCAAGTTTTCGCACACTACAAAATAAAAATATAACAGCAGAATTTCAAATTACACAGTAATTATATAAAAATTAGTTGTTAGAGCCAATATAAAAGGATATCTCAAGTATTCATTGAGAATAATGTTTATTAAATACCAACATATTTGTCAAACTATGTTGCTAAACACATCTAAAGAAATATGAAAGTATTAAGATGAAAAGGTATTTCGCAGAAATAGTAACCAAATGTAATTAAATATACTTAATGATCTACATATTTATATTAATTTTCAGTTATAGATATAACTATAATCATGAGATTCTGATAAAACTCATTTTGTTTCAAAATATAAACTAATATTTCGCTAATTATAGAAAATATAAAGAAATATTTGACAATATATCTATGGATATCTAAAATTTAAGGTTCAATCTCTACAATGGGCACAACGCAGATAAACCCTTATGTAACTGTGCATTTAATAGGTAAAATGTTTCTAATCTTATCCAGAATTCTTTAAAAAATTGATATATAAATCACTGAGACGTAGAACTTATCAAGTAGTAAATCTAGACAATCACACGTTTTCAAAATTTTACTGATGTCAAAATTTTTGGCACAAACCTTTATTTCAAATCATAATTGTAGTGACATCTCTACATTTGTCAGGATAACATACAAATACCAAAATTTACATATTTGCTTTTAATCTCACTGTAAGAACAATGTCCTAGGCGTCATACTGTGTTTAGAAACATTATTATATATTAATGGTTTGTTTGTTTTTTGAATTTCGTGCAAAGCTAAACGAGGGCTATCTGCGCTAGCTGTCTCTAATTTCGCAGAGTAAGACTAGAAAGAAGGCAGCTAGTCATCGCCACCCACCGCCAACTCTTGAGCTACTCTTTTACTAACGAATAGTAGAATTGATCGTCACACTATAACGCTCCCACGGCTGAAAGAGCGACCCTCGGATTACGAGTCAAACGCCTTAACCTACTTGGCCATGCTAGGCCTAATTATTAATGGAATTTACTGCAATGGCCTTGACGATGCACCGTTACCCTATACCGTAGTTGTTTACATTGTAACAAACTTTAGCTTAGGCTTAAGCCCCATACTCTCCCCAGAACGTCTGTGTGTTTCTAGTAAATTTTAATAAATGACTTTGCATGAGGCTGGAGGATCTAAATCTTCATGAACTTTAAAAACTCTTTTACTGTGTTTTTAACATAATCAGTAGACTGTCTAACTTCCTCATAACTGCTGGTCTGGCATGTCCAGATGATTATGGCACTCAATTCTCAATCTACGGCTCGCGTATTTGAATCCTCGTTCCGTAAAACATGCTTACCCTTTCTACGCTGGAGCATTATAAGGATATGATCAATCTCACTATTTATTGGTAAAAGAGCAGACCCAAGAGTTGACGACGGACGATATTGACTGGTTGCCTTCCCTCGAGTCTATCGCTACTAAAGTAAGGACGCAGGTGCAGATAGCCCTCGTGTAACTTAGCACAAAATTCCAAACTCGTAGTAGCTTTTCTGGTCATAGGATTCTCTAAAGTAATCTTCACTTTATGGGTGAAAGAATTCCTCCTTATTTGTCTGAGATGTGATTTTTAAAATATGTTCTTGTTTTAAACGCTCTACTTTAATGTAAACAATACAAACTCTACTATGTTAGACATTCTCACTATATGAATATGTCCTTTTTTAAATGTTTTCTAGACTACTCTAGTCATAAATCTATCTTTGTTCCAGAACTAATGTTGTTTGCTATAGTCAGCAAAAATATAACCTAAGTAAACTAGTACAGTAAGTAACTGTGATTGTCTGCCAATTTATGACTTTCTCTTAATTTTCTTTTCGTATTACGTTTAATTTAACAAATGCTTTGGAACGTTTTCATACAACTAGGTTAGAATAAGTTGAAAAAAGTGTTTGGAAAAATTACCTTTTGCAAACAGAACATTTTCCTCTAATTGTTCTTGTTTTCTATTATTTGCAATAAAAATTTGAGAAATCCTTAAACTGAAGCACAGATGTAGTATGTTTGAATACATTGCACTTGAAACATAGTTTCGTCTCAAAAGTAACATTTTAAACTCTTCTAGGTCCTTGAGCTCGGAGATTACTTGTTAAAAATTTCATTTACGTATACATTACTGATTGTTTTGGAATTAAGCACAAAGCTACACAATGGGTTATCTATTTTCTACCCATCACGGGTATTGAAACCCGGTTTCTAGCGTTGTGAGTCCGCAGCCATATCGCTGTGCCACTGAGGGGCTTACATGTTCCTATTCAAGGAATGTACTTTTAATTTCATTAAATCGGAAAATTATAGACTAGAATCCTGCTAACTAAATGGACAGCTTAGCTTCTTTGAGTAAATAAATATCAACATATTGATAAGATTTATGTTTTAAGATGCTTAAACGACACTTCATGTGGAAAAAAAAATATTTATACGATTAAGGTGATGTATGTTCAGTAACTTAAGTAGTGATCAAACTGGCTCTTGTCAAGTCTTACATTCACATCAGCTGAATTGATCAGTTCATCCAATACATAGTCATTAATTTCTTGTTGTCAAGTGTACAGGAGATCGACTGCTATATATATAAAATAGCCGTAACTGAAATATTGAAGCAATCTTTCAATGTTGTTTAGTACGAAATATTCTAGCAAATCAATAATAAAACGTATCTTAAAAAATCAAAATACAGATAGGCGTATGTATATGTATATGTATACATTCACCTGAAGATATATTATTGCATAAAATCAATTGTTTTTCTTCGTAAAGTACTGATATTTGCATTTTTTCTCATCTTTAACAGTGTTAAAAATTGTATTTTCTAGTAAACATCAATAACGATAAAGCAAATAAACACTTGAGAGGCTAAATCTCCGTTGATTATTTGTCGCCATCTGCATTTTAACAGAGGTGCTGACTTTTAATATTTCAACTCACCCCTTTTCAAACCTATTACCTCCTTTTATTCTTATAGTGTGTTTCACAACCAATTAATCGAACTATAGTGTGTGTGTGTTTTCTTATAGCAAAGCCACACTGGGCTATCTGCTGAGTCCAACGAAGGGAATCAAACCCCTGATTTTAGCGTTATAAATCCATAGACATACTAATCGAACTAGAATCTTAAATTTTCTCTTACATTCTACTCAATAGTTTTTTTTATATTTTGCATTACATTTGACTGAAACAAATTAGATTAATTATAAATTATGATTATTAATTTCATATTACATTAAGTTTGCATGATGAAATTTTTTAATCATCAGTAAGCTTAATTAAACAGTAGTAATAATAAATGTAAGTTTAAACGTAAAATCTATTTAAAAATACAAAAAAGGGTTAGATCTGGACGATCTAACCGTTTAGTTAAAAAATGTCGTTTACCCACTAAATTTCACAACAGTCCTTGTCCAGTGATGATATTGTCATTATATATATATTCTGTGACATCGTCCTGTAGTAGATTTAAAATGTCAAATAACATCCAGAGAGTACCTGAAAACTACTGACCATAATAAACACCATAGAGTGCTATATTTCTACCCTGAATGACAAGACAAGAATGAAGCAATCCGCGGCACTCAAAACGTAAGAAACTTGTTTGAAGACAGTGACACTGATATCAGTCATTTCTATTTTTTTGATTGCAACTCAGTTTGAATGACCATCCTTGTAATGCATCTCAACGACGTATTTGTCGTCTACCAGCATTCGTGAGCTAACAACAGACCACACTATTTGGCCAATAGGCTAAGTAACAAGCAAGACGTTTTCCGATAGCTTTGGAATTTCTGTCATACCTAAGAGTGACGAAACTCAGTAGATAGTGGAGGTCTTAGTAAATTCACTAATAAGCGTAGTTCAAGATTCTTCAAAGTATCTTTAACTGTTAAAAAAAAGATTGAAGAATGTGATAATAGAAACGTACGAAGACCGGACTTTAATTTTTGAATCAAAAAAACAGATAAATGTATCAGTAAGAGAACGAACAATTTATAAGAAGTGCAGTAGAAAGAAACAAACACAAAATAAGTTATTATCTATTACTTTCTCTATTTTAAAGCGTTGTGCACTTTTAAAAATTCTTTTATGGCTTTTTTTTTGTCAACGATGGTAAAACGCTATTTTATGTGTGGTTCGCATACCAACTTTGTAATGACGCGTTAGTAACCCTAAATTTTTTGAATAAGCAAAATATGGATTGTTTTGGAATTTCGCACAAAGCTACTCGAGGGCTATCTGTGCTAGCCGTCCCTAATTTTGCAGTGTAAGACCAGAGGGAAGGCAGCTAGTCATCACCACCCACCGCCAACTCTTGGGCTACTCTTTTACCAACGAATAGTGGGATTGACCGTCACATTATACACCCACACGGCTGGGAGGGCGAGCATGTTTAGCGCGACAGGGATGCAAACCCGCGACCCTCGGCTTACGAGTGCACGCCTTAACGCGCTCGGCCATGCCAGGCCATAAGCAAAATATAACAACACCTAACACTTTTCAGGATCAAATTTTCAGCAAATCAGTCTGACTTTTTTTTTCAAAAAATGCTTGGAATTTGAGCGTGACTTACAATATTTTTAAAGTGTTGCACATTTTATTTATTTTTATGCAAAATTTGTGAATCAGCTATTTTTTGTTTTATTTAAGAAAAATAAGATAATATAATTTTACAAATGTCGTTATTTTTTAACTAATACTGTGTAATTTCTTAAAACAGGAAATACTTTTACGGATAAAACAAGTTTTAATAACGTAAGTTGAACGTAAAAAAATTTCGTGATCCATCAAGGTGATTTTTTATTTTACATTTTTTGGAGATGAATCATTTGGTATTATTGTTTCATGTGTGATAGATCAATTATTTACACATCCTATAATCGTTTTAATTCAAGAATAAATATTTTGGAATATTTTCCAGGTTTCCACGCCAAATTCGAGAGCTAACAAATTATTTCTATCTCAAAATATTTATAAATAATATATATTGTTTAGTATATTTTCCCAATAGTAACTTATTACCAGTAATTATATTTTAATCGATGACAAAACAGTAAATTAATGGTCAAAGCACACTTATTCCCTTTCGACGCAATGCTGTTTGTTTGTTTTTTTTAATTTGGCACAAAGCTACTCGAGGGCTATCTGTGCTAGCTGTCCCTAATTTAGCAGTGGAGGAAGACAGCTGGTCATTACCACCCACCGCCAACTCTTGGGCTACTCTTTTACTAATGAATAGTGGGATTTAGCGTCACATTATAACGCTCCCACGGCCGGGAGGTCGAGCATGTTTGGCGCGACAGGGATGCAAACCCGCGACCCTCAGATTACGAGTCGCACGCCTTAACACGCTTGGCAATGGCGGGCCCAAACTATTTTGCATGTGTGTGTGTGTTTTCTTAGAGCAAAGCCATATCAGGCTGTCTGCTGAGCTCACCGAGGGAAATCGATCCCCTAATATTAGCGTTGTAAATACGGAGACATACCGCTGTAATAGCGGGGGTCATGACGCAATGTAAACTGAGGTGTTTTGTTGTTGTTTTATTAAAGCAGGTACTTTCGCCTTCTGCTTAATGAAACTAATATATTCCAATAATGAGGGTAAGAAGCTGTGAAAATATTTTGCTAGTAATCGTTTGTTATTATCTCTGAATAATAAACAAAAACAGTTTTTGTTGTTTTAAATTAAGCACAAAGCTACACAATAGACTATCTGTGCTCTGCCCACTACGGGTATCGAAACCCGGATTTTAGCGTGTAAGTCCGCAGATATACTACTGAGCCACTGGGGGGCAACAAAAAACAGCAAAATAACGTTCATAATATATTACTGTTGCTAGAATAAGTTTATTGTTTATCTAAAATTACCGGAAATGTATTTCTTAATTAAAGAAACAAACAATTTTCGTCAATCATTTTCTGGTTACTCTTTCACTTAGATGTGCATAACGAAGAAAACTTTCTTTTTCGGTTGTGGATCTTACTAACTCATTGTGATATTCATTTATAATAATATTTTCGAACTTTTGAAATGTTTATCTCAGTAATAAGAGAATATTGATAACAATGGCACTGTTTCAATATCCTTAGAGGAAGAATTTTACAGTTATAAAGTACATATGTAAACAGCATTGTTTCACGGTAATTATGTGTTTTCTGACAACGAAAGTTAATAAATTCTTTATTTTAAATTACCAAAACCAATCTTATAGTACATCAAAAATAAATGTATGCTATTTTTCTCTTTTTAATTCGTATTGTCTGCAAACTTTGATGTTTGCTAGTGAACAATTTTGTCATTCACTGTTAAAGAATTATTAAATTAAATGTAAATGTAAGTTATTTAATTAAGCACATTGGTAATATTATCGTTCGTATGATATCATTTGTTAATTTTATAATGCTAGAATATAAATAAACCTTTATATATATAAAGACACACATATACACAACTTTATGCGTTCATAGTAATTTGTAAGTTAAAAAAAAATACAATAAAAATGTTATAGTGGTCGCGACGCTACTCATATCATCAATTTTTGGTAAAACATTTAATTTTGTGTGGTCAAATTATGGCTAAGCATGGCCAGATGGTTAGGGGCTATCATCTCGCAATCTGAAGCTCGTGGGTTGGAAACCCATTCACATCAAAGGTACTCGCCTTTTAGCTACGGTAGTCTTATACTGTTACGGTCAATCCTACTATTTGTTGGTGAATAAGAAGCCAAAGTTTTGGCGGTGATAGTGATGACTAGCTGCCTTCCCTCTGGTGTCATACTGCTAAATTAGAGAAGGCTAGCGCAGATAGTCCTGGTGTAACTTTGCGCGAAAATTCAAACAAACAAACATGCGAAGTTAATTAAAACTGAAATATATTTGTGTTTTCGTATATTTGTTTTTCAGTATTCTATATGTGCATGAAAGTTATTTCTCGTGCAAAAGATAAAAAAACGAATATTCTGGAAAATATTTACCAGTCTAAATATTTCATAATTCTTAAAATAGCAACAACTACTAAGTTTATTTAATTTATTATTGTTGATTTGTTTACCGAAGTCAAAATGTTTTTTTTTAGTTAAAAATAAAAATAACGAGTCAAAAGTGTCGCTCAATCTAAGGCCCGTACAACATAAACTGTTGAGAAATTAGAAACTGCTACTAGTTATGTAAAATTCCCTGTACATTTAAGGATACAGTCAGAACTGTATGACATGTTTCTGCCGTTAATACTGACAAAGTGTACAAAACGTTTTTGAATTACGAGTACAGAAAATTTATCGTCTCCTGAAAGTCATGATAGATACAAATTTGTTTAATATGATATTTTTATTATTATAACCGCAAGAAAATTTAAGTTTTAATTTTACCTTCAGATAAGGGAGTTTCATAGCTTTCAATACATTAATCATGAGGTGCTGTCATTTGAAGAACCATCTAGCAGTAGTTTATACTTAACACCAAAAGACTGTTCTAAGAGATAAAATAAGTAACTCCTCAGCTTTAACGAGAAAAATTATAGCAGACAGAATCTTGAAACCTGCTATTAATATAATGCATTAATAAATATCTTAAATTAAATATTTTTTTCATTAATGGTACTTAATCTAATTCGTCCTGTTTAAATTCAATAAAGAAGGAAAATATTGGATTTTTGGTTCAATATCCTTTGATAACTCAACCAAGAAAAACGCATTGCTTTAACTGCTGATAATGAAAACTTATCTATTAACAGTATAACTATAAATAACTTTAACGTAAAAACAATATCTTTAGATAAAGTATGGTTGTAACTAACCACAGTAAATTGGTGTTGTTGAAGAAGAGGTTCAGATTACAGACCCCATAGTAACTTAGTGGTAAGTCTAAAGGCTTATAACGCTAAAAATCACGTTTCGATATAAGTAATGAACCAAACACTAGAGCTCATTGAATTTCTTTGTATTTAACAATAAACAAACTATTTTTACTTAGCATATTTACCCAATCAGTACCTATTTGTGCTGTTTAATTCTATATAAATCTAGAAAACGAAATATTTTGAAATGTAATTATTCGTATTATTTTGGATTATAAAGAAAATGTTTTGAGTTTAGATGTAACATAACAATGGCTGAACATAAGATAGTTTGAAAAAAGGCTCGCCTTTGATTAGTCCCTAAGGAATTAGGGGATTACACAGCACTAAATTATTTGAAAATTTTGGAGTGAACGAGTACAGTTATGGGTTTTCTAGCTTCCGCCCTTCTTTTCAAATATAGTCAATATGGAGATTACAAGATCTCCTCTACTTTTGGAACGTTATAATCCAATATAAGGGAAACAGTTGTAAGGTCAGAAAGAAAGAGCGCGATTCTGTAAGGATTCATGAAAAGTATAGAAACGACAGGAGTGCAACAAAAGACAAAATAAAAGGACAAAGACCTGATGATCTGAAACAGAGCGAATAAACCGAGAAAGATGAAAGAAGAAAGTAATATACTGCCAGTAGAAACAAAATGCATTTATAAATTTATGTATTATGGATTTCAGCAATAAGCAGCAGTTTGTTATGCTGAAATTGTTACAGACCAATTCTTATCGGAATAAGTGCAACCAAAGATGGAGGACATAAGAAAACTTGAAGTGCAAATATAGCTTGATTGTAACAAATATAAGCAACGATTCTCTAATTCCCAGCATTTTGGCTTGTGGTGATTTTGTTATGTTTTATCTAATGGTAGTCAGGGTAAGTGTGTTACTCTGCATATTATCTGGTTTGTCGGAACCACGTGCACACAAATTTTTAAGGGATTAGATTATACTACAGTCTCAACTCACGCTTTGTACAGCAGGGAACAACAAAATATGTAATATTGTTGGGTAGATTCCTAATAGAACACAGTTAATTTTTCTATACATTAATTTTTCCTTAATTGAACCTTATAGACACTAACATTTTTCTGTTGTCTTATGGACGAAGTTCGGGAAGGCTGCACAGTTTTTATCTATTGTAATGGCACTGACCCCCCAGTAGCACAGCGATGGGCAGAGTACGTGTAACTTTATGTTTAATTTCAAATAAACAAATAACTTATTTAGATTATTAGGAAAAAAGCAAACAGTACGAATTCGGACATTGAAGCCTATAAAGTAAATATGTATAATAAATATGTTGTAGTGTCAAAATAGCTCTAACACAATGAATGCGTTTAATTATATTTCAAAAATATGTAATTATTATGATCATATGCAGAGTTTGTTGTTTACGGAGAGTGATATTTCAAAGATTAAAGCCTATGATAGAATGTCTTATTAATAGAGGTGAATTAGCTTTGTGTTCCCTCTCATTCGAGCATAAGCACTTCAGCTCAGTATAAAATTTACAACTTATTTCAACTTAAAGTATATACACATCTGTAAATAAGCCCTCGCTATCTTCGATGGTTTGAACTTGAGCATACTTTAACTCGGAGACAAATATACACGACACATTCGTATTTATACATTACATAATATACTGTATTATTTTAACAAATTTTAAATGGTGTCTTTATGTAACATGATTATATAACAAACAGAAATGTTATAATCAAACACAAGTTTAGTTCTGATTTGCCATAAGGTTTACATCGATTTTTTATTAAACTACTAAAACATCGTGATCGTCCACTATCATGATGCTTTAATAACAACAAGAACATTTAAAACAATCTAACCGAAAGGTACATTGGTGTTTCAACTTTGTAAATCTTGATTCATTGCACTAATGTTGCCAACCGTCTCACCTACACGTGAAATAGATGTATTACTAATCCACTTAGCTGCACCACATAATGCCATATATCATCTCTACACACATGAAATACAAATATACTCAATAACGTATATAATATTTGAGCATATATATTTTAGTCTGTACATTTCTTCTCTAAAAGAAAAAAGTTATCATAGATTTAGTAATTATAATTAAACTATTCCATTAGTTGATACAAGGAGCAACTGGGGACATCGTATTTGTTCAAGTAACGAGCAAACACATATTATCAATATACGATAATGGACTATATATAATTCCTCTGACACGGATATTTCACGAAATATTCACTTGGGAGAGAATGCTTGTGTAGTTAGATAAATAGATGGAGATCACTTGTAAAATGTATTTGCAAAGCGTGGAATATACAAATGCTTAAAAAGTCATTACTAATATTTCTCATTTTGAAATAGTAAAAAGATTTTATATATCATGTACGTTTGCGATAAGGTATTGTTCTTTAATTATTGAGAAGGCATTTGCTAAAGATATATTGTGTGTACTGTTTTAGGCTCGAGAAACAAAAATACATTTATTCTGCGTTTTATATAGAATATAAATATTTATAAATTTCTAGGTAGTGTTTCTAATGTTTCAATTAAACGATACATATCTCTCATTTAGAAACGATGTAATTACAAACACATACGAAAATAAAAACATTTTTTTTTTAAAAACGGACCCCCCGCTAGTTAATATGTCTCCGGATTTACAACGCTAAATCAGGGGTTGGATTCCCCTCGGTGGGCTGAGCAGATAGCCCGATGTGGCTTTTCTATAAGAAAACACAATAAAAACGAAATTCTTGTTTTTCCAAACTTTTGTTGGTAAACGGTAGAGAACAAGAAATAACACTAGCGAAATTATTTATTCAGATATGATTTGACTCCTGATTGCCTAGCTGCTCCAACTTTATTTATAACTAGGTAATTCATAAATACAGAAATAAATGTTTTATATCAAGCTATATCTAATTACGAATAGTTTAATATTTTTCAGTTAATTATCTAGCATAAAACCAAGTTTGTAAAAGTAAAAAAAAAAACAATATATTTTCATTTAACGGTTGATACCAGAATAAAATGCATTTTTATGAACTGAGGGTTTGAATTTCGCGCAAATCTACACAAGGACCATATATGCTAGCTCTCCCTAATTTAGCACGTAAGACTACAGAAAAGGCAGCTCGTCATCACCACCCATTGCCAATTCGTAGGTTACTCTTTTATTTACAAAAAGTGGGATTAACTGCCACATTATAACACTCTCACGTCTTAAAGTATTCGAACTAGTGACTCTCAGAGTCGAATACCTTAACCATCTAGACATGCCGGCCCTGAATCGAGAAAGTAACAGAACATAAATCTAAAGCAAAGAGAACAGCGGTAGAAAGAATGTTAGTAAATTTACAATTTTACGTGAAAATAGTTATCTAACCAAATTTATATTTACTATTAGTTGTTTGACGAGGTAGAGTGTCACTTCTATATCTCTTTAAGAATTTTGTTTTTGATATACACAGTGTTTTGTGAGTAAGTAATCTTAATTTGTACATTTACAAATAGAACATTTTTAAGATTAAACAATAAATACCGAATAAATTACCATTTGAAATAATAAAAACAATAGTATTGAATATTAGCAATATACATAGCCAAGTTTTCTTATTCTGCTATTCTAAATTCAGAACTGCTACCAGAATATTTTATGTATACTTTTTAACTTGAAAAACATAAAGAAATGTTTTATAACGCTACACATGGGACCAATGGCAATACAGTTGATGACTCTCTGTATGCAATGACATAATGATTACATTTTCTTCAGAGTAGTATACTATATTTATTTCATCTAGTTAATATTATCCACCGTATTTCATATACAAGTATATGCAAGCAACTATACGTACAGAAGATTAAAGGACCAACAAGGTTTTTTTGTTTTAAGTTATGCACAAAGATACATAAAGTGCTATGAAGTATGCTTTTCATCGGTTGTTTTCAATTAACTAGTTTAAAAATAAGACCCTTCGTATCTTTATATTATACAATGTTTTTGTTAAAAGCTACAAGTTTAGAACACGTTTAAGTAAGATAATAGAAGGACCTTCCTGTAAATTTGCTGCATTCTACATCATCCCCAATAATTAAAAATCCAACATTAGTGTATTAAAGGAAAATCATTCCTTTAACTTTACATCAGCTGGATGTAAAGAAGTGATACAGGAACGACCTTACGCAGCGGGAAACGCTCATTCATTCATAGATAGAGGACAACAGTCCAAGTATTTCTTTCAATATTTACTTGGGTTTGGTTTTCTAAATGGTCCTAACATGAAAATAATGTTAAGGCAGAGCAGCTTTTCTAGTTCTATAAGGAGGAGGTACAAAGTCACACCTTGTGTTTAAACACATCATCCATTACACTCTGTTCTGTCAAAACCAGTTATGTCAACCCTCGAAGACAATTTCTTGCTGATGCTTTTGGCTACACATCCGCCGGATAAATTGTCTGCAGAGCGAACTGCTTCGCTGTCCCTGCTGATTACATATTACGGAGATTGACAATGCCTGAATGCACAAACATTATCCTAGAAGATTACAGAATCCAGGACAAATGGTTGCGTTCACGCCTCACTCCCTTCCAGTATATAGAGACACTGAATTTTCGATGTCCCAACTTTGTATGTCAAAATGTTTGTTAGTTTCTGTACGTGCAGTGTAATTCTTGATTGGATGACAAAACTATTTAAACATTCTGTATTATAAATATTTTGTATCCTTATTTTAAATGTATAATACGTAACCTTTCTTAAGCTTTTGCGCAAAACTAACTTAAGGAAATCGTTTACGTTGCCAGGTGGGTTAAGGCGTTCGACTCGTAATCTGAGGGTCGCGGGTTCGAATCCCTGTCGTACCAAACATGCTCGCCGTTTCAGCTGTGTATGCGTTATAATGTGACGGTCAATTCTACTATTCATTGGTAAAAGAGTAGCTCAAGAGTTGGTGGTAGGTGGTGAAATTAACTGCCTTTCCTCTGGCTTTACAGTGGTAAATTAAAAAACAGATAGCTCTTGTGCAGCTTTGCGCAAAATTAAAAACAAACATATAAATTGTTAACGTTTTGTTGTCATTTATTTTAGAAATGGTTTTGTTTTAACTCTTCAAATAAAATGCTGAAGATGAACATAATAATTGTGCTAACAATGATCTTTAACTCTTTTCTTATTTGTTTGAAAACGTTTGCTCCATTTCTTACCAAATATAATATTTTTGTTTAAATTTACACATGCTTAAAATTTCTCTAGGTTTAATTAGTTTTTCAATCCAGTTATGGTTTTTTGTGGTCATAGTTGTTACTGATTAGTTAAAACTATTTTGTCAGTTACTCTTTGTTTTTCGTTCTTATTGGAACTCCACGTACCTCCTAGTTTGTGGAGTTAGTTTCTTTTATTATTCAGTTAGCGGTTACTTTGCACTCTTCATGCAAATAACTTCATGAGGGTTAAATGTTATAACTTATACTGGATGTATTTTGAACGAAATTCTAAATTAAAAATTTATGTTTTCGAACTGTTGTCTTTGGTCATGCACTCTTAAAATTTCTTACATACAGTATGAAAAATATCAACAACTTTTACGTTTTTTTTGGTAGAAAAACCGTAGTTGTATAGAATAATATATTTAATAACACTTTAAAATCAATATTTTAAAAGCTAGAAAACTTTAATGGTAAAAAACATTTGTACATGTATCGAGTAAATAAAATACATTTGTACACACATAGAGAGAATAAACTTAACTTGTACACATATAGAGAGAATAAACTTAACTTGTACACATATAGAGAGAATAAACTTAACTTGTACACATATAGAGAGAATAAACTTAACTTGTACACGTATTGAGAGAATAAACTTAACTTGTACACGTATTGAGAGAATAAACTTAACTTGTGCATACATCGAGAGAATAAAATAGCTTTATGCTCTTTCTTTTCTTCTATACATAACACGGTCGAAACAATTAATTAAACAAATTTTAATAAGTTTGACGACGATTGTTATCCAATGTATTTAACTAGCTATATTTTCCCAACCATATAAAATTATGACAAAAAAAACAGAAGTATCCTAAGCCTATTAATAGGATAACTAAATTTTCTATATTTTACAATACTGTTGAAGTAGAGAAGTTTAATCTTTGGATTTTACAAATAAGGAAAGCTTCCAACGATGTTGTTAGATTCTGTTACAATCATTTATCAACACCGAACATTGACCTATTAACCCAAAATACTTTATTAATAGCAAATAATCGTGTTATAATTATTTTGCAGAATAGAGTAACAAAACTATACACTTTCTAAATAAGTTACGATAAAATAGAGGTTGTACTAAAACAAATATTTCAACTTAACTATTTATCTTGAGATGAGGAAAGCGAGCATATATTTTGGAGAAACAGAGATAAATTGGAAAAAGAAAGTAAATCCATTTATTTTACCCAAAATAATTATTAGAAAAGCTTTTATAATGTATTGACTTATCTATGAAGCAAGTATTCCACTTTTTGTGCCTTAATTATCGCTCATAATTACTACGCTGTTTTAATTATTTAAATGATGCAAAGTAATTTCATGCGTCAGTTTTTTGGAATAACGAGCTATTAGTAAAATTACTTGCAAGCTGTTGTTGTTGTTTTTACCATTAAATGTACAATAAAGCATTAAGTATGTTTTGTTGCCAGACATAAAACTGCGTAATAACTTATTTGTATTTTACTCACTATCTGTTTTAAACCTTAAATTTGACTATTATGAACCATTATGCATTTAGAAATATAGTATAAATATAATTAAACATCCAACAAATACCATATATTTTCATGAAAAGGTTGGATTAAATAAACATCTGTTGTGCGATTAAATTTTGCAGGAAGAATGAGTGTGGTCTTTCTTTATTTTTTCTTGTTACTTACAGTATCACACAGAAAACAAATCGTAGAAGAGATAAGAGCAAACAATTTTATTCAACTCAAGAACACACGTTGCTTTGTGGCCAGCATTGCAAGAGTTATAAACGTTTTTTAAAAAAAAAACACAGAACGGGTATGAAATGGAACTAACCAAAAAGCGATTAAGGTTTGTTTGTTTTGGAATTTCGCACAAAGCGACTCGAGGGCTATCTGTGCTAGCCGTCCCTAATTTTGCAGTGTAAGACTAGAGGGAAGGCAGCTAGTCATCACCACCCACCGCCAACTCTTGGGCTACTCTTTTACCAACGAATAGTGGGATTGACCGTGACATTATACACCCTCACGGCTGGGAGGGCGAGCATGTTTAGCGCGACACGGGCGCGAACCCGCGACCCTCGGATTACGAGCGCACGCCTTAACGCGCTCGGCCATACCAGGCCTTAAGCGGTTAAGGTCACGTGCACTTTATGTTCAGTGCTTCAACTGATAAAATACAAAGAAGTTTCTGATAAAAATAGAAACCAGGTTTACAAAAAAATATTTATTGTGCATACTTATCAAATATCCTGAATATCTCAGAACATCTAAAATGTTCATGTCGAGTAACATGTGAAAACATTAATTATAAAAATGTTGGTGACGTAACATCAGGTCTTTTTTTTTTTCCGTTAACTGTACAATATTATACAAATAAATGAAAGTAAAGACAGATGAGAACTTTATACGATTCAGTATGTTATAATAAAATACGTTTAAATGTACAAGTAAAAAAGTTGGAGTACGACTGAAGCCAATATAAAGTCACATTAAAACTGCATGTTTTGATTTGGTTTAATTGACATTCGTTTCTGGCATGAAGTCAATGAAAATTTATCTCCTTTAGAAGAAATATGTAATGAACCTTTCTGATTCAAAAGATTATATAGTCAAATCACATAGACGTGTTAATATGGGAGATTTAAATTTTCTAAGACGAAAATATTTTTACTTAATAACGCTGAAAAACAAAGAAATGTAAATCAAGTTGAGAAACGAGAGCCGTCTGGGAAGAGACCTGCTGTTATTCCTACCCAAACCAAGGTAAGAAAAGAGTGCGACACCTTTTAACAGATGAGAAGCTACAAACACAAATATCAGTAGTAAAATTTACATATGTGCCCCTAGCAACAGTTTGTAACATAATTTAGGCGAATTTCCATCTGAAAAAGTGACAACAATCATGTGTACATAAGTTGCTTCCACAACATATCAGTCAGATCAGTGGGTTTCTATACAATGAAACTATTGAAACAATCACTAAGAAACCGTCGTCTTCCTCCACTAGATAGCTCATGGAAAGTTTCAATGAGGAAAGCTGTGCTTCGGACATTATTGGTCGTCGCATATGGGACGTAAAGATGTAGTGACGCTTCAGTATTGTTTACTATAACTTAATCAATAAATATTTATATATATATATATTTAGTTTCTTTAATGTAATCCAGTAATATAAATTTTATGTTTTATCTGTTTTTACAATAACCAGCTCTAGTAAATTACCAGTTATGCACTTAAACTGCAGTTTGACAGTAAAACAAACGTACCATTTCGATATTATTGGGCCCGGCATGGTCAAGTGCGTAAGGTGCGCGACTCGTAGTCCGAAAGTCGTGGGTTCGCGCCCGAATCGCGCCAAACATGCTCGCCCTCCCAGCCTTGGGGCGTTGTTATGTGCGGTTAATCCCACTATTCGTTGGTAAAAGAGTATCCGAAGAGTTGGCGGAGGATGGTGATGACTAGCTGCTTTCCCTCTAGTCTTACACTGCTAAATTAGGGACGGCTAGCACAGATAGCCCTCGAGTATAGAATAGTGTACACAAGAATAGTCTTTGTATGCGAGAAGCATGTTTGTTTCACAATAAAAAAAGTATATTTTTGGGCTCAATATAAAGCACAATACCTTTAAATATATCTCTCTATGAATATTATGAATCTTTACTCTGTTGCTAATGACTCATCAAACTATGTACTTCTAAAGAAAAATCATTTCGTTGTTCTCCTATTGAGCGATGTTCATTCGATTTGAGTTCAGTTTCTAATATAAAATCTTTAACCATACTTGAATAATCCATGCTTACCCTTTGTGTTTTTTTCTTTATTTAAGACGTTAGATGCATCATTTAAATGAATGACTTACTTTTTTTTTGTTTTGCTATTCGGGTGGCCAATTTACTGAAATAATGACATTCGATTTGTTTAGCTTCACCTAGATTATCATTTATAAGATAGTTCATAGAGCTACTAAAGGTCTGCAGTAGATAAACAGGTTTTTGAGCAGAGCTACTAAAGGTCTGCAGTAGATAAACAGGTTTTTGAGCAGAGCTACTAAAGGTCTGCAGTAGATAAACAGGTTTTTGAGCAGAGCTATTAAAGGTCTACAGTAGATAAACAGGTTTTTGAGATAAGTCAGGTTTCCTTCTCTCCTTAGATTCTGTGGATTGTTAAGTATTTGAAGTGCAAATATGTAAATGTCCTGCAACAAAACAAATATCACTAATTTTCTGAATTTTTATGCTGTTATATACACTAATAGCCTTCATTAAAAAGTTCGAATAAAAACTAATCCAAGGTTTAAGTCAACTGAGAAATATTTTCATTTGTAGAATTATAAAGATAAAGTTTGTAATGTTCACAGACTATCAGACAGTCGTTAGCTTAGATTTTTAAACAAAGTACATTTGTTAGTTATGTGGACCATTACCTCACTACTACGTTAGTTATCAAAAGGGTTTAAAATGTATTTATTTTTCCTCGTATTTAAGGATTAGTAACCCCGCTTTGTGTTAATTCTGAATGAAGAAATCGGATTTTCCGTCTACAATTTGGAATTAGACCGATAAGATGTTTCTAACTAGAAAGAGTAGTTTTCTACCCGACAGACAAAATTTTCTAAATATTCAACAGTAAAAACTGATTTTTGGCTCAAACATTTACATTTTGATAGTTATTATAAACCAATAAAATTATTTAATGATTAGCATATAAAACTTTCAAATGCGTTAGACAAAGTTAAAAATACGATTTATAATTCTAGGGTTTATTATTTCTGTACCGATAATCCTCTATCCCACAGACAGAATAAACCAATAATTAGTCAATACAATTTCTCTCAGGACATAAGACGAATTTAAAAACTGGAGTGCAAATGTCTTTCTCATAATTTTATTAATATATTTATCACAGATTTCCAGTTAAAGGGTAAGTAAAAAGAAAAACAATACACTTCTTTTGACTTGTGAGGTACATAGCATATTTTAACATTTAAAAATTTAAAAACCTATTTACTGTGTATATAAAGACCCAGTTACAATATAATTCACTGCACTAAAATAGATTTCAAGGAAAACATGGCTTATAGTGATATAAATATTTTCAAATAACTTTTGATCAAAATAACAGATTTTTTTAGCGATTTGCATACTTAGAAATCTATTTATAACAGTGATAAGAATGTAGCAGATAGACAATATGTCATTGTTGTAAATATAAACTAATAAAGTTTGTCAACAAAATAATATAAAAAGAGTTAAGTGTTTTAACACACACACACTAATCTATACAGTTTAAAAATCAGAATATTCCGCTGTAAAGCCTTTAGAGTTTTAGTGATTTGATGAAATTACAATAAATATTCTGTGAGCACTTTAAACCACTCTGAGCTCCAATTTTTTCTATAATTGGATTATTTCACTAACTTGTACTTTTCATATTAAGATTACCATAACTGATCTGATTTAATCGATTGTGAATAGTTATTAATGAAAATCTCCAATAAAGCAATAGAAATCTTTGTTTTTGTTTATCATAAACAAACTGATGACTAGCTTACCAACTGGCTACATTAAACTAATGTACATTTGAATGCTGCTGAAGAAGAGAAGAAGATGGAAGACAACGCATGAGTGTTATCTTTGGTAAGAGGATGATCTGTTTGTTTGTTTGTTTTTTTAAATTTCACGCAAAACTACACAAGAGTCTAGCCGCCCCTAGCCTAGCAGAATAAGACAAGAGAGAAAGCAACTAGTCATCGCCACCCATCGCCAACTCTTGGTCCACTCTTTTAGCAACAAGCTGAGGATATTTGATGTGACAGGGATTCGGATCCTCAGATTACAAGTCGAGCTCTCTAGCCACCTGACTGTGCCAGGCCTGCAAAGTGGATGAAAAGAAATAATTAATATTTTCATATAATTTTTAATCCACAGTTTAAAATTTCTATTAAACTTCCTTTGTGACGAATGCTAATGTTGTCATCGTGTTCATGGAAACTAAATTCTTCCTTAACAATAGACGTGATGTAATTCTTTTTTTTCGAGTCAGGATTTCAGTAATAAAATTACTGACTTGTTTGTAAAATACAAAACAAAAGATACTGAATAATCTTTATTTCCTAGTTGTCGAGAAAATTCTTAAAGAAACTGGGAAAAGCATTTCGTTTATGTTTTAAGTATTCAAAGGAATATTTAAATTATCTCAGCTCGTCTGATTAGTTCTGATATTGGTGCCCATGGACAAAGTTTGTATGGAATATTTTACATATTATTTCATGATATTTGTTTTCTTCATAATTTCTTGTTTTTTTTCGTTGAATTTTTTGTTTGTTTGTTTAGAATTAAGCACAAAGCAACTCAATGGGCTATCTTTGCTCTGCCCACCACGGGTATCGAAACTCGGTTTTTAGTGTGTAAGTCCGCAGACATACCACTGTGTCACTAGGGGGCTTTTTTCGTTGACAACATTGTTACTTAAACAGTTATAAAAACAAGAATTCTAGGTTTCTAATTCTCCAGTTCTTATGAAAAAAAGCTAATTTAAATAATATACTAAATATTTAATGTTGAAAATAAAATAAATAATATTGTGTATATATTTGTTTCGATAGTTTTGAAGTGTTAATTAAATAATAATTACAATTATTTTACTTAATCTAGTACACATCATAACTTCTATTTGTCATAAAAATATTAATATTTCATACATAGTGCTTTGTCTACTTCTTTAGATGTAGAAAAGTTAGATTTTGATATTGAGCTAATCAAATGGGATTCTTCCCCAATAATACAAGATTAAGTACCACCTTATCTGAGGTCACGTAGTGGGAAGAAGAGAAACAGAAGTTTATGGCCACCCCTGCTTATATTTCAGTTCCTTTGAGGAATGATATATATATATATATATATTAACCTGCATTCCTGCCATGGATAAAGAGACATCGTATTCCCACGTGACTTTTATGAGGTGGAAGTCATGATGTATACTAAATATAGTAGTTTTCGTGTGGATTACATACTGTGTTTCACTCAAAATTGCCCACAAGTGACTCAGCGATATGTGTGCGGACTTAAAATGCTAAAATCCGGGTTTCGATACCCGTGGTGGGCAGAGCACAGATAGCCCATTGTGTAGCTTTTGCTTACTTCAAAACAACAACACTCATAATATCTTATAACTAATGGGTATGATTAAGAAGGTTTGCATCATTTGCGAGGCAAAAGCTAAGTAAAAAATAGGTTTATTTTCTGATGTGTTCACAGCAACCATTTATGACTGAATAAAAATTGAAACGATTTTATTATTTGTAAATATCTTAATAAACATTTCTGTATTCATGTGACCAATTCTAACCATAATAACACTATGAAACAAAATTTTTACTTTTTCTTGTTCCTGGGCAGAAAGTGTCATTTCCAAATTGCTTTTGCCTTAAGTAAATGTAAAAGACCTATTTTTATCTTCGAACTTTGTTTCTGTAAACTGGGTAATGAAATTCTCAAATTTACCAATTTTCCAGAACATTCCAGGGCGATTCAGTGCTGAGTAGCTGATAGAAAATTTTCTCGAACTTACAAGAATTTTCTAGAATGTTGTAGAAATTACGAGAATTTTCAAGAACCTTTTAGAATTTTATAGAACTTCCCAAAGTAATAGATTTATACAGGGGCTCACCACTTCAATTTAGTGAACACAGAGACCTATCTGATGGCATCAAGAAGCTGCAATAATTCTCCAGACGCATTATGTTATGTATTTGGCTAGTTTATCAAGACAAGAGCGAAAAATTACTCTGTGACAGCATCTGCTAAAATTTATGAAGCATACAAGGGACATTTCGACATGCCTGTCGGCATCTCATTTTACCTGCGAGTACTGCAGAAAAACTCTAGAAGGTAAGACGGACAATTTTTGCTTGCTTGAATAGTAAGATTTTATATTATACAAATTTTAGACCTTTTAAAATTTAATTATAAATAAATCTATTTTAATTTATTTTTTTTAATTTTAAATATCACACATAAAACATTTTACATGAACATCTTTCACATTAGTTGTGGATTAAACAATTTATTCTTCATAGTAACAATTTTATTTTGCTCTTTTGCAGGTTGATACAAAAGGGAAAGGAAAGCCATGAAGTTCGCTCTTCCAAGAACTTGGCGTGAGCCCACTGGCCACTCAAACAACTCCTACTTCTGCATGGTTAACCTTTCCAAACGTCGAGCTGGCAAGAATACATTTGCGATCATGAATGCATCCGGACCTTCCATCATTCATCGCCCCAATGCCACACTCCCTGTACCCACTTCCGTCAGATTGAAAGCACCTATCCTCAAAAGAGGAGGTAGACGTTAAAAATCCAGATTACAATTTCATAGGTGCAACTGGTGAAAGAAACCTATACTACTCCAACCAAAGAGACCTCAATGACTTGATCAGAGATCTTGGTCTAACAAAATCGAATACCGAGACTGTATTTGGGGGCTGATACGTGAAAGTAATTTACATTACAGTCGCAAATCTCGAAAAACTACTCACTTCTAAACATTATTGTTCGTTTTTGTATAACTTTAGTACAAACACATGTAAATCTTGATTCATATGTTGTTTTATTCAGACCTTATGTAAATGAAAATGTGCAAATTTGCCCGATTTTACGGAGAAAGTAGGTTAATTTCTGAATTTCATTATCTACGTTACAAAAGCAAAGTTTGAAGGGAATAACGGCCATTTTCTGCACTTTTACAACACAAGCAATTAAGAAATAACAAAATACTATCCAGAAACATAATTTATATTGCATAGCAAAATCCTAAGCAATCTAATACAAATTTTAAGTAAAAAATTTGTATTAACATTTGAAGAAGTTATTTTTTTGTATGTCGCTATCGACAAAGTCTTTGTTAATTGTCGTTTCTGGGCTAAGCGTGTCCTAGTGGTTAGCATCCAGAACTTTGAATCCTAAGACCTACATTTTGCGTCCTATTGTGTATAGTTACGTTCTGTGCTTTGAAATAATGGATACATTCTAAAGTGAAGGTCAAAGTTTACTATTCACTTTGAGTTGCTTAAACGTTGGTGGTAACGATGACTGTCATCACTCTGGTTTATTAGTTAAAATATTAGGCAGTTCTAGTGTTCATATCTTTATCATTTTTACCAACGACGACTGTTGGTCGGAAATAGTAATAATCGATTTTTGGAATTCCTAACATTAGCAGAGTTACTAAGGCTAGTGAATAAAGTTCTCGTTTAGTCAAAAATCTTGGTTTGAAGTAAAATGTAGCAATTAGAACAAATAAATAATCTAATTTACAACTTAAATATACACTACATGGCCAAAAGTATGCGGACATCCCTTCTAATTAGTGGATTTGGCTATTTCAGTCACAACCATTGCTAAAATGTTATAAAATCAAGCATTCAGCCATGCAATCTCCATAGATATACATTGGTAGTAGAATGTTTCGTACTGAAGAGCTCAGTGACTTTCAATGTTGCATTGTCATAGGATGCCACAATTTCCAATAATTAGTTCGTCAAATTTTTGCCTAGCTAGAACTGCCCCAGTCAACTGTAAGTGTTGTTATTGTAAAGTGGAAACGTCTAGGAGCAACAACAGGTCAACTTCGAAACAATAAGTCACACAAGCTCACAGAACAGGACCGCCGAGTGGTGAAGCGCGTAAACATCTTCTGTCCACAGTTACAACACTCACTACCAAATTCCAAACTGCCTCTGAAAGCAACGTCAGTAAAATTGTTTGTTTGCATTTGAATTTCGCACAAAGCTACTCCAGAGCTATCTGTGCTAGCCGTCCCTAATTTAGCAGTGTAAGACTAGAGGGAAGGCATCTAGTCGTCACCACCCACCGCCAACTCTTCGGCTACTCTTTCACCAACGAAAAGTGTGATTGACCGTCACATTATAACTCCCCTACGGCTGAAAGGGCGAGTATGTTTAGCGTGACGAGGGTGCGAACCCGTGACCCTCAGATTACGAGTCGCACGCCTTAATACGCTTGGCCATGCTGGGCACCCCCGTCAGTACAAGAATTGTTAGTCAGGAGCTTCATGAAATGGGTTTCTATGGCTAAGCAGCCGCACATAAGCCTAGCATCACCATGCGCAATGCCAAGTTTCAGCTGGAGTGGTGTAAAGCACGCCGCCATTAGACTTTGAAGCAGTGAAAACGTATTTTCTGGAGTGATAAATTACGCTTCAATATCTGGCGAATCTGGGTTTGGCGGATGAGAGAAGAACGCTACCTGCCTGAATGCCACCGTGCATAAAGCGAGGTCCATAAAGACATGGTTTGCCGAGGTTGATGTTGAAAAACTTAACTGGTATGTACAGAGCCCTGACCTCATCCCTATCGAACACTTTAAGATGAACTGTAACGCCAACTGCGAGCCAGGCCTTCTCGCCCGATATCAGTGCCCGACCTCACTAATGCTTCTGTGGATGAATAAGAGAAAAATTCCCACAGTCATGTTTCAAAATCTATTGAAAAACCTGCCCATAAGAGTGGAGATTGTTATAGCAGCAAAGGAAGGACCAACTCCATATTAATGCCCATGGTTTTGGAATGAGATGTTTAACAAGCACATATGGGTGTGATGGTCCACATACTTTTGGCCATGTAGTGTACTTACATTAAAAACGTTTAGTTGTTTCTACAGTCTTATATTAAAATTCTAGATAAATTGAAGTGATTTTGAATTTCTTTATTTTCTATCTCTAAGTATATTTATTATATTTTAAAAAGAACTTTTTCTTACTTCTTAACCAGTGCCCCCCAGTGGGACAGCGGTATGTCTGTAGATGTGAGAAGGGTTTCGATATCCATGACAGGCAGAGCATGGATAGCCAATAAAATAGCTTTATGCTTAACTGCAAACAGACATATCTTAACTAGTATATTCTGCCCACTACAGGTATCGAAACTCGATTTATACGGTTGTAATTCCGCACATATGCCGCTGGTAGACATCCATTGCTTACCTTTGCGCTTAACAACAAACTAACAATTTATGACGACCCTAACAGTAGCAGAATATCTTAAGATAGTTTGGTTAGTTGATACAATTAGTATTGTTGATATTATATAGTTGGTACCCAAAATTACGAAGACAACTGAAATCAGTTTATTTGTTGTTGTTGTTGTTAGAGTAATAATTATATGTTAAAATATGTTCTAAAATAAACGACTGCATGGTTATAAAGTTATTTCCTGGTAGCTGATACAAGCCATTAGAATTTCATAAGTGATTAATCAAAATATATTAATTATTTATTTGTCTTTTTTCTCATATGACCCAGTAATTTTGTGAGTAACTGACTATATTACTTTTAAACAAAGAAAAAAATGTAATATAATTTCATGATATATAAATATATATTGAATATTTTCAAACGATAAATCCTACATCTTGAAACAACACAATATATGACACTAGTAGTCGTGTTTGGCTCAATAAAAAGGGAATATTTATTAATCTATCTGCTAAAAATAAGCTATATGCGAAGTTTATAATAAACATGATTTTTGTCAAAGTAAATGATTTCTCAGTTGCTACCCCTTTAGGTTATTACATTATTCATTGTTGACACGAAAAATCTGTGTCTATTTTTTACATCAAAACCACATCGAGCTATCTACTGTGTCCACCGAGAATAATCGAACCCCTGATTTTAGTGTTTTAAATCCGAAGACTTACCGCTATCCCAGACCATAGACATCCTCTTTATATATACCTCAGAATAAGTATCAGTTTGCAAATTGGAAATGACACAATCAACAATACACTGTATCTTTTTTATACAATTATTATCATAAATTGTGGTAGGAACAATTAATAATAATAATAAAATACATTATTTTGACAATGGTGATTTATTTTACTTCATCCATCTGACGACACAAAATTCAAAGGAGCATATTTTTAACCAAAACATAATACCAAGGCCTAATTTTTTTAGAATTAGAAAATTATCGTTTACATCTTAAAGTAATAGTTGAAACTTTTATAGGCAGCATTATAATTTTGAAACCTAACAGTTGTTCCAAGTAATGGAAGTTAACACATATTCGTAAATTAAAACACTTTATTTTAAAACATAAATTTTAAAGATGTTCATAATCCTACTAAAGACTCAAAATCAATGATAAAGTTAGAATTGAAAGTTGTTTAATATTCGTCTAAATGTCATTGTACTGTATTCTACGCTCGAAAATGATTACCACACAAGTAAGTTTGTCTTCGTCTTCAATTAAAACGATAAACAACTTTGTATAAATATTTGTCTACACTACACAGTGATTTAACTTACACCTTTATGAACGTCACACCTTACAAATCGTTTCTGACGTCAAATCAATCATAAGTAAACAACCTTAGTTTGGTATACAGCATTAACCTCTCTCTTTACTGTCAATTTTATAAATCCACAAATATAACTATAAAATCTATGCTAGTAATAATTGTACAGGCACGACAAGGCTTAAAATCAAGCTTATGAAGGATAATTTTGGTTTGCCAATTCAATTTAGAACTATATAAAACTACTATAATCTAAGTAACTATAATCTAAGCTTGTAGGAAGTAGAGTTTATAATGCTACGTATTATAATACTCGAAATTTACTCCATGTGTGTTTACTGTAATGTGTCTTCGACATTGCGCTGTATTCCACAAACTCTGGGTTATTGTGAGTTAACTCTGAGTAAATTGTATTTGTGGGTGTGGATTTTGTTTCCAACTGCTGTTGTTTTGAATTAAGCACAAAGCTACACAATGGACTATCAATGTTCTGCCCACTACGGGTATCAAAACCTAGTTTATAGTGTTGTAAGTCCGCAGACATACCGCTGAGTCACAGGGGGGGGGCGTTTCCAACTTTGAGAAGGCAGTTGCTAACAAAACAGAAATATAAATGAAACACTAAATAATAAACCAGCACAAAAACCGACATTTAAGAGAAAAAGTAAAATGTATTCTCAATTTTAAGCTCTTGTTCCCATAGTTCTAGAGCTTGGAACACGTGCACATTTCCAATAATGGAAATGCGTCTTAAAACGTTTCGTGTTATTCGCAAGCAAGACCAATACGTTTATAATGTGGTTCATTCTTTCGTTTTATTTCATTTAAATGTGCAAAAAGAAACAACCAATACCACCACACACGTCTGTCTGTGTAGGTGTTTTCTTATAGGAAAAGCATATCAGCCTATCTGCTGCGCTTACTAAAGGGAAGAGAACCGTTGATTTTAGTGTTGTAAATTCGTAGACTTACCGTTGTACTAGCGGCCTTTGTGTTTTATTTTGTTGTTGTTTTAATGGATGCTATATTTGAAATAAATAAAACAAACTTTAGATACTTAATAACAAAAATTTGTGAAATAGTGGGTGCATCAAAAACAGATTAGAAGCTACGGTAGAAAATATTATCCCATTGATGTCAGAAACAGCTACATCATAGGTTTGTGCCCCCAAAAAACAGAACTACTAGTATTTGTTTCTTTCGTTTTTTAAATAAAAATATTTTAAAACCTGGTTTAAGCTTCTGGTTAAGGCTAAAAGAAGAACAAAAGTGTTGGTATCAGTATGTGTTGCATGTTAACGCTGTTTTTTCAAACTATGTTGTTGGTTTTTGTTTTTTTTATAATAAAGGTTGTTGTTTTGAATTAAGCACAAAGCTACACAATGGGCTATCTGTGCTCTGCCCACCACGGGTATCGAAACCCGGATTTTAGCGTGTAAGTCCGCAGACATACCGCTGAGCCACTGGGGGGCTTTTTCAAACTAATACTAAGAGTATACAGAAATCCTTAAAGCTTTCTATATTTTGCATGATTTACTAATATTTTCATATTTTAAAAGTAACAATTTTATTATTCTATCTCCTAAGTATCGAAACAAGACGAACTTTTTGCTGTATAATTTCTAATCCGAATTATATTCAATTTCTTTTTGCTGTTTCCTAACGTATTTTCTTATGTAAGATTTTCAGTCTAAAAGATATATCTTATGTTTAACACTGAACTAACCTTTCCAGATTCATTTTCACTTATTTAACTCATATTTTCACGTATTTTTATAACAGAGAGAAAAAAACGTTGTCAAAGTTTGTTTTTGTTTTTGGAAATTCGCACAAAGCTACTCGAGGGCTATCTGTGCTAGCCGTCCCTAATTTTGCAGTGTAAGACTAGAGGGAAGGCAGCTAGTCATCACCACCCACCGCCAACTCTTGGGCTACTCTTTTACCAACGAATAGTGGGATTGACCGTCACATTATACACCCCCACGGCTGAAAGGGCGAGCATGTTTTAGCGCGACGCAGGCGCGAACCCGCGACCCTCGGATTACGAGTGCACGCCTTAACGCGCTCGGCCATGCACGTTGTCAAAGTGTTGAATGATATGACATCATTAAATAATTCTAAATATTTTAGTTGAATACAGCATACAAAACATGACATTAACAAAGCTAGAATTAGGCTTTGCTGATACTTGTAAATTAAGGCATACCTTAGATTACATCCAAATATATTCTAGAAACCTCTGTATGTGAATATAAAATTCATCAATAAATATTTATATCTCACAATATCCCATATCTAACATAACTGTTCATCGTTTACTTGTGGGAAAATGTTTACTAGAAATAAATAAAATAAAAAAGTGTTGTAAAAAACAGACCAGTTGGGAATATAAGTAAACCTTATCTTCAAAGTTTCATTGCTGCTTCCGCACTGTAGAACGAGATAACAACCCTATACGTGAGACACATCTCTGCATCTCCCTGCAGTTATTAAGCTTTACTGTCTGACATTGAAAAAAAAATCAGAAACGCGATGTTTTATTCTGATTGGTTAATATACAGATTCAATGGCAAGCAGACATCTATAAAACGTATCATGTAAGTACGACTGGATCTAATAACGACTCTTCCTTGTACTTGAATCTTCTATACTAAGTAGTTTAATAACATTAGGATCCATCTCACATGTCACATTTGGGAATTTGTTGCTTTTGGCAAAACCCATGCACGAAAAGTATTAAATTAATATTTGTTACTGGACTCAAAAATAACTTTCCTTTCCAGAAGATACAGCTTTCTTCAAGGGAAGTAAGCTTAATTTGACAACAAACCTCTAATTTGACAATAACTCATCTAATGGTCAAAAAACTTAAATCTTTCCAATGAATCTTTATCCTAAACTTGATTTTACATTTACCACTTGTATTTTCTTTCGAACAAATTCGAAAAAAATATTTACTTAGGGACAAGTAAAGAAAAATAAATTCAGTATTCTTGCTTTGTAATTTTAAAGATTTTAATAATATCTTTCACTTGAATAATCTAAATAATATATATTATGCGTCGGAACAATAATTGACTAGTATATAAAAAGTTTTACCTACCTACGAAACCATATATGAATTTTCAACACTAAAGTTCGGTTCTGAAACTAAGTATCTCAGTTAAAATAAAGCAAACATAGTGCACTAAAATTAATTACGAAAACTTTCTCTTAAAACTACAACTTCTTCAAATAATTATTTTTCCTAGTTGTACACTCCTTGCATACTTTTTGGTATTTTTAAATGATAGTTTTATTAAAGAGAAACGACATAATGTTGAATCTGTTTTATTATAAATCAGTATTGTGTTTGAGACGTGTGTCGTAACTACGTCATTTGATCTGATTAAATTTCTTTTTGGTGTGGTAAAAATAGAAACCTCAGTTTTAATTACTTAGTAAAATCTGAAAAACCAACTCCGTTAACAAACGTAAAAGTTACGCCCAGATAATGTTTAGTCCAGATAAGTATTACAAAAACGAAAGTAATGTGGCATTAAATATTGTAAAAATCACCCACTGATTTTTATTATTATTTATTTGAAGCTCAAACTACTCAATTGGCTATCCGATTTGAGATCACTACAGAGAATCGAACCGCAGACTTCAACTATATAAAATTATCAATAAAAAAATATTATGTGACTTCTCTGAATAAAACACGGGTACACAAAAAATATATCAAAGTCGGTCCATGATGAAAAATAAGAAAATAATAAAAATGTATATACAATGTTTCCATGCAATTTGGATTACTTAAAGAAAGCGGTAAACATGGAAATGTGTAGATGTAGAACACAGTTACCAAAATTAGATTCATGAGTACGAACGTGTGTATATATAGTCATAACAACATCGATTGATACAAACTATTATTGTTTTTAAAACTTTCTTCAGAAAATAGTATTTAAGTTTGCTGAGAAAATGTTAGGCGTTATCTTCTTTTAGTTATATATATATATATCACTATCAATCTAAATAAAGCATGTCTGGTCACATCTAGACCACTTACGTACATTGCGTTTTTGTTAACTAATATCGCTGTGTAGAAATATAATATTCCCCATGGTAGGCAGCACAGATAGCCAGTTCATTGTCCAAATCTGTGCCCAGACAAACAAATAAATAATAATTTACATCTATAGTGCATGTATTTTACATAGCATTAAGTATTTGAACACAAATGTTGTTTTGAAACAGCTTATGTCTGGTGGACACAGTTCGAAGTATGCTGAAGGTGCATCACCATAATGCAGACCAGAATATTTGTTTGTTATAAATTCCGTGCAAAGTTTCACGACAGCTATTTGTGTTAGCGACCTTTAACTAGTGGAAAACTAGAGAGCAAGCAGCTAGTCATCACCACCCACCGCCAAAGCTTAGGACACTCTTTTACCAACAAATAGTAGGATTAACCGTCACATTTTAACGCCCACGCAGCTGAGCCTGCAACCCTCGTATTTCGGTTCGAGCGCCTTAGCCACCTGGCTTCTTATCTATAAAACCAGAGTATAAACTCGCCTTAAAACAATAAATCGTTTAAAAACACAGACACACTCAAAATTGTTATTCAGCTCTAAAATATTCAGTATACATCATATTTCATTAAAAATTTAGAATTTAATTTTTTTTTCTCTTTTCAACACTTTGTTTGAGGTACATTTTTAATTGATTTTGATTCCTATTCCGTGTTAGAGCTACATAAAGTTACCCACGAGTGAAAACAGTTTCAAGTATACCCCCTAAAATTAAATGTTATTGCCAAAAACTCGTGGAATTATTGTAAAATGCCTTCCTTTCTAAAGTAAATAGCAATTAAGTGTTAGTTGGCGCCAAATCGTTCTTGGCAAATTCCTTTGTTTTACTTATTTGTGCTTGTTATAATCTTAGCATTTAAGTTTTTTCAATGCTATTCGCTGTACGTCAGTTAGTTATCGTAAATTATGCTAACTTCATTGACTTTGTCGCGCCATCTGCTTTGTTTATTTGTTTTGAGCTACTCGAGGGCTATCTGCGCTAGCCGTTCTTAATTTAGCAGTGTAAGACTAGAGGGAAGGCAGCTAGTCATCACCACCCACCGTCATCTCTTGGTCTACTCTTTTACCAACGAATAGGAAGATTGACCGTCACATTATAACGCCCTCACGGCTGAAAGAGCGAGCATCTTTGGCGACAGAAATTCGAACCTGCGACCCTCGGATTACGAGTTGAGTGTCTTAACCACCTGGTCATGCCGGGCCAATATCGATAACAAATTGCAATAAAACCTTTTTAATCATTGCACAAGAAATATTAAGAAATCAATCATATGGATTTAACGTTTCTATATATTTTTTCTGTAAAATACTTGCCCAGTTTTACTGTGTATACATTGAATAGAAACTATTGTGTCGAAATTTGTAATGGCGTTATATCACTTACGAAGAGAACACAAATTTCGAATAAAATACATTAACTAAACACAGTTAGCCTTTAGTTAATTCGAAGTAGCACTTGGTATGAAGTTACAGTTGTAAGTTATTATTAGTTTAAACACGTGTATCACCATATATGAAAGAAATTCTGAACTTTCTTCAATGTTATTCAGAATTCAAGTTTAGAAGTTATTTAATAGAAATCAAAAGCTGAGTGAACTTGTACGGTTTGATGCAATAAACATGCCACGTTTTATTCAAAATGTAAATCTATATAGTATTTGTATTTTTCCGAATATTCGAAGAGTTTGTTTAAAACATGGTCAGTTACACAGAGGAAAGTAAACTAAAAATGTCGATTTGACTATGATTTGTAGTTTAATGTTAAAACACCTTTAACGTTCCTGACTTAAATTTTTGAGATATACTGTTTAGTTTTGTTATTGAAACATTGTTATTCAAACATTGAAAGCACTTTCCCTGAACATAATCAGTTAATAATATAAAATATTCTCACTGAGGGATTTGACCTCAGGCCAAGCGCTGGAGATTCGGGACTCTCGCCAATGAGGCAATTTGAAGGTTACCCATAGAGAGTAGCTTTTACGCATATCGATTTGAACAACATAAATATTGTAGTATCTTTTATCTGGCCATATACAGTCTGGTGGTCAGCGTTTCTGGTTATGGGCATAATATTTTAACATTTACATCTCGTTACCTACCGGTCTAAACAATTATCACACTCCGCTCTTTGGGACTGCGGATACACTATAAGAAATATGATTAAATATCATTAATTGACCTGACAAGAAGTGGCGGAGAGTATTGTTGATTAGCTACCCTCTCGATGGTCTAGCGCTTAAAAAAATATGGATGGCTAGTGCAGATGACTCCCGAGTAGCTTTGCATGAAGTCTAACAAAATTCATGCTCACACCTTTATGTTACATCTGTTTCTTTTCCATTTTGAATTCACATTGTCATAGTGAAAATTGTGTTCAAGTTTTCATCAAATTCAGGTATGTGCACTTAAATACACACTGATTCTTCGGCGCATATGTTGGTTTTCCTTATTCTTCACCCCTCAAGGCACTATAAAATTTGACGTCTTGTGTTCAAAACTTTGATGAGTGATTTATATGCTACAGTCTCTCCTTTTTGCTGTCTTAAAACCTCTGAAAGATTTGCGGTTTCGCTTAACAAGTTTTAACGTTAATTGTTTGTTTGTTTTTGAATTTCGCACAAAACTACTCGAGGGCTATCTGTGCTAGCCGTCCCTAATTTACAAGTGTAAGACTAGAGGGAAGGCAGCTAGTCATCACCATCCACCGCCAACTCTTGGGCTACTCTTTTAACAACGAATAGTGGGATTGACTGTGCCGTTATAACTCCCCCAAGACTAGGAGGGCGAACATGTTTGGCGCGATGCGGGCACGAACCCGCGACCCTCGGATTACGGATCGCACGCCTTAACACGCTTGGCCAATTAAACGTTAATAACCAGATAAAAAAGTTCAATAATGATTAGTTACTTCAGGGCCCGGCATGACCAAGAGCGTTAAGACTTGCGACTTGTAATCCCTGTGTTGCGGGTTTGCATCCCCGTCGCGCCAAACATGCTCGCCTTTTCAGCCGTGGGGGCGTTATAAAGTTACGGGCAATTCCACTATTCATTGGTAAAAGAGTAGCCCAAGAGTTGGCGGTGGGTGGTGATGACTAGCTGCCTTCCCTCTAGTCTCACACTTGTAAATTAGGGACGACTAGCACAGATAGCCCTGGAGTAGCTTTGTGCGAAATTTAAAAACAAAAAAAAACAATCAGTTACCTCACTGCACTATCTACAGTAAAACTGAGTACAACTAAACTGGACGTAATGTTTGAGTTTTCCTTAGCAACCTTAACTCTAAATGACTGAATTTAGCAGCTACTAACTTTTAAAAAATCTCAGTAATTTTTACACAAAGTATTTCCATGCACATTCGCATAGTTTCTATAACTAGTTTCGATAATATATTGTCATATATTAGCAGAAGATTAAATTCATTAAATATAGCAATGGTTTTATAGTTTTCAGTAATTAATCACAATGCTATCACAAGACAGAAGCTATTCAGCAGCTTTTGAATTATTTTTATTTAAGATAAATCAAGCCATAATTATTTAACAAAAATATTTAAACCAGTTTTTAACTACGTCTTCCACAATAGACTGGTAGTCTTCCTGTACACAGACATTCAGCAGAATAAGTTACAGTTATTTCAATATGACACTGTCTTTTCTCATATATGGGGTCTCTTAGATAGGAAAATTGTTGCAGACATGTTGAAATTAATCTAAAGTTTTTATTTGTTTGTTACTGTTGTTGAGTTTCGCGCAAAGCTACTCGAGGGATATCTATGTTAGCCGTCCCTAATTTAGAAGCGATGGACTAAAGGGAAGAAAGCTCACTGCCAGTTTTCGGGCCATCAATGACTAAAGAAAAATTGGATTCATCATCACGTTATAATTACCCAGGAGCTGAAATATAAAATATGTTCAGTAAATAATTTTGAAGCCTAAAATGTGAAAACAACTAACAACTACACGTATTAATAAGATGTTTTTGAAAATTTTTAAGCAGATTAGTTGACATAAGTTGAATTTTTCTATAAACTACATTTCCCTTGTTTGAGAGCAGTGATATTTTGATTGCTGCTTACTCCATCTTGCATCAAAAGAAAAGCCAAAATGTCGTCCAGATAGTTGCAAACTGGTTTAGAAAAATTATCAACTGACAATGTGAGCAAGCGTTTTCGCAGACAAACGTACTTATATAGTGCCAATGGGTATTATAATTGTACTGGTCATCTTGTATTTGAATTACTTTTAAATACATATTTTGCTTCAACTAATTTCTAACAATAGCGCACATGTATAGTGCTTGAAGGTGGCCACGATAGCATGTTTATTCAATTATTTTCAAAACAAAGTGTCATTTTGGTATATTAATGTATTTCTACAAGGACGAGTAAATTTTTTTACATTTAAAAACTACCAAACCTATCTTGTCCAACTTTTAATTTTCCAAAATTATCCAAAATTAAATATACAAATGTTTTGTCACTTAGCAAAATTTTACTTTTATATAAACATTTAATTACTGTTCATATGGATGTTAGGACAATGTTTTAGCTCTTAGATTGTTTTATGATTAAATGAACGAAAAACTAATGACTAAAGATGAGATAAATTTATTTGATACTTTAACCGTTAGAAATGTGTTCCAGGAAAACTTAAAACATCAACAATAATTATTAATTTAGTTCTTTTTCTTAAACACCTAGCGAATGAAAAAATCTTAATTTCACAGGATATTAACATGAATTTGTCGTATGCTCGAGTGAGATTTCAAAAATTGAGGTTAAAAGCGTATCTTAAGATACAATATTAATGTTATTGCTCTCAACTTTATATAAATTTAACTTTCTATATTCATTACTGGTAAACTAGGTTGAGCCTCCCTCCCTGTTATATTTACTAGTTTTTATTTTGTTTCTCAAATACGTTATTTTCGCACTTGGTCAGCAAGAATTTTCAAATTTGTTAGTTTGTTTATTTTTAAGTATATTATATATTATAATTCACTTCAGACAAGTCTAATTTATTACGTTACGTATTACGTCAATCCCACTATTCATTGGAGAAGCTCAGGAGTTTTATTTCTAATTTATATCAGATTATTTCTAAGTTCTGTCGCACTCCCAAGTGGCGCAGTGGTGTGTATGCGGACTCATACTGCTAAAATACGGATTTCGATACCCGTGTTGGGCAGAGCGAAGATAGCCCTTTGTGTAGCTTTGTGCTTAATTCTCAAAACAAATCTACGTTTTGTCCCGAGAAATCATTCCTAATCCCTAAAAAGATGCAATCAATATAAATGCAGTACACTCTGGTGTGCTTCAGCTCCTTTAAAATAATTGTCTTAGTTACTAAAAAATATACAAAACCTCCACAGCTAAAAGGGCAAGAATATGCGGATGCGAACTCGTAACCTGCATTCAGATCCACTTGGCCATGCTAGGACTAGCGTTGTAAGTCCGTATGTGCAGATTTTAGCATCTGTGAGCACTGAAATCACCTTAAAACTGTAACATAATTTTTTCTTGAATGTTCTTTTGTGGCTAAGTTTCTGTAAGAGACTAGATTTGCTACTTGGGATATTTTATTTCAAACTGGCCAATTCAGGCTCTTTTCATAGAGAATATACACTTTCTACAAATTATTTTCTATATATTTATGAATGCTAAGAGAATTCCACAAAACAGTGATAAGAAATACATTTTTATCTTATTTATTGAGTTTAAATAACTTTGTTATTCCCATCCTGTTGTCAGCTTCCCTTTCTGTTTATTTACGTGACATTCATGGTCCAACTGGAGGACGTGAATTACAGATGCGTTTTGCAATATTTTTTATGAAACCGTATTTATCTATGTTATACGCTTATCACTCAACGAAAAACTATCTAACAGCATTCGTATTAGTGATATAAGTTAGGGGAAAAAAGAGAAACAGTTATTAAGAAGTATGTTGAATGAAACTTTATGATAAAACATCTTGTTGGTTTGCTGTATTTGATTTTTAAATAATTAGTATTTTCGTATTTTAGACTTGAACGGCGCCTTATGCGACACATAAGCTAAAGAGCCAGCTGAAACATAGCTATCACTATCTTAGTCCTTCAAATTAGTCTGATATGTCTTTGGACTTGCACCGATATAAATCGGATTTCGATACCCATGGTGGACATAGCACAGATAGCCTATTGCGTAGCTTTGTGCTCAATCACAAACAAGGAAAGCAGTCAGAAGGATTATTTTTGGAAAACGTGGTGTGGTTATTCATGTGTGATGACCTAGAAAATAAATTAGACAAAGTTTTCACAATTAAATTCTTCATTTAGTTATAGATAACTTCTTGACTTGAAAACTTGAGCTTAACGCAAGAATAAAATGAGTATGAAATTTAATTTATAATTTTTCGTTTAGTATATAACGTGTAAGTTAAATTACTAACTGATGTTTTCAAGGAACTTGTGATATTTTAGAACCTATATTCTCAGTTTTGGTGTGTAGTCTATCACACACCAATAATAATCTAAAAATGCTCCAGTCGTTTGAACAACGTCTGACTATATCGTTACAATTAATTATTCAATGAATTAGCTAGTAATTTTTTGTGAATTTTTATTTGCTTCATGAAGTTAAAGAATGAATTGGGTTTCTATACCATTCACGGATTCTCTATTAAAGTTATACGGTTAGTAGAGGAAAAGAACAGTTCACGACTATTTTAGAGCTCCATTGATCCACCTTTTAAGGAAAAGGAGCTTTTGTTAAATCTTGAGAAGACAACACGAAAACAAATTCCAAAACTCGATAAGCTACCATAGAAACAACATTAATAATTTTATAAATGAAAATCAATCAAACGAACTTAATAGATTCAAAATTACACTACATTATTAAATATTGATTGTGCTTCGAAAAAGGTTTAACAATGACGTATGCATAATATTTAAGTTTTTATTTCATGTGTTTCCGGAGATAATGTGATACATTTTTGTGAAGTTAATATATTAAGAAAGATTCCAATTGTATTGTAAAAGAAGCAAATGACGAGAAATCGCTATGCAATATCTAACTTTGGAGAATCATAAAATAAAATTCGTGTATGGCTGGGCATAACCAGATGGTAATAGTGCTCGGCTCACAATCTGAGGTTCGCCAGTTGCTCGCCTTTAGACAATCCCACTATACGTTGGTAAAAAAGTAGCCCAAGAATTGGCGTACACTGCTAAATTAGGGACGGCTAACGCAGATAGCTCTCATGTACTTTTGCGCAAAATTAAAATAAACAAACAATGTTGTGCTCACTGGAGGCTCAGACACTTCATTTGAAATTAGCACTGATGTTATTATTATGCCTCTCAATTCCATGAAGGCCGCAATCGCTTGTGGATTCATTAACAGGCTGGTTTTTTAAGTGAGTAAATTGTGAACCTACTGCACACCCTCAACCAGGAGAAGAAACCTGAGTCGTCCCTAATTTAGCAGTGTAATACTAGAGGGAAGGCAGCTAATCATCACCACCCACTGCCAACTCTTGTGCTACTCTTGTACCAACGAATAGTAGGATTGACCGTCACTGTATAAAGCCCCGACGGCTGAAAGGGCGAGCATTTTTGGTGCGAATGGGATGCGAACCTTGGATTACGAGTCGCACACCTAACGCGCTCGGCCATGCCGGACACATAGTGATGTCAGGCAAATTAAATTTTGTCCCTAATCTCCTTATTTTATGGTATTGATTTTACAAGTCAGAGATACTTGTTTTTGTTGTTGTTTTAATATTTTTCAGTGCATCATTGACTTAATTAATTTCACAATGATTGCTAAAATTGTACAGTTTTCTTTCTAAACACTTATGAATGAAAGTTAAATACACGTGTTGTATATGGAGTAGCGACTGTTAATTTATTTCAAACACTTCATAATTTATTTAATGTGATAGAGTTAGATCTACTTCCTTTGCCTAACTCGAATAATCTGTATTTGAAAATATATGACCGTAGGTGGCGTAATAGTTAACATGCACGGACTGTGAATTTGAAGGTTTAAGGTTCGCGTTCCGTTAAAACAAAACAAAACACTCTTTGATCGCGGATTGACTATAATAGCAACTTTCAAAATCTAATATCTGTTTAAATAAAGTATCCACAGACTAAGATGTAGGCGATGTTGACTACCTGTCCATCTTTTAGCTTATCACTTCTAAACTAACCCTCTTATAGCTTTTCGTGAAATCTGACACACAAGTCACAAAATCATTATAAATATAAGGATTACATAGAGGTAATGATTTTGATCTTTTGGGAATTTCGAAGAAATCCTTTAAATTAAAGCATAATTGTATCATGTTTCCTTTTTACCTGTGAAGAGATGTGTGGATTAATGTTATTTATTCACGTAATAGCAGGAATTCTATGGTGCTTTAACGCTCAGTAGAAAGGTACCGTTTCTCTTTACAGGGTGTCATGAAATCGTCCGTTGGCGGGCTTTCAGAAACACACCGAAGAGGTAGTACTTTCAGATAATAAAACTATCTAATTTTATCAATCATTTGAGAATAATTCTAGATTTTCTTTTAAATATTTCAAATTCGGCTGATTTTGACGCTGAGAGGAGAGATGAGGGTATGAAGTCTGTATTGGATGAAAATTCGATCTTAGGACGTTTTTACTCATTTGTTTCCGACAGTAGTTTTTTACAACGTTGCTGATAAAAGCCTGTGCTACAAGAAACAAATATTCTTGCATTAAAATAGATTAGAAGCAATTGAACTGGGATTGGTAAAAAATTGGATATAAAGTTTGCCTCAGATTTTACGTTTATACGCAGACAAGGTCCAATTACAATATATGAAAAGCGTTTACAGCTGAATTATTTGTTTGAAATTAAGTAGAAAGCTGCAATATGGGTTATCTGTGCTCTGTCCACCAAATGTATCGAAACTCGGTTTCTAGTATTCTAAGTCCGTATATGTATCGTTTTGTTACTGGAGTGCAGATAAATTAATGAAATTTAAAGGTGAAACTAATTAACAGCTATATTTTTTATATTTTTATCAAAATATTATTTAAATTAACATTTTATATTGCAATAACAACAACGATTTTCTTTTGGATAATAATCAAGAAAACCAAATCTTTTGATAAAAAAAGTTGATAAACATAAATTTGTTTTGTTTTTTTTATTTTGAGCGGCATATAAATGACTGAAATGGTATATTAACAACTTGAAAATATTTTGTTAAAGGGTTTCACACCTAAACTTTTGTCAGCTGAGTCAATGTGCTTCACTAACAATTTTCAAACGTTTAATTACCTTTTATTTTTATATTTTATTTTTATCTTATTTGCATTACCTAAAATATTATAGAGTTAATTTTCAGTCGCGGCATAGCGGCTCATAAAATGGCTCTGAGCTGTTTTTTGGTTTTTTTTCAAGTACAAACTTTTAGCTCAAAGCTCCATCATCTCTTGATCAGTTTCAAGTCTAATTAGAGTTTTGGACTCGTGATGTCAAAAGCTTTCGATTGATGTATTTGACCGAGACCAAGATCTCATAGATTAATTTGCTCTAATCTTGTCTAAAAGAATTTCAATTTGAGGTTAGGTTTATTGTTGGTGCACAAAAAATATAACCAATATAAACGAAGAAATTTTTTTTATAGATTAATTTACTCTATTTCCGCCTAGAAGAATTTCCCGTACCACAGCTATTAAGGCTTTCATCTTGTTTCCTTTCTAGTCATAAAACAGAAATAAAAATATTTTGTAGGTTTCATACATCTCGTGTGTGGTTTTCGTAAAACAAAGCCACAAAGTGCTATCTGCTCAGCCCACCGAAAGGAATCGAACCCTGATTTTAGCGTTGTAAATCCGTAAACATACCGCTGTACTAGCGAGGGACTCTCACATATCTCATGCTTTTTGTTTAAACGTGTTAAAGTTATTCCTTTTCAGAAGATTTTCTGAAATTCTCTAATTATTTTCACATAAAAATCAATGACACACAGACTTTTCGACACAAACTTACTATCTATGACTATTAGTTTATCTTTTCTTCATACAATCATGGTACTGAGTATGGAAATTAAAATATGATCTGTCTACACTTTTACTAACATACAAAAAAAAACTGCAAGTGTAAACGTTAATAGATTTCTCTCATCAGCCATTATAAACAGAAATTAGAATGTTGATGAAGTAGTTTAACTGTGTAGATACAATTTTTCATAATAATATGGAGTAATTGCGCTTCCTTTAAAAATGGGCCTGGCATGGCCGAGCGCGTTAAGGCGTGCACTCGTAATCCGAGGGTCGCGCTAAACATCCTCGCCCTCCCAGCCGTGGGGGTGTATAATGTGACGGTCAATCCCACTATTCGTTGGTAAAAGAGTAGCCCAAGAGTTGGTGGTGGGTGGTGATGACTAGCTGCCTTCCCTCTTGTCTTACACTGCTAAATTAGGGACGGCTAGCACAGATAGCTCTCGAGTAGCCTTGTGCGAAATTCCAAAACAAACAAACAATCCTTTAAAAATGATTCTGATAATGTAAATTCTATTTTTACTCAAGTTTAATCTAGTGAATTGAACCGTTTTATATCTAGATATTCAGTGTTGTTTTTGTATTGTCGAATATATTTGTTATTTTTTCTGAGATACGTAGTTTTCTTTTATCTTTCTTCAGATATACATATTATTTTTCAGTCCTCAGAGATGCACATTATTTTAAGTTACCAAATGTTTTTATTTCAGACACCGAAGTTATTTTTGTTCAGATATTTACTCTTCTTTTTTTCACACACAAATTCTTTTTCTTCACATGCAAGGGTCCCTTTTATTAAGCTTAGTAAGCTTGGACCTTTTTTTAAACACGCGGGTTGTTTTCATTCTTTTTTCCATTGGGCATATAAGTGCTTTTGGTGAAAAACTGAACTTTTCAAAAGCCTTTATTGTAATATTAATAAACAAAAAATGGAAACCCTTTATCTTACGTTTACATTCGTAACGCTGCATTGAATTTTAATTTCAACTCGTCGACTCTTGGCTTGTAAAGTTTCAGAGATTTTATTGCCAACATTCCAATCAGGATCAAAACGTTTATTCAAACACTAGGAGTGAGTAAATAGTAAATTGTTCGGTAGTGTCACCTTGGGATCACTAAAAGCCTTTCATACCTTTCATTGTTGATGTAAAAATGAGAAAAAGTAAGCCAATCGAGGATAATTTGAAAGGAGAATTTAAGTTTCTCGTGCTCTTTTTTTGTTGTCTTTCTTCGCAGCATTTTGGTGTTGCACGATTACTTGCACTTTTAGATATTTGTTACAACTACAACTATCGAACTGAAATCCAAAATTATAATATCAATAGAATTTCGTTTACATCAACCAGTTATAAAATAGACACAGTAAGGAATCTGTTATAAAAGTTAACACTGAAAAAGAGCTATAGTTATGAATAACAAATACTGTATTATTTTTCATAATGATCTAACTCGTTACGGCCAAATGGATAATATACACATATATTTAGATATGTCTCACAGTTGAAATAATATAATGGTAGAAATACTTCCCGATATTAAAGCTTTTTTTTCTTTGTTTTTTTCTTATTTCTTTTAAGGCACTTGTTTGTTTTAGTTTAAATCAAGAAATTAATTAACAAGGTGTGTGTGCGTGTGTTTTCTTAGAGCAAAGCCACATCGAGCTATCTCCTGAGTTCACCGAAGAGAATCGAACGCCTGATTTTAGCGTTCTAAATCCGTAGACATACAGCTCTACCGGGGGACAGTTAACGAGCTATACAATAATTTCCGTATTTTAGGAACTTCCTTTTGACAAAATGTTTCTTAACTCTTCTAACATTTTCTTTTTGCTTTAAAAATTATTAGTCCTGCAATAAACGAGTAAACTGTACAGCAGTGTTTTCCTTCTTTATACTAGCGTACAGAATAATATCAGAAGCTTAACAGAAGAAAGCCAGAACAAGGCTCCGCCGAACTCCAAATCACCTCTTCAACTTCTGGAATACTGGAAACAAGATTAAAAGTTGCAAGACCTGGCGGTTTATTATTCAGCGCACGAAGCGGATAATGTAAAGATTGTCTTACAGCCTCTGCACCGGAATAGAGGGAAATAACATTTCGGTACCGAGTAAATTGAATTTTAACAGACATCATTCGCCGCATACGTTTGAAGTGACTCATCTTTGCACGTGCTGTCATTATTATTACATGACATGCATTTGAAGTGGAAGGAAAAAGAAGAGATTAGAAAGAAAGTGTCGGAGAAATCTTGTAGATTAGGAGAAAAACAAGAGACAGAAAAATAACTATAAAGTAATACAAAAACAACTGTATTTAAAACATTTACTCCTGTTGAACCTGCAGCTTTATAACCTTACAAACTGAGTTTTGATACCCGCGGTGAATGGAGTGAAATTAGCTTATTGTATAGCTTTGAGTTTAGCAACAAAATAAACGAACCTACGTAAATATGAACGAACACAGAGAAATAATCGATTGATAAGCTCTTGGGACAAATTGAAATAAGTAGCTACATAATAAAATTTTATGTCATAACTGGTCCACCAAATTAATGAAAAAGTTCAAAAGTCAAATATTTTTATTAATAAATATACGAATGAGTTGGATAAAAATATATAATATTTAAATGTTCAATAGCTAATACCGTGACACAAGGACTTTCACGTTTTGGATTGTTTAAACACAAGTACAATTACTTATATAGATATTTTCAAAAATACAATAACGTATTTCAACGTTAAAACTTTCTTACTTACTTATGTTAATGCTATTTTGAAATTAATTTATTTCTGCCTAAACTAAACGTACGTATTCCTATTTTGCATACGCTTGGATAGCACTTTCCGCCGTGCACTAGCTGAGTGATAAGGTTTATAACACAATAATTAGGGCTTCAATTCCTCTGGTGAGCACAGCCCATATAACGTATTGTGCAGCTTTATCTTTAAGAGTAAATAAACATTGGCAGCGTTTAGAAGCATCTTGAAAGTTTCGCCATAAATCTTTATTTGTTGTGAAACACAAGTGTTTGTTTATTTGTTTTTTTAATTTTGCGCAAAGTTACACAAGGGCTATCTGCGTTATCCGTCTTTAATTTAGCATTGTAAGACTGGAAGGAAGGCAATTAGTCATCACCACCCACCACCAACTCTTAGGCTACTTTTTTGAAAACGAAATAGGGGGAATGTCTGTCACATTATAATACCCTCACGGTTGACAGGGCGAGCATGTTTTGGCGCAACAGGGACTCGAACCCGCGACACTCAGATTAACTAAATACAAAGCTGCACAATAACCTACCTATGTTCATTAGATTCTGAAGAACAGTAACATCATGTGAATGAAGTGCGGTGAAAAGAATTTGTACAAGAGAAATTTACTCTTTCTTTTTACACACATAATTCTAAAATGCGTGTAATACATAACAAATAAATTTACATAACTTAATGTAATCTTTGTATAATATACTGACAATTGTTTTTCCTTGAAATTTATTTTTATCTCAGTTCTTTTAGGATAGTTTTGCTGTTGCTATATTCTTTGTACAAAGCAACACTATTAGCTATTTGTATTCTGTCCGCTATGGGAAATCGAATGATTTTAGCGTTCTTACTAAATCTTCAAACGTACCGCTTACCTTCTAGGTACTTGAGACAAAGTTCCAAAATGCATAACATAAAATGTAAATAATAATATTTCAAATTAGCATAAAATTATATTGTTCTTTTTTTTTCTAATTACAAAAAAAAATCATGAAAACCAAGTTTATAGTTTCATTACAAAATTAAAAATAGAATGATTACTACTTTAGTGACATCTAGTGGTTGGCAATAAAGGAGCAAGGTAAATCACGTCCTGTTGTGAGTTTTGATTATTTAAAACGTGTCTTAAAATAAATTTTGATTTTTTTAATATTTTAGAATTTGTTAATTTTAAGGTTTTGGTGAATTTCTTGAACTGCTTCAGTCGGTAATAATATGTAAATCTTTCTTCTTGAAAGTTTTTATTTTCACTATAACGTGTATGGGTGATATCCTTTTTATATGAGACCTAATATAATTGTGTTGTTTTTTAACCACAGAATTTAGACCGATCACAGAGCAATTTATTATTGTACATACACTTTATTACAAAATTACATACAATAAAAATATAAAAGGTCTGGTTAATACTACATAAATGAACTATTAACTTTAAGTTTTTTCAATTTATTGACTGTTGTGAAACTACTTTTAAGCAAATTAACACGTCCCATTTCTTTTTTTTAACTTTAAACAGGCTTATATCAAATTTTAACTTTCAGATTATTGATGTGCTAAGAAATAAACAGCTATTTCTATATATCTCAGCAATATATTTCTCATCAGTTTACTGCATTACTCAAGAAGAGCACTAAATAAAAGACGAGATAGAAGTTTTTAGTTCTAAAACCTACCGTGGATGGCGGGATGACAGTTTTAAGTCTTTATATGATAAATTTATTTAACATTGCTTTATCACCAAATATTTCAAGCAAGGTGCAATAATAAGAATTTTTCTTTTATTTGTCGTAACATATATTAACCAAAATGTACTACGATAGTACAATAATTTCCTCAATGTGTATTATATAACACATCTAAGAATAAAAAAGTTTACTAAAATATAATATACCTCTATATCATTAGATATATAGTGACAAATGCACCAGATGTCCTTGTTTACCCATATGTAAAATAGATACTTAATGATTACTGAGGGATAAGTTGGTATAAACTGTTATCTCGTCCAAAGAAGTTGAACATATACCACCATTTTAACACTGAACCAGCATAGATCAACTGGCTTTACGTGTCATCTAGCATGGTATGAATTTAACCTATATATATATATATATATAAATACTAACGAATACACTTTTTGAAAAATGAGAAATAATAGGGCGACTGCGTCTTTTATTTGTATTTGTGTGTATAATACACAAAATACTTATCAACGCTTCCCACATTTACCTTTCGATCCAACGATTTCTGGTTAAAAGAGAATCTCATACTCTGCTTTACAACTAGAATTTCAAATTCATTAGCGACATACAACGTCAGAGAAAATTTAGATTAAATGTGCCCTCCACTAATGTTTGAAGCTCGACAATCTTTGGATTGATAAACCTTTCACAGTTTTCCATAACACATAATTATTAGTTTTATATATTACTTTGGACGATCTACAGTTAATTTTATTAACAATATTTCTCATATGTAGAAAAAAAGCTTGAAGTGTTTGGATATCTTCGACATCCCACTTAAAGTTTTAGCTATTTTTTAACCGCCACCAATCAAATACCACTGTATCCATCCACTAGTTTTTATCTACCTATATTACGAGCTCACTCACTATAGCTGGTGTTGTTGATGATGGCAGATTACCTGGTGAAATATTGTAACTATTGGTGTTATATTCTGTGTATCCGAAGTCTTAAAGAGTATGTGTGTGTTTTCTTAGGCAAAGCCACATTGGACTATCTGCTGAGTTCACTGAGGGGAATCGAACCCCTTATTTTAGCGTTGTAAATCCCTAGACTTACTACTGTACTAGCGAGGGACTCCAGAGTCTGACATTTTGCAGTAAACCTTCTGATATTCTGGTAATTCGTTATTATATATACACAGGTTTGTCATTTTTCATTTTATGGTGCCTAGCTGTTTTCTAGTTCATACAAGTTAAGTTTTAACTCCCTCCAATTGATTATTTACTGAGTTAACCTAGTTTAAATTGGAAAAACGACTGATTACGTCGACGTAGGAAATTAACTTTGTTTATCCTTGTAAAGTTTTGAATATCTGTTAGCAATTCTGAAATAACTGAAAATCTCATGGCAGAGTTACAGACAGTTTTGCACTCATTACAAAATTCAAAGTCATACAACAATTTTTTGTTATTCACTAAACAAGCTAGAAACGAGGCTAGAAGAATGGCTTCTCTAAATTTTCCTCGAAAAATGTAATCAAAACTATTGTGCTAAAAATAACAAAAAAATACTGCAGCTATAACGTTACTTTGCATACAACTATAAATGTGGCTACACTTGCAATAACTGAGAGAATAGTGAAGTCGAGGCTCTAACCAAACAAAATTCTCTGGTACTTATCAAAGAGGCAAAGACTGCTGAAGGTACACAAACGTATTCCTTGTTGGGAGAGTGCGAAAGAACTAATACATTGGTGATAAAACAGTAATTATTTATTGGCTTAAAACTAAATTAGGTAAAGAATGGCAAGGATTTAATTGTGAATGATAGAAAGAGAATACAGTGTTTTACCGGAAGTTTATATAAATAGAAATAACTTATGCAAAAAATGTTATCGTCTCCTCCAATGTTTTTGAAAAAGCTTTAGTACATGTTTGCAAATATATATACTTTCAAGTATTAAATAATATCTACATATTTTTCATCTATTATGCAGTATCTGTGTAAAATATTTTTGTTTATTTAAAGTTAAGCACAAAGCAACACAATGGGCTATCTGTGCTCTGCCCACCACCATTATCGAAACCATAATTCTAAAGTTGAAAATCCGCACACGTAGCGCCAAAGTTAACACTAATTTTTTTTTTTAATTTCACCTTAAATATCAGAGAATGAATTCAGTTTTGGTCTCACATTATTTTTATTTCGCCTAGATCTCTGGAGGTTCAATGCCGTGATTTTAACAATGTTAGTCGATCTTGGATGATAACCATTAATTGAATTCAGGAACTACACTTACTTATTGCCAGGTCATTGCATTTGTTCTTTTGTCATAAAATAACACAAAGTGAGAAAAGTACTACTATACAGTTATAGAATCCGAAAAGCATCCAGAAACATCAATTATAATATACCTGAAAAATATAAAATTAACCCAGCATGCCCAGGTGGTTAAGGCACTCTACTCGTAATTTGAGGGTCGCGGGCTCGAATCCCCCTCACACCAAACATGCTCTTTCTTTCATCTGCGGGATCGTTTATAAAGTGACGGTCAATCTCACTATTCGTTGGTAAAAAAGTAGCTCAAAAGTTTGTGGTGAATGGTAATGACTAGCTTCCTTCCCTCTAAGCTTACACTGCTAAATTAGGGACGACTAGCGCAGATAGTCGTAATAAAGCTTTGCGCGAAATTAAAAAACAAAATATATATATATATATATACTTTAAGCCTTATTTCTTTATTTTGATATGTATAAACCATATTATCCATTGAATATTGTTACGACCGACCACATACTGCCGTACTGTATAATACGTTGATATTTTTAAAAGACGGTTTTCAACAGTTCTAAGACTAAATTTTAAACTTACTAACTCTTTAGAGTCGCAAACAAAAAGTTACTAATAATAGCTTGCTGCAACAGAAACTAACGATTGATATCTAGATTCGAAAATGCCCCCCAGTGGCTCAGCGGTGTGTCTGCAGACTTACACGTTAAAATCCTGGTTTCGATACCCGCAGTGGGCAGAGCACAGATAGCCCATTGTGTAGCTTTGTACTTAATTCAAAAACAACAAAGATTCGAAAATTCTTTCAAGTTCGTTACAGAAAATTTCTGTCTGAAATAACCACTGAAACTAACCTATCCCAAACTTCTGAAAAGAAAACACTTCTCTCTCTCTTAACGGAAACTTGAAACCTTTTATATGAAATCCCAAACAAAACCGTTACACGTGCCGAAAACTGTTAGTTATACGCTAGTGACCAAGCGATACACTTGCCGCGCTTCCAAAGTAAGTTTTTTTACAAAAATACGATATCGTTAGAACCTGAGACGTAATGAACCTATTCTAATACATGAACTTTATAGAGGTAATAGTGGCCAAGATATTTCAGTTGCAATAATTAACAATTAATGCGGATATACTTGTTTTATACAAGAACTAATTCTGAATATCCTGGAGAAAAGCATGAAACGTCTATTTCTATTAGCAAGTTGAATCTTACTTGTGGCATTCGTTTAGTAAGAATCACTTTTAATGTTACAAATATATTCAGTTGTATCATACAGCTCCCAGAAACCGATGAAGAGAGGAGATTGTTTCCTTTCTAGTCTCTATATTGTAACACAGCCAAAAACATATGTGCTTACAGCATAACTAATTATGTCTCATTAAGAGCCACGTTTTCAAACATGGTACACTGTGGCTTCAAGTTTGACGTATTCTCTGATGGTGAGCATGTTTGATAAAATATGTTTGTTTGTTTGTTTTCGAAATCCGCACAAAGCTACTCGAGGGCTATCTGTGCTAGCCGTCCCTAATTTACTAGTGTAAGACTAGAGGGAAGGCAGCTAGTCATCACCACCCACCGCCAACTCTTGGGCTACTATTTTGCCAATTAAAAGTGGGATTGACCGTCACATTATATCACCCCCACGGGTAGGAGGGCGAGCATGTTTAGCTCGACTCGGATGCGAACCCACGACCCTCAGATTACAAGCGCATGCCTTAACGCGCTAGGCCTTGCCAGGCCAATAAAAATATGAAAGGCAAAAAATTACTGATTGCAACGATATTATCTCAAGGTAAATGTATCTAATGATGATCAAATTCAAATACTTAACTTGATCTTAACTCAGTGCTCAGTAAAAATTGTAGCCTAATCGCGAAGATTTTACCTAAAAAAAAATAACATGACTGTTCTTTTATTTTTGGTTTAATAAGGAATCGAACCCTTATTTTTAGTGTTATGGTCCATCAAGTTTACGACTTAACCATTAAGGGACACACGAAGATCGAACGATTAAGTAAGAGCGATCATCACCAATCACGTACCTGTATCACAAACAAATGTTACTTCGAAAGCTACCAAACCAATGACATACAGGTTAAATAACAGTGTTGAAAGTGTCATACAGAAATTACTTAAAAAACAATATTATATAGGTCACTAGCCCACCCGTGATTATAGCGGTAAGTCTTTGGACTTAAACGCTAAAATCAGGGGTTCCATTCCCCTCGGTGGGCTCAGCAGATAGCACAATGTGGCTTTGCTATAAGAAAACACACACATAGGTGAGTAAAAAAAATTACATATAGCTCAATAATATGAATATTTATTTTGAGTTCCTTTATAATTATATGGCTGGTTGTATGACCTCTATCATCTTCTTGGTAAGAAAACTGAACAGGCAATACTTCTAAATACATTTTCATTGTATTTAATTTTAGATACGAGATTGTACCTTACAAATCACAATCTCCAAGCTGCGCTAAGAGTTGTCACAGTGTCGTGTCTCATTCGTTATTGTTGTTCTTGGTGCAAATTACTTAACATAATATAATGAGACATACAATGAAAACAAAGTCAGATTAAGTCAGTTAATGTAACTGTCATTAATGATTAAGTCAGTTAAAGCATGTTCTTTTGATCTTCGTAAAAAAAGTATTTGTATAACTGGAGAAACATTTTATATTAAGTGTGAGCAAATAATTCAGCATATTTTAAATATAAAGCACAATAAATGAGTTTCTAGACATACATGTAAAAAGCATAAAACAAAGTAAAAACCAAAGGTGTATATTATTACCAACTAGATATTCTTACTTTCTTCAGATGATGTACCTTATTTCATTGTCATCTACTAACTTCTTTCAACAAGGATCACATTGCAGTGGTTTTTATAAAATAATAATAACACGTCACCTATTTCGCTGGTGATTATTGGTGAATAACGGGGAAAGATGAATCAATTAGAAATTCTAACTTTTACGTAAGTCTTAATACTTTAGAAGTGATATGTGAACTACATCTAATCATTAATTTGAAAAAAAACGTATAACAAACACATAGATATCCTTTAAAATTGTTTTAGCCAACTTAAACACGTTGAAGTTTAATCAAGATGTGCATTAGAGAAGAAGAAATGTTAAGTCTTTGATGGCAAAACTATCTCTCTAAAATCGCATCTTTCAGTAATGTCCCTTCCCCATTCTCAAGTAAAGTGAACATAAGAGTGACATAAAAATTAGAAAAAAGTTTCTTGGTGTGACATTCGGGAAGTAGCTAATGAAGCAAGGTTGATTTATGGGTTACCTTGTAAGGAATTTTCAACACTACATAGGCACTAAACATTACTTTTACTTGTGGTTGAATTATTTGAGTGAGGAATCAACCATACAAACATTGATCATAAAACTTTAGAGATGAAACAAAATTCGCTTCATGATTAATTAATTGACTAGTTTAATCAAAATCTCATAAATTTATAAAATTAAGAGATATTTATAAGCTCTGAACCTAGGAATAGCCAATAAACAACAGTACCTTAAACAGGAGCAATCATCTTTTACCTTTCCAGATATTTAAGGCCATTTACTTGATGTCGAATAAGGACTCTATTTTACAGTAATTTCGCCTTATAATTTGTCGATGGTATTTTAATTCGGCAATTTTTTACAATTTTATTACTTCCTTCACTGTTTATATTTATACATTTATATACTATTTTAAACTGTTATGTGTAGAAATATTCAAAATTCTTATTGGATTGCCTTCCTTGTATAACTTTTCTTTAGGACAAGGTTTAAGAACAAATTAATTGAAATTTTAGGTCTTTTCTTATAATATTTCGTCTTAAAAGATTTGAAACGTTGTGTTACAACAAAGAGAAAACATTTTTATTGTATTTTACGTATAATGTTTTGAATTATAATTTATCTCGCACGAGTCTCCGATTTCGTGATAACGAGAAACCCACTTGAAGTAAACATGTTTCTCAAGACGGCTTGTATGAGTATTAACACTTATTAAAATAAAGAAAAACTTTTTGGCCTTCTTACATTATCTTCAAGTTAACAAAGAGAGAGTTAACCTTTGCTGAACTCTTGTTTTCAACTTTTTGTTAACATGAAGATGACCTAAGAAGGTCGAAACGTTGTTCTCTACTTTATTCTAATAAAAGTTTTAATACTCATACCAGCTATCTTGAGACTCCTATTTATTATATTATTCATATTACGTATTACGATTTCAAATAGGTGGAAATTTTCACTCTACTTTAGAAGTTACTTAAATTTCGATACTATCAACTTTATGATATTTGCCAAAAAGACTGATACACACAATTTTCTTTCTTAACACAAATATGTTTAATGTTAAAAAAAATACAATTTCTAAGGACGGTTATTACAAATAGTTCATACAAATAATTATTTATATGAAAACGTTTACAAACTCACAAACAATATAGAGTCTTCTACCTCGTCTGGAACTGAATAATTCATCAACGGACCAGAGTCACAAAGTACAAATTACTTTTATGTTGATATACAGTTACCCATTCTTAACGAAAATACTAACTTGCTCTATTCTGGTTTGGCCTAACGCAGTTTACAAGCTCACTTTTTACCGAAAAAATATCTAATGTCTTTGTAGAAATACTAACAACCGGAGTTAACTCTCTGAAGTTGAATAGTTTGTAATGTCCGAAATTTATAAGTGTTCCTGGTAAAATTATGTAGTTTACCGATTACTAAGCGTTAATCACAATTATAGCTTCCGAGGATTATATCATACCTACTGAGGATTGTTGATTCCTTTTTGTATGTTTTACTTCAATATATGATAACCTAATGTCCAGGGAATACAAGTCTAGTTTTTAGATCGTTACCTTTAAGAGCGTAATCAGCTCCTTTAATTTTAATTTATTCTATCTGTTAATTTATTAGTTTATTCTGATTGTTGAATTACTGTAATAAGCAAGCACGCTAAACGAGAGTAACACAACAGGCTCTGCTAAATTAGCAACAAATAATATACTTTTAAAACTAGGTCTTTATTTTACTCTGGATCAAATATTTAAAAAAATATTTAAATAATTTTTTAAACTTGAGCATATAATATTCTCAGATGTTTTGCAATTTAGACGTACAAGTGAAAAATTTAAGTTATTTACTTGGTGTGTTTTGTGCAAAACTCTTTTGGAGTAAAACACTAGAGACATTGAGTACGTTGCATTGAAAGAAGTTTTAAGCCTTACCAAGTCGTTATAGTTTATTTCGTTACGTCCAGTCGTGTCTATCTGATGATTATACATCTTAAAAACAGTTCTGCAATGCTCTACAATGAACCTATAATGTCCAAGTTATGCACTTCTATTTCTTTTTTATAATCCATTCAGTGTAAGAGGACAAGGTTTTCTGGAATCTATTTCGTATACCCGATTGCGCAAAAATTCCGCACGTTTTAGTGTGAATTAACAGGAATTGAATACTCGTTTCATTCTCCAACTGTTTAATGTATGCAATACTGAACAGAAAATATTACTAGAAGCCCTATTTTTGTAAACTCATGCTCTGTTAGCCTTGTCTTCATTATGTTGCGTAATATTTCCTAAGGCACGAAAACACTTTTTGTTACTAACATTTGTGTTCATGGGAACTCGCCAATTGCATGACACCATAATCTTAGAATCCGTTTTATCAAGCCTTACAAGCAAAACGACCCCTTCTCCAACCATAATAAGTATAATGTCTAAAAAAGATATGTGCCTAGTCTGTGTTTTAATTAAATACGTACTTTATAATGGAATACGGCTTATCTTAAAACCTTTTGCGTTTTCATGACGTTTACCATAATTAGCGATAACTGCATTCAAGGTTAAGTTATCCGTCTTATCCCACCTACCACCTAAAATGAGTTTTAATTTTAGCAATCCTGAGTCCCCGACATCAACACATATTTATGATTAAATTATATGAATATTTTGTTGCCAGAAAGGTTGTTATACATCCTTACTAAAACGGATAATTTCTTGTTGGTGTCATATTATGTTACACTTTACTTTGCTCTTCGAACCCATGACCCTCAGGATATGAGTCGAGTGCTCTAACCACCTAGTCATGCCGAGCCACACGTGATTTGTAAAGGATGAAGTGTGTGTGTGCTCGCGCGCATAGTTTTATTGGCATATTATAATTTTCTTTATGTATGAGGAACGTATTAAAGTTGTTAATATTTAGTAGCATAAGAAAAACATTTCAGGGGTTTATTATTGGACGATATTTATATAAAATTCAAGTCAGTTGATAAAGTCATGCTAAAACCAGCTAAACATAGTTAAAATTAAATAAACAATTAAAGAGATAATAAACAAACATATAAAAATATATATTCTACTATTTTTAACGAAAAACTCTAAACTTTAAACGTCAGTTACTGGTAAACACGTGACACTTAATCTTAAAGAAATGTAAGTCAACTCGAATACACGGAAACGGTAAAAGCTAAAAATAAAACATGACATAAAAACAATCGGTAGCCAAGCTAACTTTTTATTGTACATAAATTTTGATTTTGTTTGTTTGTTTTTTTAATTTTACGCAAAGCTAGCCGACCCTAATTTAACAGTGTAAGACTAGAGTTTGTTTGTTTGTTTTGGAATTTCGTACAAAGCTACTCGAAGGCTATCTGTGCTAGCCGTCCCTAATTTAACAGTGTAAGACTAGAGGGAAAACAGCTAGTCATCATCACCCACCAACAACTCTTGGGCTACTCTTTTACCAACGAATACTGAAATTTACTGTAACTTTATAATCCTCCATCAGCTAAAAAGGTGAGTAATTTTGATGGAACAGTGATTCAAAACCGCGACCCTCAGATTGTGAGTCGAGCACTCTTACCATCTGGTTATGCCCAGCCATACACGAATTTTATTTTATGATTCTCCAAAGTTAGATATTGCATAGCGATTTCTCGTCATTTGCTTCTTTTACAATACAATTGGAATCTTTCTTAATATATTAATTTCACAAAAATGCATCACATTCTCTTCGGAAATACATGAAATAAAAACTTAAATATTACGCATACGTCATTGTTAAACCATTTTCGAAGCACAATCAATATCTAATAATGTAGTGTAATTTTGAATCTATTAAGTTCGTTTAATTGATTTTCATTTATAAAATTATTAATGTTGTTTCTATGGTAGCTTATCGAGTTTTGGAATTTGTTTTCATGTTGTCTTCTCAAGATATAACAAAAGCTCCTTTTCCTTAAAAGGTGGATCAATGAAGCTCTAAAATATTCGTGAACTGTTCTTTTCCTCTACTAACCGTATAACTTAAATAGAGAATCCGTGAATGGTATAGAAACCCAATTCATTCTTTAACTTCATGAAGCAAATAAAAATTTACAAAAAATTACTAGCTAATCCATTGAATAATTAATTGTAACGATATAGTCAGACGTTGTTCAAACGACTGGAGCATTTTTAGATTATTATTGGTGTGTAATAGACTACACACCAAAACTGAGAATAAAGGTTTTAAAATATCACAAGTTCCTTGAAAACAACAGTTAGTAATTTAACTTACACGTTATATACTAAACGAAAAATTATAAATTAAATTTCATACTCATTTTATTCTTGCGTTAAGCTCAAGTTTTCAACTCAAGAAGTTATCTATTACTAAATGAAGAATTTAATTGTGAAAACTTTGTCTAATTTCTTTTCTAGGTCATCACACATGAATAACCACACCATGTTTTCCAAAAATAATCCTTCTGACTGCTTTCCTTGTTTGTAATTAAGCACAAAGCTACGCAATAGGCTATCCGTGCTATGTCCACCATGGGTATCGAAATCCGATTTATATCGGTGCAAGTCCAAAGACATATCAGACTGCTTTGAAGGACTAAGATAGTGATAGCTATGTTTTAGCTGACTCTTTAGCTTATGTGTCGCATAAGGCGCCGTTCAAGTCTAAAATACGAAAATACTAATTATTTAAAAATCAAATACAGCAAACCAACAAGATGTTTTATCATAAAGTTTCATTCAACATACTTCTTAATAACTGTTTCTCTTTTTTCCCCTAACTTATAACACTAATACGAATGCTGTTAGATAGTTTTTCGTCCAGTGATAAGCGTATAACATAGATAAATACGGTTTCATAAAAAATATTGCAAAACGCATCTGTAATTCACGTCCTCCAGTTGGATCATGAATGTCACGTAAATAAACAGAAAGGGAAGCTGACAACAGGATGGGAATAACAAAGTTATTTAAACTCAATAAATAAGATAAAAATGTATTTCTTATCACTGTTTTGTGGAATTCTTTTAGCATTCATAAATATATAGAAAATAATTTGTACAAAGTGTATATTCTCTATGAAAAGAGCCTGAATTGGCCAGTTTGAAATAAAATATCCCAAGTAGCAAATCTAGTCTCTTACAGAAACTTAGCCACAAAAGAACATTCAAGAAAAAAATATGTTACAGTTTTAAGGTGATTTCAGTGCTCACAGATGCTAAAATCTGCTCATACGACTTGCAACACTAGTCCTAGCATGGCCAAGTGGATCTGAATGCAGGTTACGAGTTCGCATCCGCATATTCTTGCCCTTTTAGCTGTGGAGGTTTTGTATACTGACGATTATCCCCACTATTCGTTGGCAATAAGAGTCTCCCAAAAGTTGGCTAGATTAGGGACGGCTAGTGCATACAGCTCTCGTAACTATGCGCGAAATTCACGCAAAAAACACAAACGGAAAGCTTACAACACTAAAACCGACTTTCGATACTCGGGGTAGGGAGACCACGAATAGCCAATTAATTACAGACAAACAAACTATTCCCACGTAAAATTCTTAATTTAATATACAGTGATTTTTTTGTACATTAGCAAAACAAGTCAGTTATGCGTTTGCATGCATATTTTTTAGTAACTAAGACAATTATTTTAAAGGAGCTGAAGCATACAAGAGTGTACTGCATTTATATAGATTGCATCTCTTTAGGGATTAGGAATGATTTCTCGGGGCAAAACGTAGATTTGTTTTGAGAATTAAGCACAAAGCTACACAAAGGGCTATCTACGTTCTGCCCACCACGGGTATCGAAATCCGTATTTTAGCAGTATGAGTCCACATATACACCACTGCGCCACTTGGGAGTGCGACAGAACTTAGAAATAACCTGGTATGTAGAAAAAGATCCAGGCTACCTTAGGTGTATGCTAGACTCCTTTTCATGACGTGAAAAATGAAACGTAAAAATAGAGAGTTTGTTTTTAAATTTCGCACAAAGCTACCCGAGGGCTATCTGTTCTAGCCGTCCCTAATTTAGCAGTGTAAGACTAGAGGGAAGGCAGTTAGTCATCACCACTCACCGCCAACTCTTGGGATACTCTTTTACCAACGAATAGTAGAATTTACCCTCATATTATAGCGCCCCCATGGCTGAAAGGGCGAGCATGTTTGGCGCGATGGGGGTGCGAACCCGCGACCCTCAGATTACGAGTCGCACGCCTTAGCACGCTTGGGCATGCCGGGCCCGAAATGAGAGAGAAAATAATTAGTAGATAAAATATTGGACTGAAGAATGTTAAACGTGTGTAATGTACAATATTACTGAACAATGTACTACGAAGCAGTCAGAAACGCAGGGAAACAAGGAAAGAGGGCAAACTACAAGCTGAAGGAGAAAAGGAACAGAAACAAGCGTGTTGGAAATATGATAAGACATTATTCAGAAAAGTAGAGAGTGTAAACTTATGGAAACGAATTTCCCATGGGAAAGATTAAAAGAAAAATAATTTTGTTTGTTAATAAAGAATTTCAATAGTGGAACTGGTGAAAACATAAAAGAAATCAAAAACACAATGATGTTCGAGAAAAATCAAAAGTTAGAACTCCTTCATCACGAGACAAAAATGAAAGCATCGACGGTGTGCTAATAAATAACTTGTTAAAATACCGACAGTGTAGATTCTGGAGCTAGTCAATTATGATTTGGCCCATAACAAAAATATCCGTTAGAGATGGAAAACAAATCCAAAAAGAGCTTCACGAAAAGTTGGTACAATATACATAGTCGGTTCAGAATGTTATGTCTTATGAGACAAGAACTAGACTTTTTTCACAAGGCGAGAATAGCATGTGATTTTATGATAGTATGAGTAAAACAGTAGTTCGTTTATAACGTGAGATAATACGATAATATGAGAAGAAAACGAACTTAACATTGTCAGCATGAGAAGATGAACTTAACAAACTGACTAGAGAATTTAAGAAAGTTCAAAGAGAATTTTGTGTACATCCTGTAGAAGAACGTAAGGTGCAAACAATGAACATAGAATATTATACTAATATACATAAAGAATCAGTATTTCGTAAAAATATCACGTGAAGACCTTCTGGACTAAACGAAGGTTGGCAGATATGGTAAAGTTATCCACATTTCAATACTGTGGTAAGAGGCTGAACAAACAAATCATGCCCATTGTCTTAAACAACGTGTCTTGGTAGACCTTATTTGAACACCTGCTTTGTATTGTTTGACTAAACAAAAATTGCTAGAGCCTCTGACGGCTCCACCAAGTTACAAACGAGTGATTGGGAAGAGACAGGAGAAGAACGGGAGGCTCGCAGAGTAAAAAACTGAACTTCGTAATCAGTGATGTCGAGAAACCCACTTGTTGAGAATTTTATATGCAAAAAACGGCTCTTTTGGGCTCAGAAAACACTTCAAATAGAAGAGCGAACAACGTTTCGACCTTCTTCGGTCAAAAGAGCCGTTTTTTGCATATAAAATGAACTTCGTAATCTTGACTGCATTTGATTAAAAAGAAAACACGATTAGACAAAGTGAAACAGTCAAAGTTAAAAGAGAAGTCTATACTGGAGAGAAGTATGTGTACGCCTCTATAACATGTTTTAATATAATGATATATATATATATATCAATTTTTAAAACCATCTTGTCCCAGACTGAAATTTTATGACAGTATGTACCAATTAAAAATTCCGTTTTCTTGTGTTCAATGGTGCTGTGCATGTGATTAACGACCACTCTCTCTTCCACGCAAGGAATGTTTATCTCTGTGGTGTAAACTAACTTTACAGAGTATGTTCAACGTTACAGCAACCTTTCTCATGAGAATGTTCATGTTACACCCTGCTAACTAGAGCGAGAGGAACGTATTGGCTACCATGACTTACTTTCTATAGTAAGAATATTTGCAGTTTTTACATATTTGCAGATTTTTTTTAAAGGCAAATATTAACTAATGGGGTAGAAAATATATTGTATATCAGTATACCACGGACTGGCAAAAACTCAATGCAAGACAAAAGGCTTACTGAACAAAAGTAGTCCTGAAAGTGGAAGCTCAATTTGTGGGGCAATAAGAAAAAGTTCTGTAAAGAACCAGTAAAGGTATGATAAAAACGTTGAACAAAGGAAAACATAATACAGACGAAAAACAAATAATAAAAATTTAAAAAAAATTACAAAGATAAATAAAAAAGTATCAAACAAAATTATAATCAATGGAAACAAACTCAAAAATTATAAACAAGGAGTGTTTATAATGAAACAAAATAGTTAAAACGGTCGGAAAAAGCACTGAGGACAAAATCCTTAAATATAATTCTTACCTCTCTTTATTAAAGATAACAGTACAAGTTTGTACAAAAAGAGTTTTGGCTTTTTATCCTTCCTCCAACTTATCGATCTGTAGAGACATGAAAACGTTCTTAACTTATCCAGTTAATATTCATTTCATATATAATAAAAATTAGTATGGGTGATGTGATATTTCAGTGAATAATCTCATCTATGGAGAAAACTTTGGTATTTACTTATATATATAATTGGTGTGAAATTTGTTTAAGCCTTTTCCTTTTCTGGACTCTGTTTTGGTGTTTCAATTTTATCTGTTGTTTATAAAAATACAAAAGGCAGTCTGGGATTTCCAGTTTGCATGTCCTCTGTATGATGATGTACTTTTGGAGCACCAATGTCTGTATTTTCACTCTTATACTTCAGACAGAAGCAATTCATAAAGATTTTAAACTCAAAGCTGCGATATAACTGTAATTCAAGAATAGAAGTGTAATACAAACCAATTTTCCCTAATTTCAAAAGTCCATTGCCGTTGTAATCACAATGGTAAAATATAAGATACGTTATTTGTCATTAGAGTTATTTTGAATCAACAGACTATTCGTTATCTCCATCAGCGACACTTCGACTTCGAAACGCCATTCACTTAATACCCGGGAGCTGTAAGGAGAGCAGTAAGATGTGGAAAAGCATCTGAAGAGATTCACGAACGTTTCAGATGCTAATTATTTCCTGAATTATCTAGAGACGAACAGCTGAAACAGTATTAACTACATGCTACTCGACTATTATGCTGAAACTTCAACCAGCATTGTCATAAATCACCTGTGAGATACTTATATAGGGAGACAAAACTGTCATTTTTTTCCAAACTAGTTCGGTGAATCACTTGTTGTCGACTCTTATAACACCATTTATGAACATTTCTTTTTTCTTAGAGGCGTTGAACAATCTACAGTACTACATGTGTGTATGTGTGTTTCACTACTCGCTGTTTATATTTTAAAGAAAGAGACTGGAATAACGGTATTTTTCACGCGTATGGTTGCAACAGTTAACATGGAAATAAAAAGAAATAACATTATGACTTCTTTCATCATAAATAGACGTATATTTCCAGTACTTATGTGTTGTTGTTTTATCTTCGTTTCTTAATGATAAGGTGGCGATGCTAATTTTTGCAACAGGTGTGTTAGTTTTAAGCTGTGAACATTTCTTTTCATGTGAAAATGACCTAAACGAAACATGAAGTGTCAGTTTGAAAACACATAAAACAAGATTAATGTTACGCATCAAGCATCAACACTTCCACAACTTAACCTATATTTTTTTACTATACTAATAATTTGATTATTGTCAAAAAAGTTCAAGGAAGCAGTAAATAATTTTTTTCAGGTATAGTATAAGAACTTGGTAATAAATGTAAAGTTGGTTAATGTTTTATCCCGTTCTTACTTTACAAAGATTTAGCAGTAGATGGAAGTCTTGATTTTTAAACTAATATTTACTTGGAATTAATGAAAGTTTTCATAATCTTTGTTTGATCAACATCAGTGTTTAGTATCTGACTTGAAACATAAGATTTAGTAGGAACAAGAAGAAATTCACAGAAACCCACAAATAATTTTGTCAGGAAGAACTACAGTAAATATTATGTAAACCCACATCCAAACAGATATTGATGTTAAACTTCTTGTATTCCTTCACATAATTATAGTGCAATCAAGCAGTTCACATACGGGTCTTCGTTTTATTTCTTGATTAGTTTTAGTTTTTAATAATCATGTGTATGTTTGATCTTAAGCGATCATATTTTAAATACACTTACGTATATATATATATATATTAGTTTGCTATAATCTAAAAACAAGCCAAACAAAAATGATAAACCAAAAACGCTGCACTAATTAAAAAAATTCCAGAGTACAGCGTTTTTTGTTTAGTATTATTTAATTTATTTTTGTTTCGGCTTGTTTTTAGGTTATAACAAACTAATATAATTAGTCAGAGGTTTGAATTTGTTGTTCTTAATGCGGTTCTTCCTTTTGATTTTCTTTACTTAACTTTATCAGCATTAATTTTTTTCTTATATATAATGAAAGTTTGTAAAAAAAAATATGTAATTACATTTCTAAGATACGATAACCATAGACTCAGAATTATCTTTTATTCCTCGTGGATTAATGGTTAGTAATCTATTTTAAGGGGAGCACTATACGTCGTGAAACTGATAGTTTTAACCCACAGCCTTTTAGGGAATATTAGTTGTGACTAAACAAAACAATGAAACGATATTTTATTTTATAAACTGGCTGCTTAATCAAAACGAATAAGGAGGTTAAAGAATGAGAGTTTTTAGTCACAATTATTATGAAATAAGCTGTTTGACGTTGCCTTTTTCTATAAGACAGCCACCCTTAATCCGGAGTTCTGATCCAGAACTAACATGAAAAATATGAAAGAATAATCATTATTAAAGTCGTGAAAACTCATTTACATTGCCTTAATATTTGTTATTCATCGTATTCTATATTCCATAGCCTGTACCAGTAGGTATGTGGGTTGCTTTATATTTAATGTTTAAATCTTTCAGTTTTCATACAGAATGTTAAGATTTAGTGATCAGCTAACGAAGTTATTGACATAATCAGTTTCTTTGTTTAAATTTCGCCCAAAGCTATCCGAGAGTTCTCTGCGCTAGCCATCCCTAATTTAGCAGTGTGAGACTAGAGGGAAAGCAGCTAGTAATAACCACCTACCGCACACTCTTGGACTACTCTTTTACCAACGAATAGTGGGATTGACCGTAACTTCATAACGCCCCCATAGCTGAAAGAGCGAGCATGTCTGGTGTGACAGAGATTCGAACCTGCAATCTTCAGATTGCGAGTCGAGTGCCCTGACCACCTCGCCATGTCGGGTCCTAACCAGTTTATAAAGATGGTTATCTCAGATTGCGAGTCGAGTGCCCTGACCACCTCGCCATGTCGGGTCCTAACCAGTTTATAAAGATGGTTATCTCAGATTGCGAGTCGAGTGCCCTGATCACCTCGCCATGTCGGGTCCTAACCAGTTTATAAAGATGGTTATCTCAGATTGCGAGTCGAGTGCCCTGATCAACTCGCCATGTCGGGTCCTAACCAGTTTATAAAGATGGTTATCGAGAACATAATATTGCAGATCTAGCGGTCTACAGATATTTTTATATTGATCATTTTATATCATTCTTAAATATATCTGTAATGAATTGTATAACTTAGACTTGTTATGCTACTGCTCAGTATCTTCATTAGGTAAACATCTAGTGACAGTTGAAAGGAACATCTTAAACTTAAACTTAAACGTTTCACAACTCATATAATACACTGGTTTAATAGAAATTTTACATTTTATAGAGACACTTATGGTTAGCCCCCCAGTGGCTCAGCGGTATGTCTGCGGACTTACACGCTAAAATCCGGGTTTCGATACCCGTGGTGGGCAGAGCACAGATAGCCCATTGTGTAGCTTTGTGCTTAATTCAAAATAACAAAATAACAGACACTTATGGATTGCTATACACTAACTTTGCTAGCTATGGTAATATAGAAATAGTACTGAAGCAAAAAAATCAAAACCACAGAAACTGAATTAATTCAAATTTAAAAAAAAAAACGTATCTCAACTTTAGCAAATCACTGTAATCTGAACTATGTTTTGGTGCGCTAAAAATATCAAACATGGAGCGCGCGAATACCTGATAAAATGTCATTACATATTACTATCTCTACCAGCCTATTCTCAAAGCCAATTATCTGCCCAAAGTAGCGCGTCCTCCGTTATATATATAGAGAGAGAGGGAAAGAGAAACACGTACTTATATCATTTTCGGTAAAGGAAAGGAATCATTGGTACCCGAGACGGAAGAGTTATGTGTAAATATTAAAAAGGTAAAATTTATCTTTTTTTCTCTTTTCTTTCTGTAGGCCCGGCATGGCCAAGCGCGTTAAGGCGTGCGATTCGTAATCTAAATGTCGCGGGTTCGCATCCCCGTCGCGTCAAACATGCTCGCCCTCCCAGCCGTGGGGACGTTATAATGTTACGGTCAATCCACTATTCGTTGGTAAAAGAGTAGCCCAAGAGTTGGCGGTGGATGGTGATGACTAGCTGCCTTCCCTCTAGTCTTACACTACTAAATTAGGGACGGCTAGCACAGATAGCCCTCGAGTAGCTTTGTGCAAAATTCCAAAACAAACAAACAATTCTAGCCGTGGCACAGGTTCAGAGAAAAGCTCTGGATTTTTGTTTTGTTTTTAATTCGAGTACAAACTTTCAGTTTATAACTCAGTCATCTCTTGACTCAAGGCCTCCCAGTGGCTCAGCGGTATGTCTGCGGACTTACACGCTAAAATTCGGGTTTCGATACCCGTGGTGGGCAGAGCACAGATAGCCCATTGTGTAGCTTTTTGCTTAATTCAAAACAACAACAACAACAACTTGACCGAGGTTTCAGATTCAATTACAGTTTTGTACTCAAACACTTAAGACGATGTTTTTTACCACACCCATAGATTTATTTACTCTAACCTTATTTAAACGAATTTAAATTTAAGGGTGTGTTGCTTGAGATTTTGATGAATATTAAAATCGAATCGAGTATACGCGTGACCCAAGTTTAGTATTACTGGCGCATAAAAGTATAGCTAATAAAAAAGAAAAACCTTTCTATTAAATTAATTTCCTCTTATCCTACCTAAAAGATATTCGAGTGTCGCGGCTATTGTTTATTTCCTCTTGCTTAAATGACACCTAATGAGTTAGCACTGTGTCTATTGCTAGGTTTGAATTTTATTTACTTATGTACCTATATATAAATATGCTTATTTAACGCACAAGTGCTTTTTAAAGTATTTAAATTCAATAAAATAGTATAAAATGGACTAAGAATTTTCTCTGTGGTTATTTTTCATACCTTAAGTCACCGTTTCTAGTAAAAATTAAATAGAGTATATTGGCTACAAATAATAATGTTAATTGTGAGCTAAAGTTTACTTTCTGTGATGTTTTAAGATTTATTTTGTCAACTAAGAAGTCTTATAAGCTTCTACTTTTTAAACTCAAGTATTTTCAAAAGGTCTTTTCTTTGTTGCGATAAAGGCTCTAAGTATACAGACGAGCTTTAATATTTGATGGAGTGAATGTGGTCAGGAATGCTTTGTCAAAATTTATCTATACCCTTTCGCCATTTGACTTCTATACTGGCGACTACGGAAACAGAAATAAAGAAACTGCCCGTGACAGTTCTTACATTAAAGCTTGGGATCACGGATGTAAACTGGCATCTCAAATAAGAATGGTATTAGCTTTGATTTGTTCAGATATTATTCCATGTCTACTGTATTATCATGACAATGATAAAACGCGACTCAGATTTTCTCTGCTGAGTCATTTTATTCTTATTATCAAAGTTTAAATCTGCAGCAGAAATGTCATTCAGCCTGGTAATAAATATATAAAAACTAACCAAATAATTCTCTAATATTACCCCAACATACCAGCATGAAAAAAACAAAAACTTTTGAAAGCTTCTTAGCTGACGTTTTATATTGAAATACTTAAACCTGAAAGTATCACGAATATAAAGAAATAAGAACAACTTCAGTTGGTGGTGAAAAGTATTTTTTTTTATTTCACGCAAAGTTAGGCGTCCCTAATTTTGCAGTGTAAGACTAGAGGGAAGGCAGCTAGTCATCACTACCCACCGCCAACTCTTGGGCGACTCTTTTACTAACGAATAGTGAGATTGACCATCACATAACACCCCCACCGAACGCCTTAACCCACCTAGCCATGTCGGGCCAGGTGAAAAGTAAAAGATACTATTGGGGACTAAGATTTGGCTACTTTATATTACAACGTTAAAATCAGGGGTTCGATTCCCCTCGGTGGGCTAGCAGATAGCTCGGTGTGGCTTTGCTACAAGAAAAAACACACACATGCTATTTTATATATATTACATATATCAAACGTATATGCAGTTAACCCGTTTCTAATTATAACGAACTTCATCATTATTTAACTATTCACAATAACAACTGCCTCTCACCAACTGCATGAAAAATGTATTTATTTATACGTACGCATAATGCAGGATGTTTCGTATTAACATATAGACGTCTTTGATTTTTAACTAAAATAAAATATCTTTTTTTTTTCATGTGAACAATGGTCAAAGGGTTAAATTCTTAAAATATTTTTCACATACTGAATACTCTGAAAATAAGAAATCCATCAATAAATCTAATAACAGTGACATGTATGAAGTATTTTGTTTGTTTGTTCAATTTCGTGCAAAGCTACTCGAGGGCTATTTGCACTATCCGTCCCTAATTTAGTAGTGTAATACCAAAGTGAAGGGAGTTAGTCATCACCACCCAGCGCCAACTCTTTATCAACTAATAGTGGGATTGACCATCACTTATGTAACGCTCCCACGGATGAAAAGGTGAATATGTTTGGTGTGACGGGGATACGTAGCAGCGACTCTCAGATTACAATTAGAGCCGAGCCCATAACATAAGAGAGAATTTACAATTATGTTATTATGCATTATTTGAAGTTATTTATAATGAAACTCCTAATTCATAAAGAACTCGACTCAGTTCCAACGAGGAATGTACAAAATGTGTTTTCTTTTATCTACAAATTAATACGAAAGCTACTTCAATAAAATAAATATACTAAACTGTCCGGAATATGACATAAAAGTTATCATATCGGTTTAGGTGAAAATATTGATATAAAATTTATTTACTGAAGACATTTTTGTTTTATACTGGTATGACATATTTCAAGGTACACATTTCCCAAAGTACAAGACTATTTACTTCTACAAACTAGGATATTGTATTGTTAGCTACACATTTTGTTATGCGGTAAACTATCATTGTTAATACTGTTAATTCTTGAAACTAGGATACTGCTAAAAATATACATGAATATGCACAGTAAGTTAAGCAACTAGCATTTACTCTCAGATACATCACCCACTGGTACAACTGTAATTCTAGGGATATACAATGTTAACATCAGGTGTTTGATTCCCCTCCCTGGACTCAGCAGATAGCCCGATGTGGCTTTGTTATAAGAAAACACACACATACCCTCAAATATATTGTTTTTAACCTGATTTTATAATCATTTTACTTAGTATTATCTTAGAATAATTATTAAGTTTACTTTATTTACTCCCCCTTGAAATTTAATTTATATTTTTATATATAAGTGTTGTTTACAATATCAAGTTATGATATGAAATGAGTTAAGAATCACCTTAATGTTCGTTTTTTAACTTTTGGATTACGTGTAGACATCTTTGACTTTTAACTAAAATAATATCTGAAAAAAAAATTAAAAGTAGGTTGTAATATTTGTTATAAGTTGTTGTCTTATTAGACATTAACCGACTAAAAAGATACCAGTTTTCCAGGATCTGTACATTAAGTTGGCAAAACAAACCTTTTGGTAATATTATTCTGACTTGTAAAGCTCGTTTGTGATGTACGGGCATCGTTGACAGGTTTATCAAGTCATTCTTGCACTATCATGTTTAAACAGGAATAAAAACAGTGAATCTTTTCAAACTCTGGACTAATGAGTTTATTTAAACTACCGGCATTATATTTCTGTGTTAAAGCAGTTTGCAACCATTTTCAATACTCAACTTTAATATGAACTCTTGCACTCCATTTTTGGACCATATTAAACTGTTGCTTACCGGTTCAAATAAATTTATTATGTTCCTGCAGAGAAACGACCTATTTTTCTTTCTTCTTCTTTCAAACAATTTTCAATCGACCGCCATCTTGTATTCGTCAGTACATTAATTTGAAACATTGAAAGGCCATACCATAGTTTAATAACCCCAGACTCCTTTTTTTCTTTTATTGGTTTAATTCTTTTTAAGGATTTTATGAGGTTAAAGGTCAACCAACTCAAAAATCCATATATTTTGAATACCTGCGGTCATACAGTAAGTAATCAAGATAAAAATTGGCACACTGCAAGGGAAAAAAAAATTGAATTTTTCTATTATGATTCTTTTTAAGGGTGTTAGAGCTCACGAAAGCATAATTTAGAGGGTTTTGATCAACTGCTTGACCGTATTTTGAAAAATGTACATGGGATTTAGTACAATCCCGCACATCGCGAATAAAACAGTTTTTCCAGTATCATATAAGCAAACGTTTCATTATAGTATGATGTATGAAATACGCTTGCTTTTATATTTATTTATAAATATTTTACTTATTTAAAGTGTAAGTGTTTACAGTAATAAAGCTCATTAAAATAGTATGAAACGAATTAGTAATTACCCGGATGCTTATTTTTAAACTTTTTTGCATTGACATGTAGTTTCATTTTTAATTAAAATAAAGTCAATAACAAATTTAAAGCAAACATTAGCCAAAGCCTTAAAGTTCTTCATATAGTCTTTATAAATTAAATACTCAATGTTTAAATGTAGTTCAGTTCAATGTTGAGTTGTTTTGTCTTGTTTTTTAACTTTATAATCCTATCAAATATAGTAACTTGTAAAAGAAACGTTGTAATTAAGCAATAATCTGAAAATTAAAAGAAGTTTACTTGTTTTATAGAAAAGTAACTTGACCACCTCGTTATCATTTCCTGAATGGAGCTGTATATTATCACCATTTCAACTAATATTTTACTTCTATCGTAAGTCATAATCAAACTAAATCTGAATTTCAAAACCCACCTAGGACGGTAAGTTCGGAGATCCTGTAATTTTCATCCATCGTGACTATAAGGTACCTCAGGAATTGCATTTATTGTTTCGATGAAGTTTATAAGTTAACTGCATTCAAAAGTAATTTTGTAACATTACATTAACTTATTCATAGCTAGTCACGAAGTGTATAATTTAATTCTGTTGTATTAGAAGTTCCTCATTGTTCTCTGTTCTAATCTAACTAATCTAATTATTGCCCATCTAACTAGGCTATTTACTTTACGTCTACCTTTCAAAAGGTGTACCTGGACACTGAAGCCAAAATAGGATCATAGATTTCATTAAACCATAATGTTACCAGGTGTTAATGAGCATCATAATACTTTCCTCTACAAATCTGCTGTTTAAAAAGATTCGATTCTGTGCTATATTCGCCTATGTGTCTGTGTTTTGTTCCTACTTTGATTATTTTCTCCCCACGAACGGAGGGCAGAGGGTATTTACTTGGGTCCAACTCTTTCTATTGATTTTCTTCCCACGAATAAAAAGTGAAGAATACCTTCTTGAGTTTAACCCTTTCTAATGACTTTCTCCACACCAAGGAAGAATCCCCTTCTTAAGTTCAGCCCTTTCTAATTATTTTCTGCACACGAATGAAATGTGGGGGAGACCCTCTTGAGATCAACCCTTTCTAACGATTTCTCCCCATCAACAGCTGGTTCTTTTTGAGAACCTTCCTGCAGAAATGTTTTGATGTTTAACCAAGGTATCTCTGCAATCAATTTCAAGACTGTAAATTGGTGAAAGAATAGAAATACTTAAAAACCGTAAAATTATAAGTGCTAATACAAAACAAAGTAGCGCATAATAATATTGAAATTATTTAATAAATAGCGAAGTGTTTCAAGTGTTAATATACTAGTATAGTAATGGTTGAATCATCACCTGTTCTTTTGCACATTTACTTTTAAAGCGTAAAATTTGGTGAGATATAAAATCACAGTTAATCGATTTTGTTTCACTACTGCTAAAGTTTTCGCTGGATTTCTAAAAATATATTTAACTTTTTTTCCAAAGGTTGTTGTTTTGTGTATTAAGCACAAAACTACACTAAAGGCTGTCTGTACTCTGCCCATTACGTATATCGAAACCCGTTTTATAGAGCATAAGTCCGCAGGCTGTGTCAGTGGGGGCTCTTCCTTAGCCCCCACATACAAATAGATTTAATGTGTATAAGTTTATTTTTGTGCTTGTTTGTGTCCATTTCATGATATCTTGATTAATGATATTAGTTACTTTGTCTTCCATCGATTTCAAACTTATCGCTAATAGAATCGTTAGAAATGTTTGTTTTGTGTCGGGTAATAACCATCGTATTCCTATATAATGACAAGTTACCATACTAACAACCGTATTTTTATAAAATGACAAGTTACCATGCTAATTATCCTATTCCTATACAATGACATGTTACCATACTAACCGTGGTATTCCTATACAATGACAAGTTACGATAATGACCATCGTATTCCTGTACAATGACAAATTACCATATTCGCTATAATTTTCCTATAGAATTAAAAGTTACCATACTACCCACAGTATTCCTATATAATGACAAATTACCATACAGATCTTCGTATTTCTATACAATGACAATTTACCATAATGACCATTGCATTCCTATAAAATGACAAGTTACCATACTAATCATCGTATTCCAGTTTTTCTGACAATGGATAAAATTGATGACGATAATTTCAGCAGAAGTTCTCGTAAACAAAGTGAGGTTGAATCCGTCACTTTATAGCAGTCTTTAACTCAAAAATGTTTCGGGTGTGTCTAAAAGGTTTTTATAATACTAATTGTCTAGAAATAACGTTGCACATATTTGGATAAAATAATAAGCGAGTGTGCTTTCTCATAACAACACCAATTTCCTGTATCCTCCAAGAGAATTAAAACCCCTGACTTTGGTATTACAAATCCGTATACTTACAGCTGTCCCACCAGAAAACACATAAAAATAATAAGAAAACTTTTATCTTAAATTCATATTTCACAATATTGGATGCTTCCAACAATATGTATATACACATCTATAAGTGTTCATTCCGGTTACTCCTGTTACGTGTATATGACACTAATGTAATTTAATATCAACATTGCTATATAGTTTTTAAAAGTGTAACGGAATGTGGAAAACTAATATTTTAAACTTTAGAGCTAAGAAGTGAACACATCACATTACAATTTTCATGCTCTCCGAGAATATTGAATTGCACGATAATTATTGTATTGTCCAAATGACGGTAAAATTCATGATTTAGAGGTCTCTTTTTCCAAGTAGTTAAATTCTATGTACCTCATCAGAAGCAATTAAACCAAAGCGAACTTGCATTTTGATGTTTCACTTTGTCGTACGAACGAATATTTAACTTTACTTTACTAACTAATACGTATAAATAACTGTTTGTAAGTTTGTTTAATTTTTAATTTTATCATAAATATCCATTTTTTTGACATTATTCCAAATTAATTCTATATACATAAAACAAGAACAACAAAATTTCGTAGAAGAAGTATTAGTAGTTCTACATGCTCTTAAGGACTCCACTTTTGGATAATGATTTTAAAACTGATAATTTAATTATATTTTACTTAATGTGATAAAGTAAAATTAAAACTACAATTACAGCTCTAAAGTTTGTTTAAAAGGAAACATTATAAAAATATTTATTTCATTAAAAATTAATTCTTTAATATTTGAACACAAACTATTTTTCATATTTGTATACACTTTCTTTATACCTTTATTTGAGCATTATTTATTTTTTATGTTTTAACTGTGACCTGATATTTGCAGTTAGACTCCCTAAATTAAACTTACGTACCACAAAGATTTGATTTTGAAATTATGATTTATTTTCCATACATAATAAGTAATAGTTGTAAAATTATTTTTACAAGAATAGGTGTTTAAGTAAAAATATTATATATTGATTGTATCTTGTTAAAACCTTCAAATACCATACACACTAAATAAATTAAAATGATCTTCTGTTGTTCTCCTGTATATCAACTATTACTTTCTGGATATTTCAAAATCCGATTATTTAATTCCTTGCGGTGGACAGAACGCAGACAGTCTACTGTGTAAAGTTACGTTTAAAGAGCAACCAGCCCTATGTTATATTTAAGAAAAAAAAACTTAACTTTCAAATATATTAAAGACATTTATTGGTGCACTAGACAAGTGTGAGAATTGTTATGGCCTTTCATCAAATTCTGTTGTGGTTACAATCTTGCCGACGGAACTGACGTCAGTTAGAATGAGTTCGTTTTTTTCTAATTTCGCGCAAAGCTACACGAGATGAGAGACACTTGCGTCAGCCGTTTCTGATTTAACAGTGTAAAACTAGATACAATGCAGCTGGTCATCACCACCTACTGCTAGCTTTTGGGCTACTATTTTACCAACAAATAGTAAGACTGACCTACATTAATAACGCCTTACGGTTGAAAGGAGAAGCATATTTGGCGTGACTGAGATTTTTACCCGCGACCAACACATTACGAGCCGAACACCCTAGCCATTTGGTCATGCCAGTTTCAGTTTGGGTAATTGATATAATACCTGAAGCTTCACTGCCCTCTGCATGATAAATGATGGAAAATTGAAATTATATTAAATTTTTCGTCAAAACGAAATAAGTTCTTGCAATAATCACTTGGATTTTAAACTTGTTTCTTTGACTTCGTACAAAACTACAAGAGGACCATTTGCACTACACAAACTCTAAAATGATAACAGTAGAGCGAAAGTACTTAAGCTAATCAACACCGCCTATCGTCAACTCTTGAGTCACTATTCTCATACTAAATAATGGGGTTTGAATAGTAAGTACTGCCTTGAAGTATGAAGCATGATTATTATTATGGTATGTGTATATATATATATATTCCATTATATATGTATATATATATATATATATATATATATATATACTTTTCTTTCTTTTTGGCCCGGCGTGGCCAAGCGTGTTAAGGCGTTCGACAACCGGTAGCGCCAAACATGCTCGCCCCCTTTTAGCCGTGGGGGTGTTATTATGTGATGGCCAATCCCACTATTCGTTGGTAAAAGAGAAGCTCAAGAGTTGGCGATGGGTGGTGATGCCTAGCTGCGTTCCCTCTAGTCTTACACTGCAAAATTAGAGACGGCTAGCGCAGATAGCCCTCGAGTAGCTTCGCGTGAAATTCAAAACAAACAAACAATCTTTCTTTTTTGATAGTGATCCACAACATGTCAGTTTCTTGCCTCACATTTCAGCAGATATCCGGACCCAAATGATATTTGTCACGGAAATCGAGGAGCGATGGGATTTATAAAACTATAACTTATATTGCTTATCTCTTAACATATAAAAAACGAATAGATTTTTACAAAATTAAGCATTACTTAAAACTCAGAGCATCATAATACTAATTGATGGTTTAGGCTGCTACTGCACGTGATAATGTAATGCAAGGGAAATGTGTTGATTATCCTTGTAAATATACATATATTTAATTATTTTTTTTAAGTCAAATATCTCTTTACGATGTTGAGAAAAATTTTTATGGTATTTAATTTTTTTCTGTGCTTTTCACAGATCTATAATAATTGCCACCTATTCCCGAATGTGGAAATTTTTGGGCTCCATAAAACGAGTATTCATCGCTTCTTATAAGGAAATAATAAGGGTGAGTGAAGCTAAAGAAAGATATGTTTTTCTTCTGGCATAAAGACCACAATTATTACATCAATTAACGACTACTGTGATAGTTTGGAAGTAAGAAGAAATTTTGACAATAAGGAATTCAAGGCGTCTGCAACACTTCGTTAAAAAGATTGAGATTCGTTCGTTGTTTAGTTTTATTGATTTTGTTTTTGGAAATTCGCACAAAGCAACTCGAGGGCTATCTGTGCTAGCCGTCCCTAATTTTGCAGTGTAAGACTAGAGGGAAGGCAGCTAGTCATCACCACCCACCGCCAACTCTTGGGCTACTCTTTTACCAACGAATAGTGGGATTGACCGTCACATTATACACCCCCACGGCTGGGAGGGCGAGCATGTTTAGCGCGACGCGGGCGCGAACCCGCGACCCTCGGATTACGAGTGCACGCCTTAACGCGCTCGGCCATGCCAGGCCGTAGTTTTATTGAACCTACCTAGAAATATAAAATCTTATACAGAACTCTGTTCACTGAAAATCGTGTATTTACTAATTATAAGTGTATAATACGCATATCTGTGTTATTTTTCATAATTAAACTTCCACAAGGTTAGATATGGAGCAAGAAACGATTACTTGTAAGAAAGTACAGCATACCACATACAGAAAAGAATGAATACATTTAATAGTTGTTATTCAACTGGATATTTTTAGGAAATTCATTTTCACCTGTGTAACTTTATATAACTAGTTTTAAATATTAAATAAACTACTACTATTTGAAGTTTTTTGTGAATGCTTAGTTGGATTTGTTTTATAAGTAACACAATTTTTTTCCAGTGCTGGCTATTTCAGTGCTTGTTTATCAGTAGTTTTGTTGTGGTCAAATCAAACATGCGAACATTTAATATAGAGTTTATATTTTATATACATATACACATTGCATTTAATTTATAGCTGGCATATTTGTGTAACAATATAAGAAATCAATAAAACACATGGGATTTCATATTTGTGTATGTATTATTCCATCCTTCATTCACAAAATGTTGGTAACAGTTTTTTAATTAAAGTACAAGTATTTAACGTACTCTATTTCAAGAATACAATTTGTACACCATCTCAGATTTTGTTTCTGAGACCGTTGAAACTTGGAATGAAAAAAATTTAATTTCACGAGAAAATAAATAGTGGTATAACCAAAGCAAGTGTAGCACAGAAAGATTGTTGTTGTTGTTGTTTTGAATTAAGCACAAAGCTACACAATGGGCTATCTGTGCTCTGCCCACCACGGGTATCGAAACCCGGATTTTAGCGTGTAAGTCCGCAGACATACCGCTGAGCCACTGGGGGGCAGCACAGAAAGAACTAGTGCGCGTGTTTGCTTCTTTTTATTTTCCAATGAATTGTATCTTAGTTGGCATGTAAGATTACTTATGTCAACTTGGTTGGTTAGCTTACAAGAAGTCATCAGTGATGCATGAATTCGGAGATCAGAGCTTCAAAGAAATGCATACACGTGTATTGCACTTGGTGTAAAAAATAATTAAATATATTTAAACATTTACGCCTTACAATTTTTTAAAAACACTACAAAAGCATTTCAACTTAGTCGGATTACAAATAAATCAAAAATACATATAGGTATTCGAGTACTTTTTTAAACAAATAGTTTTCATTTAAGTAAAAAAATTAATTTCATATATTTTAATGTGGGGGAGCAAAATTAAACATTGTATGTCTGCCATTGTGAAAGATGCTTTAAAATGATTTCTTTTTGATAATCGGATCAGTTTAAATTGTGATATTAAAAAGGTGAAACAAATGATTTACACAAAGGGAAATAAAAGTTTGTGTATTTCTATAGCTTTATGTTTATCGTGATGTAATATTTAGACACGAAAGTTAAAATGAGATTGAACTATTCATTGTCATTTTTCAAACCGCAGGAATATCGCTGACGAAAGTTATCTTTGTAATCATTAAGAACTGTTATAACACTCTTATAACGTAATATTTTCAGCACAAGAATTAAATTTAGATTTTTACTTCAAAAATTAATTTATAATTCAAGTTTTTAGTGAATTTTCTCTTTATACCAGTGTTTTGCACTAAAAATTGTGAACACGTATGGTAGTTTCCCGAAAATTGTTGATTTTACTAAATTTTACGTAGTTCTAACAAGAAAAAAATACTGTTAAACCGAATACATATTAAACTGTATTTGCTTCGAAAAAGGCATCCCTTCCTTTTTATCATGGTAGTTGGGCTTGTGTAAAGGAAGATCATCGCATCTTAAATAAAGCATTGAAACATTTTTTGTGTAACTTTAGTATATATACATGTAAATCTTGATTCATATGTTGTTTTATTCAGACCTTATGTAAATGAAAATGTACAAAATTGCCCGTTTTTACTTTACATGGAAAATAAGTTAATTTCTAAATTTCATTATTTAAGCCACAAAAGCAAAGTTTGAAGGAAATAATGGCCATTTTCTGTACTTTTACAACATAAGCAATTAAGAAATAACATATACTATTCAGAAACAAAATTTGTGTAAAATAGTGTTATTATTGTAGGTGGTAGAAAGTAGGTATGCGAGAATTTTAAAATCATTTTAAATATCAATAAGTAACTCAGGAAAAAAGTATTAAAAAGAAATATATTAGAGGGTCCTTACATTCGAAATCCAGTTGTAACATTCTTTGTTAATAGTTAATTCATTAACCACGATTGTTTTCAATATCTCGACAGATTTACTCCATATCTGGTGTACATCCAGACTTGTTCGAAGTTAATTTTAACGAGCTGCTCAACTCTTCTGTAATACATCAATTTCGCGTTGAATTATTTCCACTTTGTAAATTGTTTGATATGAAGCTGACACTTGACTGGAAGGCAAATTATAAACTCGATCCCAAAGATTAACTTTCTCTAGAATTACTCTATTTACTCAACAGTTTTGTTCAAGTGAACCTAATTCACAGATAATAAATATTCGTCTCAAAATATGAAAAACGTGACCTACAATTTAATTTTAGCATTTTAATTAATTTTCATAATGAATTTATTTTTTCTAGGGTTACCTATTATCTCTTATGGTTCAGGAATTCAAAATGTTTGTTTGTCTAGCTACATATATTAACAACGATTGTTGTTGTTGTTGTTTTGAATTAAGCACAAAGTTACACAATGGGCTATCTGTGCTCTGTCCACCACGGGTATCAAAACCCGGATTTTAGCGTGTAAGTCCGCAGACATACCGCTGAGCTACTGGGGGGCCCTGTTAACAACGAAACTTAAACATATGCATTAAACTACCTCCCAGTCAAAGACTTTAAACAAATTATTTTATGAAGAACAAGTTTATGCCTTATGGTTCCGTTTAACCAAATATGTTTCTTTGTAATTTTGTCCTTCACTTATAACTAATACATCTAAAAGCAGAAACAAACATTTTTTCTTCAAGTATGCTATATTTTCATTCTGTAAAAACCGTGTGATCTTAAGTAGTAAAAAATGAAATTACTAAAAGACCGGAGTTCTTTGACTGTCGACCCTGCGTGCTCTTCTGACTGTACGACAGTCAAATTACGGTCTATAATGATGAAGTAAGAATTACAACCGACTGTTCTACATGCATATTAGATTATAATATTTCATTAGACAATTATACAAGTATATTTTCTCATTAGAACAGTTAAAAACAACCACCGAGTTACTTATTTTATAGAATTTCCAATGATCAATATATACGTGTAAGAAATACCGTTTATATTCCCCATAATTGAAACAAAGTTAATGCCTCAAAATAAGACTGGAGTTTCCATAATATTTGCTCATCGACTAAATGTTTTCTGTCGTTTTTTAGATCAACGTGATTGAAGCCATGAAGTTAAAAGTAAAAAAAAATTCCATCATAGGAACTCGTTTCACGGTTAATGAACGTGTATGAAAAGCCTCTCTTTTTTAAACAGTGTTAAATGTTTCCATTTTCTTTTTTGTGGGGGTTAACATAATAGTGTTCAACATAGCTACTAGCGTTAAGTCATATTCTGATAAAATTATGAAACATTTCACGAACAACTAACAGCTTGTTTTTAAACACAAAGCTATTCTAGGGCTACCTGTGCTCTGTACACCGTGAGCGAATACCAGAATCTTAATTTTAGCGTTATAAGCCCTCAAATTTACCACAGAGCCACTGGGGGGGGAGTAGGGTCATAAATATAGACCCTTGTTTAAAATAAAAAATAAAAACACTACGACCTTATTTTGCTTGTGTATTTTCTTCTTGTATTTCTGACTAAGAAAACTAACGGCCTTCAGCGATGAGTCTGAAAGCTTACAACCCTGAATCTCAGATTTCGAAGCCTCAGTAGGTAGCGCATAGATAGTCTTTTATGTAGCTTTGTGTTTAACAACAAATGTTAACAAACTATCCCGCTTAACGAAAGGTTCGAAGGTTTGGGTTGGACAGCATGTTGACAACAAGTGTGTAATAAACTGAACAGTTTAATGAACAATAGCTAAATACTGTTTAAAGTTGAGAATTTATCGTTTATGTCTTAGGGTTGGAATAACGAAATTAGGGTAAAAAACTAAAAGTAAATCGAAATATAAATTAAAATTAGGATGAGTCAACGCTCATTTTTTATTTATCTTTTTTTATTTTGCGCAAAGCTACTCACGGGCCATCTGCGCTAGCTGTCTCAAATTTAGCAGTGTAAGACTAGAGGGAAGGCAGCTAATCATCATCACCCGCCGCCAATTCTTGAGCTACTATTTTACCAACGAATAGTGGGATTGACCATAACATTACAATGCCCCAATGGCATGTTTGGTGCGACGAGAAGTTAAAGCAAAGTCAACATATATAATAATAATCTTTATGAAACTTAGCTCTTTACGGCAGGACTTTTTCAAATCAAAATATATTACCTCTGAAAGCACTCACGGCCCACAGGCTTCTTAAAGCCAAACAATCACAAACAGATTGCAAAAATTAAAAAAAAGAGAGAATTTTTAAATTAATATGCATGTGAAAAATAATAATACACAAAGTTTACAACGTACATGTTTAAAAATATAAAATACATACATAAAGCTTACAAGCGTACACGTTTAAAATTAAAAATAAATACACAAAGATTATAAGCGTACATGCTTAAGATTCATCAGTACCAATAAAAGATGGTCAACAGATCGTCCACGTAATTGAACCTTTTGATCTCCGTGGCCATCTGTTAAATTAAATGGATTGCACTAAATGTTAATTGTTAAACAGTCGATAATTAATAAACAATTAACCCGGCATCTTATTTTATTTAATGAAAAAAAAGCGAATTACCTAATTGCAGCATTTGAACAACCCAAAAACACTTTGTTTGTTTAGGAATTTCGCACGAAGCTACACGAGGGCAATGCGAGCTAGCCGTCCCTAATTTAGCAGTGCAAGAATATAGAGCCGACTCTTGGGTTACTCTCTTACCAATGAATAGTGGGATTGATCGTCACATTATAGCACCCCCACAGCTGAAAGAGAGACCTTCACATTATGAGTCGAGCGCCATAACCACATGGCTATGCAAAGCCCCAAAAAACAATTATATCAAAATTAGTCCTATAAGTCTTATCCCCAATACAAATAGTATCATTTCGTATTATTTCTCTACATAATGACCTTATGAATATAACGATGCATAATAATAAATAAATTCATGTTATTATACCCCCACCAAACTCATCTTTAACATTCAATTACAACTTTAAGACATTAATTTAATACTTCTATCAAAATACATGTTGCTGCTATCTGATAGTTACGCGAAACGAATTTCTCACATCATGTCATTATGCTACAATAACATATTCAATTAAACTTATAATTAAAATATAACAGCTCAGGAGGCAGCATACCATAGAATGGTGAGATAACACATTAACTGTTCTGCTCTAAAACTGCTCCTAAATTGCATGGAATTAGCAAAAGAATTGTACAGAAGGTTGAGAATTTTATATTAAAACAATCATGGCCGAGCGCGTTAAGGCGTGCGCTCGTAATCCGAGGGTCGCGCTAAACATGCTCGCCCTCCCAGCCGTGGGGGTGTATAATGTGACGGTCAATCCCACTATTCGTTGGTAAAAGAGTAGCCCAAGAGTTGGCGGTGGGTGGTGATGACTAGCTGCCTTCCCTCTAGTCTTACACTGCAAAATTAGGGACGGCTAGCACAGATAGCCCTCGAGTAGCTTTGTGCGAAATTCCCAAACAAACAAACAATTAAAACAATCTGGAATATACATATCTGTAAACCACGTGATAACCATAGCGGATACAAAGTCGCTGTGGTACAGATGTATCAGAACTTCATTTTAACATTATCGCTTTGTGGGGTGTGCAATGCCAACATAAACTGGTGTTTTAGTGTGTGTAACAGCCTCTTTGACGCAAAATATCATACACTCATGTCATAAGGATCTCTTTAGTTCGCGGATTTAGAATTTTCAATGGTGCTGAAAAACAAAGGGCATTAACAACCTCAGAGAACCTACACCATTAAAAAAAAGGAGAGAAATGACTTGCAACAAGATGTGCTACATGCATTGTAAGTAAAAAGTGCGTTGTCTTTTAAAGTACAAACACATCTTATCTCAGGCAACAGTGTAACATAATGAAAAAGGGTTTACGTCTGTAAAAGCAAGACAGTTATTTCATGCTTACACAAGCTCGTTCCACAACATTCCCGTTGAGCTATAAACAGTTGGAGAAGAAAACAAATATTCATAATATTCCATATGGTCATGTTGTCTTTAGATTTATGTACAATCGAATTGGAAAATGGACTGGGATGAATAATGGAAACACGAAGAGAAGAGAAGTGTGCTTTGGCTATGACAGTGTTGTAGCTCTTAAGTTGTTTTTTTTATGAGATACGTATAAATGTAATCTGAGTGAAATATCACACAGTTTTAAGATATAATTATGCTACAACATCCAAAAGTACAAATTTCCTGTGCAGTAAAAACAAGCACCAATGGGTTACCTAAATATCTTCCTTAGTCCAGAATTATAAAATTTTAATTTTTTCTCTTTTTTGTAACAAAGCACAAAAACTGAACTAACAACGCACGAAAAATGGTCTAAAACATTTTAGTTTTAACAGATGAAACAGTTTTATTAAAATTAGTGTATTTACTATATGCACATACATAACGTCACTTCAAAACTAATTCTGTACTACACGATCTAAACATTATACATAAAATATTAATTATTCAAATTATCATAAAATCTGAAGTGAAAATACATATCTTGGTTGAAGAAAAAAATAATCTAAATTGTTTATAAATTTACTGACCGCCGAAAGAAAGATAGACATATAACTGTTAAAGTTGAATTTTACAATGCGTTCAAACAGTCGTGTAGCTGATCTGAATAGATAACTCGTTAGATAACAAAAATCATTTACATTTAAAAAACTGCTGATGTTTAAATTAGTTTTAACTAACAAGATCATTAAGCCACAGCTATCGTTGTTGGTATTTCAAACGTAACAAAATGCAGTATCAATATAATTATACATCATTATACACCACATTCTATTCATATTATAATAATATTTCATGTATATTCAGGTATAATCCTGATATAGGTGTGAATTGTGAAGAGTAACTTATTCAAGCTCCAGAAACAAATTTACAATTCTTAAAGATAATATATTTTATAGAGATTTCGTAATAGCGGTGAGGGTATTTATGTGAAAATGTCTAAAATATAAACAGTAGATTCAACGGAAATAGCACATTTTGAAGATTTGCACTTAACAATAAAAAAGTTAAAACGTTTCATTTTAAACAAGTATATAAAACAGTCACATTATTTTCACTCAAAAAAAACACATGCACACTACACATGCCGTTTTGTTTCTCTTTAAAATCTGCTTTTACTTTGTGTAGTTATAACATTCGGTGTAAAAATGGCATCTTGAAATTTATTGGGATCAATCATGACGGATTCGTAGCTAATGTATTGATGTCGAAGAAATTTTTTCGGATGGTTGACCATTTGATCTGCATTGATACAGAAAGCCAAACCTCTAAAGCAATGTTGTCACTCTGAATATGATACGAATATTTATATTTTAAATTTTCCATACATGTACATATGAGAACCGTTAGAACGCTAAAATTGCTGTTAAACTTTGGTTTATAACGTTTCTCAATTAACTGCATGATAAAAAACAATTTCGAAAGCATTTATATAAAAAAATGAGTGTTTTACTTAATATTTACGCGCCATTTTGACATTAGTTTTACATTATCGCAAATTCATGTGTACTTCAAAACCAGGGACATAGATTTTTTACACCCGATGGAGGAAATGATTTTTGCAACCACTAATGTGGACTGTTTAATTTGCAAATTGGTAATCTCTGATTACGTGAGCCTGAAAGCTGTAAACATGTAGTCATAGAGTAATCTTGTTCCACGATACTTCAAGGTTTCCATGTAGTTTATATAAGTGAGGTGTTTTGAACAGTTTTCAAAATGTAAATAGAAAAAAGACAAATGTGTCACAAATTAACTGCTACGTGAATTTATTCCTGCACACCGCACAGTATAGAAGATGGCCATCATACTTACCAAGGTTACTAATAACTTTCATTGCATGAATTACGTTTTCAAATATTAATAAAATTAGTAATTACCCTTGATAAGTTTATATCTACTGAAAAACTGTTCACGTAGTTTGATAAAAATAATTAAAATGTTTTTGCGAACTCTTGAAAATTACACATTAATACAATGTAACACATAATTATTCATACCTTTCATTGAAGTAAGACTCATTTAGTCCTCTAGTCTACATGTTCCCAAACGTAAACTTTCTTTGTGATGATCTATTTATGGATTCTTTCATAAGCTCTTAAATATTTATCTTCTCGACCTCATCTTTGTGAATGTGACAAACTGCCACATGGTTGAGGCGGCACTGAGACATCGTTGACCTTAACCACGTCTTCAACCGTCTTAATGCAGAAAAGTTGCGTTCACATTTGCAGCTGAATACTGGACATACAAGCAAAAGTTTCATGAGAAGAAACACTTCATCAAACATCTGCTGGCTTGTTTCATGAATTTTACAGTAAGCATCCTTCGCACCTTTCAGAGATACTGCTTTTGTTGTTCCTTTAAACATGAGCAACTGAAACTCGAGCCGTTGTGTAGAGATTTCTGGATAGAAGTTTATAACCGAGTTGTCAATATTGCCACATGTGATCCCGTTGTCAAGTGCCAGATATTGCCTCAAGTCATTGTTGTCTGCATTGAATCTAGTGGAATATTTAGCTTCTGTAGTAATCTCTAGCTGTTGCAGAATGGTGTGCTGACCCATCACCTGTGATCCTTCTGGGGGGTCTGCGAATGCGTGGTAGTTCAATAGACACAGATCTAAGGAAGTTACCTTTTTCTCAGCTTCATCAAATATCTTGTAATTTTCCTCTGCTCGTAATACCCGCAATTGCTCAACTGTCATTGCAGATGCTTCAATCATGCCAGATATTATCGCTAATTTTGCTTGGAATGCATGATTTTAGTTCCTCTAATAACTAATGGACGCTGAGCCATCAAAAGTCCTAAAACTGTCTTTCCTTTGTCAAATCTGTCCAGCAGACCTCGTGCTTTCACTGCTGCATCTGATATTTCATTTGCTAATTCCGACAAAGAAGCAACAATGTCAGTGTAGTGATCATTAACACATATAATTGCAGTTAGGTGACACAACCAGCGTGTTGGACACAGTGGGTGGATGTATTTAACTGGACCATTGTTGCTGTCTGACGATACAATATTTTCAAAGATTGTCTTATGTTTGCCTGAGCTCTGAAGCAAGACACCAATTGATGTACTCACTGGATAGAATCTTGAACTTATTCACAAGCTTCAACTGCATGTTGCATTATTAAATTAGCCTTATGTGCTCAGCAGTGAAAAAACAAAGCTGACGGTTGCCTCGCATCCACTGTACGCACCACTCATGTAAACGGCTCCATCATAAGTTTGAGCTCTTAATCCTGACAGTGGTAAATTGAGTCTAGTCAGTTCATCAGGTATGGTAGAGGATATTGTTTCACCAATTGTATTAGAAACACTGTACAAATTAAGAAATGTCTCATGGACGTCAAGGTTCTCATCTTCGTATTGTACACATATTGCTTCTTGTTCGGCACCTGTAACATCTTGAGTTCGATCGACCATTAATGCAAGTATTTTACTTTGCTGCACTACGTGTACTATATTCCTCAGTATTTGATGGCTGAACATCTCAATTATTTTATTGTGAGCGTGGGGTGACGTGAATGTGGTTTTCTTTGACAACTTGCCCTGGAAGTTGACATTTTTAGATTGTGCTTTATGTCGTGGTATTAGTTGTGCATCTGGATGATATGGCTTTCCACACCATATCTATAGAGTATTAGATTTTTCATTACTGCACAAACTTGTTTTACAACTATATAATGGCTCATAATGTGCAAGTTTCACAAGCATTTTCAGACTCGTCCTCTGATGAAATGGTATTTCCTCTGTATGGCAAGTTTCTATTCCTTTGCTTGAGGTTGTTGGATTATCTGCATCTGCATTGTCACTTGTAATACTAGTAACTGGCTTACAGAACTGTCTAATATAGGAAAGTTTCAGACGCTTGCTTGTCACAATTGGAATGTTTCCCAGACGACTCCAAAGGCTAAAATACAGTAAACTCTCGTTGTAACGAAGTCGTAGGGACCAAAGAGAATAGTTCGTTACAAAAGAAGTTCGTTATAAAGGGAGGGCAGGGGTTTAAAGTGTTATTGACCATAATTGTTGTAAAAACATTGCTAGGCTAATCTACTACCCCGCCTGCAGTCCGCTATTTCTCAAGTGTAAGATTTTGATGGAGGCACCACATATTGTTGCACGGAGACTGACTAATTGCACTTGCTAGAGGCGTAGCGGGTGGTCAGCAGCCGGCAGCGGTGACAATTAATTTACGGAAGAAGAGAAAAATAAATATCTTCGTACCTGGTTCGACACAAAGGATGTAAATATTGATGTTTTTCACACCCTAGGGACTATAATTATACATCGTTACGAGCCGACACTTAGATACATGTATTTATATGGACAGTTGGCCGGACCAGTCAACAATTTCGATACAAGTGATATATTTGGTTCTAGCGACTTCGAAACAATGAGAGTTTACTGTACAGTTTTTATTGAAAAATTCTAACGTACAACGAACGAAGATAGAATGTGTGTGTTTTTCATACAGCAAAGCCACAAAGGGCTATCTGCTTAGGCCATCGAAGGGAATCGAACCCCTGATTTTAGCGTTGTAAATCCGGGGACATACCGCTGTACTAGCGAGTGGCACGAAGATAGATCGAAATAGAAGTAGGACTGAACTGTACAATGTATTTAAGTCAAACGCGTTAACCTCACAGTGACTACCGAACCGACTGACCGCCTGGTCATCGCTGAGATAATAATGTGTGCTAGTAACAACACAAATAATTACAAGTTTCTCGAAAAATATTTAAACAATAACAAATATATTATATTCCTGTTAAAGCTCATCAAAAGGCAAACAGTTGTGATATAATGTCTTTCAGCACGTCTATTAAATAAAAACACCTAAGCAAAAGCTAGCAATACAATTCAAGTAGAGGCTTCAGGCCGTTAAAATCGCTCCTTTTGTGTTCTAATTATGTAAGAAAATACAATATTTTTACTATCTATAATAAGAGAATATATTGTTCTTTTACCATAAAGCACCAGCACTTTATTAGAAGGCGGTGATAATGTGGAATTTCATGGCTTAATGAGAGCCACAAACACGTGTCTGATGAGCCTTGTTGTAAAATCAAGGCTCAGACTAAAGGGAGGGGATAGGGGTGATCAGTGATGTCGAGAAACCCACTTGTTGAGAATTTTATATGCAAAAACAGCTCGTTCGGGTTGAGAAAATATTTTAAATAGAAGGTCGAAACGTTGTTCGCTCTTCTATTTAAAATATTTTCTCAACCCGAACGAGCCGTTTTTGCATATAAAAAAAAAGGATAGGGGTGATGTTGCGCGCGTCTGGATCCGAGCAACCCGAACTTGTTGTTAACTGTCCACTATATGTACACAATGGTCAGCGCCTTCGGCAGCTAAGGAGATTAATGTGTTTGACAATAACACCGGCTAGACATGCATAAAAACAAATGGCGTAGGAAAACCGCACAATATACACATAAGATTGATGCAGCTACAAGCGGCCTGCCAGATCTAGATCACAGGAGTTTACTCTTGGGAGTAATATTTTCGAGTTTCATGCTCTGTTCAATCTGTTGTTAAGAAAATTTTATTTAATCTTACACTACGTACAAGACATAGATTCTGTGATAGTGCTTGCAAGCCTTACATGGATACTTAGGCCTACTGACTGATACTTACGAACTATCGCTTAGATCGAAAAGCTTAGAAGCACGCCTACATTAAAGATGTACATTTCAACTACTGAAAAATTATACGTCTAGGCCTAATTATGAAATTCGAACAAGAACAAAACAAACAATTTGTAGGCCTGTGATGCAATAAAACAATTCAACAGACCAAACTGTAGGGGGATGATTGTATGCACCATACCCCCACCTAAAATGAAGGATGTATCCCACCCATCTCCGATTCCAGGATCTACGCCCCTGCTTGAAACCAATCTTGTAGAACTTTACTGTGATGCTAAAGGCACATAGAGCTTTGTTGCACAGTAATGATATACAGCGGATATTTGTTTTATTGCATAACAGGCCTACAAATTGTGTTTGTTCTTGTGGTTCTCGTATTCTTATCAATCGAATTACATAATTAGGCCTAGATGTAGGCTTTTTCAGTAGCCGAAATGTACATCTTTAAAATAAGCGTGCTTCTAAACTTTTCCATCCAAGCGATAGTTCGTAAATATCAGTCAGTTGGCCTCAGTATACATTTACGCATCGTGGCAACAAGATTACTCTATGACTGCATGTTTACAGCTTTCAGGTTTACGTAATCAGAGATTACCAATTTGCAAATTGAACAGTCCACATAAGTGGTTGCAAAAATCCCCCCCATCGGGTGCAAAATATCTACGTCCCTGTTCCATACAGATGTTTGCCAGAATATTTGACCTTACAGTAACTATTGTATCTGTGACCCATTCAATTATTGTTCGGTATAAATCACTTTTGTCCAAATGGCAATATCCTTTGCACAAACCCCAAATGAATGCCAGGGAATCTGCCTAACACGATTCTTTTGTTGACTGAAATTATCCCTAACTCTTAAAGCTATCGACATCACTTCTTTATAGATTCTTTACTGGTTGATCTTACATTCTACAATATTATCTTTGAACAAGAATGAAATACTTCAACCTGTTTATTCAACAGGACACATACAATTAGAATTTTCTTTCATTACATTTGTTAATGGTGTGTTTGTTGAACGCGTACTTATTACACATGATTGTTATTATTACGGTGAAACAAAACAGCTGCATATGTATGCCATTAATTCACAACACATTACAAGTCTATACGTGTTACTTACTGTCTTGTCGTTTTCTAAGTTTGTAAAATCCTGTATTCTAAACCATAGTTAGCGTATTCTAGTAATGGTTAAAATTTCAATTCATATTTATTTATCTAAGACGTTAATTAAAACACTGTGGCAAGATATTCATCATTTAGTGCATAGAAAATGAATAAAAAGTCGTTAGAATAAAATTACAAAATATACTTTGTTAAGCATAAACCCACAGCGGATATCAAAATTCAGTTTTTAGCGTTATAAGCCTTTAAGTTTACCGCCGAGTCACTGGAGACACACAGAATTCATGTAATTATGTTATATTCAATCAAAGGGATAAAAACTTGGAAAACGTAAATATCCTTTATTTATGTGTGCAAACTTAGTTAAAACTAAGTAGTATTACAGAACCCAAGAGTTTTAGAATATTAACAAATATTCTTCCCAAATTTATATTTGTATACAAGAAACATTTTGTGTTTAAAAGTATATGTGATGTGACGACAAGATCTAAGTCTTCTCTCCATTTACTCATTAACAAATACATTAACAACGCATATTTGCACGGGTACATCAACGACACTTAAAAATAAGTAATTTTGTAAGAAAATTCTAATATTTAGATTAAAAAATAAATTAGAGATTTCTGTGAGCTAAATGAAATTATACATCGTACATAGCTTCAGAAACAACAGATACATAAAAAATGAACAAGAAAGTTCATTATTAATTTTACGAGCCAACATCTTAGTATTATATTTTCTAGTATTATAGTTTTTTATACTTAGGTTTCATACTTTTGCCGACTAAATGAAGTTTATTTATCTTTTATAGCCTCAGAAAACTGGGATACACTAAAAAAGAAAAGCTTATTACTTTCACGAGCCATCAGCCTAGCATTACATCTTCTAATATTAGTTTCTGTAAGTAGATTTCATTTTCCTATATTTAATTAATATTTATTACTTTATTTCTAACTCTCACAATAATATATGTTCAGTCGGAAGTACGGTTAGTGAGAAGTGCTTATTCAAAAAAATTCTCAATTGCGAATCCATTTACAGTCCGAAATAAATAACCGTTTTACTTTGAAAAATATTTCGTACTAAACTGAATTTTTTACTGTAATTGTAAATTATATTCATTACAACAACACTGTGCATCTTCGGAGACTTTTAGAAATTTAATTAAAAAGAAAAAATGTGAGAAGACTTATTTTTCCTTTTTGTCTCCAGACTTCTATGTCCACTTTTACGGACATGGCTTAGTGAACAGGGTGGCCCGTAAGTCCCTACCCATCCATGTTATGCAATATTCAAATATGCATGTATTATAATTTTTTAGAAATATGGCCGATGTAAGCCCATTTACACATGAAGTGCGTATTGTAACAAGTACGCATAATATTATGCAGTGAGAATGACGGACAGCACACAGATACACTGGATACATAAGATATATGGATGAGAAGGGGCTTCGGACCACCATATACAATACCAACTGGACACTACATTAACTTTATTTTCAATTTATCAAACAATTTTAAACATTCTTATATTACAAATATAAAAATAATTTCTATGTTCTTTCCAATCGGATATCTACACAATGCCCCCCAGTGGCTCAGCGGTATGTCTGCGGACTTACACGCTAAAATCCGGGTTTCGATACCCGTGGTGGGCAGAGCACAGATAGCTCATTGTGCAGCTTTGTGCTTGATTCTAAACAACAACATGATTTAGTTCAAGAGTTCGTTGGATTTTGTTAAGCACAAAGCCACACAATAGCCTATCTGTGCTCTGTCCATCACGAGTATCCATACCAGGTTTCTGTCGATGTCCTCAGATGTACCTCTGTGCCACCGAGAGGCTTAAGATAACAGAGAAAAGTTGATATTCCCACACTACCATAAATTTTTGAAACCTGTAATAAGATTGTAAAGAGTGCCATCCAACGGCTTGGTAAAAGTTGAATAGAGAACACCAACCCCTGATTAATAGAAGTAGCATTTGTACCTGATTTGTGCGTTTTCTCAGTTAATGTATTCAAATCGTGAACTAAGTATTAACCAAAATTGACAGCAAAATGTTCACGAAGCCTTAAAAGTCAAAGCTAACAACTACAATTACGCCGAAATATAATTACAACATGCAATGTAAAACTGAAGAAAAAAAAATGCCTAAAGAAATAATATTCAATTTGGGGTATCATTAAATCTCTTTCTACCATGCAAATAAAAATAACTCAAAATATGTTGGTATTTTTTCTCACTACAGAAATTCATCCCGCTTACTTAACCTATCCACCCTAGAGAAACCAGCCCCGGTAATTTAGCGTTGTAAGTCCATAAACTTACTGCTGACTCACGTGGGTCATATTAATACAAGCCTCTATTGAAATAGCTATTGCCATATATAAAAGTGTCAAACCTTATCTACATAAACTTCTGCTCAACGTTATATTGTATGGAAGTACAAGTTTATAACTATTCTAGTATTACAGGTTATAAATAAGTCAGTAGTTCGTATTAAAATGTACAGAAAAATGTACAAGCTAGACAACAGTTTAAATACACGGAAATATTAAGACTTAATAACTATGATTCCAAAACAATTACCTGTAAGAACAGTATTTTAAGATCAGTATAAATTTGTTGGCAAAACCTTTATTCAATGTTCAGAAAGTACTCATCTAGCTGTTTGAGTAGAATAATTTGAATGATTCGGTATTAATCGCATCCCATGAACTACCCTATTTATCAAAGTTTTATGTGTATAGACACACAAGAAAATTTCCATTGCCGATTGATAAAGTTTAAGATAAAAATATTGTCCTATCATGACATTCCCCTATTTATAGAACATATTGTTTTGTTTCATCGAATTAAACACAGTTGCATAACGAGAAATCTACATTCCGTTCAACGTGGAGAATCAATTCAGGAACGCTGGTATTAACAATTCCATAAATTTACAGTTGCGCGTCTAATATTTTAGCTATAATAATGTTCGTCTAAAGGAATTTTATATTACAGGTTTTATTTCATTATTTTTGTGTTTTAATAACGTTGCTTATCTTTTTTCCGATATCTCTATCTTATTTTTTAATATTAATTTGTAATAGATTACGAAATACATCAAATGTGCTTAACATACAAGTATATTTAATTAATAAGCGTTTTCATTTATATTGATCTGGTTTGAGAAACATGATTGAAAGCGTTATAAATCAATACACACGACAGTGAAGCCAGAAATCTGAGTGTAACATAGATAAAGACAGCAGATATATCCAGGAAAAGAAGTTCACGTAGTATTATTTCCGTTCATGATATCATCGCGAATGAGTACTTTATTCAATAAAGCTATCCCTAACAATCAACAACCCCCTCTGCTAAACAGAACATGGCAGATCAACGTTGAATTGACTCTGTTAATGTTATCTGAATGATGCCATCCAAACGAGTAATTTTACTGAATAAAGCCACGAGTAACAATCAACAACCCAAGTACAATACAGTAGGTTTTCACCTACATACACTCTAGAGAAACACAAGATTAGTCGTAGTTTTGAGACACTGCTGCATATAGCAAACATATGGGCCTGGCATGGCCGAGCGCGTTAAGGCGTGCACTCGTAATCCGAGGGTCGCGGGTTCGCGCCCGAGTCGCGCTAAACATGCTCGCCCTCCCAGCCGTGGGGGTGTATAATGTTACGGTCAATCCCACTATTCGTTTGTAAAAGAGTAGCCCAAGAGTTGGCGGTGGGTGGTGATGACTAGCTGCCTTCCCTCTAGTCTTACACTGCTAAATTAGGGACGGCTAGCACAGATAGCCCTCGAGTAGCTTTGTGCGAAATTCCAAAAAACAAACAAACAAACAAACAGCAAACATATACTTTCGGTAAAAATTGGTTTGGACTAACACGATGTGGTCCTGACAAAAAAAAATAAGAAAACTTACAGTTATTACAGCTGTTTCAAATTTACACGAAAATTATAAAAGCAGTTGAAAAACTCCAACTTTGCAAAAAAAAAAAAATTAAGTTGGCTCGGAATACGGGCTCTATGGACCGATCCGTCATCTAAACATGCAATAAGAATTGAAATGACCGTTGCATATCACTTTCCCGCTTTGATGTATATAAACTGGCAGATTAAAAACAGCTATCACTAAACGCGTACACAAACAGGAAAAAAACACAAAAAGTAGAAACTTTTCATAAAATTAAAACCAAAAAGCATCTAATAACACTCCATATATATGATAATTTACTCCTGTTTCGGAAATCACCAATTGATACCTATAACTAATTATCTACCGTTGTTTACGTACTACGTGTTAAAAGCCACAGAAAATGTCACGTTATAGGGATAATTGTGTGTTTACTTGTTGTTAAGCACAAAGCTCCATGACGTACTATGCCTAACACTAGTATCAAAACCCAGTTTTTATAATCACAATTCTTTAAGACTTAACTGTAACCCACTGAGGTCACAGATATTAAAAAAAGGCTTTTGGTTGTTTCTTGTAAGATTAAATAACAATTTATGCAGAACTAAGAATTTTTCCCCCCCCCCAATGCTAAAATACAATATTGATATTATTATCAATTTCATTCTTTTTCTAGCTCATCCATGCATTTTTAGGTCATGTTGAATAAATTAAATTTAACATAAAATTAATGTCTTCCAAAATTAACACAAAACGTTTCAACCAGTTTGTTTTTCTAAATAGATTTAATAATGATCAAAGTACTTTTTAATGTCATTAACCTTGGATACACATGGTTACAACTGTCTTGTAAAGACGTAAACATGTTGTTTAGTCATGATCCACACATTTTCACTTTAAAAAATAATGAAATTCTGTTTGTTTTTTTAATTTCGCTCAAGGTTAAACGAGGGCTATCTGCACTAGCCGTCCCTAATTTAGCAGTGTAAGACTAGAGGGAAACAGCTAGTCACAACCCACCACCAACTCTTAGACTACTCTTTTACCAATTAATAGTGAAATTGACCATCACATAACTCCTCCTAGGCTGAAAGGGCAAGCATGTTTGGTGGGATGGGAATTCGAACACCAACCCAACCATCAGATTACGAGTCTAACGCCTTAACCCACCTGGTAATGCCAGGCCCAATGAGGTTCTTAAAGTATTAGTTTACTATTAAGTTTTAGTGCACCACAAAAATGTTTTCTATAAGAAAATGCTGTAGAAAATCTAGACTTGTCACCTGAAGATTTCAATGTGGTTATTTATGTGCCATTTATTTAATTAAGTGTATACAAATTAGACCTTATATGTTGCTTCATGCTAAGTTTTTGACTGTTTTCTATCAAGAAAAATCAATTTGATATTTAACTTCATCGTATGTCTTAAATGCATGCTGTTTACTGTTAAAGCTATTTAAAAAAAATCACATAAAACTATTATTAATGATCAAATATCTTCACCACGAAATAGTCCCCAACATCTGACATGATACTAATAATAAATATTTACACTTTCTAAAATATTAAAAGTTTTGTTTTAGAATCCTGAAAATGATCCAAAAATTATTATAATTAATTATAATTTTTCTACCTATTACAATCTTATAAAAGATTAATTAATCTTATTCAGAACATCTACATTTTTATTATTTGTTAATATTTTATAAGTACTAATCATCAGTTTTCCATTGTCACTACTCTGGTTATGGATATTCACATCTTTTTATGACTCTGTAAAAGCACTTGTTTCTTTTCAACAATTTGAATTTTATATAGATGTTCTGAACAAGATTAATTAAATCTTCTAAGCTGACCAGATCTTGTTAGATATCAATAACATTATGGTCATAAGTACCATTAACAGAGAACATTTACAACAAAAGATTTAATACAATCTAATCTAATACAATTTTACTATTCTGGTGCATTGACTAAAGGTATTTATAATTATTTCATTTATATACTCATATACAATGTCTTCATAATTATACATTTCAATTATTTTTACTTTAATCTATATAGTTAAATTTATTTTGATCAGAAATGTTTATTAATTACTCAATGTAACTAAGATTATTCGTAAGACTCACAAAACTGAAAAACTTGGAATCAATAGAGGGGGTCTGTAAACTTGGATCTAAAACTTCTTTTCATTTGACTTTTTTTCTACAGATTTAGTGGCCACAGTGGTTTACTATCTCCCAGAAAATAACCACTGTCACATCTTTTTATGATTCTGTAAAGACACTTGACCCTTAGATAGACATGTTTATTTTCAACAATTTCAATTTTATATTGGAGAAACAAGTAGAAAAATGGAAACCAGATTCAAAGAACACAAAAAGTCACCTTCACACATTTTCGAACACTGCAAATCAAATAAACACAACATAACCACAGAAAACACAAAAATACCAAATAAAGAAATAAACATAAACAAACGCAAAATTAAAGTAGCCTTAATTGTACAACAACTCAAGCCAAAAATAAACCAACACTTAGGAAGACCTTTATACCTATATTAATAAATATAATTAAACATCTAAGCACACCATCTACACTCCTACACTCAGTTACACAACCCCCTTCAAACATGTGGTCAGCTATCAGTCAGTTACCTTTCTCTTTCTTTGTGAACCTGATGATGACCAAAGAAGGTCGAAACATTGTTCGCTCCTAAACATAAAAATTTTCTCAACCTAATTCAGCTGTTTTTACATATATGTAGTGTATATGTCATTATCTATGTATGAAACCAAAACTCCTCTGCTATATATTAAATGGTACCAGAAACAATATTCCATAAAAAATTCACACTTCTGAGTATTCAAGCTTCAGATAATTAGAAAAATATCTGTGGCATAGGCAACAAGCATTTCTTTATCACAAGAACACAATTTTAGATAAAAGTACTCTCCTCTCAACAATAAAATGACTTTCACTAGTCTATACATAAGGATTTGGTTATATATTTCACTGATGCAATTTTCAAATGTAGAACTGAGAATGTAGTGTTTTTTTTTTATTTATCTTTTTAATAAGCAGTACTACTTTTAATATTTTTAAACATTACAGTTTATATCAGTAAAATTTATGAAAATTTTGAGCTCTGAATAATTTTGATGCAGAGTTGCACATGATTAAAGAGGAATCCAAACACTTTTCTTGTGAAATACTTTCCAAAAATGTTTACTTTGTTTTAACAATTTTTTGAAGGAGTTACAAACACTACAATTATTAACTGTTAGCACAAACAACCACCCCTGTGGCAGAATTTCTGATAGTTTATAAAATAGATGAGTTGTGAATGTCCACCACAAGAAATGTTCAAAACCTTGAAATATTTGTAATTACTACAATTCACAGAACAGGCATACTTCTTTCCTTGTGTGTAAAATTTATAACAAACTAATTTTGTTTTGTTTTTTTGCAAAAATGTTTTCTGGTATTAATAAAAGCAATATTATAGTTACTATATAGAAAAATTACCTTTTTACTATATTTTACAATGATTATTATACAGCACAATACTCAGAGTATATAATTATATTCTACTTCAATTAGTTGAGACTGCCCAGTAATACGGAAAGTGAAATCATTCAATTTTTATTATTTTTTCTACTGTACTTATACAAATGCACCTTTTCATTTCATTTTCTGTTGCTTCAACAGAGAATTTCGTAGAGCTATCTATAAAAAAGAAATAAAAGAAAATTAAAACACTTCAAACTAGTTTAGCAATAACACATTTTCAGCTCTTGTTTTTTTTTATGAATTTCATGCAAAGTTAAACAAGGGCTATCTGCATTAGCCGTCCCTAATTTAGCAGTGTAAGACTAGAGGGAAGGCAGCTAATCATCACCACCCACTGCCAACTCTTAGGCTACTCTTTTACCAACAAATAGTGGGATAAACCATTACATTATAACACCCCATGACTGTTGAGTTATCTTATACAACATTCAACTCATTTCATTACAGATTTTATTGTTCATCCTCCCCCTGGTAATTTGACATTTAGATCAAATATCAAACTCTAAAACAACACATTTTTATTAATATTAAACATAGTAAATTAGCAATAAATAATAAACTCCAAATTTGGTCTAATTACCTGATAATTATTTAAAGGGTTTAATTCAAAAATGCTCTACATTTATTTAGAAACTGCAAATTCATAAACTATACAAAGCTAATAATTTTTCTACAAACTACACTTCATTTGCAAATACAACAGAAAACTAAACCTCACACATATAAACCTAAGGGGAAAATTATATTGAAAGATGAAATAATTTATCAATAAAGTAAAAAGAGAACTTCTAAAACAAATGTGATTACTAAAATACCTGTTTATCTCTGAAGGAACGTTTGGCTTTGCTTTTTACTTTATATTTAATCATCATAAAGGCTTTATTTTTGTTGTGTTCTTTCTGTGTCCTTCCAGCAAGAGGATTTTTAGTGTTCTTTCTACCAAACTTTTCTCTCCCTTCTCTGCCACCCTGGTAAGCAAAAAAAGGTTTATATCATTAATTTATTGTTAAATATTTAACTTAATACTGTGTATTGCAATTTTCTGGAGTACTTGCAAGTGAAAGAAACAACATATATGAAGTTAAAAAAGTGAAAACTAATTTTACTTCTTTATATACACACTTTTATATATTAAGATGTATACTTCTGTTTTACAATTAACAAGCTAGGACATTCATTAATACTGAAGATAAAATCCATTAAAACATAACAATATATGAATAAATTAATATAAAATATCAGATGAACAGTACTGTAACTGTTTCAACCTATGTACGAGAATTTTTAGAAATTATCTAAACATTTTTATTGTGTGCATATTTTTATTTTATAAAATAGAAACATTATGCAAAGAGTTTTGTTCACGACTAATTATAACAATATGAGTATATAACAGACTTGTTCTTGATTCTCTTCATAAGTTGCAATTGCATATATTAGAAAACATGATTATTATTGCAAGTCAATTAAAATGTAGTAGTGTGAAGATGTAGATGGCATTTAAATTTATCTCTTCTGGAAAGGTTACATTATACAACTCTTATATGCTAACTTCTTCTATTCTGTGATTATAAAAGAATACGAGTCAAGACCTTTTGGCATTTAAAAAAGAATAAAATCTTTAGGAGGTGAACTGTATTGACAAACCAACAGAAGGAATGATTCAATCTGAGAAAACAAAAAAACAGCTAATGGTTGTGCACTGGAAAAAGTGAAGAAAGTTAGGTAATGAGCTAATTAAAAAAAACAAAAAAAACAAGAATAAACAATTCGTTGAAACTATAGAGTAGAAATATTCCTTACAACAGAACACATAATAATTTACATGTGTTTGAGTCTACAAATACAAAACAAGCTCCATGTTCACAGGACTTCTCTCTAAGATTAACTTCTGAACATTGTACAAGCAGTATCTGGCACATGTACCTAACTGGATTATATTATTAAATTAAGCACAAGTCTACTTTAGTATATGCAAACCTAAGGCAATTTATCATCTTACCAATTATATATCCCAAAAACATAAAGAGAATGCTACAATAAGGTTTCTTATTAGATGTATCATTATTATGGTAGGGTCATGTTACAGACATAAAAAGGGTTGGCACAAATGTAGACACAATATTAAAACTTCCATAAACCTTGATGAAAATTTAATAGTTGTATACTGACAAAAAACAAAAAAAGAGATCCAAAATGGCATAAATCATGTTCAGATAACAGATCTTTAAATCAAATAAATTAGATATTTTAAAAGATTTATGCTGTCCAGAACACAAATATCAGGTCATCCCATAAGTAATGTCCAAAGATTTAATACGGAAAGTGCATCATCATTTCTGTATTTCTAGAAAGCTTTAATGACTAAAGTATGTAGTAAGACGTGTATAAAAATGTTCAGACAAATAAAACAAATTAACCCAACTCCACCTATTAAGATCATTAACCAAATAAACACTTATGATGATGGATGTATCTGAGGAGCACATTAGGCATATAATGCTTTACGAGTTTAAAAATAGTACAGCAGAAACTACGTGGAACATTCAGGTGTTTATGATGCAGAGTCTCTCAATGAAAAAAATGTCGAAAATGATTTCAGAAGCTCAGATCAGGTCACTAAAGCTTAAGCGATGCACCAAGTTTAGGTCGTCCTGTTGAGTTTAATGATGATTTGCTGCTAGCTGCACTTGAAAAAGATTGTGCTGTAACAGTTGAAGAACTAGCACCGAAGCTTAATTCAACACATTCAACAGTTCACCTCCATCTGCAACAGCTTGGAAAGGTATAAAAGCTTGGAAAATTGGTCCCCCATGAAATGACAGAAGTCAACCTTAGAGCAAAAGTGGACATTTGCACTTCTCTGCACTCTCGCAAATGTAATTCACTTTTTTTGAATAGGTAAGTGACTGGAGATGAAAAATGAATATCTTATAAGAATGTTAAGCTCCACAAGCAATGGTTCATTGCAGGTAAACTGGCTAATTCCTTGAAATTACTATGTCAAACTGTAAAGTTTAAGGAAATGTAGAGTTAAACATCTAGAGAAGTGAGACAAATGCAAAGATGAAGTTTGTTTTCAGATTAGTATACTGGTACCATGTTGTGGAAAAAATACCATTTTTATACAAACTGGATGCAAATAAAGTATAACTATAAAGATAAAGCACTTGTCTAATAATCTATGTCAACATATCTTTCCTCTACAAAATCACAGTAGAAATAGAAATGTATGTTTATTACTTTCAGATATCATGGACTCTTGCACCTTAGAGCTGCTCAGACAGTCTCTGTAAATGAATGATGTACTTTGGAAAACATGTAAAGATGACAAAGAAAACATTAACCTCAGAGCATTTTGCAAAAGCCTCTTGCAATGGAAGATGCATTGCAGAAAATAGTTCATAATTACAATTACCACCTAGATTCAGTGGTGAAAGGGGCTCTAATATCTCAGCATTCATCCTTATAGCGTTATCATAAATTGTAAACATCCAGCTGTGCATTAAAGATGTAACAATAAAAAAAGAAAGCAGTATCAAATGATATCCACTGTTAATAACAGCCGTAAGAAACAAAATTTTTGTTGTATTTCAGCAAGAAGTTTGCTACTATGGAAAACAAATTTACAAATCAAAAATGCTATGAAATAAATATACAGTTTACAAGATAAGTTGTTATGTGCACTTACCATGACAGTTGCAAGTCTCGATTCTCTATCATGTCTTGGTCTTTTATTAATACGCTCAATATCACCAAGTGGCACAATATCTTTTCTGACAAAAATAATAGTTTTTTTTACAGAAATAAACATAAAGCATTCAGATCAAAATTAACACAATAATGCTTCATACAGAAACCTGAAAGTTATAAAATAAGTTAGAACTAAAATAAACACAGATGAGAAGCATGTATATAAAAGACTATTTTCTAAACTTCCCGAGGATTTTTTTTTTAGTAAAATACATTAGATAAACAAAATAACAATCTGATTTATGTACAGCCAGAAATATACCTACTGAGATTTTATATCATCACTTAATAGTAATCAATGAAAAATATATAATATTTAAACCACTAAAGTTATAAAATAAACTAAACATGTTTTAAAACAAAGATCTCAGTAATCTATAGCAAGCTACATGTAAATAAAACATTTCAATAACAATAAAAAAGAAATTCCACTCTTGTATAAGCTGACTTACCGAGAACTAATATTTTCATCTTTATCTTCAGATTTTCTTTTCATTGGAGATTTTTTGCCCTTTGTTGATGTTATATGTTTTGCTAGCTGAGCTACATGGAGTTTTTGGAAATCTTCTTGACTGAGAATTCGAGACTGGGAAATGTTTGTTGCTTTAGAAACTTTAGTTTCCAAAGAGATACCACTCTTTCCAAATTCACATTGTTCCTTACTTTTATCTCCTTTTTCCTAATAAATCAGTTATTCAAATAATTTGCAGTTAAATACACTTATTTCCACAGCACTCAAAGACTTCTTTTACTTATCAATATTTATCTAAATTAATTTTCAGTACAGAAATACTTTCTACCTCCATCAGAAACATTATAAATATGAAAACAATCATTAGAAATCTTTTTATCAGAAGTACAGCAAACAAACAAAAAAACTGTACAAATTTTTCATATTCAAGCAAAATACTAAATTTATATACACTTTTGAAGGTAATATTCAACAAATCCTCATTTGAAAAGACTTTCCTTTGAGTTTCAATGTTACTGTTTCATGAAAACTCAACATTATAGATTGATGGGCTTTGTAAAAACTTGGCACAAACTAAAACAGGTGGAACATGAGTCTTATTCAAGTAAAATACATTCAAAGAGTATTATGATCTCTCTATAATAAATATTTACTTTTATAATAAATATGGTTTGACCTCATTAAACTCAAAATCCAAACTTAATTTACGATTCTTCATCATTTAAACATTGAACTTCAAATTCTATAGTAGAGGCTGTGAAGCTTAAATCAGAAATATTTATGAACATCTTACATCAAGAAATTCTTCATCTGAAGAATGACACACATCAATCCAACTACCATCACTGTCATCCTTTTTCTCTTCTTTGCTTTTTCTATTTTTTTCCAAGCCTTTAAAGTGCATACAAACATATGTATTTTTATTTATATAAAATGTAGTGAATATTAATAAACTAAAATTGTCAGTCTTAATAAAATAATGTGTTCTTTCCCTTGCACTAAAATTACACGAATACAATGCTTCTTAATGAATTTTAAACTAGGTAAACATCTTGAAATATGAACCAAAATAATAAAAAAAGCTTTATTAACTCAAACATTGTTAAATCTATAAAACCATATTTTCCCCAAAAATTTATTTGGAATGAAAAACTTGTTCAAAACATTTCATTGTCTATGTGATTTAATAATATAGTGATATTAATTTTTGCTATTACACAGTAATTTAAGGTTTTTTCAAATTCCATCAGATCTATTTCCTATTCAAAGCACTGAAAGTACAATTTGTAAATACTTTTTTCCCTGCTTAGTTTTGAAAGAAGTGTCTAATGTTGACCTTATATCATTATTTCACTTAAGTCAACATTGTATTTCTTTGGTTAAAAATAGATGTATAAACAACAGTTGCTTCAGGAACTGGTCATTTCCTCCATTTTAATACTCTAATTATAGATATACAACTCTACCATTATGAGGTTTATTTTTAAATATATAACAGAAGTTAGGGAAGGTACTTGTCTAAAAATTGAATATGTAATTGGGAATTGTAAAAGGAACTCCTATTTCTTTACAGCAGTACAAAATTCCAAACTTACATATGGTTAATATCATGCTTTAAAAGTCTAAAACAAAGTCTATACAATGTAGCCCATACATGGTAGTTAAAGTAGAAGAAAAACAAACAAACATGCTGCTAAAAATTTCATAAAAATATCTAACTTTTCTCTGAGAAGCAAACATTTCAAAAGAAATATCTTAATAATTGATAGTTAAGTTAGATACAATACAGACTAAACTAAAGAGGATTTTATTTAACAGTATTTTAATCCTATAAAAACATAAATGATATTCATGAAGTATATTACACTCACTTATGGGTTATATTACATTTAGTTTGATGAATTGTATGTTAAGAATATTGACATAAGTGCTGCCATCTGTAGTTAGGAATAACTCAAAGAGAACATTATTTATGACAGGAACAGGAAGTATTGTGATGTCGCACTTTGTTGTTGTTTTTTGTACATGTGTACTCAATGAATAAGCACATATCAACAGGTTATGGGCCCAGGAATGCTCTAATAGTGCTTAAACAGATGAAACTGTTTCAAACTTGTTAGTACAAGTAATCCAGGAGATACTGAGGATTACTGTAGAACAGTTTTGATTGACACTCTATTTTCTCAAGTCATAAAGGGAGAAATAAATCTAAATCAAAGAAAGGAATATTACAGTTGTGGTTAAAATAGTTTGAGAATGGAAGATAAAATATCACTTGATAAGTTGGGAGAAAATAATTGGGTCACATGAAAATTTCAAATGGAACATTTACTGAGAGGAAAAGGCCTATGGGACCATGTGACTGAAACAGAGGTATTGGCAAAGACAGCCAATGATCAAACAAGGGCAGATTTCAACAGGAAAAGAGAAATAACACTTTCAACAATTGTTCTGAATATTCAAGGTGCACAACTCTATCTTGTTGTGCCTCATGCACAACTCCTAAGAAAGCATGCTCACAATGATAGGAGCACACTAGCTAATAAAGTATTCCTGAAAAAGAAGTATTTTCGATGTGAGATAAAAGAGAGCATGACAGTCCAGGAACATTTGAAACAAATGAAAGAATTAACAGATCAGCTTGCTGCAGTTGGAGCAGAAAAAGCAGAAGATCAAATTGTTACCTTACTTGGTAGTCTGCCAGCTAGCTATGATACAATTGTAACAGTCCTGGAAACCAAAATTAACGATATTTCATTCAAATGTGTGCAACAGGCACTGATTAATGAAGAACAAAAGAAGAAAAGGGCCCGCATCGAATGAAACATCATCAACTGTACTAACCACTCGCAGCAACTTCAAACTACATAGAACACAAGAAACAAAGAAAAGTGGTAACAGCTTTAAGTGTTACAAATGTGGCAGAGAGGGACATATAAAACGTAATTGTCCAACACTGAAGGAAATGGTCCACAAAGCTAAGAATGTGGATATTAATGTGGTGAAAGATTAAACTGATGGAAACAATGGTGTTGCCCTTGTAACAAACCAAGATAAAGGAATAGGAAATGGGAAATGGTTGGTGGATTCTGGTGTGTCTAGGCATATGACACACCAAAGGAACATGTTATCAAATTATCACAAGTTTAGCACACCTCAGCAAGTTAGCATTGGTGATGGAAGAACTGTTGAAGCTCTTGGAGTTGGAAACTGTAAACGAGAAATCACATTTAAAGTCAGTAATTCAAAGCATGTCACAATGCAGTGTCCTTCATATACCAAAATTAGCTAGCAATCTATTTTCATTAGAAGCTGCTACTGAAAAAGGAAATATTGTGCAGTTTGAAGTTAATCACTGTTACATCCGAGGTAATTAAAGACAACTCCATGGTATGGGTACAAAAAAGAATGATGGTCTATACCAACTGGACTGTGAGACCAGTGTTACTGAGAATGCCTCAGTAGCCTCAAACAGAAGCATGAATGGCTTGGACATATGGCATCAATGACTAGGACATGTCAGTGTTTCACAGTTACAGAAACTTGTCAGGAGTGGAAATTTAAATGCAATGAATTTCCAGAAGTCTGATGAAGCCAGTTTCTGTGAGGGATGCACTGAAGGTAAAATGCACAGGAAGCCATTTAAGTTAGTGGGAGAAATCAAATCAAAGTGAAGACTGCAACTGGTACACACAGTGATGTCTGTGGTCCAATGCAACCTCCATCTGTTGGAGGTAGCAAGTACTTTGTTACATTTATTGATGATTAATCAAGATGCTGCAGAGCATATTTCTTGAAATAGAAGTCAGAAGTCTTTAAGAAATTCAAGGAATTTGAGAAGTTGTACTCAAATGAATCTGGAGAGCCCAAAAAAACCGTGCACACAGATGATGACGAAGAATATACGTCAAATGAGTTCCAGCAATATCTATAGTCAAATATTCATCATGAGATGTCAGTAGCATACTGTTCAGAACAAAATGGTGTTACTGAGAGAAGGAACAGAACTCTTGTGGAATCAGCAAGAAGCATGCTGTCACATGCTAAGTTACCAAGAATGTACTGGGTGGAAGCTGTAGCTACTGTAGCGTATGTGGGTAACAGAGTATCCAGATTGGCAATAAAAGATAATAGTACACCATATGAGAGATGGTATGGGAAGAAACCGGATGTAGAACACATGAAAGTGTTTGGATGTCTTCGCTATGCACATATGCCAGATGCGTCACGACAGAAATTACACACGAAATCTATGAAGGTACATTTCATTGGATATGATAACTGCACCAAGGGATATTGACTGTATGATTAAAAATCCAGGAAGATTTTCATATGGCAAGATGCTATCTTTAATGAAACAATTTGGTCAAGAGCCTGTGACAAATGAGAATATTTCATCAAGTGGACCAAGAAACAGAAGTTAAAGTTAAAGATAAAGCTGAATGACCAGCAAGAAACAGGAAACCCCTAATCTGCTATGGATGTGATGAGTATACTGATATGGCAGCAGCAAATGAATCAGTTTGTCACACTGCAAACTTATACAGCCTTGAGTCTTTCAGCACAGGAAACAGTATGGTTGAGAAGAGTACTACAAGAAATAGGTTCCGAAGTTGACAACCCTGTTTATATCATGGAAGATAACCAAGGAACAATCGGCACGGCACAGAATCCAGTTGGTCATGCAAGAAAAAAACACATTGATATTCGTTATCACTTCATTCGCCAATGTGTGCAAAACGGATCAGTAAAACTAGAATATTGTCCCACAAACAGTATGACTGCTGACATTCTTACAAAGCAACTTGCTAGAAATGCATTTGAAAGGTTTAGAGATAATGTTGGACTGGCACCAGTGGATAAATGAACCAGATAAAGTGATGATTATAATAACAGATTGAAAGTAATTGTAAAACATTTAGAATAACTGTAAGATTACCGACAGTAAATGTAAGTTTGTGTAAAACTTAAAATTAAATGGGAGTGTTAAAAATATTGAGATAAGTGCTGCCACCTGTAGTAAGGAATAACTCAAGGAAAACATTCACGACAGGAACAGGAAGTATTGTGATGTCACACTTTGTATTTTTTTTTTGTACATGTGTACTCAACAAATAAACATATATCAACAGTGTATGATTAACTTCACATCTTAAATATTAACAAAGATAACAATATTATATGTGATTTATCAGCTCCATTGCAATTTTAATATCTTTTAAGAGGGAAGAGTTAGTTAACAACACAAATGATATGCAGTAATGAAGTTATTACAAGTGTTCCTATTAGTTATTCTTAAATTATGTAATAATTTCTCAAAGAATATAAAATCACAGAAACATTCCATTCTGAAACAAGCAATGAGCTGCAAGCTTTCTTTCTTTAATTGTTTCAAATATCAAAACAATTCAACTTCAAAATTTTAAATATTAAACTGTAACTTATATTGATAATTCTTAAATAATACTTTTACTCATACCTGCACTTATCAAGTGAGTGTCTGTTACATAAGATTGAAAACGCCAAATATCGCAAACAAAATAACCAGGTACGATATCACCCATGTTCAAGCAATGCCATTCTAACTTGGAAATGTTAACCAAAGAGAGCATTCAACAAGCAACACCAGCCATCTGTAAGAACATCTTAACTGGGCAGTAAGATATTTACTGTAACATTTATTACAAGTCTACAAATGCAAGTGAAATATTAAGTGGACATATTAAACATGTATTGAACTTTTGACATTCAGATATGCAGTTCAGCACAAAAACCACCAAAAAAAAATTGAATTAACACAATTTGGCAATATTTTTTGCTACAACTGCATTCATCTTATTTTAAACTTTATATTACCAGAATAACAACATGGTAAAATTTTCAATCCATTGTGATCTGTACTATATTTTGAACATTACACACACAAAAAATCCTCTGTATATTGCAAGCATATTTTGTCATTGTCTTCTAATAAAGAGAGGGTGATTGTAGTTCTCTACTTAGTGATATATGTTTAGTTATACAGAATGTGGTTCAGGCTTATAAAGAGTAAAACCAAATTTCTTACGAAAGAAAATTGATTTACCTTTGTCCTCTCCTTTTTCTGGTAAAATTTCAGCACCTGGTAAATAATCAAGGGCTAAAAGTTCCCCATATTGTCTTACTTTCAGCTCTTGAATTGCTTCAGTAGGGCGACCCTAGAAAACAAATTCATTAGTTTTAGATTTTTTTTCAGTTTTTTTCTTTCTAATTTTTAAAGGATTCTTTTCAAATATAAAGTAACTAATTATCAGTGGATCCATTTTTGGCATAAAATATAAACAATGTTTTATTTTGTTTAGATATTCTTTCATTAATGTCCAAATTTGGATTCAAAGCATTTAAATGTAGAGTAATACTTAAATACTTTATAGAATTTGTTTAGACTTTTCAAAAGTTTCACAAATGTGCTGGCAATACTGAAATAGTTTTTAAAAAAATGTATTTTTTGCTACGGAATATAAAATAAATTTTTACATTTCCTGCTCCAAAAAACTGAAACTTGTATTTGAAGAACCAAAAACATGCACTTGTCGGTTCTGTAATATCTATGACAACAAAATTAAACTTTTAACAGTTTTTGATTTTAATTTATGACGTGATTAATATGTTATGAATTGTCTTGATGTTTCTGTTATCTAATATCTTGTCTTGGGAAACACTAATATATTTTGATTATGAAACATATACACATAATAAAAATAGATTGATGTTTTTCCTTGATAAAATATTAAATAACAGAAATATTAAGACAATAAGTAATTTAAATTCTAACTTCTCCAATTATAAAATCACTTATAACAGTCTTCCAACAAATATCAAAAGACTATCTCTATCATCCTTCATTAGCACAATGAAGCATGCTGCTGTTTTGTGTAGTTTTATATGACTTTAGTTTATTATAACAATTCAAGATTTGCAAGATAATCTATCATCTTCTCCAGTTTTTAAAAAAAAATTATTTGTGAGCCATGGTTGCACAAAACAAAAGAGACCAAAATAAAAAGTGTAATATAGTTGAATAATGTAATATATTGAAACATCACAAGTCATTTTCTTTTCATTAAGAAAGTTCATGCTTGTAGGATGTGAACTTGTTTTAAACTTTGTAGAATTAAATGGTATGATAAGAAATAAAAATAAGTGGTTTACCCTATCTTTCTTCAGCAGTAGTCCTGGGTTAACACTTCTATAGAGCTGAAGAAGAGACCTAGCTGCCATCATCACAGCTTTACAGAAATGCAAAAAGAAACATAAAAAGGAAGTAAAAACATACTTTTTGTAGCTACATTAAGTTTCAAAATTTTATCTTGATACTTTAAATAAACTATAAAACATGATCATGAATACAAATACATAAGATAAATATAGGATTAAAACAGAAGCCAAAAACAGGTATTTCAAAAAGAAACCTGTAATAGTGATTACATATTTTTGTAACTCTACTTAATATTTCCATAACCTTTGCAAAGTAATACCTCTAATACATAATGTACTTTTGGATGTCTTCCATATGCTAGTTTCATAGCTAATACTGGTTTCTTAACAGATAACTTCTCAATGTTATTTCCAAATTGTCATGAAATATCAGTGGCAAACTATGCTCCATACTACAGGTTGAAACTAACCATTTCCTTGAAACAACCAATGTACAAAATAACAACAGCAAAAAGTTATAAAGTGATCGAAATATGATTTATTTATATACTCCATTATCTACTTAATGCTCAAGCAGCTTATCTGACATTTACTACAATGTGTACTAATAATTATATTGTAAATAAAACATTTAGTGAGTAATCCAATCAATATTTTATGCAAGACTTAAAACTTGGCAAATACTATAGTATTTTAAAGATGTAAAGTTTAAGTTTTATAGGTCAAAAAGGATTAATATTTAAATATTGTGTAGTGCAATGTTAAAAAAAGAAATTAAGAAATTAACATAATAAAGATTGTTATCTTACATTTATCTCTGTAAGACTTGTACTGGACTAGATCCTGGAGTAAATCTTCTCCCATAGATAATGGACATCTTGCACAAATCTCCCTGATAGCATTCAGACTGCATATAAAATGTGCAAGAATTATGTTTATTGATTAGGTAAAAATAAAAGTTCAGTACATTTAAGTCCTAAAGAAAACTAACTACTTCAGAGAATGCAACACATGTTAATCATGCAGATACCTTATGATCCCAAAAGCTGAAAGTAAATTAGCAACATTACATAAATTATCTTCATAGGTTGCAATTTTAACTTTTTTTGTGATTATAAATAAGGTCATTATTAACACACTTTTTATGTTAACTGCTGTGATGAACTTACAACAAATATTCTGTCAACATAAATGTCAAACACAAGGGTTTCAATCAAAATAATATTTTGTCATCCAATCATCTTATACATACAAGAACATTCTAATTTTATCATAAGAAAAGCACTAAGTCATTTACATTCCCTCTTCATTTTTAAAAATGTAAATTACTTCTACAATGATGTCTATTAATTCTCTGAAGATTCCTGTCAGACATGCCATGTTACTTCAGCTACTTCTATCCCATGTGCATGTGCACATTAAAAGGAATTTTTAAATAAATATGCCACAGTTTCAGAAATTTATTTTTAAAACCTAATAATTCCTTAAACAACTAAGTTTTAATTCCAAATACACAAAAAATGGGGTATCTACAAAACTTACAACAAAACTACTTTTGTATTTTAATCATCACTTACCCTACAGCCATTACTTCTGACGAATTTCTTTCTGTAATAAAATTATTAGCTATGGTTTTAAGCAATGGTTCCAAAGTCTAAAAAAAAAATTAAATGAAAATTACAAACTACGTGACTGTACAGGCTGTACAATGTCAGATAAATCACTTCACTGAATTAACATATAGTTAAAAGATGTTGTATTCATTTACCCAGATTTACTAACCTACAAAAACAAAGGCATATTTTGTTTTTCTCATATTTTTCTTGGCAATCTATTTTCCATGGTTATCTACTGTTTTTCCTTCTAACAAGTGATTAAATATGTTCAGGTTCAAATTCTTATCAATTACTCTAAAAAAAAAGCCAGTTCAACTGGTCTATTATTCATTGGACATCATATCAGTGGATATGGTACCGGTTCTCCTCCTATAAACCAATTGGAGAAATAGCTTTAATTTTGCCTACACAATACACTCTTCCTTAAGTGACAGCTGTTCTAGCCAAGCAAGCAACAAATAAAATTTGAATTGAGAAATGAATAGGTTTTTAAGGGCAAAAATGAAGTACTCCAAAACAATAAACCTTGTTTATTAACAATCAATAAATTATGTAGGATTTTAATAAAAATAATATAGTCCAATATCTCCTTCCACTAATTTTTTTATTTAATATATTCATATATTAGACAAAATACCAGTTATTTTGAGGTTGTCATACCAAGTATTTTGTATATTAAAAAAATCAATGTAAAGAAAAAATTTTTACTAAGAATTTGTTTCTGAAAATAGGGTGCCTGATAAATTGATAAATTTTGACTAATGTTTACTTATCAAATTAAAATAGCTGTTCATTATCTTATTAACTATGCTAGAATATGTGTCCGGCATAATTGTAAAAACTTTGTCAGAGGTCCCCCCCCATTTTTTTCTTTGCTAATGAGGGTATTTCTTTGAATGGATTTTAAACACTGTATCAAAGCCAGTTACTCTCATAAATAACCTGCTGCATTAATTTTATTTCTTCCATGAAGAATTCACAAAGTTTCTTTCTTCAAAATGAAATTTCCTCCTTTGGTTCACCAAAATTTTAAGTTTTGTTGTGTCTTTAGCAGTTTTTATACTGCTATAAATCTTCACAGAGCAAGATTGCATCACTGATCTGTTAGAAATTGTCACGACTCTACATTAATATACACAAATAATTCAAATAAAATGCAATAAACCCTATATACTTCTAAAAATATTATACACTAATATTCCAAGAATGTTTTATATATATATAAATTTAGCACAACTTAAGCAGAAAATAAAATATGAATTTACTTACATCTGGGGGTACTTGTCCATGTGCAGCTTGGGCACTATACTGTAAAATCCGTGTGACATCTGAAAGTTTGTAATTAAATTTCATGTAATGCATAAAAGATATTTTGTTCGTCACTTCTTATTAATATTCACTGATATTTATTTGCAGAACTATGATTTTCATTTCATACTAAATTCTTCAGAAGATCTTTATAAGACTCAGCACAAACCTTGAAAATTTCAAACTTAAATAAGAAATCATAAAAAAAATTTTGTCGTGTCAAATGCATCACTTAATAAAAACATGCAATAAACATATGCACACAAAAATTTGGTTCTTCATCCATAGCAAAAACTTCGTTCAGTCCCATAGGGTATATATAAAAAATAATAATAATACATCATTTGGGAAACTTAATATTGTAGTGCTTTATTGCAGCCTATCCAGAATAAGTTAAATTCATAAACATTCTGACTGCAGTTAATGTTTAAGTCTTCAATTATGTACACACAATAAAATGAAAATGTCATCTTTTAAAGTTAGATTGCCTTTTTATTAAAATCAAAATTCTGCCTGGTAAAATATATCAAATTTACTCATGCTACAATCCTCACTAGAAACATAATACAGAGTATATTTTTTGAAACTTTACAGAAAGTTTGGCCAAGTTTAACAATGCAAAAGCTCAATGTACAGCTCCAGAAATATCTAGTAATATATATCGTTACACGTGATTTGTTTTCAGGTGTTAGACAGTTGTTGCATTGCTGTTTGGATGTTAACTTAGATAATGTGAAATAATGTTACACTGAAAAATTACTATTTTCATACCATATGTAAAACAAATAGGTACGTTTGAAAGCACATTAAAAAAAATTTGGTGTTTCAAAGATAAAAGTTTTTAAAGACTAGTGTAACCGTTATCCTTGATGATCACTAGAATGCTGGCTAATGTCAGCTAGCTACTGCCAATTTTCTATCATGGGTTCAACAGTTCACCCTTTACACACTACACTTACACATAAATACCCTGGAATACATGTAATGCTTTTTGTAAATCTGATGCATAATAAAATATAACATCAACTGATGTCTAAAAAAAACAAACAAGACAATACAATTATTATTGTGTGCCATACAAAATATTTAAAAAAACACTTAGAAGTTACTAAAAACTGCTTTAAAAAATTACAAATAGAAAAATCATAGATTAGAGACACCGACCTCGTTGATGAGGTTGAATAAACCGTTGTAGTAGAGGATAGAAGTTCAACAATATGAGCTACAAAAATGATTAAACAATTTTGAAGTACATCAGTCAATGTTAGAAAATTAAAAATACAAAAGGCTAGTAGTAATTAAAAACAAAAGTTTCAAACAAAAATGCTTCATATATTACGGAACAGTATAGCAGAAAAGTTGCACTAATCGTGGTTTTTATAATTTGCTTTTATAAAAACAGCTGAAAACAATTTACAAATAAACATATTCGTACGCATGATAATATACCTACAATGTTTATCATTATTACAAACATCTAGATTAAGATCACTCTGTTTGGTATTACAAAAAGTTTGAAACACAAAAAATGATTTTCACTCTCAACAAAAAATAAGTTTTCAGAATTATGGGTTTTTTTCTTAGAAATATATTACTTAGAATATCCTCAAGACACACACTAAAATAATAACAATAATAATAATAATAATAATAATAATTGGAATTATGAGGTTCCATTTGTTTTTGTTAAAAAATATTTTAGTACAATTATCTACACCCTGTTTTTAGAAAACCTGAATACAGAATACAAAAAAATAAAAATGAAAAGGCAATCCCTAAATGTCTGAAACAATATAACTGTAATTGAAATTTATGATAAAACAAAACTGCTCTTTATTTTTCATATACTAGTTTAAAAGATTTTGTATCAGAAACTTAAACAGTTCCTTTTTTACTATATTTATTTTCTTTATTTTTTGTATATTTCTTTCACAATAATATTTTATATTGCTACTCTTCAGTTATTTTATGCTTTATTGAAACAAAAAAAAAACTGTTTACATATATAGAAACAAGGCAAAACCATCTACTTGGTTCTTACCTCATGAATTCCAACAAGACGGGAAACCAGGTTCATCACCATTAGTTTTACCTCATACCTTTCATTCATTGTTTCTAAGGACTTAAGTAATTTTTCTGCCATACCTATAATACAAAAATTACAAAAACATTAAGCAAATTTAGCGTCATGTTAAATTACATTAAATGATGTTGCATTAACATTTTTACTATAGTCTCATTGATTCAACCTAGTTTGTAACCAAAAGCTACCACCATTCTATAATTTTTAATGTTTCTTGTATCTTCATGAAATTTTGTGAACTTTCTGTAATCATCACAAGTGTTTTGTAGACAAAGAATCAGGTTTTAAAAATTATTTTTTATGAAGTGTCCACGAGTAAATGGAGTCAATGTTCACTGCTCTGATCACAAAGTGACTTTCATGCTAAGATTAAAAACTTTACTCCATCTGAAAATTGTCATATTTAACTAAAATCTATAAGACCTCCTAAACTTTAGTATATCAAACTTTGTTTCAGTAACAGTTTAAATTAACCCCATACTGAAAGGTATGTTTTACTTTGTACGTCACAAGGTTTTACCACCTTAGATTAAAACATTATTACATAATGTTGTTTTATGAACAGAGAATTGTCAATTTCACTTCTAGTTCGAGCTTTTTTCCCACAGGAAAGATAACCCCTAGCTTGAATGATTTTGTAACAGTTCCTATCACATAATTAGAATACATAAGATTGTGATAGTTAGGAGAAATTGTCCTTTTCAATTCATCATCACTTCATTACCTATTACATGTAATTAATTCCTTTGTTTTAATTCACAAAGACAGGTTGAAGTTTTTTTAAATATTTCCTTATAAACAATAAGAACTTAAACCTGATGCAAGTTTATTTGCATACAATAATAAAGTAGCTTAAGTAAATTTTTATTAAAATTCAGTAATAAGTTATGACATGTTCACTATGACTTACTTGTAAGCAAGAAGATTAATGACGAGACTAAATACCATTAAACAAGTCTTAAAGAAACCAGTAATTCTAAAATACAGATATACATTTTACACAGTGTACATATGTTAAAAAAGCATTTTTCTCTATCACATAAAGAAAAACAACATTACATGATTTCCTAGTTTTGTTTTAATACAGTATTACTTAAATAAATACAGTATAACACGAGCTTAAAAAAGTACAGTTATCTATAAACTCATAAAAACAGAATTCAGTTACGTTGCTCTCTAATTCTTGTGCTCTTGAAAAATGTTCTCAGAAATGAAATAAATGATAATATTCAATAAATACTTTATGAAAAACATTGAATTTAAATATAAAGCTCACCCTCTTTAAATCGTCATCTGTCACAACATGTAATTATTTCATTTGTTTTAGTTCACAGAAGTTTGACTTTATAGAAATATCACTATGGATCTTTTTTTTTTTTAAATCTGATACCTTCACTACACATTTAGAATATTGAAGGTATTTGTCACAGTTTCTACTGTTACCAGAAGATGCAAGATTCGGGTTTTAATTTTTTTTAGTACATTAAAAAATATACTTGTAGAAATATACAGAACTATGCCTAAAATAAACAATAAATTAATGGAATTAATAATAGTGTACAGAGAATGAAACAGCTATGAACATTCAGTAAATACCACAATTTTACAAGTTGAAACAAAGAAACACACAAACACACACAAAAAATCCCCTACTAAAGTATAAAAGTCGCCAAAAGGTGTTTAAAGCAATCTACAAAACAAACAAAAGTTAATTTGTTGTAAAGTAAATATAAACATGTAATGAAGGCAAACTTACCTGAAACATCTGAATTAGCATTCACAAAGATATTTTGAAGAAACTATGCATATGTATTTTTAGAACTAAAATCAATAAATACTGTATAAAGTCCAATGTTCATTTATTTTTAAGAAATTACATGTGGGTTGTGGGTTAAGTGTTATTTATGCAAAATACTTTGCATATAAAAACTAAAGTTAAAATTGAATGCAGTCATCATGTGACGACAATAACATTGTGTCATTATGTATCGTGCTCATCGCACTGAAATGTTTGACCAAAACGAAATACAGGTAAAGTGACTAAACTAAACAGCCAATATGCAATCTGGCCTGCATAAACAAAAACCTTTCTAACAATATGAGAATTGTAGCATTTGATCTACAAATCTACAAAAAAAAGATCCTGACAAACAAATACAAATTATTTACATAATGTCCAATTTGCTTGACACTATTCATCATTTTATGATTACAACAATGACCTTAATTAGATGAGATCTTCAAACACCTCATATAACCTTGGCTACTTGTAGTAGCCAAGCTGTTTAATTAGTGCAATACTTCTGTGATATATATATAAATGCAGGTCTTCAAAACAACTACAGCTTCTTTAAGCTGTGGTTTCTGTGTGCCTTCTTCTATTCATCATCTATTTTTATTTCTTAAACAGTTTCATATGTTAACTGTTCAGTACATTGTGATACTATACATTGTAATTATTCAAAAATTTTGATAAATAAATGAGTGTCAGAACATCTTCAACAACATGCTTAAAAAGTTAAATTCAATTCTAGTTTTCTTAATGGATTTTTGATATCTCAAATAAAAATATTTATAAGTTACAAGGTATTTGTATTAAGTAACTTCTTAGCTTCTATTCCTTTGTTTATTAGATATTGTTGGTATGTGTTAGTAATATAGATATATCTCACACAGAAACAATTACCTCAAGCTGAAGTCAATAATCTTAAAAATACCTGAAAAGAACAGTTGATTATGTTATTGCTATTGTAAGTGTATAACAAAATTTTATTTACCATTAAAAATTCACATTGAATAACCAGTAAATAAACAAAAAAACAGGTAGCAAATCTTATAAATGCACGACATTTCAACAATAAAGTTTTAATTACCTAGCTAAGCTATCTCTAAACTTTTAAAATATTTCATAATTATTTGTTAGTTTCCATAAATACATGTAAAGATACACAAGGATTATTTGCATTGACCATTCCTAGTTTTTAACTCAGATTAAAAGGAAGATAGCTAGTCAAAAACATCCATCAAAACTCTTGGGTTACTCTAGTCTGATTGAATAATGACAATCACCCTTCTAATAGAACACAAACAGAGCATCTGCACATTACACACTAGACTACACTCAGCTCTATATTCAAATATAAAAACATTATATATATGCAAATTGTAGTTCACCTTGTGGGTCGTAAATCAGATGAATAGCTGAAAAGTTAAATGTCAGAGCTTTCTTCTTCTTCTTTGATTTCTGGGAAATGACAAATTAATGGCATAAAATATTACAATTTCAATTTATATACATTAAAACAACGTTTCAATAAACTCAAACATACAGAAGTAATATGAACTTTTTGAGTATTCATTTTTAATATATATGTCCGTCCGTCCGTGCGCGTGTAAACACCAGCATATTTATAACCTTTCAATGTATTATCTGAACTTCACACTATTAAAGCTAGAGAACCAACAGTCTTTCCTGAGATTCTAAATGTTTAATTGTTACTTCCATTATTTATTACTAACTGAGTACTATATATTACATATTTTCTAAAACACAGTCAATGATATTTACTGTTGTATGTATCATTTCATGATCATTTTTCACTCAGAATTATGAAATTTAAAAATTCAAATATTTCAGAGTCACTGTTTCAAGAACAAAAAGTATGGCTAACATGTGTGTAACACACTTTTGCATATTTTACCTAGTATGAAAGACATTTTTCACATTATTTTTAAATTTAAAAAATGTAAACTAATATAATTAATAAAGAAAATGTAGTACTTCAATGAAATTACAATAGTTTACAAAAATACCATAATACTTTCTGCTAAGGAAAAGTAAATTAAATTCATTGCTAAGCCCACCACTACACAAAATTTCTATTCAAATTTAGTCTCACCTTTACTACTTGTTTTGTTTTTTCTAACAGCTTTTTTCTTTTTCTTGACTTTTTGTTGAATTTATTTGCCATTGCTACTTCTCTGAAGGTTGGTGTCTCATCCTTCAAATAATTTTATTTTATTACAACTCCTCATAGCAACCTTTAAACTGTTCTGTTACATCTGTGTATTAGATTTTTATTTAACTAACTTCGACAAAACTTGATAAAAAAAAGGTTTAACAAGAAAAATATTGTTTTAATAATTTATCAATATCTCAACAAGTTAGTATAACACAGAATGAGGTGAAATTCACAATAAAAGAAAGATACAGATGATTATTTAAAAAAGGTTCTTTAAAAGTAGTAAATTAAAATTTATATGGCTTACAAAACTAATTCAGCTACAGTAGCAAACATTTCTTATACAAAGCTTACGTTAGATCACAGATATCAGGCAAAAATACAGAAAAAAATTATTTCAAAATCACAAAGTCTTATAAAGTTAAGATCTTCAAAGTTAAGATCTAAAAATTAAAATATTAAGTATCAATAGACAAGAAAAACACATTTCTATAATCATACCAAATAATTAAATTTTATGAATATAGGGAGCAAAATATTTTCTTGGCATACTCATGCATAAAAAACATACTACTCCAAACTGAAATTCTGGAAGATTAACTATTTGTTTTTCAGTATAATGCCTGAATTATTTCTGACTGTAAATATATACACATGTGTTGATAACAATGTCTTATTTCAAAGGATTACAGAACAAAAATTAATACGATTTACAACAATAGATTTGACACAGACATAAAATATTAACCATTTAACATATATAGAAAAATCAAAACAATCACATAGCAGTTTGACATTAAGGAATACCTTGCCATTTTCCAGCATACCTGGGAAAATGGACATGGTTTTGAAAGAATGATCTTAGTCCTTACAATAAAATACAGTTGATTCATCTCATATCAGTAAACCTTTGCAGGGAATAATAATTATTCTAAGAGCAGCAAAAAATAAATAAATTGATTTTAAAATGCTATAAATATGCAAATAAGTAACTGGAAGTTTTAATGTACAAGTCAGTAAATGAATCACGCACATGTATTTGTATGTCATACTTATAAAGGATTTACCTATTGTCAATAAACAGGTTACTGATCTTACAAGTACTTCAGCAACAATAAATATCCAATAATGTAAAAAAAAAAATTAATGTGTAACATTTTTATAAACTGCATAATGAAATAAAGACCTTGATTTTAAACACATATGCATACATATTGTAGATATTCAATACTATCCCACAAAACTTGGAAAATAACTAACCCTACTTTTATAAATACTAAACACATTTTTCAGCATATATATCAATAAATGTAAAGCTATGTAATGTGTTAAACATTAAGAACTGATGGTAAGAAAGAACAAAAATTGATGTGTTATAATATACTTAAAAGCATTAATGCAAAATTAAAAAAACTTGCCAGATAAAAATAAATCATTTTCCAGATTAACAAAAATTATAAATAAGTGCAGAGGTAATCAAAAATTGGAGAATTGCACAGTTTTGTAAGTATGACAAACTGTAAATCACATCATGCATAAATGTAATCATTCAGTTTGTTTGCTCTGGAGCAAAATCACATTAGTTCACATGCTGTGTCCACCATGGAAAATCAAACCCTAAATTTTACATTGCAAGTCCATAACTTACAACTGTTCCATCAAGGAACATGTTTATCCAGAAGATCCTGAACAACTGATTTCAAGAACACAACTTATCTAGATACAATTTTGAATTTAAAGTTTTGTTGCAAACTATGCAAGAGCATAAAATCGAAGGAATTAAATAAAGGTTAAACATATATTTATACCATTATGTATAAATATATGCACAACAAAGTGTACTGAAATAAAAATACCCAGCATTTCAACATTTGAAAAGGACTAATACACTGTTATAAAATCAAATTATGAAACAAAACAAAAAAAACAGCTGGATTATAAAATTGGGAGAAATTTCTTAAAAGTATTTAAAAGAAGGCATAATTCCCTTTTTAGTTCTTTTAATGTATGTTTTGTTTCAATTGAAATGGTCTTGCATAATGTGAAAATAATACATAAAATAAGATTAAGATTCTTACCTCTGTATCACTTTCATCATTTCCTTCTATATCCTCATCTTTTCCTAAAAAAAATTGAAGAGCAGCTACCATAACCTAAAAATATAAACAAAATATGATATAAATATTTTAGAATATATCCAATTATACACATATTAAAAAATAATATTCATATCGATAAAACCATCTGTCTAGAACTTTCTTCAATCAGCAGGTTGATTGATTGATTTAGTGTTTTATGGCACAAAGCAACGAGGCTATCTACACCAGACATCCGGTAAAAAAGTAAAATAAAAAAAAATAAATCTTGTAAAAGACATAAAAGGAAATGAAGGTAAAACAAAAAAATAGAAAACCAGTCTACAACATTAAGATAGAAGGCAGAGTATAAGAAGTTGTAAGGTATTTACTCTAGCAAAAAGGTAATGATCATAACCCGCCAGGAAGACTAACAGGTAAGTTCAAGACTCACCATCAGTCACCTGAAGTTGGTCTTTCCAGTCCTAGTTCCGGGTTATGTGTCATGGCAACCAGTATCAAAATGTAAAAGAATAGAAGTTTTAAAAGACACATAGCAAAATCGCAACAATGAGTAGCCAAATGTCCAGTAAAAAAGAGAAAAGTCAAGTAAATGGAGTAAAATTTGTAAAAGTAATTGAAGATAAAAGTAAAACGGCAATTAAAACAGAAAATGGTGCAAAAACCAATGCTGACATCCAGTCAACAAAGATTTAAAAAAAACTACCTATAGCAGAATGGTAATGATCATAGCCGCCAGGAAGATTAACAGGTAAGAATAAAAGCCACCATCAGTCACCTGAAGTTGGTCTTTCCAGTCCTGGTTCATGGTTATGAGTCAATATGGCCAGTACGAAAAAGTAAAGTAGTAAAAGTGTGAAATGATATGCAGCAAAAGTATAATAACAACTCGCCAGGATGACTAACGAGTAGTTCAAACAGAAGCGTAAGTCACCTGAAGTTGGCCTTTCCAGTTCTGGTGTCGAGTTAGTTATATGTCAAATTGAATGAGAGAGATTAAAACTGTAAAAAAGTAGCCACAATTAAAAAGGTGTAATGAATAAATATGCAACCCATAAATGAGATGAAAAAGATTAATGGCCATTAAAAAATTAAAAACGTTATTAAGGTGGACAGAGTCACCATCACCAATAACTCTGTCCAATGTTACAGACTGACCCTGGGAAAAAATATGTTTAAAGTATTGCCGTCGTTGAGAATTGTAACAATGGCAAGAAAGTAAAACGTGGCTGATAGTGATTTGAATGTTACACAAACTACACATTGGTGCATCAGTTAGAGATAAAAGAAAATGATGAGTTAAAAAACTGTGACTAATGCGTAGCCTAGTGAGAACAACTTCCTCCTTCCGAACTTTACGAAAGCTGGATGGCCAAACTCCAATTTTGGGTTTGATTTGAAAAAGTTTGTTGTTGCGTTGCTCACTCCAGCTAGCACGGAGCCGAGCCTTGAAGACAACACCATAATCCATGTACGAAATAGGCATAGGGGTGACAGTGCTGAAGCAGACATATTTAGCTGCCATGTCTGCAAGCTCGTTCCCGCAAATACCAACATGGCCTGGTAACCAGAAAAACTGGATTGAAGTAGCTACTAATGAAAAATGGGCCAGTCGGTTTCGAATATCAGCAAGAATAGGATGTGAGCTAACATGTAGCGATTCCAAAGCAAGTATAGAACTAAGGAAGTCAGCATGAATAGTGCAGTTGGAGTACTGCTCAGCTGCAATATGATCCAGGGCAAGAGATATGGCATACAGTTCAGCAGTGAACACAGAAGCTGTAGAGGGGATTCTGCATGCAACTACTGACCCACAGCAATCCATACCAGAGGCCACTGAATCACCTGATTTGGAACCATCTGTATAAATGGGAACTGAATGATTGTTTGAAAGATACTCATTGAATAAAAGACGGTACTTCCAATCTGGAGTATCTGCCTTTTTTAGGTGACTGAAAGAAAGGTCACATTTGGGGGCTGTAATAAGCCATGGTGGGATGGGCCGACCTGTGGAATCTGCAATGTTATCCAAGGACAGACCCAATTCATCCAATTGCGCCTGGATGCAAAGGCCAAACGGAGCAATGACAGATCGTCTGTTCTGAAAAAGTACCGCCCACTGAGGAAGGAAAACACATTCCCAAGTGGGATGCTTTGGTAAGGAACGAAGTTTCAAAGTATACTGTAAAGATAGTTGCAAACGGTGAAGGTGTAGAGGAGGTTCATGAGATTCAATGTATATGCTTTGAACTGGAGAGGTATGGAAAGCCCCAGTGCAGAGTCAAAGTCCTTGGTGATGAATGGGATCCAGCATCTTTAAGGCCAAGGGTCTGGCAGAGTCATAGACCATTGATCCATATTCGAGTTTCGAGCTAATAAAAGCACAATATATCTTCAACATTGAACAGCAATCTGCCCCCCAACTGGTAGAAGAGTGGATACGGAGTATCCCAGGCCCGTTTTTGAGTCTTCCGTGCTAAGTGGCAAGCAGAATTCCACCATGGACGAGGATATCTTGGAAAACGTGTCGAGGTGTTAGGAATACACTGAGCAGCTGCATGTATAATACAATCAGTTATCGCTGCAACACAGTCGTCTATTGATGGCTGATCTAAGATGGCAGGATCAAGTTCTGCGAGAGCAGTGAAAGTGGACCAGTCTGCCTGATTCAGCTTCCACCGGGGCACGCGGGTAGGGTGGCATCGACCACGGCCAGTCTCTCTCAAAAGGATCAGAAAATGATCACTGCCTAGTGGATTACTGTCAACCCTATATGAAAAATGGGAGAATAATGAAGGGGAGCAAACTGAGAGATCAATAGCGGTAAAGGACTGACTAGGAGCATGAAAGTAAGTGGAAGAACCAGTATTGAAAAGAGAAAGATTGTGATCAGAGAGCATCCGCTCTACAGATCGACCCCTCCCATCAATAATAGAACTTTCCCAGAGGGGATGGTGTCCATTAAAATCTCCCAGGATTAGAAATGGAGATGGCAACTGTTCAACAAGAGCATCAAGTTCTAATTGATCGTATGTCTCACCAGGGGACAGGTACAGAAAACAAACAGTGATGGTATGACCCAAGGAAACACGGATGGCTACGAGCTGCAAGGGTGTGTTGAGTGACAAAGACAGGGTGGGCACATGTTGATCAACCAACAGTGCCACCCCTCCATGTACTCGACCATCACACAACTTGTCATTTCTGTACAGAGAAAACTGCCGAATGGAGACTGTATCAGCAGATTTGAGAAATGTTTCTTGTAAAGAAAGACAAACAGGCTGGTAGGAAGCAATCAGCGTTTTGATATCATCCAGATTAGAACGTAAACCTTGACAGTTCCATTGTATCAAGGTGGCCATTTTTAAGAACGGGTAGATGAAGCAGCTAGAAAACCCTTCGGTTTACGACCACGTCTTTTTTCTTTACTGTCTTTCTTCGGAGGAGGTCTATCAACCTCCATGGATCCTGATCTGGGTCGAGTGGGCAGGTTTTTGCTATTGGAAGAGGAATCCAGTGGCCGAGGACGCAAACGAATAATTGTTTTGTCTCTTGTGGTTGGAGAAAATGATGTATCAGAAGAAATACAAGTATTTGAAACTGAAGGACATGGATCTTGAGGTTTATTGGAAGGTATGGGAGGAACAGAGATAGGAGTGGAAGTCGATTCATCTACTTTTTTAACCACGGAGGTCAGAAGGCTTTTCATTTGTTTTGAAAACGATTCTTTTGGAGGAACAGAGAGATGTGTCTGCACTCCCACTATAGTTGTGGAATGAAGTGCAGCAGCATATGTCCGAGATGGAGTTGTGGACAGCAATTTCCGAGCCTCAGGATAACTAATGTTATGTGTCGTTTTCAAACGCTGCACCTCTTTTTCCTCCAACCATTTTGGGCAAGAATGAAAGTAAGAGGGGCAAGAACCATTGCAGTTTATGTAATGTGGGTTCATGTCACAGTCATAGGCATCGTGGTCCTTGCCTCCACAATCAGCACATGTCAGGGTACCACAACAAGATGTTTTTGAGTGGCCAAATCTCTGACATTGGAAACATCGAAGAGTGTTTGGAATGTATGGCCGAACCCTGCAAATGAGAAAACCTGCTTTGATGGTGGCAGGTGCACGTGGTGAAGTAAATGTTAAAACGAGGGTATTTGTTGGCAGTGTAACTCCATCTTTGCTAGTGGAGATGCGCCTCACTGCAGAAACTCCTAGAGTGGAGAGACCAGCGAGAATCTCTGACTCGGGAATGTTCTTCATATCCCTTTCAACAATAACTCCTCGTGAAGAATTCAAAGTAGCATGGGGTGTAACCTCAATAGGTATATCCCCAATTGCCTTTGATTTCAAGAGGAGTTCACTGTGTTGGGATGTGGATGTTTCAACCAATATGTCACCAGATCGAAGCTTCTTTACTGACTTTGGAGAGCCAGCAAGTCCCTCTAGTCGCTTTTGAATAAAAAAAGGGGACATTTGCCCTAAAGGTTTTTTTGAAAGAGAATGCAATATAAGAAAATGAGGTACGTGTGTTACTGATGTTGAAGATTGCTGTTATGGGTATTCAAGATGTGGTCGCTTACCCATTGACTGTTTTTTTGAAGGATCCATAGGAAAGAGGAAAAGTTTAGGTACCCACTGACCCCACCCACCATGGAGCCCTACAAGGGGACGCACTACAAAGTCACGCAAGGACAATGCAGCAACACCAGGGTTTCCTGAGCACTATACCCAAACACCAGCATCAGGCACAATGTCCACAACACCCGTTGAGAACTTCCAACACTGGTACTTGGTTGGCTCTAGCCCAGGTGGACCAGCCGATTGACCCAAGGGGGGCCACCCAAGGGCCGCCTGTCTACAGGAATTCGAGGCCAAAGTGGTGTGTTAGGGTTGGACCCCTCAACCACCAGGATCCTCTCCTCCCCTTCACAGGTCGCCACGCACGGCAAACACGTGGGTGGATGTTTAGATCCCAGAGAAGGTAACCAGACAAAACAGAACCTTCCCTGGGAGGTCCCCTCACCACGCAATCAGCAGGTAATGAATGCCTTAGTGTAATGCTTTGAATAAAATACAAAACTTGCTATTAACCATAACTAAAGATAAGCAGTCTTTATATTACACATTCAAAGTATCTAAATGCCCAAATAAAGTCATTTTGAAAGTACCAAAACACTGATATATTCCTGTGTATGTCACTAAACTGTTATGACTTCAAAATATTCATGCAAAATAACTGCCACGCCTGCCAGATATCTGGTTCTTAATTTATTCTTGCTAATGATTTATATGATGTTTCACACTTTGCTAGGCCTAATTAGTCTCAGGTTACAAAAAACATATCAGGTTCAGATATGACCAATCATTTACTGAAAGAACTAGCAGTGCATGAAAATAAACAATGGTGAGAAGGTTGAACAATTATTTTAAAAAAGAGAATATCAAACTTCAAAAAAACGCAAGTTATCACTAAAGAGAAGAGTTTTTATTTTTAATATAAACAAAAAAACAGGTTGAGGCTGCAAGAAGAGATATGAAACCAACATCAAACCTGATTTTAAAAATTTAATAAAATGTTTCAATATCTATTATAAAATTTCTATTTTAATTTAGTTGAAAATGAGAGCTCAACACTAGTTTATCAATCATATGGTAAACTTTTATGATTATGTAATGATTGAAAATTGTGGATGGGAATCCAAAACAATGGTTGGAGAAAACTTAAATAGCTCTGGAAAGTTTAATTACAGAATACATCTTTATTCATGCCATTTCACTATGGTTAGCCAAAATAGGAAAAATGAGGAAATGGAATTTAGCTTAGGATTATATACCAAATTTTTAAAATAAGGTCCAGTTTTTGTTTGGTTTTGCTTATGACAAAGCTACATAATGTGCTATCAGCATTTTATGCACTAAAGGGAATCAAACCCCAGATATTAACACTGAGTCCATAAACTAACAATTGGATTATTGAAGAACTTGGAAGCTATTATATATACTGAAAATTTTATTAAACTGAACTCTAAGTGCATTAAAAATTAAACAAAACAATAACATTAAAATAGTATAAAACTGAATTCTCAGTAAAATCAACTCAACTTCATAATTTGTCAATTTTCTTGTTGTATAGAAGTGGATGCATATCCAAATAGCCAAAACCTTATCTGTACTAATGTACACAATTCACAGTTTCAAGGCATACCACTGTTACATTTTTATTTTGAGCTTCCTAATATAATAAAATTATCAATAACAAGCACTAGTTGATTGATTTAATTTATACAAAATTACACTATCGCTGTTCGATAATATAAATAAATTAAAAAGCTGCCTGCCAGAAGTATTAAGCATAAAAAACACTGATGCCAGTTATAAACATTCAAAAATCAGCATAAAATGTACATTGTATAATTCCTCACTAAATTTCTAAATGAACCAATTTTGAAATATTTATCTAAAAACCATGAATTTAAGAAATGGTACTACATATCTACTGTCTGACAGGTTTCCAAGTACTTGCAAATTCTGAATGTATTTATATTAAACAAGCCTTGTTTAAGAAAACTTCCCCATTTACTGTTATTACAGGTACTGGGGGATTTTTTTTTTCATTAATAGGCAATATTAAGACCTAACTTAATTAAATTGTTTCCTTAAATAATTTGTCCTTTCAGTTTGATCCTACGCTATATGTGTTGTGCCTAACACAGTAACCAATACCCCAGTTTTTAACGGCAAGAGCCATGATACTCACCTCTGCTTATTTGAGGGTAGGGGGATTTTTTACGGATAGTAAAATTTCCATATACATATATTTGGTATTTTATTTTAATAACTAATTTATTCCACTTGGTCCTTCTTATTATAGCACTCAAGTACTTCAGCACTAAGTCAAGTTTCATAAATCTATAGTCATAAGCAGTAACTGGATGCAGTAACATGAATGCACCCGCAGCACGTGATAGCAACTACTATAATGTTAGTCAGACACAGCTGAAAGGTCGGTAAAATAAGATACATAATATTATATACACACATATATACATAACATTTAAGATATTTAAACTGAACATTTGTGTATCCATGATTTAATCTGTGGTCATTTTAGGATGAAAACCAATTTATATATGTATTTCCTAAATTCTTTATGGTGTTTATGAGGTCAGTCAAACCAAACCCATACAGAAATACAGAAAAAAAAACAAAAAAAACATTATAATCTGGAAAGTAAAAATACTTTTAATGCATCAGAAATCTTTACTTTTAAAATCACTCGATACATTAGATAATCAATGCCAGAAAAAAAAAATGTGCAAGCATATCAGAACTTTAAAATCCTTAAAACCAAAAAAACTTTGATATTATATGAAAACACATATGGTATTAAAAGTTATAGTATGAAAACTATAATAAGCACAAAATGTTTACCTAGTCAATCCCCGAGACCAAGCCCAGTAGTCAGAGAGATAGAGTCCAACAACTCTAATTAAATTCCACAAATAACCCAGTCATATTAATAATACTACATAAACTTAACTTTTCTTTCTTTTGATACTAAAAGACTTACAAATGTTTTTAGAAAATACATAACCAAAACTCTCATAAATTGTATACAACAGAACTCCTCAAGACAGTTTTAAAACTAAAGAAATACTTTTTTTTTGATAAAAAATGTTTTAGAAAATTTTCACTAACTAAACAAGTGCAACTAAGTTAAAATAAATGCAACAATTCCAATATAAAACATGTTTCCCATATAAAATCAATTGCTTTTAAATTATACTTACTTTTACAATCTTTGAAAAACAAGCCATAGCTATAACATTCACTGTTTTATGATCATCCCATATGTTTTTCTTGTACAAGTCAATCATAATATCCTAATGAAGATACATGAAGAATATATATTGGGAAATTTATTTTATTAATATGAATAAAAAGTGAACGACATTTCTATTTTTACTTCATATAACTGCAAAAACATATTTTAATGTTCTACCACAGAATGAAACAAAATAAGGTACTCTGTCTAAAAAAGAAAATATATAAAAATTATAATTGGAAAAATGAATAAGACCACAGGAACTGTACATGTTCACTTATCTTACAAGATGCAGAAAAAGAATAAAAACAGTGAAACATTTGGTAATCAATACACTTTCAGGTAACATAAGAATAAAAGAGCTTATTTGTTAATAAAACAGAGCAGTTCACACAAAAAACACAATGGTAAAATATTCATGCTCACAAAATCTTCTTTATAGATTCATTTCTGTCATTTGTTCTTTCTATACACTTGAAACTATCTATCTAAACCATCATTAATCTTCCCCATAAATCTGGCATTAAAGTGTCATATGGATTTTTGCTGACTCCAAAATGTAAGTTAAACAAAATCAGTTGACATTAATATACTTGGTTACACATACAGAAAATTGTCATAATACAAGAAGAATTTTTAAACTTTTCACTCTTTATTAACCCAATATAAACAATCAGTATAAATAGTATACAACAGTATTCTAACTATACTTTGCTTGTTGTAGGCTACTCCTGGTGTTGCTTTCCATTCAGTATTATTAATTATCACATTAGCAATACTAAATCTTGAAACTTTGTATATGGTATTTCATTTCATACCAGAAATTACTGGGGATGACAAAGTTACAAGATTCAAATTCTTAATTACTTATGTGTAAAGACTATAACTTGTCAAAGATCTAAAAATTGATGAAGCACTTAAAACCTTGCCAGCTATGTTGTGATATCCTATCACCTTGTTAGCACAATGTGATAAGATTTAAGTTTTTAATAAAGTAATAATTATTGGCAATTTTAATTTCAGGCCTACAGATTAGGAAATGCTATAGTCAAATTGTGAGGTATAAAGGTTCTTGGAAACTGTTCAAGATGGCTTTCTTCATCAGTTAGTCATTGAACCTACTAGAAAGAGTCCCATTTTAGATTTATTATTAACTTCAAGTATACAAATTATCAAAATAATGGAAACTTGACAACATCTGGGTTCAAATGATAATTGTTGTATTAAGTATGATCTTTTGCTGTATACAGAGGTAATGAATGTTACATATTTAAAAATGTGACAGAGATTCTGTTGCAAACTGGGCAGCTTAATCTTTTAGTGACTGATTAGACGTGGAAAATTTTAAATATGCAAGGTGAACATATTCCTTGCAGCAAGTAACCAGGGTGGCTCACAAATAGTACGAAATAAATTTCAAGAACAAACATAAACTTCAGAAATTTAAGCTGACTGGTATGATAAGAGACTTAGAAGATTATAGGCAATCATGAAAGTTTGATCATCATCATCATCATCATCAGTAATTGTAAATCCATTCATCTTACTTCAGTTGAAGAAAACGTTTTTGAAAGTCTGTTAAAAGATGCTTTACAAAGTCATTTAACCAAGTTTAGAATCTTATTGGATAGTCAACATGGTTCCACTGATGTTAAAATTTTTTAACATTCTTTAAAAAAGAATGGCTTGTTGGAAGAAAGCAGAATATCATTATAAATAAAGGTCAGTCAAACTGGATTAATGTCACAAGTGGAGTAACTTGCGGCTCAGTCTTAGGACATTTGCTCTTTCTAGCTTACATCAATGACACAAATGAAGGAATAGTCACTAAGTCACTAAATTACTTAAATCTGCAGATGATAAAGGTCTTTGGTGCTACTGGAAGTGATAAAAATGTGGCTGATTTGCAAAAAAAAACAACTTTAGTTCATATGGCATGTTAGGCAAACATGTGGCAGATGGGTTTTAATTACAATAAGTGAAGAATAATGTATGTGAATTACCATAATTTGAATTATAAATATAATTTGGACAGGAATAACAATAACATTGTCATAAAAGAAAGGGATCATTGTGTAATGGTTTATTGGTCTCTTAAGTCATCCAAGTAGAATGCAGTCGTTAGTAGTAAGAAAATATGGGATTGATGAAGTACTTAAAATCATGAAGTGAACTGATAGTGTTAATGCATCAATTTTTTTCATATTTAAGAAAGAATATTAGGACCAGGAGACACAAATATAAATTTTGGCTAGTTAGGGGTCATCTTTAGCTAAGACCGTTTTATTTTTCTCACAGGGTATTTGGCCTTTGGAATAAGTTGCCTTCAAACATTGTACAGGTAGTGAATTTAAGAGAGTTTAAGACAAATCTTGATAAGTATGTGAATGATAAGGGATGGCTTTAAGATTTTTTTTTTTTAATTATTTTAATTTAGTTTAAATGATGAAACAGCCAAGATGGACCATTAGGTCCCATAGTGTTCCAATGTGTTATATGTCATACAATACTTACAAGAGACATCTTAACAGCAACAGCATTTTGGTCTTTTAGCATACTGAACATGAAGTTCTGCAAAGTCTGAAAGAAAATTATACTAGCATCAAAACTTAAAACAAAAAACAATTAAGTGAGAAAAACAAAATTAAAAAGCTTACAATTCCTTCATTGTCAAAAACTAATTACTTAGATTTATCAGTTACACTTAGAAATTTACATCATTCATTCAGGCACTTGGCTCTTCTGTCATGTACTTCCATTTGAATGAGCTTTCAGTATATAAATACATCACTCTGTAATGAAGTGGTCCATACACACAAAGCATTAATTCCCATAAAACAAATCAAGAAACACCAATGCAGCAGAAAAATGTTAAGTTAAAAAGCATAAATATACACAAACTGTATATTTCTTTTTCAGCAGTATTCATACCAGGTTAAACATGAAATAATATGTTACATACAGTTTTTCCTATTCGAGAACAAACTAAGTTTTCCTCAAAGAAACCCATGTCAATTATATGGTTTGGATTTGGCTTGTTTTGAATCTCACACAAAGTTACACAAGATCTATCTATGATAGCTGTCCGTAATTAAGCAGTGTAAGACGAGAGTGAAGGCAGCTAGTCATCACCACCCATCACCAATTCTTGGACTACTCTTTTGCCAATGAATAATAAAATTGACCATTTCATTATAACATCCCCACAGCTGAAAGAGCAAGCATGTTTGGTGTGAAGGGGATTCAAATCTGCGACCCTCAGATCACGAGTCGAGTACTTTATATAATGGTATCACAGGCAACAAAATACAAAAACATGATATAAATATCAACAAGATAAATGTATACTAAATGCAGACAAGTATAGCTCACAAAGACAGGTGAAATCTTACTGTAAACATTTACAGAAAGGTGATAAAATGTAGATGAACAATTTTGTTTATAAATGCTTTCACAGATCACTTCTCAAAGAAACTTAGAAAAAAATCAATATAATTAACTCAAGTTATTAAAATAGCAAGAAACCTGTACTTAATGACAAGTTTAGTATTATTCTAAAACAACTGTCAGTGAAATTTAAAATGCACAAACAGCTCAGGTGACTGGAATCATGAGCTGTGATGAACAATACATGAAATAACACTAGAAATTTAATAATATTTGCATCATTAGTAACAGTAATAACATTCTGAAAATCCTCTACTCACTGATATTATACAGTTTTCATGATATATTAAGTTTTGGCAGCATAGCTGAGACTCAGCTTAGCATGATCAGTTTATGTTTCATAAATTGTTTTTCAAATATCTGATGGCATTACCTAACTGACATTCAATAAATAGGTTGCATAATTATGAAAACTTTTATCTACTAAAATTTACAGTGAAAGCTACATGACTACATGAATAAAGTAACATTCCTCAGATTAGTTGTATAATGTTAAAAGTTAGCATTTTCCAACTCTGAAAATGTATTTCCAATAGATGCTTTCTATTCCTCACATTTAGATTTCCTGATTCATTGCTGCCTTCTTTATGAAAACTTGTTGCTTACTACTCGCCTTAAGGCTCTCACTTGATCTTTTATTTCCACATTATACTGCTGCACTGTTGCATGCAAATAAATGACATGCATCAACCCTCCACCAGCGACTTGCTCTCTGTATACTCATTATTCAATCAACATTTTAATACTAGGCAAGAAAGTAAAGTGCACCAGAATTGGGGAGGATAGGTGAAATAAAGTTGTCTATCAGAAATACATTTTCTGTGTTGGAAAATGTTTTAACTTCCAATATGATACATAATCTCCAATGATATCTAGCTAAAATCCACGTGGAAGTAGTGAAAAGGCCAATGCAAAATGTTACCTAAATGAGTACCCTTCAGGAAGCATCCGAAAATAATTTATGAGGTACAATACCCTGTTACTTGAAACAATACAGTTTCATGGGAGACTGTGCCTTGTCTTTAATACAGTACTCTTCATCCAAAATGATAGTGTCACAAACACAGTCCATAACCTACATCAACCTTTCAAATCCATGTGTAGTAGGGTTAGATAACATCAGATTGTATACAGTGGGATAATCCAGTCCAAACCAGATAGCACAAGTAATCTGGCTTCCAGGCCATAATAAGAGGAAGATCCCTGTCCCAACCATCTCCACCTTGAGCACAACGAAGCAAAAACGGAAAGTAACTTCTTCCCTGCAATTGAGTGAGGACATAATGGCTAGTCATGCACCAATTTAACATTAGAAACCCCAGATAATCTGACCACCAGGACTTGGACAGAACACCATCGTTCTACTCTTTATGGAATGGAATTGGTCACATTCATGAGGTACTCTATGGTCCACCTCCCCAGTGGTTAGAAACTGGTGGATAGCAATGATGCTCCACTAAAAGAAAAAAAGGGAAAAAGAAAGACTGATGGAGTTTGGAGGTCCACATACTAAATAAAAAAAAAAAACAGATGACTATGAATGCTGTATATTTCAAAGCAGTCAACATAGTATTTAAACTAAGTATGGAGAACGAGAAGAAATCTCATGCTAGTCCACGAGTGGATACAGTCAAGACTGGGCTTTAATTAGAAGAATGAGCACAATAAGGATACCTTATGGAACACTCCATCCCATATTCAAGCATTATATAGAGCCAGGATGGTCCAAAACTATGCCAATTTTGGTTGCATTTACCCTGACAGGTAACCTTTGCCCCTGTGCAAGATCCTTTGAGGAACTAAAAATTTCTTTAATAAGATAGTAAGGAAAAAAGAAAGACTTAGCCAGTCAGAAACAGTATACCATGTAAAGAATAGCAACTGGAGGCAGTCTATAGTTTGAAGAGGAAGAAACAACTGCATGATGAACAGTGTATAAAGGTCATCCACAAGCCAGCATAAACAATCGTGTTCAACAGATGATGGAAGTAAAAAGCCAATGAGTGAATTGGATAAAAAATCTGATGGGACAACATCTGGAAACACCAAATGCTTTTCAATCCAGTGACGAACATGCTAAATAGATAAGCTACTAGACCTATCAAATGAAAGTAATGAGAAATATCCCAAGATGAAGAATTCCATAGAAAGAAGAGAGGAGATCAAGAGCCATAAAAGGAATAAGTGCAGCACAAAATGAAATAGGCTATACAAATATTGATTGATTGATTTAGTGTTTTATGGCACAAAGCAACGAGGCTATCTGCGCCAAACATCCGGTAAAAATGATGTAAAAGACATAAATGGAAATGAAGGTAAAACAAAAAAGTATAAAACCAATGTCGACACATAGTCTACAAGGTTAAGATAGAAGGCAGAGTATAAGAAGTTGTAAGGTATTTACTCTATCAAAAAGGTATAATCATAACCCGCCAGGAAGACTAACAGGCAGGTTCAAGACACACCGTCAGTCACCTGAATTTGGTCTTTCCAGTCCTGGTTCTGGGTTATGTGTCATAGCAACCAGTATCAAAATGTAAAACAATAGAAGTATTTAAAGACACACAGCAAAATCGCAACAATGAGTAGCCAAATATTCAGTAAAAAAAAAGAAAAGTCACATAAATGGAGTAAAATTTCTAAAAGTAAATGAAGGTAAAAACAAAACAGCTATTAAAACAGAAAATGGTGTAAAAACCAATGGTGACATCTAGTCTTCAAAGTTATAAACTATTTACTCTAGCATAATAATAATGATCATAACCCGCCAGAAAGACTAACGAGTAAGTTCAAGAACCACCGTCAGTCACCTGAAGTTGGCCTTTCCAGTCCTGGTTCCGGGTTATATGTCATAGTAGCTATTATCAAAATGTAATGGAATAAAAGTTTTAAAAGACACTCAGCAAAATCGTAATAAAGAGTAGCCAAATGTCCAGTAAAAAGATAAAAGTCAAGTAAATGGAGTAAAATGTGAAAAGATAATTGAAGATAAAAGCAAAATGGCAATTAAAACAGGAAATGGTGCAAAAACCAATGTCGACATCCAGTCACCAAAGTTGTAAAGGACAACCTGTAGCAGAATGGTAATGATCATAACCCGCCAGGAAGACTAACAGGTAGTATATAAACCACCAACAGTCACCTGAAGTTGGTCTTTCCGTCCTGGTTCCAGGGTTATGAGTCAATATGGCCAGTACAAAAAGGTTGTAAAAGTGTGAAATGATATGCAGCAAAAGTATAATAGTAACTCACCAGGAAGACTAACGAGTAGTTCAAACAGAAGCGTTAGTCACCTGAAGTTGGCCTTTCCAGTCCTGGTGTTGAGTTATTTAATGTTCAGGCCATTGTTTAATGTCACATTGAATGAGAGAGATTAAAACTGTAAAAAAGGAGCCACAATTAAAAAGGTGTAATGAATAAATATGCAACCCTTAAATGAGATGAAAAAGATTAATGGCCATTAAAAAATTAAAAACATTATTAAGGTGGACAGAGTCACCATCACCAATAACTCTGTCCAATGTTACAGACTGACCCTGGGAAAAAATATGTTTAAAGTATTGCCGTCGTTGAGAATTGTAACGATGGCAAGAAAGTAAAACGTGGCTGATAGTGATTTGAATGTTACACAAACTACACATTGGTGCATCAGTTAGAGATAAAAGAAAATGATGAGTTAAAAAACTGTGACCAATGTGTAGCCTAGCGAGAACAACTTCCTCCTTCCGAACTGTACGGAAGCTGGATGGCCAAACTCCAATTTTGGGTTTGATTTGAAAAAAGTTTATTGTCGCATTGTTCACTCCAAGTGGACTGCCAACTGGCATGGAGCCGAGCCTTGAACACAACACCATAGTCCATGTATGGAATAGGCATAGAGGTGATGGTGCTGAAGCAGACATATTTAGCTGCCATGTCTGCAAGCTCGTTCCCACGAATACCAACATTGCCTGATATCCAGAAAAACTGGATTGAAGTAGCTGCTAATGAGAAATGGGCCAGTCGGTTTCAAATATCTGCGACAATAGGATGTGAGCTAATGTGAAACGATTCCAAGGCAAGTGTGCAACTAAGCGAGTCAGTATAAATAGTGCAGTTGGAGTACTGCTCAGCTGCAATATGATCCAGGGCAAGAGATATGGCATACAGTTCAGCAGTGAACACCAAAGCTGTAGAGGGGATTCTGCGCGCAACTACTGACCCATAGCAAACCATACCAGAGCCCACTGAATTACCTGATTTGGAACCATCTGTATAAATGGGTACTGAATGAGTGTTTGAAAGATATTCATTGAATAAAAGGCGGTACTTCCAGTCTGGAGTATCCGCCTTTTTTAGGTGACTGAATGAAAGGTCACACTTGGGGGCTGTAATAAGCCATGGTGGGATGCGTCGACCTGTGGAATCTGCAATGTTATCCAAGGACAGACCCAATTCATCCAATTGCACCCGGATGCGAAGGTCAAACGGAGCAATGACAGATCGTCTGTTCTGAAAAAGTACCGCCCACCGAGGAAAGAAAACACATTCCCAAGTGGGATGCTTTGGTAAGGAACGAAGTTTCAAAGTATATTGTAAAGATAGTTGCAAACAGCAAAGGTGTAGAGGAGGTTCATGAGATTCAATGTATATGCTTTGAACTGGAGAGGTATGGAAAGCCCCAGTGCAGAATCGAAGTCCTTGGTGATAAATGGGATCCAGTATCTTTAAGGCAGAGGGTCTGGCAGAGCCATAGACCATTGATCCGTAGTCGAGTTTCGATCGAATAAAAGCACAATATATCTTCAACATTGAACAGCAATCTGCCCTCCAACTGGTAGAAGAGAGGACATGGAGGATGTTTAGTGCTCTTGTGCATTTGACCCGAAGCTGCTTTAAGTGTGGTATAAAGGTCATTTTACGATCAAAGATAAGCCCCAAGAACTTTGTCTCTGGGACCACTGGCAGCAAAACTTCACCGATATGAAGTTCAGGATCAGGCTGAATACCTCATCAACGGCAAAAGCGCATGCATACAGTTTTGGAAAGAGAGAAATTAAAGCCATTCGCCAGAGTCCACTTCCGTATACGATTGAGGGCAGTTTGTAGTTGCCACTCAATATATCTCATGTTTGACGACTGACATGAGACGTGAATGTCGTCAACATACAGCTCATTTGTAACAGTGAGAGCGAGTTGTTCAGTGATGGCATTTATCTTTATACTGAAGAGTGTGACACTCAATACACAGCCTTGTGGGACTCCAAGTTCCTGTACAAAAGAGCGTGAAAGTGTCGAACTCACACAAACCTGGAATCTCCTGTCCATTAAAAAATTTTTAATAAACATGGGTAGATGGCCACGTAACCCATATGTATGGAGGTCTCGCAAAACGCCATACCTCCATGTTGTGTCATAAGCCTTCTCTACGTCAAAGAATATCGATACAAGATGTTGGCAGTTGAGAAAGGCCTCTCTGGGAGATGTTTCAAGACGAATTAGGTGGTCTATGGTGGAGTTCTGTCGACGGAACCCACACTGGGTGGGTGAGAGGAGGTTGTTTGATTCAAGGAACCAAACAAGATGAGCATTAACCATCCTTTCTAAGGTCTTACAGAGACAGCTCGTCAAAGCAATTGGACGATAGTTTGAAGGAATCTTCAGATATTTCCCTGGTTTAGAGAAAGGTAAAATAATAGCCTGGTGCCAGGCATCAGGAAAAATATTCTCCTACCAAATCCGGTTGAAGATAATTAGAAGGACATCAAGAGAAGCAGGAGATAGATGGTGCAGCATGTCATAATAAATATCATCAAATCCAACAGACGTACTGGCAGACCGATGAAGGGCCATTTTTAGTTTCACCAAGGTAAAGGGACAATTATAGTCAAAGAAACAGTCAGTTCGAAAGGAAAGAGGTGATCGCTCTGCCCGAGTCTTGATGGCCAAGAAGAGAGTAAGATCGAGAGGGGAACAGAATTATAGTGCCCATTAACCTTTCGAATCCTGTCCCATATGATCTTGGAACTGGTGGTAGAAGATATGCTGGTTGTGAACTTAATCCAAGATTCCTTCTGGCTTTGACGTCTTACCCACCTAGCATGTGCTCGGGCTCGTTGGAAAGCAACCCGATTTGAAAGTGTGGGATATCAACGAAAAGTATTCCAGGCCCGTTTTTGAGCCTTCCGTGCTAAGTGGCAAGCTGGATTCCACCTAGGACGAGGGTATCGTGGAAAACATGTCAAGGTTTTAGGAATACACTGAGCAGCTGCTTGTATAATACAGTCAGTTACCGCTGTTACACAGTCATCTATTGATGGCTGATCTATGATGGCAGGATCAAGTTCTGCAAGAGCAGTGAAAGTGGACCAATCTGCCTGATCCAGCTACCACCGGGGCCAGTCTCTCTCAAAACGATCAGAAAATGATCACTGCCTAGTGGATAACTGTCAACCCTATATGAAAAATGGGAGAATAATGAAGGGGAGCAAACTGAGAGATCAATAGTGGTAAAGGACTGACTAGGATCATGAAAGTAAGTGGAAGAACCAGTATTGAAAAGAGAAAGATTGTGATCAGAGAGCATCTGCTCTACAGATCGACCCCTCCCATCAATAATAGCACTTCCCCAGAGGGGATGGTGTCCATTAAAATCTCCCAGGATTAGAAATGGAGATGGCAACTGTTCAACAAGAGCATCAAGTTCTGATTGATCGTATGTCTCTCCAGAGGACAGGTACAGAGAACAAACAGTGATGGTATGACCCAAGGAAACACAGATGGCTACGGCCTCCAAGGGTGTGTTGAGTGACAAAGACAGGGTGGGCACATGTTGATCAACCAACAGTGCCACCCCTCCATGTGCTCGACCATCACACAACTTGTCATTTCTGTACAGAGAAAACTGCCGAATGGAGACTGTATCAGCAGATTTGAGAAATGTTTCTTGTAAAGAAAGACAAACAGGCTAATAGGAAGCATTCATCGTTTTGATATCATTCAGATTAGAACGTAAACCTCGACAGTTCCATTGTATCAAGGTGGCCAATTTTAAGAACGGGTAGGTGAAGTGGCTGGAGAACCCTTCAGTTTACGACCACGTCTTTTTTCTTTACTGTCTTTCTTCGGAGGAGGTCTATCAACCTCCATGGATCCTGCTCCGAGTCAAGTGGGCAGGTTTTTGCTATTGGAAGAGGAATCCAGTGGCTGAGGACGCGAACGAATAATTGTTTTGTCTCTTGTGGTTGGAGAAAATGATGTATCAGAAGAAATGCAAGTATTTGAAACTGAAGGACATGGATCTTGAGGTTTACTGGAAGGTATGGGAGGAACAGAGATAGGAGTGGAAGTCGATTCATCAACTTTTTTAACCACGGAGGTCAGAAGGCTTTTCATTTGTTTTGAAAACGATTCTTTTGGAGGAACAGAGAGATCTGTCTGAACTCCCACTGTAGTTGTGGAATGAAGTGCAGCAGCATATGTCCGAGAGGGAGTTGTGGACAGCAATTTCCGAGCCTCAGGATAACTAATGTTATGTGTCGTTTTCAAACGCTGCACCTCTTTTTCCTCCAACCATTTTGGGCAAGAATGAAAGTAAGAGGGGCGAGAACCATTGCAGTTTATGCAATGTAGGTTCATGTCACAGTCATAGGCATCGTGGTCTTTGCCTCCACAATCAGCACATGTCAGGGAACCACGACAAGATGTCTTTGAGTGGCCGAATCTCTCACATTGGAAACATCGAAGAGTGTTTGGAATGTATGGCTGAACCCTGCAAATGAGATAACCTGCTTTGATGGTGGCGGGTGCACGTGGTGAAGTAAATGTTGAAACGAGGGTATTTGTTGGCAGTGTAACTCCATCTTTGCAAGTGGAGATGCGCCTCACTGCAGAAACTCCTAGAGTGGAGAGACCAGCGAGAATCTCTGACTCGGGAAGGTTCTTCAAATCCCTTTCAACAATAACTCCTCGTGAAGAATTCAAAGTAGCATGGGGTGTAACCTCAATAGGTATATCCCCAATTGCCTTTCATTTCAAGAGGAGTTCACTGTGTTGGGATGTGGATGTTTCAACCAATATGTCACCAGATCGAAGCTTCTTTACTGACTTTGGAGAGCCAGCAAGTCCCTCTAGTCCCTTTTGAATGAAAAAAGGGGAAATTTGCCCTAAAGGTTTTTCCAAAAGAGAATGCAATATCAGAAAATGAGGTACGTGTGTTACTAATGTTGAAGACTGCTGTTCTGAGTATTTAAGACATGGTCACTTACCCATTGACTGTTTGTTTACAACTTTATTTAAATTTTTTGTAGGATCCATAGGAAAGAGGAAAAGTTTTGGTACTCACTGACCCCACCCACCATAGAGCCCTACAAGGGGACGCACTACAAAGTCACGCAAGGACAATGCATCAACGCCAGTTTCGTGAGCACTATACCCAAACACAAGCATCAGGCACAATGTCCACAACACCCATTGAGAACTTCCAACACTGGTACTTTGTTGGCTCTAGCCCAGGTGGACCAGCCGATTGACCCAAGGGGACCCACCCAAAGGCTGCCCATCTACAGGAATTCGAGGCCAAAGTGGTGTGTTAGGGTTGGAACCCTCAACCACCAGGATCCTCTCCTCCCCTTCACGGGTCGCCACGAACGGCAAACACGTGGGTGGATGTTTAGATCCCAGAGAAGGTAACCAGACAGAACAGAACCTTCCCTGGGAGGTCCCCTCACCACGTACAGGAATCCACTCTGAGGGGCTATACAAATAAAACAGGGAATAGAATCAAAACAGGAATAAAGATGAGCATGAAAAGAAAATAAAGTAAATGCACTGTCAACCAATGTGCCTTGGACATTTTAGGGAGAAAAGCACGATCCAGAGAGAATAAGGTATAGGACCCTGAATGCAAGAAGAAATGATGGCAAACACATCAGAATCCTAATAACCAAAGGTGAAGAGGAGGAGGAAATAAGTTTTAAGAGCCAGATGGTATATAGAACAGAAACCTGCAGATTCAAAGAGAGGTAGGTTAAGAAAAAGGAGAACAACATTAAAAAATCCAATCAGGAAGAATGGAATAACATAAAAAACAAGAAAGGAATAAACTCAGCATAATAAGAAATCAGAAAATAGCTGAGAGAACAGCCTAACAACCAGCAAGAGCAAACAGACAAACCCTGCTCGAAAAGCTATGTTTAGAATACAGGCTGATAAAAAAAAAGGCTGGAAAAAAAAATTTGGAAAGGAATGGTGCCAAGACCAGTGGCAATAAATATGCTACCTCTGCTGGTAAACTTTTAACTTTTAAGATACGTGGGCAAAAAGAATGAGACAGGAAAAAGACTTCACACGAGTTCTGACCATCATAATAATGCCCAAACAAATTACAAATGTGGAAACAGATTACTGACATGGCTGAATAAAAGAGAAAACTATGAAGTTAAAGAAGAATTTGAACAGAAGTGGAGGAGAGGAAAAAATCACAATGCTCAGAGGTGCAAACTATGATTGAGCTGACCAAGAAGTACCTGATAAGAAACATTTCAAATGAAAGAGAAAGAGGTCAAGAGAAGAAATGAACAAAAGGCAAGTACAAAGGAAGAGATTGGATCATTCCAAATTGAGTGCATCGACCACCCATGCTAATCTATGCAGAATACAAGACTAAAATATGAAAAGCTTGAGATTGTTGTAAGTGGCAAATACATTGATGTGAAGAGTACTTGGATGAGAACAAAGTAGAGAAAAAACACAAGGACTGAGGAAACACTCTGGAAAAGGGATCCTGACAGAAGTTTCATTGATATTGTACAGCCCCCAATAAAAGACACATGTGAACATGATAAAAGGAGTTAAGATGTTCCAAGAAAACCCAAATCTCCAACAAATAGAAGCCTTTTTGCACAGGAACAGAAAAAGAGGACAGAGCTATAGAAACAAAACCATAAATGGGCTGCAAATGCAATAAATAAGGCAGTGCCTTGCTGTGAAAAGAAGTTAAGAACACACCTGAAAGAGACTTCTCTAGCTAATCTAGATAAGCAGCCTCCCAAAGAATAAGAGCATGGTTAGAAAAGTCCTGATGGGATGGAACTAAAAGAAGCCAGTCATCCATATAATGGGAGAATGTCTTTCCCTACCCATGAATGTGACAATCAAAAACATACACAAATCAAAAAATTCCAATGCCATCCCAAAAGAGAACACTCAAAAGTGATAAACTCAGTTGTATGTACAAATCAAAGATAAAGTATAGATGATGGAAAAATCTGAATGTGAGGATAAACATCAGACATTGAACTTGATCATTAAAAGCTCATGAGAAAAAGACCATTGTAGGGTTAGAAAACTCATTGCTGTAAACTAAGGAATGTCAAGAAACTGATGGAGATTGAAAAAAAATGGTGACTGTACACTTATCTCAGTGTATTGAGAAACAAACAGATATAAATAAAATCCCAAAGAAAGATGAAAAGTCATGGAAGAATGTGAAATGTCAAGGTAGATCTAATTATTTGAAAACAAAAACAAAGTTTTTTTTCACAACAGTTGAATAATAGCAAGTGAAAAATGACAAATATCAACACATGATTATCAAACAAGAAGTGATGGAATAATCAGCAAAGAGAGACAGCCAGACTAGGAAGATGTCACTCTCCTATTTACAGAGGGTTGCCTCTTGAGCATTTACTTGCAGCAATACAATAAGGAAAAATGTAAGATTAGGCTTGTGGCAATCAAAAACATTCCCATACAGATAGCTGCTCTCAATCATGAAAGCTAAATGCTAACAAAGGATAGACATTATCAGAATGTGTTGGTACATTTATTTTATTGAAGTAACCTTTGTATTAATTTGTAAATAAAAGAAAACATTTTGACCATCTTCATTGGAACTGAGTTGAATTCTTTATGAATTAGGAGTTTCATTATAAATAAATTCAAATAATGCACAATTACAATTATAAATCCTCTCTTATATTACGGGCTCTGCTGGACTTGTAATCTAAGAGTCAATGTTTCAAATTCCCATCACACCAAACACATTCACCTTTACAACTGTGGGCATTATGATGTGATGGTCATTCCCACTGTTGGTCAGTAAAAGAGCAGCCCAAGAGTTGGCAGTGGGTGGTAATGACTAGCTGCCTTTCGTCTAGTACATAATTTAATATCAAACCCTTCAATAAATTTTTTCCTAAACAAATGATAAAATAATTCCTTGCAATTCATGTTACACAAAATACATATAAAAGATATAAACATTCAAGAAAACATCTAATAATGTAATTGCAAAATACTGAATAAAATTTCTTTTTTGCCAAAAACAAAATAAATGTACCTTGTTCAATTTGGCATTTTTATGTTTAGCATTTAGGTTTTTTATATCTGAAATGATGTATGCCTGCAAAAAGTTCCTAAGCTGCTTATCTTGACATCGAAGCAGGTGGAAGAAAAGACTTAACAGATCTGATGGTCCCAGTAATGATTTGCTCCTTAACAGAATAAGAGCACGACAGAAAGTCTGAAAAAAAAGAACAAAAACAATCATAAAATGTTTAATTCACATATTAAGAGCATTCCTCATACATTTTAGAAACAATTCTTTTGAATATAAATTTGTTTTCTGCAACTGGGTACACTTTGATGTTTGAAGTTTTGTTTCATAAGGTCAGACAACCATTTTCCCTTTTTAAGCATAATAGTTAACCCTATCCTGGTAGTCCATTTTTCATTTTTTTTTTATTAGTTAAACTAAGTATCCATTGCCCTTCTCATTGAAATTACTTCTGGAATGCAATCACAATAGCAATTAAGACTTCCACATCTTTATTAAGTAATTTCAAGAATGAGAGAAAAGTAATTTTGCAATTATTCACTGAAGGTTTGTAATTCTAACCTTCCTAGCTACATTATGTTAAACAGAATATTTGACTGAGCATATTTAATTCGACTTATACACAAACATATGAAACAATCAGTGATTACTTATAAAAACAATAATTAAATAAGCATTTGTTGTTACTCTAAGAAACAAAATAAGAAGTACCAATCAGTGTATTTTATATGCATTTATTTAGATGTACAATCAACTATATTTCACATTAATTTTGTCACACACAGACAGTTCACAAAAGAAACAGACCTATACTGTGAATATGCACAGTACACAAAAAGACTGCCGAGCTGGTATCAGTTGTTCACAAACATGTATTAAAGCATCTAGCACCAAAAATATACAACATGAAGGGGGGAAAAGAATATCTTGTATTCACAAGTTTCAATAGGTAAGTTAAAAATACGTTATCAAAATTTAATTTGCTAGTATGTTATTTATATTTTTAAAAACCTGGAATATCTTTAATAATATATTCTTGATATGTTTAAAATTCTTGTTTGAAATGATTTAACTGATTCGAAAATAAAAACTATCATGTTATAAAATGAAGTGTCATGCACACATATGAATGCATTTGAAAAACACTCCCATGAGGAAACCCTCTAAGAAGAATAAGATACATTTTAGATATTATGCAAGTGAAATTTGAGAATTTTTGGGATGAATAAAAGTAATATAAAACTAACTATTAGGGAAAAAAAATTATTTATTGATGGACAAATCTATTTTTTAAAATTTATTAAAAATTCTTCAAGAAATGTGTGTGAAGAAAAAAGAATGAACAATGAACCTAATACGACGTTAGTCTTTTCTTCATCAATTGGAATAACAGAGTCAAAACTGGAAGAACAGATAATCATGTCAACATGCATATTCTGGAAAACTAAACTGCTATAAATATACAAATTGAAGATGCATATGAACATAAACTAAGGACCTATAAAAAGTTATAACACATACCATTCTCATCCGTGGTTCTAAAACATTATGATGTTTCTGCAAAAGTTCAACAAGTTCTTGAGGAAACTCTGCAAGATCTTCTGAGAAGCAATGACTGACCTAAACAAACACAACTAACACAATGACTAACCTAAATAAACACAAAATATACACATATATTTCAGTTACTGCCACGAAACATAGACTTTAAAGGACAAAGCTAAGTGATTGTAGTAATAATGCAGTAAAATAAAGCAAATACATTTGTTAAGGTTCTGTGATATTAACAGTGCTTCTTATCTTAATGCACAATTGTAATAGTTACAAGTTGACTTGTTCACAAGAGCAATGATTAAAAATAAGTAAAGAGTGGGCAGAATCAACTTCAAAATCATTTAGGTTAAATCTAGAAATAGCTATATATGAGAGAAAAAGACTGCCAATATTCTATTCATATTGATATCAAAAATTAATGTATGGAAGATTTGAACTCCAAGACAAAGAAATAATTTTAATTACAGGTCATAGCATTTTTTCAAGAGAAATTATATTTGAATATTTTTAAACCCAAGAGTTGTTATTTTACTGCATATTAGTTGGGACTGGACACTTTTAGGTTTTAAATATAAATAAGCCTGAAAAGTTAATACAAGATAAAATTTACATCCTCCATTGTCAGGACAAGAAGATAATGTGGAAACAAGTTTTGATACTTTCACATCCTCTTTAATCCAACTTTTCTGTGTGAAAGCAACACACACTATTTATTTTATAATGGTCATGCCATGTCTACTGAGAAGATCTGGTGTCAGTAAAGAGTTTAGTTTATAATGATCTCCTGAAATGTTGAAGTTTGAATTTTTTTGAACTAACAAACTCTCTACAATTTTTTTGACATAATTTCTAATTATATGTATTATTTTGCCAGATTTCCAGTTACTTCTATAATCAAACATTCTTATGCAAAGAAATATGGTGTTATTTGTTTGCATAAAAAGAGAAATTATAATGTAACAAAGTGGTAAATCCTTTTAAGTTATAATTTACCAACACTGAAAATCTATTTTCATAGGTACATATCTCCTCTCACAAGATCAGCTATTCTCATTCATTGCTGTCGCCTATATGCAAACTTTTTTTTCTTTTCTTTTTTTTATACATACAACAAGTCTTGATTCCAATATGTCTCATATAAATCACCATACCTCACAATCAACAGGAGTACAGTAAACAACTTGACACATGTGACTCCCTCTATGAACATTTACCAAACAATTATTTTGAAGTTTGGTAGAAAATGCAAACACTGGAAGAGTGCAGGGAGAAAAGATGGGAAGTGTAAGAAAATGAAAGTACCTATCAGAAATACATTTTTAGCATATAAAAATTATAACTTCAGACACAATACTTTCTTCTCTATCTCAGAATGGCTGATACGGATATTAACACTTCTATTGATAAGGTTGATTGATTCAGTTTTTTTATGGCACACAGCAACTATGCTATCTACGCCAAACGTCCTGGAAAAAGGTAAAAACAAATTAAATGTAGTAAAATACAGAAAAAGAAATGAAGGTAAAACAAAACATCATTGAAAAACAGAAAAAGCATAAAACCAATGTTGACACCCAGTTTACAATGTTAAGAGAAAAGGCATAATAAAAGAAGTTGTAAAGTACTTTCTCTAGCATAATAATAATGATCATAACCCACCAGGAAGACTAACAGGTAAGTTCAAGAACCACCGTCATTCACCTGAAGTTGGTCTTTCCAATCCTAGTTCCAGGTTATGTGTCATAGCAGCCATTATCAAAATGTAAAATATTACAAGTTTTAAAAGACATATAGCAAAATCATAACAAAAATTAGCCAAATGTCCTGTAAAAAGGTAAAAGTAAAGTAAATGCAGTAAAATTTGTAAAAGTAAACAAAGGTAAAAACAAAACAGCAATTAAAAACAGAAACTTGCATAAAATCGATGTTGACATCCAGTCTATAAAGTTGTAAAGGACTTCCTGTAACAGAATGGTAATGAACATAACCAGCCAGGAAGACTAACAGGCAAGTATCAGAACCACCGTCGGTCTTTCCAGTCCTGGTTCAGGCTTACGTGTCATTATGGCCAGAACCAAAGGGTGAAGTAATAAAAGTTTAAAAGACATGCAGCAATACTGGAATAACAACTCGCCAGGATAACTGACGGGTAGTTCAAACAGCAGTGTTAGTCACCTGAAGTTGGCCTTTCCAGTAATGGTGTCGAGGTATTTAATGTTCTGGTCATTTTCCAATTTTAAACTGAACTAGAGAGATTGAAACTTTGAAAAGGGAGCCACAATTAAAAAGGTGTAATGAATAAATATCCAACACTTAAATGAGATTAAAAAGATTAATGGCCATTAAAAAACTAAAAACTTTATCAAGGTGGACAGTGCCACCATCACCAATAACACTGTACAATGTTAACGATAAATATTTAAAATAGTGCCATTGTTGAGAGTCGTAATGATGGCAAGAAACTAAAATGTGGCTTTTCAGTGATTTGAATGTTACGCAAACTATACACTGGTGCAACAGTTCCAGATAAAAGAAAACTGTAACCAATGCATAGTCTTGTTAGAACAACTTCCTCCTTCCAAACTTTACAGAAGTTAGATGGTCAAAACCCAATGTAGGGTTTTATTTGAAAAAGCTTGTTGTTGCATTGCTCACTCCAAGTGAACAGCCAGCTGGCACAGAGCCAAGCCTTGAATAAAGAACCATAGTCCATGTACAGAATAGGCACAATGGTGATAGTGCCTGAGCAAATAAATTTAGCTGATGTATCTGCAAGCTTGTTCCTATGAATACCAACATGGCCTGGTATCCAGAAAAACTGGATAGAAGTAGCAGTTAATGTGAAATGAGCCAGTCAGTTTTAAATATCAGCAAAAACAGGGTGTGAGCCAACATGTAGTGATTCCAGGGCCAGTAGGGAACTAAGGAAGTCAGCATGAATAGTGTAGTTGGAGTCCTACTCAGCTTCAATATGATCCAGGACAAGAGATATGGCATACAATTCAGAAGTGAAAACAGAAGCTGTAGAGGGGATTCTGCCTGCAACCACTGAATCACAGCAAACCATAGTAGAGCCCACTGAATTACCTGATTTGGAACCATCTGTATAAATTGGAATGAAATGATTGTTTGTAAGATGTTCCTTAAATAAAAGACAATACTTTCAATCTGGAGTATCTGCCTTTTTCAGATGACATAAAGAAAGGTCACATTTGGGGGCTGTAATAAGCCATGGTGCAATGGGCTGACCTGTGGATTCTGCAATTTTATCCAAGGACAGACCCAATTCATCCAATTGCACCTGGATGCAAAGGCCAAAAGAAGCAATGGCAGATTGTCTATTCTGAAAAAGTACGTTCCACTAAGGAAGGCAAAAACATCCCTAGGTGGGATGCTTTGGTAAGGAATGAAGTTTCAAAGAATATAGTAAAGATGTATGCAAATGACGAAGGGGCAGAGAAGGTTCATGAAATTCAACGTACAAGCTTTGAACTGGAGAGGAGCGGAAAGTCCCAGTGCAGAAGTCAAAGTCCTTGGTGATGAATGGGATCCAGCATCTTTAAGGCCAAGGGTCTGGCAGAGCCATAAATCATTGATCCTTAGTCAAGTTTTTATTGAATAAGAGCATGATATACCTTTGACATAAAACATCGATCTGCTCCCCAACTGGCAGTAGAGAGGACACAGAAGATATTCAGTGCTATTGTGCATTTGACCCATAGATGCTTTAAGTGTGGTATAAAGGTCAGCTTATGGTCAAAGATAAGCCCCAAGAACTTGGTCTTGGGGACCACTGTTGGAAGAAATCTTGGGGTCATTCCCTGGCTAAGAGAAAGGTAAAATAATAGCCTGGCACCAGGCATCAGGAAAAACATTCTCCTGCCAAATCCAGTTAAAGACAATTAGAAGGACATCAAGAGAAGCAGGAAATAAATGGTGCAGCATGTCATAGTGTACATCATCAGGTCCAACAGATGTACTGCCAGACCGATGAAGGGCCATTCTCAGTTCCACGAGTGAAAAGAGACAATTATAGTCAAAGAGACAATCAGTTTGAAAGGAAAGAGGTGAACGCTCTGCCCACGTCTTGATGGCCAAGAAGGTGGAGGAACAAACAGAAGTGCTAGATACCTGGCAAAAGCTTTCATCTAGAGTATTAGCAATGCTCTGGACATCAGATACCTCCTGACCATCAGAGAGTAAGATTGAGAGGGGATCAGAATTGTAGTGCCCACTGACCTTCCGAATCCTGTCCAACATGGTCTTGGAACTAGTGGTAGAAGATATGTCAGTTGTGAACTTAATCCAAGATTCCTTCTGGCTTTGACGTCTTACCCACCTAGCATATGCACGGGCCTGGTGAAATGCGATGCCGTTCGAAAATGTGGGATGTTTACAAAATGTATCCCAGGCCCGTTTTTGAGCCTTCCGTGCTAAGTGGCAAGCAGGATTCTACCACGAACAAGGATATCGTGGAAAACATGTCAAGGTTTTAGGAATACTCTGAGCAGCTGCTTGTATAATACAACCAGTTACCACTGCCACACAGTCGTCTATTGATGGCTGATTCAAGATGGCAAGATCAAGTTCTGTGAGAGCAGTGAAAGTGGACCAGTCTGCCTGATCCAGCTTCCACCAGGGCACATGAATAGGGTGGCATTGACCACGGCCAGTCTCTCTCAAAAGTATAGGAAAATGATCACTGCCTAGTGGATTATTGTCAACCCTCTATGAAAAATGGGAGAATAATGAAGGGGAGCAAACTGAGAGATCAATAGCAGTAAAGGACTGACTAGAAGCATGAAAGTAAGTGGAAGAACCAGTACTGAAAAGAGAAAGATTGTGATCAGAGAGCATCTGCTCTACAGATCGACCCCTCCCATCAATAATAGCACTTCCCCAGGAGAAAGGGAAATAGCAACTGTTCAATGAGACCATCAAGGTCTGATTGATATGTCTCTCCAGTGTACAGATAGAAAGAACAAATAATGAAGCTGTGACCCAAAGAAACACTGATGGCTATGGCCTCCAAGGGTATGATGAGTGACAAAGACAGGGCGGGCACATGCTGATCAACCAATAGTGCCACCCCTCTATGTACTAATCCATCACACAGCCTGTCATTTCTGTACAGAAAAAACTGCTGAATGGTGACTGTATCAGCAGGTTTTAGAAATGTTTCTTGAAAGGAAAGACATACAGAATGGAAGGAAGCAATCAGTTATCATCCAGAATAGAACGTAAACCTCGATAGTTCCATTGTGGCCATTTTTAATGATGGGTAAGTAAAGTGGCTGGAGAACCCTTCTGTTTACGACCACATCTTTTTTCCTAACTGTCCTTAGTCGGAGGAGGTCTATAAACCTCCATGGATCCTGCCCGGGGTCAATTGGGCAGGTTGTTGTTACTGGAAGGGGATTCCAGTGACTGATAACATGCACAAATGATTGTTTTGCCTCTTTGGGTGGGAGAAAAAGATGTATCAGAGGAAATGCCTGTATTTCAAACTGAAGGATGTGGATCTTGAGGTTTGTTGGAATGTATGGAAGGAACAGAGATGGGTATGAAAGTCGATTCATTAAACCTTTTTGTCCATGGAGGTCAAAAGACTATTCATTTGTTTTGAAAATGATTCTCTTAGACACAGAGAGATCTGTCTGCACTTCCACTGTAGTTGTGGAAAGAAGTGCAGCAGCATATGTCCGAGATGGAGTGGTGGGCAGCAATTTCCAAACCTTAGGATAACTAATGTTATGAGTCATTTTCAAACACTGCACCTCTTTTTCCTCCAACCATTTTGGGCAAGAACAAAAGTAGGAAGAGTGAGAACTATTTCAATTAATACAATGTGGATCCATGTCACATTCATAGTCATCACGGTCCTTGCCACCACAACAAGCACATGTCAGGAAACCACGACATGATGTCTTTGAGGGGCCAAACCTCTTACATTGAAAACATAGGAGAAGGTTTGGAATGTACAGCCTTAACCAGCAAATTAGATAACCTCCCATGATGGTGGTAGGTGCACATGATGATGTAAGTGACAAAACGAGGGTATTTATTGGCAGTGTAACTCAGTCTTTGCGAGTGGAAATGAGCTTCACTGCAGAAAGTCCTTGAGTGAGAATCTGACTCTTCACTAGAGTGAAGAGACCAACGAGAATCTCTGACTCGGGAACGTTCTTCAAACCCCTCTCAACAATAACTCGTTGTGATGAATTTAAGGTAGCATTAGGAGTAACCTCAACAGGTATATCCCCAATTACCACTGAATTCAAGAAAAGTTCACTGTGTTGGGTTCTGGATGTTTCAACTAATATGTCTTCAAATCGAAGCTTCTTTACTGACTTTGGAGAGCCAGCAAGTCCCTCTAGTCCCTTCTGAGTAAAAAAAAGGGGGACAATTGCCCTGAAGGGCAGTTGAAATTTCTATAAACTGTTCTTTCTCTTTCAAAAATAAATCATTAATATTTGCAAGTCAACAAAGGGATTTTGAGTCCATAGTAATTTTTTTTCTAAATGAGGAGGGAAGTATTCTTCAGGTGTACACAAATCAGATGTGTGCTGCAAGACCGAAACTTTTGCATCTTCACTTAATTATCATTCCAAAGTGAAAAACTTTGGAGATTTTCAAAGCAATCAAGTTCTTCCATCAGTATACATTCACCCCAAAGTTTTAGCTTATGTTGAAGCACTTCCATTTTACTCTGAGCTTTGAAGCAAGTTATCCTGGTATGCTGCATTGTAACATTCACTTCATTTAGATGTGTCCAAAAGGTAAGCCACTTTCTGTATCCAGCATTTCTCCCTTAATCTGTATGCAATATCTAAATGGCATTCAGATAACAAGAAACCTGTCTCTTCATGCAGTTAGTAAAACCAAACAAGTGCTTTTCTTCAAGAAAACCATTGAACTTCAGTATGAAGCAGCAAATTTTTATGTAAAATTCCCATATTCTCACAGATTAAACTAAAGATCCTTTCATTGACTGCTCTTACTTTTATAAAATTAACTACTTTAATAATATCACCAATACCTCTTTTAAGTCTTCTTGCATTTGTTTCATTGCAAATGCATGACTATGAATACATCAGTGAATACTCTGGATTTCCGGATTTTTCTTTTTTATATGTGCCACTGTGCCTGAAATTTACTAATCATAGTTGCAGTCCCATCAGTGCAAATACTAAAGCAAAGCTGCCACTGGATCTCATGTTTTTCAATAAATAAATTGATCAGTTTCAATAACTCTGTTAAGCAATTTGCTGACATATCCTTGATTCTGCTGGAAACCAAGTTGTCATAAAGAAACACAGAGTTAATGTTTTAAGAAATTTCTCATCAATCGTATAATCTACCAAATCTTTTGTGCATGGTTTTATCAAATCTACAATTGTATGAGCTTCATCTGCTTTTGCAATATGGTAACTGACGTGATATGAAGCAACAAGAGCACCTTTGTTGTCCTGATGGACAACGAATGAAATGTAGCTTTCCTTGTATTTAATTGCAGAACACTTTCTTTTGAAATACTCAGAAGTTGGATTTTTTAATTAGAATGTTTGATTTCTAGATGCCATTTTAACTTTGCTGGATGCAAACTACTGTTACTTAACACTGTTCCACATTCAACAAACAACCCACTACAGTTACGACAAAAAAGTGATTATACCCCTACATTGTAAATTTTTCCTCGTAACTTAAAAAGTATCATGATCAGGATAATGAAAGTAAAGTATATTATAAATATTATACTAACACACACCTACATAAATTTTTATGTAAATTGAACAACAGATAAACTGTTCATAAACAAAAACCAAACACAGGAGGGGCAGAAAGTGTTCATGCATCTACTTTAATGGTCAGTTGTTTAGCCTTTCAGGTAAATTATTTGGTGCAATATCTCCTCATAGCCCTCCATAATCATTTGACAGTACTCAATTGGTATTTTCTTCCATTCTTCTTTACAGAAGGCCTCCAACTCTTGCAAGTTTTTTGGATGACTGTGATGGCCACTCCAGAATGCTTATATGGTTCCTCTGCAACCAGAATTGCACGTATTTTGACGTATGCTTAGGGTCATTGTCATGGTGGAAGATCCAACGACGCCCAAGCTGCAAGTTCCAAGCACCATTCTTGATACAAGTGCCTAGTATATTAACGTACTCTTCTTTTTCCATGATACCGTTGATGCAATGAAAACTGCCTACACCCGAAGAGCTGAAGGAACCCCATAGCATGATCAAACCATCTCAGTGCTTAACTATAGGGACGGTGTTCTTTGGAAGATTCCGTTCCCCCTTCTTAAAATTATTGCTAACATCATTGTGGCCAAAAAGTTCAATTTTAGTCTTATCTGACCAAAGAATACTCTTCCAATAGGTAAAGGGTTATCTACATGCTTTCTTGCATACCTCAACAGTGCTTCTAAATGAACATCCTATAAATATGGAGTTCTACGTGGACGGCATACTTTGAACCCAGAAGAGCATAATATGTTCGTAACTGTAGAGGTGCTTACTTCAACCTCAGTTTCCCTTACCACTTTCTGTATGTCATTACCTGTTAAACGAGGGTTCCTACTAACTTCTCTGAAAACCTTCCTCTTGGTTCTCTCTAGAATTTTGATGAGGTGTCTGGAATGAGGGAGGTTAGCGGTTGATCATCTAAGCTTAAACTTGACAATTATGCTTTGAACAGTAGATTTCTGCACATTAAGTTGTGTAGCAATACTAGAAAGAGACACACAAGACTTATATTTTACAATAATTCAGTTTTTTTAAATCACTGGACAGTTGTTTCCTGTTCTCCATGATGACTAAGCAGATAATGACAGAGACAATGCTAAATTGCCTGATGTACATTTTTTGCTGGCTAAATTCCAATAATTATCAACCCAGGGTTTTTGATTATTTGTTTCTAAACAGTTTGTTATTTAATTTACATAAAAAATGTATGTAAATGTGTTAGTATAATATTTATAATTTATAATACACCTATTAGCCTAAACGTGATAATTTTTAAGTTCTGAGCAAAAAACTACTCGAGATGCAAGGGCATGAATACTTTCTTTCGTAACTGTAGGTCCATCTTCATTACCTTGCCATGTTAAACAATATTCAGTAAAACTTTCATCATACTTTTTTTTCGTTCTTCTTTCAGTACTTATTGACATCCTGCACTGAAGTGCTTGCATACAACAATAATGCCAATGAATTCGTATGAGGCCTAGGAAGATTTTTACTGATATCAGCCACTTATCCATTATAAGGGTGACAATTATTAATGTGTCTAAAAATGTATTCTTATAGCTTTGGCACTTCAAAAGGTATTTTCACGCACACAGTAACTTCTTAATGAAAACTCATTCAAGTACTTGGGTTTCATCATCACACAGTGACATGCTAACCCAAGATCAGTGTTACCATAACAAAGTCAGAAATAAAGATCTGTGGAAAAAGGTTAGGCCACTAGAATAATGTATTTTTCTAAAGGAAAAGAGTAACCTAATATTTTTACAATTGTTTTTTTGTTTTAAACAGAAAATTTTAAACCAAATAACAAAATATTAAGTTAGATCCAACTTGTGTCTAACTATCAAAGAAAATAAGAGAAAATGAAAAATGACATCATAGAGCTTATTGATACCAAGTTTGTCTAATTAAACTACAATGAATCTAACCAGCTTAACAATTACTGATTATAATTGTCATTAATATAATTATATATCATATAAATACACTTTGAAATTGAAACAACTAATACTGCATCTAATTACAACACAATGTTTCACATTTGGACAAGTTTCAGCTATGATGTCAGTTTCATTTTGTTTCATTTCATTCAAGACTTAGCTGCTAATCCAGATCTAGCATTTAAAAGACAGTGGGCATCACTGCTCAGGGTTGACCAATGTTACGTATGAAAATAACGATGCTATCTTGCATCTCCAATTGCATGTGATCTTAAGATGGTTACAGCAGTGCTACTGTCAAAGTTACTTGAGACTGTATTAGCAATTTCACCATGAGAACTTCCCCTAAGCTAACTAAAATCATCTGATATAAAGTAGAATAATATATTAAAAGGGCCAATACATGATAAATGTGTTATATTAAATATATATTTTCCTTTCTACTTTTTTGTACAGCATATTCTGATTCAATTTTATAGTTTTAGGAAAAAATATTAACATTCTAAAATTTCCTCAAGAAACCCCATATAACTATGGCAGAGCCCAAGGGCTCTGCAGAGCATAGTTTCAAAATCCATGATGTAAATAAAATTATAAGCAGGTCATTAGATGTGATTGCTAGTCTAAGGTTAATGTGCAAGAAAAAAAATGCTTGTATGTTTTTGAATTTCACGCAAAGCTTCTTGAGGGCTATCTGCACTAGCTGTCCCTAATTTAGCTGTGTAAGACTAGAATAAAGGTAGCTAGTCATCATCACCCACTGCCAACTCTTGGGCTACTCTTCTAACAATGAATAAGTGGGATTGTCTGTCACATTATAATGTCCTCATGGCTGAAAGGAGCAAGCGTGTTTGGTGCGAGAGGGATCTGAACCCGGAACCTTCAGACTACAAGTTGACAACCTAAACCACCTGGCCATGCTGGGTGTGGAAAAAGAGATTGGCTGATATAATCAGTGAGAATAGTTTAGTGTGAATATGGAGCTTTTTTAGAATGGAAGGTTTTACACTTGAATTGTATAAGAACTGATTTCTTTGCAAGGGTTATTACCTTAACTGTAAGTTTCAACCATGTTTGGATAGTAGAGAGAGTCAGAATAATAAGAATAGAAAAGATGTAGAGAAAGTCAGTGTGGTAACAAACTACAATGGTAATTTTAATGGTAGGCTATTAATGCAATACTAGAATTTAAATGGATGACCTCAGAGCAATAGAATTAGTTGGGGATACTGATCAAGACTCAAACTTTTTAATTAAATTCTTACCTTACAGACAGAAAAAAGGGTGGCTACAGGTTGGCTCACAAAGAGTATAAAGGATAAAATTTAATAAAGCATTATGAATATAAAATTGTGTACTGGTTGCAGTTCCAGAAAAATTGGAGGATTAGAGAAAAATCAAAAGAACTGATCAAACAAAGTATAAGAAAAATCATAAATAATGAAAAACGATAGGCTGAAAATGTAAAACTTAATAGTGAGGATTTCTTCAAATACATTAAAAATAAACAAAATGTTTGGATGGAAATAGGGCCTTTGAGAGTTGACACAGGATAGCTAATATCAGGGGATTATGGGATAGTTGGGTTATTAAATCATACTTTTTCTTCAATGTTTATTTATGAATTTAAAATCAATATTCCTTGTCCTAAACAGTTGCAAGAAGGACAGAAAAGTTAAAGAAGATAATAACATTAATTCTGAGCTTACTAAGAAAAACATTAGGATAATTAAAGAAAGTGTAAATCCTTGGCCAGGTAATGTCTACCCAAGGATTTTGAAAAACATCAAGGACTGAATGTGCAATCACTTTCTACTACTTTATCTAATTTCTTGAATAGGGAACAGGTAAAAAATAAAAAGAGAAGTGATAATTTATTTTAAAAAAGACACAAGAATAACTCAGGGTATATTTATATATCAAAAACTTCCAATATATCACAACTTGATACCAAGACTAAAATTGAAAAAAATAACCACCAAAACTACACTAATGACTTGTATCGATCTGTAAATGTGGGAATAATGTGGCTGAAAAGGAGGTTGTATCACAAGGGACAGAATGAAAAATAGTTTGTAGTGGTGAAAAAAGTTTTGAAAGCCTAATAAAAAATACTTTAAAATATTGTTTGACAGTTACCATTGTCTCACTTCGAGAAAATCTTGCCTTGCTAATCTTTTAGCATTCTTTAAAGAGGTTATTGCTTATGTAGATGAAGGTATTGGAGAAGATTTTCAGAAAGCATTTGTTAAGATACAACATAAAAGGCTTGTTAAAAGATTTATCTCTAAGTATAGAGGATAGGTTCATTCATTGGATAGAAATACTGGCTATGGTTTGAAATAAAACAGAGACCAAACAGCCACTCTTTGAATAGCATTTCTGTTATTAATATAGATTTATTAAAATATCTAAATGAAATAAAAATTTGGTTATGTGTATGTGATAGGGAGTTATTTCAAAAATAAGCATTCATTTGAAATGCATTTTATTTCTTAAAAAAACAAACTAAAACTGAAAGTAAACATACCACTGAAATACTGAAAGCCAGAAGTGCATTGTAATTAAGGTGAGAATCAACAAACAGGAAAAGAAAGCAAATATACAGAGCTATGAACTTCAAGGAATGAAGACAATAATCTCCATTACAAGATATATGTATCCAAACAGAACCTGACTAGATTTCAGAGTCAGAAAACAATTTGCAGAACTGGATTTGAGGAAGAATGAGTGAAGTGACTATTCTCATAAAAAATACTGGATCTAAAGCATTCTAAAGAGTATACCTCTTAAAGACAAAAATAAAATAAATAAAGATAATCTTCATTCTCATTGGATCTCATACAGTTAATTATGATGGTATTTATTTCTGATACTTCTACTGCTATATAAATATACACACACAAAGACAAAAAATGTACCTGTCAGAACATCAACCACCACATGGCACAACACCTTCTCATGGATTTACAGTATAAAGGGTGGAAATTTTCATAAGACAAATGTTGAGATAAATGCATGCATGAAGTCTCACAGAACAAGAAATCTGCATTCTTTTTTTATTTTATATTTATGAATATACTGGAATATCACTATTACTGAATGAGGATTGCTTTCTTTCCAAACTAGAAGTCATAATAACTTCTTTCAGATCACTTCCTTCAATAGTAAATACAGTGTACAAATCAAATGTTCCTTGAAAGTTTATATCATATTCACACTGAGAAACTAACATGATTCATGTCATTTTCATTTATACAAAAAGGAGGTTGTTTAAGTGATATACCAAGGATACAATCATTGGTGCACCATGTAATAACATTAAAAAGTTAACTACTTAAACACACATAGAATTAATTCCAAAAAATGATTTATAAAAAAAAGCACAGACACATGAAAAACTCATGGTATATTTATATACATCCAATATATCACAACTTGATACAAAAACTAAAAATGAAAAGAATAACCACACAAATGAATAAGTGGGAAAAAGTGAAAAAGTATCTCAAAAGGTATATTTGTGTCACAAAATCGCATGAGAAGAAAGTGTGTACAATCACTAGATAATGTATCCTACAATTTGTTTATAATAGTAATCAAAATATATTTTATAAACATGTACTTTAGATTTAAAAAATAAAATAAAAATCAGTACACTGTATTTAAAATAAATACTTCGAACTTCATTCAAAATGTTTACATAAATAATAATAATTGTATTATACATTAGAGAGATAGTTACATACCAAAATCAGGATCTCAAATTAACAAAAACTGTACAGGGATTAACAAAACTTATTTAAAATATAGAGTAAAAAATATACTTGCTTGAGCTAAAAACATCACGACATCATCCAAACTTTGGTTATGTTCTGAGGGTTTTAACCGAAAAACTTGAATCAAGGAGTGGTAATGATGATATTGTTGAAGAAACTAAAACAAACATAAAAAACAATTCTGTCATTCTTGTTTTCTCACTTTTTATGTTCAGTTATTCATGCAGCATCAGTATATCAATAACGATACGTTTTTATTTACTGCATGATTTAACTGTTTAATCAATCACCCCAAGCATTGATTGTACCACTCAGTGCTACAAAAACTAATACCTGTGTTGAAATTATGAATAAGTGGATTAATATCCCAAAAACAAATCAGCAAATTACAAGTTTCTGATTATACTTGCCTCAGATTATACCAATAATCAACTAATAAAAATTACAATTGACACAAAACAATCTACTTATCAAAATAATCCAATTATTAATATTTTCAATTATTCAATATCTTAGTAACTGAAATATTACCATTATGTTCATTCCTTGTGAAACAAAATTACAAAATAAGTTCTGTATTCTGCCCACTGCATGTATTAAAATTCAACTGTAACATTGTAAGTTTTTTACATTCAAGCTTATCCAGTTGTAAGACAGTATGACATGGGAGTTCAAGTACTTTTGGTTTGGTTCGTTTTGAATTTTGTGCAAAGCTACACGAGGGCTATCTGTGCTAGCTGTCCCTAATTTAGCAGTGTAAAACTACAGGGAAGGCAGCTAGTCATCACAACCCACTGCCAACTCTTAAGCCAATTTTTTTACCAATGAATACTGTGACAGACCATCGCTTTATAACACCCACACAACTGAAAGGGCAAGCATGTTTGGTGTGACAGGGAGTTTAAAATTCAATTCCCACTGCCAGCAAATGTGCTTACATTTTGTTGTGTGAAATCTACTAAGCCTGACTGCCCTTGGTATTAATTTAGAACTTCTGACATGAAATAAGGCAACTAGTTGGTAAAACTGACCAACAATTCTTGCACTACTTCAGTGTTGTATGTGTACAAGTTTATTATTTCCTTAAAATTGTGTTTACTTCTAATTTATAATTATACAAATTTATTCTTTAATACTTTAAGTAGGAACAGGTTTGGGCTCCAAACACTTTTTTTCCTGAAATTTATACAGAAGTATCCGAGGGTCCTTGCACTTCAAAACAGAAGCATTACATGACAGTATCTCAGAATGGGTATTAAAACTTTTATTGATAAACACAGAACAACACTTCAACCTTCTTAGGTCATTTTCAGATTAACAAAAAAACCTTGTTCTCTGCTTATCAATAAAAGTTTTAATACCCATACCAAATGTTCCAAGATACATTTTTTTTTTTTATTTCAACTGGGTTTCTCGTCATCAATAATTACATGAGAGTGATTTTATATGATTAAGCTCTTAATTATCTAAAAGTTTTGTTGTTTTTTTTCTCAAATCAACAGTAATTCAGTTACCTGAGCTAGTAACTGATTAATTATTAGTTAATACAATAATATGACACCAATTAAACACTGCCACGGTTAAACTTCCTATCTTGTTCCTCTCCCCTCACACATGTCCTAATAACATGTCTTGACTTTGGAGGTTTGTTTTCATTCATTGGAAACATTTACTGTTTAAAGCATCTGTAGCTCTTACAGACTTTAACAAAACTGAAACTGAATTTTCATTACTTAGAAGTTAAGATTTCTCACAGAAAAGATCTTTTTACTGTTAACATCCAAACAAGTAAAAATGTGAATGATATGACTGTAAGAAATTTAATTTTAAAAATTAAAAAACTGGCATCCTGTTCATAAATGAAACTATAATTTTTTCTAAATATGAAATATAATTATAAATAATTATACTATTTTTAATTACAAAATTTGAGAGATTAATTTTAAATGAATTTATTTTTTAATTAGTATGAGACACATATTGAATATATATGGATTAGCCATTACAGGATTGTTGGTTTTGTTGTAAGATCATACACAATAGTTTCATTGTTTGTGTAAAGGTTGACCAATAAAATTTTGATTAAATATCACCTATTACCTATATTATTAATCTGCATCTTCATGAACATTGATAAATTCCATAATAAACAAGACAAAAATTGTGAAGAGAAACAAACAAGCACCCACAAGGCCAAACCCAAAAGGACAGTCATTGATGGAATAAGCAACAACCCTGACATCAGAAAGTGGAAGAAAAAGACCAGGAAGCTGGAACAGGAAAGGGAGGCATGGAATGAGCAGACCAATAGATTGGAAAATAAAGATGCAGTTGAAAAACAAGACAATGAAGACTGATGCCAGGGTGCCTTAGCCCAAGTCTCCAGGAAAGCTGGAACACCCCTCAAAGATCTCAAGGTGAATAAAAGAAGCTAGATATGGGTCATGAAAATAAAAGTGAGACATACAAACATTAATTGGAAGAACATACCTACCCAAAAATTCTTAACAGCAGAGGAACTAAGTGAGAAGGGACAGACTTAAATATTTAGTTGTGTTAATTCAATTGTAACAGGCTCGTATTTGATATGGCCTTGTAAGTATGGTGGTACAAATACTCTAATTCTAAAAACCCTTTATGTATCTTCATAAAACTTAACAAGCTTTCAGTAAACATTAATAGTCTTCTGTAGACAGAAAATCAGAATTTTAAATTAAAGTCTTTTTATCAAAACTATCTGTAATTATATGGAGTCAGATTGTTGACTGTTTCAAGTACAAAGTGATTTTCATACTAAGATTAAAGTTAACTTTCTTCTTTTAAAAACTTAAAGTTCATTTGCATAATCCACAAAACCTCCCAAATAAATATCAAACTTTCTTTTCTAGAAAAAAATTTTACTTTAGAGACTCTACCTCTATTTTGAGTCAGTTGATTTCACTTACCTTGTAACCACAATAAAAAATTGGGAAATAATTCTAAATCACCCTTTTTCTTCCCGGAATGAGTGCAAATGGTAACACAACACCACAATTATTTATTCTAACAGTTTGAAGCTTGTAACAGTGTACATACAGTTATACTTAATTCTACTTTTTATTGCATTTTGAACCATGTCTAATTAATAATTGTGCCATACAAGCTGCAAATCAATGAACAAACATACAGATCCTGTCACCATATCAAATTAGGTGATGCACATCTCATGAATATTTTTCTTTTCTTTATCTAACTTAATCTACCTTTAGCCTACTAAATTACTAGTTTTTACACTGTAATTACTTTTCTAACAATAAATAGAACATAAATAACATACTGCTAATACTACACTTACAGATTAAAATGCCTGAGAAAACCACTAGAGGTATTCTAAGCTATCCATTGGTTATTTACTTGTCATATATTGAAGTAAATGTATAAAAAGGATTGTTTCCAGAAATGGAAAGAGGTCAATAAGGCCACTATGCTTGTTTCAGGACTTAAGCCATATCTCAGCAAAATAAAAATATAAGTTCATATTTTATATTTTTGCTTGTCATTATTGGTAATTTGATATCCTAATTTGTAAAAAAACTATAAACTTAGTATTTTGACATAGCAAACATTTTAAACAGTGCTGCATTCAACATACAATGTGAATCACTAAAACCTATATTTAGGTGCATTCTTTTAGTACTTACTTTTAAATTAAGAAATTAACTTATATACAACATTAAAGTGTGAATTATAATCTACAATTTGATTCCAAACTTATTAACATAAATCCATGGAATAGTAGTTTACTAAAAGTTTGAATGCAAGTCAGTAAACATGAAGATACGACTTTTTCCCATGACCCTTTGTGAAAAGGTTAAACAATTTACATTTCTCAGAGGTGTGGTGAACAAATTAAAAAAAAGGGAAAACCAGACAGTACATGCCAGAGCAGTAAAGCTTTTGATAAGGTTCCCAATGCCAATGTACTTAAGAGGCCTTATGTACATAGAATATCTTCAGAAGTGTTAAACTGTACACAAGAATTATTATATAATCACCAATAGCTATGGCCCAACATGGCCAGGTGGTTAAAGCACTTGACTTGTAATCCGAGGGTTACAGGTTCAAATCCCCATCACACCAAACATACTTCCCCTTTCAGCCATGGGGGCATTATAATGTGATAGCCAATTTCAGTATTTGTTGATAAAAGATTAGCCCAAGAATTGTTGGTGGGTAGTGATGACTACCCGAGTTCCCTTACTCTGCTAAATTAAGGATGGTTAGCACAAATAGCCCTCGTGTAGCTTTGCACAAAATTCTGAAACAATCACCAACATGTCTGTACAAATGGTAAAGCATCTAAGTAGGTTTCTGTTAAAAGTGGATACAAGCTCCACTTTATTATTTATATTGATGGCATTGATGAAAACATTCTTAATACACTTAAAATTTGCAGATGATACCAAAGTACATAAGACTATGACTATACATAATTTGGCTTGTCCACAAGATCTTTGAAACATGCAAAACTGGTCAATTAAGTAGCATATGATTTTTAGTACTGAAAAGCACATTTGTTTACATTTGTAGTTAAATTACGAACATTATTGTTTTCCAAGTAATAGTCTATATTAATCTGTTAATGAAGAAAAAGACCAAACAGTGATTATTCACATATCCCTTAAATGTCAACAAGTATTGGTGTGAACACAGTATTTGTTCATTTGTTTTGGATTTTATCAAAGTTACACGAGAGCCATCTACACTTTGAACACCTTGAACACCATAAATCAGGTTGTAGGTAGAGTCATGGAAACTATTTAAAATAAGAAATGTAATATAATACTTAAGTTATGCAAATCACTTAATAGACTTCATCTAAATATGGCATCAACTTCTTCAAAAGAATGTAGATCTCCTTAAAAACGTTTAGAAATTATCCAAGATGGTAACACTAACAGGTTAAAAATACTCCTTCTTATGAAAGGAGGTTACAGATATTGCACCACACTACATTTGAAACTCATTCAAAAAAGTGGTTTAATTGCAGTCTAAAAAACATTAAAGGTCTTGAAGGATTAAATTCTGAATATTTTTAATAATTCTGTAACTACAGGCCATCAGTATAAAATATACGAGTTCTTCAGATTGAATTTCAAGAAGCTTGTTTTTTCTGTCACAGAGCAGTGGATAATATTCCACGTGAAGCATTTTCTGTGAGAAGTGTAAATCCATTTATATGCCACCTCCAACGATATTTACGACACACGCAGTTTATAAAGTTAAATGAGCCAGCATACAATAGGATACTTGCTTTGTCACCCTCCAATACTCCTCACCACGTGAGTAGGGTGGAGGACACTCAGAATAACACTAGTACTAATCGTTTATCCTTGATTAGTGATATTTTCTAACTTACTTCATCCTTGTAAGACGCTGGATCTCGTTTAATCAAGTTTTGCAGCTGTGGAAGGTTGTTTGGCAACTGATTATTAAGTCTCTTCTTCATGTTGGTACTAACAGTAATGGTACTAGTTGTAGTCGCGCTAAAGGTTATTTACAATGTCTTAAGGCTTAACTTATAATATGATCCAAAAGTACGTAGTACAAATTTAAACTAAAAGTAAGTTACGAAAACTACATCCATATCTACTGAATGTTAAACTTTAATTTTAAAAACCGAATCCTTAATTAAGAGTCACAGTCTTTTATAATTCCTCATCTGAAAATAACACGTGTAACAGCAGTGAAAACACTAAATCCAGTCTCGAACCCAATACATTCTTTATTGTTGAAGATGTATTCAGAAAATTGCAAAATGAATTAATAAATATTAGAAGATAAATATCTAAGAAATATCTAAATTACAAAAATATTTGAATAAGATTCTATCTAAAAATATTTTTTCTTGGGCACAATCCTGTATATTATCAAAATATAAAACACTATTAAACTTGATATGTTAAAAATAAATAAATATTTCTCGCAAAATATACATTTTCACGCATGTATGCAGGGTAGGAAGCTTCGGCTGAATCCCTGTTTTTGTTATGCAAAACAGTTATAGCCACATAATTATACATCAGCTTCTTATGATATTTGCTCCCCAGTGATATAACGATATGTTTGTGAACTCACAACTCTCGGATCCGGGTTTCGAAAGCCGTGGTGAGTAGAGCTAGTGCATTGTGTTGCTGTGTGCATAACTTCAAACAAACTTATGGTTGTTAATGTTTTCCTCACAGGCTACATTATTCTGATAAAGTATTAACATTTTTGGTTTGTAATAGTCATACATCCCAGACTGCTGTAGTATTAGCACGCTTTGTATGTTAATTGTGCATCACAGAGTATGTGTTGCCTTTTTATCTCACAAATTCTGCGTATGGGACTGATTATGACAATAATAATGCAAAAGAACCAAATACGAAATTATTTTTTCAATAAGACTTAAGTATACTGAATACCTTCGTTTATGGCTGTACTCAGTGGTTTACTAGGAGATTGCAGGGGACATCAGTTTCCAAATTAACAACCAATTCACCTAGAATTTAGTTATCCCCATAAAAATAGCACCCTTAAAAACGTTTTTGTTATGCTTGACATCAAATACAAGTGTAGCATCAGAAATATCATGCCGAGGGAAATCCTTTGGTTTTCATGTTACAGTGATGAAAATAATTGATATATCACAGTTGATGCGAAAATTAGCAACTTTGTAAGCATGTGACAATTTGGGTCCGTATTTTTCAAACTGTTGACGGGTTTTTAGCTCCACAAAGAATTCTATCGATCGGGAAAATTATGGTGCATTTTTATGTTCATATAATTTATAACATGCAACATATTGTTATACAAAACAGATCTTAATTAACTTTTCCCCGCTATTTCAGTGGTAAATATACGGATTTACAACGCTAAAATCAGGGTTTGGTTACACTCGGTAGACTCAACAGATAGCCAATGTGGCTTTGCTATAAAAAACACGAACACGGACACACATACATTTTAAAACACACGGACTAAAACAAAGGATACCTAAATTAAATAACATGTTTAAAAAATCATCAAGTTTTTTTTTTACTTTATATCATCCATTTGGTTAGCCAGATATTGCTGTTAACGGTTTATTTCGACATAAATGGTAAAGTTGAAAGAATATACTTCAGGTAAAGCAAATAACTCCTGCTGAAGAGAAGTACAGACACTAAAGTGTAAGCACGTAACTAGAATGAAAATAGTTCAACTGTTTTCTGAACAACGTGTTTATCACAAAATTATGCAGAGAGATGAAACGAAAAACAAACAATAATTTTAATAAAAATAGTGGAAAATATATGCTGTGATTAATTACCACAGATGAAATAAAAACTTGAGAATCTCCTTCAGAATGCAGTTTCTACATACACGTATAGAAAAAAAAATTCTTGTTATATAGATATAAAACAACAACGAAAGGAAAATGGATACTAATATCTTAAAAGAAATCGCTACTGTATAATATACAAGTACAGATATAATAATGAAACTTAATTTAAAATTCAACATCTCTTTCAACATGGGGTTGGTCTATATGTCTGACCACATTATCCCTTTGCACTCGTTTAAAGTCTTTGTGAATATAACACCTCTAACTTTCAATGTAATGTGTAATCTTTACAAAATTTGGCAGTATTTCACATAATATTATAATTTTGTAAAACAAAAATCATATATTTTTAGTGAAGCATTTCTATTGAAATTAGTTTCGTATAGTCTATGTGAAAAGTAATTTTCATGCCAAATTTTCAGATACTTTTCCTTACCTCAGGAATCCTTAACTTTTTTTGTCTGATCCCTATTAGCTCCTAAATACATTTCAAACGTTCTTGTTTTGTTTCTTTCAGTGAAACACGGGAGTGTATAGGTTATTTTCTCTAATTCAAAATGAGAATGGTAAATCTGACCGACCACGTAACCACCAAAAAAATCTAAATAAATCTAAATAACTCTTTTTTATCTTTCTATAACGACATCATATTGTAATATAAAACAACATTCGTTGATCCTAATTACGTCAAAGTTTGTAACAGTATACAACTTTTTCAAATTAAACTTCATTGCCCTTTCAACAGTAATTAAATTACTGTTCGCGTGCTTACAAATTGTAAATTATTTGGGAAACCTGTAGCTCACGTTGTTATCAAATTACATTACCCACGAGCAGGGGTGTAGATTTTTTACACCCAATGGGGAGATGATTTTTGCAACCATTTATATGAACTGTTCAATTTGCAAATTGGTAATCTCTGATTACATGAACCTGAAAGCTGTAAACATACAGTCATAGAGTAATCTTGTTCCACGATACTTCAAGGTTTCTATATAGTTTATATAAGTGAGGTATTTTGAACAGTTTTCAAAATGTTAATAGAAAAAAGACAAATGTGTCACAAATTAACTACCACGTGAATTTATTCCTGCACACCGCACAGTATAGAAGATAGCCATTATACTTGACAAGGTTAATAATAACTTTCATTGCATGAATTACGTTTTCAAATATTTATAAAATTAGTAATTACCTTTGACAAGTTTATATCTACTGAAAAATTTTTCACGTTGTTTGATAAAAATAATTAAAATCTCTTTGTGAACTCTTGAAAATTACACATCAATACAATGTAGCACATAACTATTCATACCATTCATTGAAGTAAGATTCATTTAGTCCTCTAGTCTACATGTTTCCAAACGTAGATCTTTTTTGTGATGATCTGTTTACGAATTCTTTCATAAACTCTTCTATATTTATCCTCTCGACCTCATCTTTCTGAGTGTGACAAAGTGCCACATGGTTGAGGCGGCACTGAGACATAGTTGACCTTACTCATGTCTTCAACCGTCTTAATGCAGAAAAGCTGCGCTCATATTCGCAGCTGAATGTTGGACATACAAGCAAAATTTTCATGAAAAGAAACACTTCACCAAACATCTGCTGGCTTGTTTGATGAATTTTACAGTAAGCATTCTTCGCACCTTTCAGAGATACTGCTTTTGTTGTTCCTTTGAACATGGGTAACTGAAACTCAAGCCGTTGTGCAGAGATTTTTGGATAAAAGTTTATAACCGAATTGTCAATCTTGCCAGATGTGATCATGTTCTCAAGTGCCAGATATTGCCTCAAGTCATTGTTGTCTGGATTGAATCTAGTGGAATATTTAGCTTCTGTAGTAATCTCTAGCTGTTGCAGAATGGTGTGCTGACCCATCACCTGTGATCCTTCGGATGGGTCTGCGAATGCGTGGTAGTTCAATAGGCACCAGATCTAGGGAAGTTACCTTTTTCTCAGCTTCATCAAATATCTTGTTGTAATTTTCCTCTGCTCGTAATACCCGCAATTGCTCAACTGTCATTGCAGATGCTTCAATCATGCCAGATATTATCGCTAATTTTGCTTGGAATGCATGATTTTGTTCCTCTAATAACTAATGGACGCTGAGCCATCAAAAGTCCTAAAACTGTCTTTCCTTTGTCAAATCTGTCCAGCAGACCTCGTGCTTTCACTGCTGCATCTGATATTTCATTTGCTAATTCCGACAAAGAAGCAACAATGTCAGTGTAGTGATCATTAGCAAATGTAATTGCAGTTAGGTGACACAACCAGCGTGTTGGACACAGTGGGTGGATGTATTTAACTGGACCATTGTTGCTGTCTGACGATACAATATTTTCAAAGATTGTCTTATGTTTGCCTGACCTCTGAAGCAAGACAGCAAGTTCATGTACCCACTGGGTAGAATCTCGAACACATTCACAAGCTTTAACTGCATGTTGCATTATTAAATTAGCCGTATGTGCTCAGCAGTGAAAAAACAAAGCTGACGGTTGCCTCGCATCCACTGTACGCACCACTCATGTAAACGGCTCCATCATAAGTTTGAGCTCTTAATCCTGACAGTGGTAAATTGAGTCTAGTCAGTTCATCAGGTATGGTAGAGGATATTGTTTCACCAATTGTATTAGAAACACTGTACAAACCAAGAAATGTCTCATGGACGTCAAGGTTCTCATCTACGTATCGTACACATATTGCTTCTTGTTCGGCACCTGTAACATCTTGAGTTCGATCGACCATTAATGCAAGTATTTCACTTTGCTGCACTTCGTGTACTATATTCCTCAGTATTTGATGGCTGAACATCTCAATTATTTTATTGTGAGCGTGGGGTGACGTGAATGTGGTTTTCTTTGACAACTTGCCCTGGAAGTTGACATTTTTAGATTGTGCTTTATGTCGTGGTATTAGTTGTGCATCTGGATGATATGGCTTTCCACACCGTATCTATAGAGTATTAGATTTTTCATTACTGCACAAACTTGTTTTACAACTATATAATGGCTCATAATGTGCAAGTTTCACAAGCATTTTCAGACTCGTCCTCTGATGAAATGGTATTTCCTCTGTATGGCAAGTTTCTATTCCTTTGCTTGAGGTTGTTGGATTATCTGCATCTGCATTGTCACTTGTAATACTAGTAACTGGCTTACAGAACTGTCTAATATAGGAAAGTTTCAGACGCTTGCTTGTCATAATTGGAATGTTTCCCAGACGACTCCAAAGGCTAAAATACAGTAAACTCTCGTTGTAACGAAGTCGTAGGGACCAAAGAGAATTGTTCGTTACAAAAGAAGTTCGTTAAAAAGGGAGGGCAGGGGTTTAAAGTGTTATTGACCATAATTGTTGTAAAAACATTGCTAGGCTAATCTACTACCCCGCCTGCAGTCCGCTATTTCTCAAGTGTAAGATTTTGATGGTGGCACCACACATTGTTGCGCGGAGACTGACTAATTGCACTTGCTAGAGGCGTAGCGGGTGGTCGGCAGCCGGCAGCGGTGACAATTAATTTACGGAAGAAGAGAAAAATATTTTTATATGCAAAAACGGCTGTTCTGGGCCCAGAACAGCCGTTTTTGCATATAAAAGTTCTCAACAAGTGGGTTTCTCGACATCACTGAAGAGAAAAATAAATATCTTCGTACCTGGTTCGACACAAAGGATGTAATATTGATGCTTTTCACACCCTAGGGACTATAATTATACATCGTTACGAGCCGACACTTAGATACATGTATTTATATGGACAGTTGGCCGGACCAGTCAACAATTTCGATACAAGTGATATATTTGGTTCTAGCGACTTCGAAACAATGAGAGTTTACTGTACAGTTTTTATTGAAAAATTCTAACGTACAACGAACGAAGATAGAGTGTGTGTGTTTTTCATACAGCAAAGCCACAAAGGGCTATCTGCTTAGGCCATCGAAGGGAATCGAACCCCTGATTTTAGCGTTGTAAATCCGGGGACATACCGCTGTACTAGCGAGTGGCACGAAGATAGATCGAAATAGAAGTAGGACTGAACTGTACAATGTATTTAAGTCAAACGCGTTAACCTCACAGTGACTACCGAACCGACTGACCGCCTGGTCATCGCTGAGATAATAATGTGTGCTAGTAACAACACAAATAATTACAAGTTTCTCGAAAAATATTTAAACAATAACAAATATATTATATTCCTGTTGAAGCTCATCAAAAGGCAAACACGTTGTGATATAATGTCTTTCAGCACGTCTATTAAACAAAAATACCTAAACAAAAACTAGTAATACAATTCAAGTAGAGGCTTCAGGCTGTTGAAATGGTTCTTTTTGTGTTCTATTTATACAAAATAATACAATATTTTTACTATCTATAATAAGAGAATACATTGTTCTTTTACCATAAAGCACCAGCACTTTGTTAGAGGGTGGTGATAATCTAAAATTTCATGGATTAATGAGGGCCACAAACACAGGTCTAATGAGCCATTGTGTAAAATTGAGGCTCAGACTAAAAGGAGCGGAGGGGATGATGTAGGGCGCATCTGGATCCGTGAGGTCCGAACCTGTTGTTAACTTACACTGATCATACACTATGATCAGTGGCTTCGGCAGCTAAGGAGATTAAAGCGTTTAACAATAAAACCGCCTAGACATCCATAAGAGCAAATGGCGTAGGAAAACCGCACAATATACACACAAGATTGATGCAGCTACAAGCTAGAAATGACCTGTCAGATCTAGGTCACAGGAGTTTACGCTTTGGAGTAATATTTACGAATTTCATGCTTTGTTCAATCTGTTGTGATGGAAATTCTACTTAATCTTACACTACGTATAAGACGTAGGTAGATTCTGTGATAGTCCTTGCAAGCCTTGCATGGATACTTAGGCCTACTGACTGATACTTACGAACTATCGCTTAGATCGAAAATCTGAGAAGCACGTTTAGAAGTACGATTAGTAACCATGGTTTGTTTCTCCATTAACGTTTCCTACATGTTAATATTACTTTTACACAATTTTAGTCCCAAGTTCACAAAAAGCATTTTAACTTTCAACAATATCCATCCTTAAGATGCCTCAGTAGTATGCCATTCGGCTTATAACTCTAAATATCTTGTCTGTTTGTCAGTGCACAGATATAGCCCATTGTGTTGCTTTGTGCTTTACAACAAATAATCAAGATTCAACTGAAATTTATTCATCTCGAGTACCACAACTAATATAAAAATTGTCTCACTTTTAGCATAACTTCATAACTAATCGATCTCGCAACTGAACATATGTAATAAACAACAATTACCTGAATATTTCACTAATTTTTCAGTCACTAAACAACACGGAAGTGACTCAATCCTTCACTGATTCCTTTCTTTATAATGTAACTTTGCTCCCGAATATTTCATAAACTCTCTTATACATAAATTTTTACGGACATTAAAATATGTTATGTATTACAATTTATCGTGGATGAATTTCCAACTTAATGAGTTAATAATGTAATAATTTCGAATAGCCTGAACCTGAGTTGAATGATAATTTAAATTTAGAAGTTAAATAAAAGTTGATACATGTCCAGTTTATGACACTTGTCAACATGATCGATACACAGTTTTTAATACAAATATATTTTAATAAATAAACAATAATACAATTTACCATGATAGTTATTGCATACAGTGATTTATGTACAAAAATTTTACAAAACTTAGAAAAAAATTCAGTCTACTATTTGCTCTGGAACTTCCTTGATATTTTATTGTGAAATCACGATGAGCAAGCTAAATTCGAGTTAATGTACATATATTTCTCTTAACAGGAAACTACCCACCATTGTATTCTTCTCTCTTTGCTCATCACACGCCGAGTTTTCCACCACGAACTTATATAACGTTTTTCTAAAAATATTAATGTTTAATGAGAATCTGCTAACTGAAATGGTTTGTAATGTTTGAAATCTATAAACATTTTTTGGTCAAATATTTAAAATTTCTCGATTAATAAGAGTTAAGTACAGTTATATTTTTAGGGATTTATAGTGCAAAAACTGTAGCAAACTAATGGTTTATAATGGCTCTTGGAACATCGAATTGTTTACCTTTATAGTTGTGAAGAGAGTTTCTAGAAATTTCAGCGTGCAAAACGATATAGGCAACACGCTGGTGTTTACGTACTCGCATATACCGTTAACTTATACAAGTCTATTATAACTGTAGTGAATGGGCGGAAATTTTCAAAACCAGATTTAATAGTACAAGTTATGTACATTTCTGTATATGAATTTAGCTTAGACAAACCTAGATTTTAAAATAAATACCTGATAGTAAATCCATCACAAACATTCGGAGGCTATTTTTGCAAAATTTATAAATACAGCATATTAATCATATCAATAGCATAAATGCTTTGGTTACTTATATTTAAAATGGAAATAAACCTCTACTTACCGACTTATGAAAATGCATATACGATAATAAATTGTTTGTGGTGTTTACTTCATATACATTCCTTGAGTTCCATTTCAAATAATAAAAAAACACACACGAAAATATTACAAAAGATATTTGCATTCAATTTTATACGTGTGTTTACAAGAAAACATTGTGTTTTGGAAGGTGGCACTGTGAGATGAATTATTTGGCGCAATGTTGTTTTCAATATCAAATTGTGTGGTATATTAATTTTTGGCCCAAACTTTTATTTTCATGCTGTGGTAGATGTAAAGTTTGTATTAAAAAGTATCTTTCGAAAAGAACGCTAAATTATTCAACTATCACGTCAATTTTTTAGCGAATATAGTGTAGTATTATCATAGGGTTGATAAGTTGTTAAAATGTCGTACATCGAAAAAATGTCCATTATGGGTATTCGTAGTTTTGGACCATGTGACAAAGATAAACAAGTAATCAACTTTTTTATTCCACTAACATTAATACTCGGACCAAATGGATCAGGAAAAACAACAGTTATTGAATGTTTAAAATACGTTACAACAGGAGATATGCCTCCAAACTGTGGGAGGGGTGGATCATTTGTTCATGATCCAAAAGTGGCTCATGAACAGGAAGTGAAAGGTCAGATCAAGTTACAGTTTCAAGATGTGCTGGGAAAACAAGCAGTGTTAACGAGATCCATTGTAGCTACTCAAAAGCAAAAGAGAATTGAAACACGAACATTAGAAGGTGTGATAAGCCGCCAAGCTCCTACTGGAGAGAAAATAAGTATAAGTTCCAAATGTGCACAGATTGATAAAGAAATGATTTCTAATTTAGGAGTGTCCAAAGCTGTTCTAAATAATGTAATATTCTGTCACCAAGAAGAATCCAATTGGCCTCTAAGTGAAGGAAAAGCACTGAAACAAAAGTTTGATGAAATATTTGCTGCAACTCGATACATTAAAGCACTGGATAATATTAAAAAGATACGTGTAGAAAAACTGAACAATGTAAAAAATTATCAAACAGAGCTGAAGTTTCTAAAGCAGAATAAAGATAAAGCTGTTGAAATAAAGGATGATTTAGGAAAGGCACAAACCCGTTTGTCTTCATGCAAGGATAGAGTTAATGAAGTTGAAGACAAGTTGCAACCAATCTGTGATAAGCTTGACCGAATAGCAAAACGAGAAAAAGATATAAATAAGCTACAAACTGAAATGAATAGCAGTAAGGAGATACTGAAACACTTAGAAAACAACTATAATGATCTCCATGAAAGTATTAAAACTATTTTTCGTGGAACAGTAGATGAACTTCAACAAGAACTTAAAGATTATCAAACAATTTTAGAAAAAAAACAGGCTTCTTTCATGAAACAAAAAAGAAAATTGCAGGAATGTGAGCAAGAATGTGGATTAATTACTAAAAATAAGTCTTCACTTCTAGTGGACATTGGCAGGTTAACACAAGAACAGCAGCAACATCATGAAAAAATTGCTGAAAGAGATTTTTTTGTGATGTCTTTGAGTAGACAGTTTGGCGAGGGTATTTCTGAAAGTGGAAGCTCACTACAAGAAGAAAATGTTCAGAAGGTGGTTCAGTGTTTGCAGCATAGGCTGGAAATTGTAGAACAAGATTTAAGAAGATCCAAAATTAAGTTTGCTAGGGACGAGAAAGACATGCAGAAAAGAATGGAAATTGTGAGAGAGAGAAAAATTAAGTTAGACCAAAAAAATTCTTTTGATTGTGACCAATTAAGTAAAAATCATGAGGAACTTGCAGAAATTAAAAGAGAAGTTAATCATATTGCTACTTCAGCAAACAAATTAAAGGACTTAGAACAAGATCAGGCACAATTGGAAGAAAATTTGAAAGAAGTGGAGGCATCTGTAGATATAAGTAGCATGAAATCAAAAATTGCAGTAAAACAGAAACAACTTAGTGTTTGGGAAACTCAGATTTCTAACTTAAATGTAGAAATGGACCAAATGCAATTAGAGAGTAAAGTTCGAGCTGAGATTGAAATTCTTCAAAAAGAAAAAAGGGGAAAGGAGGAAAATTTGAGAAGATTGAAAAGTCGACATGAAGATACAATAACTCATTTACTTGGCAAAGTTGAACTTGAAAATTTACGAAATACTTTAGAAGACTACTTAAATAGTATATCCAGAGAAGTTCAAGGCATTAATAAAGAGTTAAATATTAAAAAGTCAAACCTGTCAGCATTAGAAACTTCCAAAATATTTTGTGTGGAACAACTGCATCAGAAAGAAGAAGAATTAAAGTGCCACCAAGAAAGTATTAATCAAGTCTTTGGCAAAGAAAGTTTTGATGAGACATTAGAATCTCTTCAGAGCAGTATAAAATCATTACATGATGAAAAGGGTTCTCTTGTTGGGAGTCAATATATATATAACAAATATGTAGAGAAATTACAACGTGAAAATCCATGTTGTCCTCTTTGTCAGCGTCATTTTGAGGAAGAACAAGAATCAAAGGATCTTCTCCGAGATGTGCAAAGAAAGTTGCAGATAATTCCCTCACAGTTGGATATTAAACAGAGGATCTTAACTGAACAACAAGAAAAACTTGATAAAATGTTGGAGCTACGTCCTGTTAGAGAATCTATGATTGAACTATCTGAAAAAAAAATTCCCAATATTAAAGTAAAGATCAGTCAGTTGAACAGAGAAATTGAGTCATTGTCAAGAGACATTACAGAAATGGAAGAAACTTTAGATGCTAAGCAGATGGATCGTGAAACTGCTGCATCAATTCAGCCTGACATCATTATTCTTGACCAAAGCAATGTAGAACTTAAGAGAACTGAAAGAAAAGTAAAAGCTTTGAAATGTAAACTTTCTGTAGAGGATACAAATCGTAGTGTTCAACAAGTTAGTGATGAAAGAAACCATTTACAGAAAGAGAGTGAATCTGTGAGATGCTTTCTTGACATGCAGCAAAAAGAGATTCATGAACACCAAGAGAGAATACAGAATTTAAGGGAACAGATCCACCAGGTACGTACTAAAAAATTTCAGATATCTGGTGACCTTCAAAAGCATTCTACCTTAGAGGAACAAGCAAATAAGTTGATGACAGAAAACTCTAAGCTGGAGCAGAATATTTATGAATATAAGGAAGAGGTCAGAGAATTAGACGAACAAATTGAAAACTTAAAAACTGAATACAAACAATTAACTGAATCTAAAGAAAATGAATTTCAAATTCAAGAAAAAAGATTTAGAACTATAAGTAAAGAAAAATCATCACTAGATGAATTAAATAGTCAGATCACCAGATTTGTCAATTCTGGAAAGTTAACAGAACTTAAAGATAAACAAACAAAATTACAAGAGTTGGAAGAGAAGCTGAATACAGAGTCAAATAAGTTTAAAACCCTAAACAATGATATTCAAAATTTAAATGAAGAACTTTCCTCTCAAAATATGAAGAAACGGGAACTTCAAGACAACTTGAAACTTAGAGAAATTGAAGATAATATGTCTAGTAAAAAAAGAAAAATAGAAGAAATTGAAGAAAAGTTGGGTACTATTGATGCCACTAATTTGTACAGAGAAAAGCAAAGACTTGTTGAAGAAGAAAGAAACTTGACAGGAGAACGTCGGCAAGCTGAAGGTCGAAAACAAGAGTTGGAAGACTACGTACGCAAGAAGCAGAAAGAGCTGAAAGAAGAAATGTATGGAAATGCTGAAAAGCTATACCAAACCATATTAATACAGCTAAGAACTACAGAATTAGCAAGTGATGATTTAAACAAGTATTACATAGCCCTGGATAAAGCAGTTATGCACTACCATAACATGAAAATGGATGAGATAAATAAGATTATTCGAGAACTTTGGATTAAGACTTACCGAGGAAATGACATCGACTACATAGAGGTACGGTCAGAGGAAGAAGAAGGTGGGGCTAGTCTAGATAAGCAAAAAAGAACTTATAATTACAGAGTTGTAATGGTGAAAGGGGATGCATTATTGGACATGAGAGGACGATGTAGTGCGGGACAGAAAGTGTTAGCTTCACTGATTATTCGTTTGGCTTTAGCTGAGACATTCTGTTTGAACTGTGGTATCTTAGCTTTAGATGAACCTACTACCAACCTTGATAGAGATAATATTGAAAGTTTGGCTCATGCTTTAGTTGAAATTGTTAACTTTCGTTCTCAACAAAAAAATTTCCAGCTGATTATTATTACTCATGATGAAGACTTTATTGAATTACTTGGACGATCAGATGCAGTTGAGTATTTCTATAAGGTCAGCAAGAATCGCGAAGGCAAGTCACAGCTGAGTAAATGTGTATTTGGAGAAGTCACTCGATGAAGCAAACTGTCACACTGGCTTTCCTGATATAAAACAGATAGTTTTATTTTTATACAATTAGCACAATCTTGTTTTCTTCATTTAGCAGTTATGTCCAACATTCTCTAGCAGCTTATTAAATTACATCTTTGTTGTATGTAAAACTGTTGTGTTCTTTAAGAGTAAGCTATTAATGTTATTAATAACTAAATACCATTAATGCTATTAAAGCATAGACATTTTGTTTGAACTTATTGATATGATTTATTTTGTGAATAGTTGTTAAAATAAATTTTTCAGCATAAGGAAACAAAATTCCTTTCCTTTTTTTAATGTGGTATTTCATAACATGTACTTAAATAAAGGCTCACATTCTGTGAAGTAACTGAAGTTTTTCCATGCCTTCTTGTACTTCTCTAGAGTCGTTGACCAGTATTGTGTGTATCAATGTTGAAATTTGCAGCACAAGTTTTAGTCAAAATTATGTACATTGTTGTTAGAATAAAGTTGATATTCTGTGAAATGTACTGGTGTTGGCAGTAAACAAATAGCTCAGACTTGTAAATTTATTAGTTTTTTCATTCGTTTCATTTTGGTATCAGTAGTTCAGAGTATTTTCAATTTTTTTAACATAAAAAAAAAAAATTCGATTTCTGTAGTATTGCTTGCTGATTTGCAAATCATACCTACTTTGAAACTAAATGTACAATTGCCAGTAATGGTTTTCAGAGTCTTAATATACATTTAATTTATGTATCAAGTTATTACAAAGTGTTTGGAAGAATATATACCATTAAATTACTCAAAAGAACTTGAATACACAGTGAAAGGTTTGAAAGAAAGATGCAACAAATATTTTGATACTACAGGGTGGTCGCTAGAAAAGCGGAAAATTTGAGGGTCAGATGAGATCATGTATAAAATGCGTGCTTACTCATTTCTATTTTGATTTCTTTACATCATGAATAAAATGCATGATTTTAATATCATAAAATGCATTTTGAGCATCTATGAGTGTAATATAACATATGCCTTTAAAAAACTTTGTAAAAGTTATTCTTTGTAAAAATAAATAGCTGTTTGACAAATTTTCCGCTTTTCTAGCGACCACCCTGTATTACCTGCTGTATGTAGTATATTAATGTGGGGATTTTAAGTTTGTAAGGTGTGTTGTGTGTAGATTTTATAAAAATTTCACTTATTTTCTATGTTTATTTTGCATTCTGTGTTTATAAATTGATAAAGTTGTTAAGGAGTAGAACTTAATAGCACCATCTGGTGATTCATAGCTTAGCTTCATACCACATGCTGTTATAACAAAGATGTGAATGAAATTGCAAAATAATTATAATCATTATGAGTTACAATGAAATGCAAGATTTTTGGCTTTGTAAGAATTGTAAATAGGAAGAGATTAGTATTTGAAATTGACTAATTCTTGGAGCATGTATTTATATTTTAAAGTATAATTCTCATTGGGCCCAAAACAATAAAACCTATTCATAAAATTCTTCATGAGAGTCTACCATTTAAACATGCTGCATAAACTTGTGTAAAATATTCCACCAAATGAATGTTAAACATAGGATGATAATAGTTGCAGTAAGGGTAGAAGTCTTTTACAACACTGGTTCATATTAAAAGTGCAATCAAAGAACTTGACATTTAAAGAGGCTTGTGGTCCATCAAGGATATCCCTTCCACTTCTTACAAAAAAAACCAATCCACCCTGATCATTTAAAAATTTGCTGCACCCATTACATCTGAAGAAAATCTTTTTCTAACTGAAAGTAAAATTGTGTATGCTGAAGATGACTTTCACATTACCAGACTTAATATTTTTGCCCTATTATTTTTATCTTTAAATATAACAAAATGAAGTACCAATATCAATTCCCAGAGATATTTTAACCTGTCATCCTATAATAATTTCTCTTTCCCATGTCTCATTCTAGTTGCCCTATTTTGAACCCTTTTTGAACAATTCAGTTTTGTTCTTCTCAAAATTAACACAGTACTTAAAATGAAGACTAACTAGTAATATATAGAATGAAATGGTAACCTCTGTAGACTTTATTCAACATTTCTCTGAGTATAACCAAAAATTCAATATACTGTACCACTAGTTACAACACTAATTTTTCTGAGAAAGACATTAACTAAACCTAAAATATAATTCATGCACAAACTATTTTACAATTTTTTTTGTGAAATATATGAACCTAGAAATGTTTTATACACTGTTCTAAGTGACTTTTACTAAGCTTTTCCAATGAGTCCTTGCATGTGAGGTGGCTGATGTGTGGCCCTCTATAAACATTATTGTCTGAAATACAAACTGGAGCATTTAGTATGCTTTATGATGTTTATTTTCATCTTTGGAATGGTAAACGACTTTTATTCAGGAATATACTATATTTTACAGATTCTAAAAACTGCTTTTTTCCCTGGACAGAAACTCGGAAGAAGGACGTTAAACCTCACTTTGTGCATTAATGCATGATACATTTCCTGAGGTGATTTTGAGAGGATACAGCATAATATTAAGAGGCTTACTTAGCCTGATATTACTTTAGATTTGTGGTATTTCTTTTCAGGTCTTATCTATTGTAGGTGAAACTAATAAAAATTCTATAGATAGAAAAATCACATTCACTGATAGACACAATATCGACTTTATTAGTGAAGGATAAAGTCACATTGATACTTTAACTCTGTTTCCAATGAAAAGCACCTGACATGAGTTTGTAATAAAACTACCAGGGTAAACCTTTGAGTTTTCACATTAACTTCTTGAGATACTGAGATGTAATTCTCTTGTGATGTATGGGTAACTGGGTTGAACTTGGTACTGATGTTAAAACTTCAGATCAGTATACTGGAAGAAGAATTAATCTTCTGGGGGCTATTCTTTGGGAGTTAGTGCTGCTTATCCTGATTGCATTTTTGGACTGTGACCCCCTCTCCCCGTCTATACACACATTTTATGGGAGAGGGAGGATTTTTGAGATGCTATCTTGAGTTTTCTGGAAAATACCTTTACACTTGGAACCTCAGATTTGCTCTTTAAACTTTCATTGTAAGTACCTAAAAGTAAAATTTTTCTGATTAATAGACATAATTCTTGTGTCATAATCATTTCATTTGTTAAACTATGGTTGTTTATATAAGTAATTATTTTATGGAAATTATTATAAAATGTAGACAGTTTTTGGCATACTAATTAGAGTTCTGTGCAATAAAACTTTTGCAGGCAGAAATTCTTTCTGATTGAATATATGACAAGAAATATGAATTACATGAAAAGTAAGATACTTGTATTGATTATGCACCTAAAATCTACTCGAGTAAAGAGTAGTCATAAACTGTTTTAAATTTATGTTAGTGTTTTTTAAGGAAGTTTTCAATTTAGGGTAGAAATGGTGACTACATTTTCCCCATACAATGTATCATCAGTGAAACCATATGGCATATAAAGTATTACGTAACATAGCTTAATGGAAGCATCTTTATAGGGTTGGATTTAATTGTTAAACAATATAAAAAGCTTTCATCTTAGAATTTCAATGTTAAGCAAGAGGAATTTACCATAGTTTATATGGGCAGTATGATTCGTTACATGATTTTCAAGATGTTATAACATTTGTGATACTAATAATTCCTTTTTAATGAAATTACAAGAAAATATTTTAAAATTTTGTACTGAATTTTATTGAGGCTTTTAATATGTATGTTACAAAAATTTACTTAAATGGTTGTTAATAAGATTGCAATGAAATTTGTAAGGTGACAAAATTGCCGATGATGCTAATTTTAGTTTTGAGAAAGAAAAATTGTAACTATTTTCTTTCCATCCAATTTTCCTGATGAAACCAAGAAGGGGAAAATAAAATTTCCATCCAATAATGTAGTGTGGCAGAAGCACCCTAATAGGGAAAGTAATAAAACAAAAATTACATTTTCACCTTGCAACTAGTTATATGCTTTATAATTTGGTACACTTGCATGGCAAGGATGGTCCTAGCAAATGACCCACTATCTGTAAAATGGTTTGTTTTGAAAAGTGTAAAATTGTAACTTGGATTTCATGTAATATATTTTTAACTGTTAATGAACATTCAAGTCACTAAATAAACAAGAGTAGGGGGTAATAATGAGTTCAGAATTAATTTTTGTTTTGATTATTTGAACTAGGAAAATATATTTAAACATTTTAATGTATCCACATTGGAGGGAGACATTTTGAAAGTTGTTTCAGGTCTTTAGACAAGTGTGTAGGTGTTTTTATCTTGTGTATAGCTGGTCAATTTATTCAGTAAAGTTGATTATTTTTGAGGAGTGATTATGTCAGTTAGTGTAATGCATAGTTATTGATTAATCAAATATAAAATTAAAGTGATTAATCCAAATTTATTACAGATTTCAATTGTTCCAACAACAGATTAATAGCAATTCCATTTCATCAGTTGTAATGAAAATAATTGAAATTAGTGATTTCAGTTGTTACTGTTTTCAATTATTCCAACAATCCAGTAAATGAAATTGTGAGTAAGTTAATTATCAAGAAAAAATTAATCTAAAATTTGGATTTCAGATATATCAATATAGGATATTTCTGTTTTGCTGAGTTACAGCTTTGTAAGTTCCTGTTTTGGGCTTAATGTTTGTTCAGCTGAGGTGATTTGTGAAGGAGGGGCTTGTTATTTGAAAGTTTTTGGTTTGATTTTCATTACCAGTAAGTTTATTTGCCCCCATCTTTGTTATTGGCAAAGCTGTTAAGGCTATTTGCCACTGTTGATGAGTTTGAACTTCTAATCAGAGAAAAAACAACTGGTTGGCAGCACACACCACCAACTTTTTTTATGTGTGAACCCTCATACTTAGGGACAACAACTTCTACTTGAGTTATTCTTAAAATGTTGACAACCACTGACTATAGATTTCTCTAGACCAATCGCTGCTTAAGTGATCGATCGTCTAGAACCCAGAGAAACACGCCACTAGTTTGTAAACATATTTACAGTTAACAGGACACATACTTTTTTTCTGAATGGTATTTATTTGTGCATGCACTTTGACATATTTTTTTCTTTTCAGTATTATTTAATCGTTACTATGGCCACAAGAGGTTCTGTAAATGACCCAAACATATTCTTTTATATATTTGGCGTATTTCTTGTAAAATTGATCTAAATAAGAGAATTTCGTTCCCGATTGTAAGAAAATCCTTACGTGATAGAAAAAAATATATTATTATCGAAATCTGCGCATCTAAATTGTGCAAAATCTTTTATTAAAACCAAAATGGCGTGTATAAAGTTTAAATTCACAGGTCTGTGTAATTCAATGGCAGTTTCTGTTGATTCTTATTAATATACAAACACCATATGTGTATATGTCATGAACTCACAAATTATCGATACAGCTGAGAATCATAAATAAAAAACTTTCAGAAATATAATGCCTTAAAACGCAATATAAGCATAATATTTTATTGAAGAGAATGAACCTTTTTCATAGATTTTAACATTGTAAACATATAAATTTCAAACAATTATTGACACAAAATTTAACTTCCAGAATTTGTCCTGCCTATCAGTCTAAATATATAATATAAATATATTTGTGAATTTGAAAAGGTTGTAAAGCACAGACAATACACAAGTTAAAAATACAAACTGTTATGGAATTTGCACAAAAATACACAATGGGCTACCTGTGTTTTGCCCACCACAGGTATCGAAACGTGTTTGATAGCGGTGTGCTATATTTAATTCTTTCAGTTTTTGTAAGTAAAATATATGTTGCATTGAAATAAAATAATACTTTTTGAATTTTCTTTTTCACACTGCATAGTATTAAGTAAAGTATATAAAAACGAATATTTGTATATAATCAAATATGGATATGCTTAAAACTAAGGAAATAAACAGGAAAATGTTTAATCGTCTAACTTGGTGTGTGTTTTTTAAATAAAACAAAAACTTAAAAAAAGGAAATAATATGTATCATTTGTAAACCAAATATTGCCACACACACACACACATATATATAGATGTAGTTTATTATATTAATTTGCTCATTTATCACAAATATTAATAGAAGATGGTGCAAGGATAGATCTTGCATGCTACAGTATTTCTTAATGTGCAATGACTTTACTTCGAGGGTGTCTTTCGACAGATGATTGTTTTTCATTAACTTTGGTTAGGTCTATGACATGGATAGAGGATCTTCTGAACTCGGGCCTGGAGGAAGGTATCTCTTGGCAGTTGTTAGTTTTTTTACGATTTCGTCGAACGTAGAAGAAGCAAGTAATGTTGACCAGATGTTCTATGGTTTCTACAAGGGTAATAGCAGAGACACCAATATATAACCCAAGGCAGCCTCCCAGGTCAGCAAAAAGTTGAGATAGCTACAAATAGTTAATAAGCAGGAGTTTAAGTATGTTTTAATTAAGATTTTGTTTTTGGCGATTTCTGCAGACATCCTGTTTCAGTTGAAAATTATATGTGAATGGAAAACCGACAGCAGTCAGAAATTACAAATACGTTTACTTTTTAATTAAAATCAGTAGACTACAAGAACATTTCAGTTTAATAGAATTTTTATCTTTCGATAAGTAATAACATCAAAGCTTCAGTAAAAATAATTTTTTCTAAGGAACATCGAAATTATATATAAATGTATTCTCAAGACGGCTGGTATGGGTATTAAAACTTTAATTAAAATAAAGTACAGAACAACATTTCGACCTTGTTAGGTCATTTTCAGATTAACATTAACCCGAAGATTACTTAATAAGGTCGAAACGCTGTTCTCTACATTATTCTAATTAAAGTTTCAATGCCCACACCAGCGGTCTTGAGAATACATTTTTTACTTCAAGTGGGTTTCTCGTTATTACGAAGAAATTATATATAGTTTCTTGATTAGTGTATTTCGCAACTTGGCAAATATTGGTGATATTAAAATAAAGCACAATGTAGTGTTTGAACAAGAAAAAAAAGTTAAATAACGGACCTGTTTACATTTTTATATAAACTATGTATTTGAAATAAAATGAAGAAACGTCAGTCGTGACAAGAAGAAATTCAAGTTAAACTATAATGCACTGCAGAATCACCATCGTCAGGCCCGGCATGGTCAGGTAGTTAAGGCACTCGACTCGTAATCTGAGGGTCACTGGTTCGAATCACCGTCACAACAAACATGCTGGCCCTTTTAGCCGTGTGGGTGTTATATGTTGCTGTCAATCCCACTATTCGTTGGAAAAAGAGTAGCTCAAGATTTGGCGATGGGTGGTGATTACTAGCTGCCTTTCTTCTGGTCTTACACTGCTAAATTAGGGAAGGCTAGCGCAGATAGCCCTCGTGTAGCTTTGCGCGAAATTCCGAAAAAACAAACAAACAAACTCCATAAACTATCTTCAATCTCTTACAAAATTTACTTTTTGCATATTTATGTGAGTAACTTGAAGGATCGTGCGTTACTTGTTAATACTAGGAGATAACTTAACACGGAGTTTCGGCCCGGCATGGTCAAGTGTTAAGGTGTGCGACTCGTAATCTGAGGGTCGCGGTTCGCATCCCGGTCGCGCCAAACATGCTCGCCCTTTCAGCCTTGGGGCGATGTAATGTAACGGTCAATTCCACAATTCCTTGGTAAAAGAGTAGCCCAAGAGTTGACGGTGGGTGGTGATGACTAGCTGCCTTCCCTCTACTCCTACACTGCTAAATTAGGGACGGCTAGCACAGATAGCCCTTGAGTAGCTTTGTGCGAAATTTAAAAAACTAACAAACAAACAGAGACAGAGACAGAGTTTCGGTATATTAATACAAAGACTAGCGACCGTGTGACATATAGCAAACTCCATCTCCTGCCACTGACTAGTCAAGATGATTAGAAATAAACCAAAAAATATATATATCTAATATTATACAACAGATGATGTTAGCAGTTTCAGAGTCATCCTACAATTCCATTCAAATAGGAAAATACTCTTTTACACAAGATAGATGTACGAAATGCTATGTTATTCATTTAGTTATTTAAAATCAAGGGTTGTTTTCCATGCAAACCGAGCACCCAAAACTGGAATTATAAGAAGTTCATTGGAACGATTACCTACCTTTCAAGTCCTCGATGCGGAACGTGTGAGCTGTTTTGTCTTTGGTTTTCTTTAAGGATATATTAAAAGTAATTATTCTAACCGATTTAATATTTTTTTAATATCTCTCTTTGTTTCAGTTTAATATATATTTAGAAATGGATGTAACTTATACTGCTAAATGTGTATTGCGTAAGTCCTGCCTGTTCTCTGAATTTGAAGTAGATTCTCGAGTGTAAAAACAAACAATTATAAATGTACGTAAATGTCAATATTATTGTAAACTGGATTTTCGAGAATCTCGCTTAATGGGTATAAAATATCACCATTGAAACATGCAGAGAGACAGCAATATGTTGTTGGTTCGCTACAGTCAGTGCATTATATACCTTGGACGCTAAAATTGTGACGAGCATTTATTAATCAAAGATATTGGACAGGAACTTTTATGAATTTCAAACATCACAAACCATTTAATTTCAGTGAACTAACCTCTGATATTAGTATTTCTACGAACCCATTGAATATTTTCGTCGGTAAGAAGTCAACTTGTAAGCAGCATGAGGCCAACCAAGAATAGACAGGTAGCTAGCTTAAGTGAAATGTAACAATATCAACACAAGCTTAATTCTCTCTACATGAACCGCCGATAAAAGAGTCAGTTACAGTCCAAATAGAAAACTCAGTGGTGTTTGTAAGCTTGTAAAACTCTTGTATATAAACGATTATTTGTTTTTGGATTTCGTGCAAAGCTATACGAGGACTCTCTGTGCTATCCGTCTCTAATTTAGGAGTGTAAGATCAGAGGGATGGCAGTTGGTCATCACTACCCACCGTCAACTCTTGAGCTACTCTTTTACCAATGAATAATGGGATTGACCGACACGTTATAACGCCCCCACAGTTGAAAGGGTGAGCATGTTTGGTGTGAATTTGAATCTCTGACTATCAGATTACGAGTCGAGTGCCTTAACCGTCTGGTCATGCTGAGTTCCAGTTATATGTAATAACCGTTATTATAAATTATATTGTTATTTGTATGTTAGAATATATTTGTGTTAAGAAAGAAAATTGTGTGTATCAATCTTGTTGGCAAATGTCAAATTTTATACATAGTGACATTAAATTAACTTCTAAATTAAAATTAAAATTTCCGGCTAATTTCAATCGTAATACGTAATGTACGTAAGATAATAAATTGAAGACTCGTCAAAGATAAAATATAATACACAACATTGTCCACATTTTTAAGAACATTTGTCGGGATGTGCCATCCTTTATACTAAAATAATTGAAACTGCAGTGTGGGGCAACAGTACGTAATCACAGAGCACGATCGGTAATGAAGTGGTTCTAAAGGCATCATAAAGCATGAAATATCATTTTTGTAAGCTGAGATTGAACTTCTACATCGTATTAAATTGTTGTTTGAATATGCAAATTTGTCGAATAAAACGCTTTTGACTCATAAATTATTGTGTAATTATTTTGCCTTTGACAATACAATACAATACTATTTTCAATGGTATTGATTTTGAATATTTTCTTTATTCAAAAACAATTATCTAATAATTTTACAGAAAAAGGAGTCTCATATATTTCTTTGAAGTTTGATACGCATATTTTCAAAGTCCCCGAACAATGCTTATTTTTCTTTTTTAATTGTGACTAAACTAGGAAAATACCTAAAACTTATTTGCATAGGACAAACAAGGATGGGTAAATTTTCCTCGATGTTTAGAAGAACAATTAAAACATAAACAAAGCTTCGAGGAAATACATTTAGGAAGTGTGTGTGTGTTTGTTTTTCTTATAGCAAAGCCGCATCGGGCTATCTGCTCAGCCCACCGAGGGGAATCGAACCCCTGATTTTAGCGTTGTAAATCCGACATTTAGGAAGCCCTTTCGTTTGTTGGTGTCAGTGCTGAAAAAAGTGTCAACAAGTTGGCTTTTCAAAGCATTTTTGATTAATTAAATATGTATCAGTTACATTTTTTGTAATTAAATTACATGTAATCTCTGCTAGTCGCTCTGAGTTTTTAGAAACAATGTTTGCACTTTAACATTGGACCTATAGAGTCTAAACTCTTAGGTATTCAAAGAAACTAACATTCATATAATAAATTCTAGAGTATAGAAATAAGGTAGTTTGGTTGTAAAATCAAGTACTGAATGTCAAGTTCTGGAAGTTTTAGTTAAGCGCAAAGTTACATAATGGGTTATCTGCGGTCCGCCTACAGCGTCAACTAAACCTAATTTTCGGCGTTATACCTTCTGAACTATCGGGATTAAATTCCAAAAGACAGTTTCATAAAAGTTTCGTTTATAAAGTACACAAAACGAGATTGATCTATGAGTGCTTACACTCCTATACCACTAATAAACAGTTAAAGTGGATGAGATAAGACTATCTGTACTTTATTACTTTGATAATTCTTTTATTCATGTATTACCGGAACTGGGTTACTAAAAGCGATAGCCGTCCCTAGAGGGAAAGGCAGCTAGTGAACAAAACCTATCTCCTGCTCGACAGTTTGTTTGTTTGTTTCGGAATTTCGCACAAAGCAACTCGAGGGCTATCTGTGCTAGCCGTCCCTAATTTAGCAGCGTAAGACTAGAGGGAAGGCAGCTAGTCATCACCACCCACCGCCAACTCTTGGGCTACTCTTTTACCAACGAACAGTGGGATTGACCGTCACATTATACACCCCCACGGCTGGGAGGGCGAGCATGTTTAGCGCGACGCGGGCGCGAACCCGCGACCCTCGGATTACGAGCGCACGCCTTAACGCGCTCGGCCATGCCAGGCCCCTGCTCGACAGAGTAGTGGGGTTTGAACACCGCCATTATAACATATTTATGATTCTCAAGTGAGGAATACGAGTTTTTGCAGTACTTGGGATGTCATTATTGGACTCGCAACTCCACAGCCCAGCAGGCTAGCTACTGGACCATCAATTTCATACACTAATTTTAATATTTCACTGAAGAAAGCATTGTAGACTTAATTTTTGATATTTTATTCAAAGCAAAAAAAACAGTCTAGTATAAGAACAAAGTATGAAAACTGCGCACAGTAAATCTATTTGTGAAACATATAATTCTTGCCAAAATTACAAACTTCAGGAATCAATGATGTCGAGAAACCCACTTGTTGAAAATTTTATATGCAAAAAGGCTCGTTTGGTTTCACCTGACGATGACCGAAGAAGGTCGAAACGTTGTTCGCTGTTCTATGTAAAATATTTTCTCAACCAAAACGAGCCGTTTTTGCATATAAAAAACTTCATGAATATTAAAATGAATATGTTGTACTGCTATATTATGTGTTGCTTATTATCCTTTGCCTTAATTTGTTTATTTGGTTAGTGTAATAGTGTCATATATATATAATATTATATTAGAACCCTGGTAGATTGGATAAGTAAATCTACACTAAAATTTACTTCATAAAATGCACTGAAGTGTAGAACATTTAGCGAAAAAAAACTTCGATTTTATTTTGACGCTAACATATGTTGAACATATATTGTTACACTACTACTAAATAGGATTTTTACAACAAAAGGGAATTTATTATGATTATAAAAATAGTAAATATTTTGATCTAAAAGTTTTTACACAGATACACATGATTGTTACTTTACAAAATGTTACAGTTTTGTTATTAAGATAAAAACACATAAAGATGTGTATTTGGACACACACACAAAAGCAAAATAAAATGCATCTCTACAAATACCACTTACGGTATAACCAGGTTTGTCCTTAATCCACAAATAATTCATTTCTTGTAGATAAATGTGAACGCGAAGAAAATTTCCTCTGAAATAATAAAAGTTGTTACAGTTTAAATGTAAAGTACTTAAAAGTTTAATCGATAAGACAGTTAACTTAAGATGGCATAACGACTTTTCATCGTAAAATAAAGTCAAGAGTATCACCTTACTGAATTTAAGTTCCATGATTCAGTTTTATGTATAAATATATTAGTTACTATATGTAACTCAGATTTTTTTTCCTTTATGAACAGTCGAATTGTCTCAGCATTCCAGTATCAAAATGTACTGTAACTTTCTCCGAGACTCCTCGTTTCTACACGAAAAGTATTATAGTATTATGTATAAAAAAGTTTATATGCTATGTGTTAAAAATATGTTAATAATAACCTTAGCTCGTTAGCCTAAGTAATATAATAATGGCGAGAATAATATATGTAATGATAATTGCAAAAATAAAAACAAATCAACACATATCAGTTTTTGTATATTACAAATGTCATTGTTATGTTATTCAGAAAAAAATCACGCCATGATCTAAAAGGAACATGTATTCTGGAAATTTCCCTTTGGTTTGTCAGATCTTAAAGCATTTGTAGACTATACAAAAAATTCTATACACAAAATGTAGTTGAAGAATACTAGACATTTAGCTAGCTAATGTACCCGATCATTATGTGGCGAAAATACAGGGAGTCGGACCCATATTCTAGCCCCCTGTGTCACCTACTGGGGACTCTTAAATTACATGCGTGGTGTGATGACAATCAGTCAAACGTTTCGCTAATTATGGGCGGAGCCACACACAAACTTTTGTCAACTAATGGTATAGATTAGAAAAATATAATCTTATTACAATGAATACGCTTAACTGCAGGACTTAATGTCTGCATGCATATACTAAAAATTTATGAGCAAAATTGATTGATATATTAAGTTCGATGCCCAAACCTACAAAGTGTTACACTTTTGTTGAAGACTTTGAAGACTCCTTTAGTCATACCTACAGAAGAGTAATATTTTTCAAAGGAGAAAATGCAAACTGGTATCGAAGTGATTTTGTTTTCACTAATATCATGCGTCATATTGAACTATCGTTACATTTAAATTTGCTGCCAATATTTTTATTATATTCCACAAAATTTATCAAAGAGTTAATTTTTTTCCCCAGAAGTACGTAGGAGATTTATCGTTCATATCGCTGGCTTTCTTAATAGTGTCTGTTCGTTTTTTAATTTCGCGCAAAGCTACATGAGTGCTATCTGTCCTTAATTTTGCAGTGTAAGACTCGAAAGAAGGGAGCTAGTCAACACTACCCACCGTTATTTCTCGGCTACTCTTTTACCAACGAATAATGGGATTGAACGTCACATTATAACGGCTGAAAGGGCGAGCCTGTTTGGTGTAACAGGGATTCGAACCCGCAACCCTCGGATTACGAGTCGAGTGCCTTATCCACCTAGCCATCCCGGACTTTTGCTATAAGAAAACACACATAAAGATTAGAAGTTTTCGGACTGATATCAAATGGGTCAAAAATTTGAAAACTGTTCAAGACAAACTATCAAAATGGCCCAGATTTTGTGGTCTCATACAAATATTTTAGTCGAGATATTAATTTGAAAAAATATCCAGAAAATGTTAATAAACACCATTTTATAAAGATCACGAAGAGTTTGTTTGTTTGTTTTGGAATTTCGCACAAAGCTACTCGAGGGCTATCTGTGCTAGCCGTCCCTAATTTAGCAGTGTAAGAGTAGAGGGAAGGCAGCTAGTTATCACCACCCACCGCCAACTCTTGGGCTACTCTTTTACCAACGAATAGTGGGATTGACCGTCACATTATACACCCCCACGGCTGGGAGGGCGAGCATGTTTAGCGCGACGCGAGCGCGAACCCGCGACCCTCGGATTACGAGTGTACGCCTTAACGCGCTCGGCCATGCCAGGCCTTATCACGAAGAGAATTTAAAAACTAAGAATACTTATTTACATTAATGATGCTGTTTTTTAGTGTTTTTTATTAACTTAGTCTCTTTGAAAAGGTTATGCAAGAAGAATATCTCCCTGGTATTGAAATGAGCATTTCTGGAAAGTTTTTATGTCTTCGGTTCAGTGGAAAAAAAAAAAGTCAAACTTAATACCGTCCGGAAGTTGCTTAATTTTATATATTTATGTCCTGAGAACCAGTTGTCGTAAAAGTAAATGTTCTGGAAATTTGAATTATCTGAGAAAACTACATGCAAAATCGGTTCGTTTGGGTTTAGAAATTTTTTTACATAGAGGAGTAAACAACGTTTTGATCTTCTTCGGACAATGGGACTGGAGTACAAGTTAATATAATGAACTGTTACATCATTCTTAACTGTAACTTGCCATGTCAAAAACAATTATGATAATTTATTTTTCCTTTATTTTTTCCATAATTACTCTAATTTTCTTTCTTGAGATTCCTTATCTCATAAACGCCATTTACCAAACTTACATCAGTTCTCTTTATATGAGAATTTAATGGAATTCTGGAACTAGCCAGCCACTATTTAACAATTTAAACTATGTGTACGGAACAAGAAGTCACCAAAAATACTGTAATCTATGTTTTGTTATTAATGTCTCAGGATATTACATAACTATTCTGAGATTGAGCATATTAATGAAAATACTATGCAAATGATATTGTAGCATTATATAAATTTAAATTAAACTTGCATGTTTGATTTGTTTAATAAAATTACTTACTATACTGAGCAGACACTACTCCAATTACGGATCTAATTTTATTATTTTATTAGGAAAGAAAGCAAATAATAAGAAAGGATAGAAGTAACTCACTATAATTACACATTGTGTATACACACATTTCAGTGAAGTAAATATTTTTTATAAATGTATTTTTTTTTAGTTTCTTAGTTACTATTGAACAAGCATTACATATTTTTATAACAAAGTTTCTCTAACTTGCAGAATCAAACAAAAACGTGAATGGTATTTTTCAACTTCTAATATGCTCTATTTGAGAGCCTGACATGGCCTAGTGCGTTAAGGCGTGCGCTTCATAATCTGAGGGTCGCGGGTTCGCGCCCGAATCGCGCCAAACATGCTCGCCCTCCCAGCCTTGGGGCGTTGTAATGTGCGGTTAATCCCACTATTCGTTGGTAAAAGAGTATCCGAAGAGTTGGCGGAGGATGGTGATGACTAGCTGCCTTCCCTCTAGTCTTACACTGCTAAATTAGGGACGGCTAGCACAGATAGCTCTCGAGTAGCTTTGTGCGAAATTCAAAAACAAACAATGTTATATTCAAAAATAAACAGGAAATGCTGCCTACATTTAGATAAAAATCGAATTGGTCAAGGCTTTTAACCTTCGGTTCTATTTATATAGGAAACTCGTAGAGTTCTACCACTGGACAACTCTTTTATTTGTTTGTTTGTTTTTCGAGTTATTTAACACTATGTTGAGCTAGAAGTTACCAAAGTGCTGAATAGGCGTTCTACCTCACTATAATTATTTAGGCCAATGGATGTGTTCATCCATTTTACAGCGTTGAAGAAGGTATTTGTACGAAATATCATCTCCTATAATATGTCTTATTAATTTTTCAACTATTTGTAGCGTTAATTCCAGCTTGTACACTGACTGACTACTTTATAAGAACCACTTCTTGCACAGACATACATTAGTAGAATATAAACTTTTCTTGCAAAAAACACACACAAAAACTGCTTATATGATATAACTTAAGCCATTTATGTGTAAAGACAGTCATATTATAATTAATTAACCAGGAAAAAGACATCTACAAATATCCTTCTGACGTCCCAACAGTAAATGTTGTCTGTGATGTCGAGAAAACTTACTTGTAAAGAAATATATATGCAAAAACGGCTCGTTTGGGTTGAGAAAATATTTTACCTAGAAGAGCGAACAACGTTTCGACCTTCTTTGGTGAACCTGACGATGACCAAAGAAGGTCGAAATGTTGTTCGCTCCTCTAAGTAAATGTTGTTTATCAAGAGCATCACTGTTAAAACATTTCTTTGATCATCCGTTTGAACAAACTTAACACTGGCACTTGACATATTATATTGTTACTACTAGGAAAATCTGTACTGACCAGCCTTTGATTTGTATAGTGTAACAGACGTCATACAGTTTTTCATTTCAACGATTTCTTCAACATTACATAAACTATCATACAGCAGTAACAAATGATCGAAAATTCTCAGATCTAAGAATAAAACTGGAAAACAGAGTTTTCTTGGTGATTAAAGTACTAAATGACTTGAGGATCGTTGTGCATTTTTACCAGGAGTAAAAGTATAGAGAAACGTACAAGGCGAACTTTTAAGTATATAGCATGTAAAAGCATTTGTAGCAAGTCTTTGAGCCTTTTGATTGATTCAAGATAACAAATAACATTCAAAGTATACCTTCCCCTTTTTTTCCTATACTTTTAACCATAACAGAAATTGTTTCCAACATCTACATTATGTTGTGGTAGAAAAGTTGCCCAACGAAGTATTATGTGGGGGTATTAATAAAGTAGACAGTCAATGTGTAAAAGCAACAGGTTTGAGTCAAGATCATTTTTCTTCGGAACTTCTTTTACAGCTAATTGTTTACTACCTAACTGATTCGACATCAAATTCAAAGTTCTCTTTCCGATCCTCAAACTTTCTGTCCTCTAGGCGCTGTAAATCTTCAGCTGTATGAGTGGTGACGAAGGTTGCAAGCTTTCTGTTTATATCAGGCCATCTTTTCAGTACTTGCGCCTGTTGAGGAAAACTGGGCCATTCCGAATGGGACACTGTCGTGTCGTAACGAACATCTCTAATGTTATGAGAAATAATAAAAACTTAACATCTGTTTCTGTAAATATTACGAACAGTCTTGTTTTATAAATCATTTCATCACCTTTACGTAATATATATGTGTAGATGGTTACGTTTGTTTCCTTCGTACAAAATGTTATTCGTTTGAGACTTTGTTTTCTTTATATATGGTTATTTCATACAAGTAGATAGACCAAATTAGTATACAATTATAAGAGCAGAATAGAAAATACATGTTTATATACTAGTTATCCAGTAATTCTGCTCCCTCCTAATCTGTAAAATATCTACTTTAAATTTATAATGTGATTCTCAAAATCTTAATATTAAACTTACAAGCAGGCCGGTTTGCAAAGTTTCAAACATTTGGTGGTACCTTGGGAATATCTTCTGTAGAACTGAGAACGACATTTCACTGAAATATTATAATAATTATTAGTAAAATATAAATTACAAACTAATATAAAAAAGAATGGAAAGCCTGTTTATTTCAAAATTTTGCCCAAAACTACATGGGAACACTCTGCTCATATCTGTTTCAAAGTTTGAGCATATAAACTAAAACATTTGATCTCTTTTGAATTTTGCGCAAGGCTACATGATGGCTACCTACGCTCGTCGTCCCTAATTTAGCAGTGAAATGGGCTACTCTTTTACCAAGTAATAGTGAGATTGACCATTATATTATAACAACCCCATAGCTGAGAGAACGAACGTGTTTGGTGGAGTTAGGATTCCAGCCAGTAACTCGCAGTGCGAGTTAGGTGTCAAAGCTATCTGACGATTCCATGCCGACTAAAAGAAGAACAGGTAGTTAAAAACATCCCCCAACTCTTAGAATACTCTTGTCTGATCGAATACTAAAAGTTAACTGTCACAGTTATAGCGCACACTAACTTCAAAAGTACAGTGTAACAAGTCATGAAACATGAATACTTGGAGCTCCAGCCTGGACACACTAATTACTGGGATACCACTGATGAAAAATGGGAAAGAAGAATCGAAATTTACTGAATATTATCTGTACAAAAAGTAATTTGGTCTAAAGGTTTTGAAGAGTTTCTGTGTACTTATAAATTAAATGGATTTTTGTACAAAAATATATAAATGTTAATATATATATACATATTATTAATGCTACTTTGTACAAACTTTGGGAAAAGTTATATCCTATCCTACTGTGAAATGAAATACACAACACGGCCAAAAGTATGTGGACACCCCTTCTAATTAGTGGGTTCAGCTATATTAGCCACACCCATTGCTAACAGGTGCCTAAAATCGAGCATACAGCCATGCAATCTCCATAGACAAACATTGGCAGTAGAATGGGTCATACTGAAGAGTTCAGTGACTTTCAACATGGCACTGTCATAGGATGCCACCTTTCCAACAAGTCAGTTCGTCAAATTTCTGCCCTGCTAGAGCGCACCGGTTAACTGTAAGTGCTGTTATTGTAAAGTGGAAACGTCTAGGAGAAACAACAGCTCAGCCACGAAGCAGTAGACCACACAAGCTCGCAGAAGGTAAAATTCGTCTGTCCACAGTTGCAAAACTCACTACTGAGTTACAAACTGCCTCTGGAAGCAACATAAGCACAAGAATTCTCGTTGGGAACTTCATGAAAAGGGTTTACATAAGCCTAAGATCACCATGCGCAATGCCAAGTGTCAGCTGAAGTGGTGTAAAGCACGCCGCCATTGGACTCTGGAGCAGTCTGACGGACAAATCTGGGTTTGGCGGATGCCAGGAGAACACGATCTGCCTGAATGCATAGGGTCAACTGTGAAGTCTTGTGGAGGAGGAATAATTGTCTGAAGCTGTTTCTCATGGTTTGGGGTAGGCTCTTTAGTTCCAGTGAAGGAAACTTTTAATACCACAGCATACAACGAAATTCTAGAGAATTGTGTGCTTCCAACTCTGTTTGGGGAAGGCCCTTTCTTGTTTCAGCATCACAATGCCCTTGTGCACAAAGCAAGGTTTATAAAGACTGGTTTGCCGAGGTTGGTGTTGAAGAACTTGACTGGTCTGCACAGAGCCCTAACTTCAACCCTATCGAACACCTTTGGGATGAATTGGAACGCCGACTGCGAGCCAGGCCTTCTCGTCCGACATCAGTGCTCAACCTCTTGTGGCTGAATAGGAGCGAATCTCCGCAGCCATGTTCCTAAATCTTGTGAAAAGCGTTCCCAGAAGAGTGGAAACTTATATGGGAGCAAAGGGGGTACCAATTCCATATTAATGCCTATGGTTTTAGAAGGAGATGTTCAACAAGCACATATGGGTGTGATAGTCGGGTGTCCACATACTTTTGACTACGACATTAATGTTCTAGTTAAAAGTTTTCTAGCGGCACAGTGGCATGTCTGGAAATATACAACCTAGAGACTAGATTTCACTACTCGTTATTGGCAATACATTGATAGCCCATTGTGTATCTTTGTGCTTAACTACAAACAAACGAATCTACTTCTTGAAAAACCATAAAAAAACTGAATGAAAAAGTAAACTACAAGAAACAATAGTACTATATACTTATCTTTCCATTATCAGGGGCATATTTAGAATTGTCTTGATTTTGTGTGTGTAAATCGCAGAAACTTATTAAGCTAGTGATTGAAGGGTCTGCAACATTCACAAACACGATAAAATAAAATCAACATGTTTTCATAGTTTATAGTTAATAAATGTGAATGATCCAGTTTTTAATTATATTTACTCCTTAATTTCCGAAATTATATTATATTATATTTTTATTTGTTTTTATTGTAATTAACAGTATATATCATCACCACCTCTAAGTCATCTCTTACCTTGAGTAGAATTGCACGAATCGCATGAACTCTCACCTTCTACAGAAATGTCTTCTGAACACCCACATGTACGAAGTAAGCCGGCCTCCCGACAAAGGGCCTGACAGAACTGTCAACATGAAGTTGTACAAATATAACGATTTTGAAACATGAAACAACATGTTCACAGGAATTATTCTGCACCTTTAACTAATGTTTAATATTTTAACGAGTTACTACTCTAATTAAGTTAAGAAACCCAAAACAAAACATAAAACTATTACTTTATCCTCAAATTTAAGAAAGATTATTTAACATGGATTTTACAACTAAAAATAGTTATGAAACAAAATGCAAGGATCAAAGACAAATATCTGGAAATTAGTTATTGTATACTTCTGAGCTAAACATATCTCGATTCATTTCAGAATAAGTACATTTTTTGGACGCAAAGAAAATGTGTAACTTTAGAGAAGGTGTTAACTGTGTGAGTTCTTTCTATACAGAACACAGAAGGTTCCTTCTGAGGTGTTATATGTTGGAGCTCTACAGCTATAAATCTGTTCCTGTCATCATTTCATGGACAAAAATTCGACATGAAACAAATGTATACAATGTAAGTCGTAAGCATGTCGTTATATCTCACATTTGCGGCAACACTCCACTGAATTAGTTAGTATATGGAGTCATTTTGATAAAGTATAATGTAGCTGAGTCAAGAAATTACATGTTTACTTCAGTTTTTAAGATGCTTTCATCTTGAACATTTCGTAAAGTATATATATATATATTTATGACATTTCCCCACTACATAGAATGACGCCTACAAATTGTAAAGGTACTGTTCAAGTTCCATGAATAATACTAATAAAACAATAATAGTTGAGTCATTCAATCACATTTTCACCAAAAGAAGATTTAGAAATTGTATAAACCAAATAGAATACAGAGAAATGCAAACTGATAATTTGAGTGAGCTTTATGTCATCTGGCAATTCATGTAGATTAACAAGGTCCTTCAAAATGTCACAAAGAAAGTGACAACTATCTTGTCTCAGGCTTTCAAACAGAAAATGTAACAATTTGATATCTTTCCTTTAGTGTGTTTTTATCGTGTATCTGTTTTCTTTTTTTACTGGTAGTGGTGGTTAAGATACTGTATGTTTTATTTCTAGGCTGGAACTAATCTACAAATAGAATCTAAGATGTTGAGTTCTTTCGAAATTCTGGGATATTGTTGTCGCAGAGCTGTTTGGTTCCACGTGTTAGTAAATAATATGATGTTTAACCAAGTGTCTTAATCATATTCCTGAACAGTCATATCGTTTTATGCTTTGTTTTTCAATGGTAATCATGTTTACTTTAAGAACCTCTTCAGGTTGGGTGATATTGAACATTTCATTGATATCTATGGTAATTGCTTGGCTAGTAGGACATTTTTAGTGACCAAGTAACTTGGCCCGGCATGACCAGATGGTTAGGGTAGTTGATTCGCGATCTGAGGGTCGTGGGTTTCGAATCGCCTTCCTATCAAACATGCTCGCTCTTTCAACCATTGGGCATTATAATGTGATGAAAAATCTCCTATTAGCTGGTTAAAGAGTAGCCCAAAAGATGGCTGTGTCTTTCCTCTAGTTTTCACTGCTAAATGAGGGACGACTAGCGAAGATAACCCTCTTGTAGCTTTGTGCCAAATTCAAAACAAATCAAATCAAATCATTTTTATTTGAAAAGGGAAAATCTATTGGTTTCCAGTTTTGTAACTCGAAGCATGATTGATTTTCAAAAATAAAATTTTATTGTCCTTTATTTATTTTATATTATTTCATTAATAGTAATAATAGTATATGAAAATATTTTCAAATGACAACGCTCCTTTGAATCTATAGGTAAAAGTGCATTATGTTTTAAATGTTCAGTAGATGCTTTTAACAGTAATTGAAATGAAGGAGCGTTTTATAAACGATAACTGATCTCAAATATATTTATTTAATACTAGTATTTAATGTCTTCTTTACTTGAGGTAGTAATATCATTCCCATAATATGTCATTTTCGTTAGCGAAGTAGTTATTTGTTTTTGAATTTCTCGCAGAACTACACCAAGGCTATTTGCACTAACCATTTCTAATTTAGTAATAAAAAACAAGAGGGAAGGCAGCTAGTCATCACAAACGCACCGCTAATTCTTGTGCCACCCTTTTACACCGAATAATGGGAATGACCGTAACCCAATAACACCTCCACGACTGAAAGGGCGAGCGTATTTGGTGGGACAGGGATTCAATCTCTGACCTACTTGTTTGGTCTATGTGCCACATAATATGTCGTTCATGTTAAAAATACGAAATATATTCTGTATAGATTTTGTAGATGTAGACTGTAACCTCTACGGAATGATACACGAATAGTTCACATTAGAATTGTTTCTGGTGCGTTGGAATATATCAAAAGCATTTTTATGATGGGAATATTTTATGTGCTTTCCGAGAATGCAAACTGTCTTTGATTTTTCTCAGATATCACAGCAACTCAGGAGAGTTTAAGTCTTAATCTTAACATTCTGCAGACTTAGAACGGTATATTAAATTTGCTGTATTAGTTACTACATTTTTAAACTTCTGATATAAGTAACAAGCTTACTTTAAGTAAAAGTTCCCCTGCTAGGACAGCAGTAAGACTACGGATTTATAGGATTGATTCCCCTCAGTGGACACAGCAGATAGCCTGATAAGGCTTTGTTATAAAAAAACACAAAACACACACGTCCACATTTAATTAAAAATTAATGATGATTGATTTTTGCAATTATAATATTTTAATTACGCCACACGCTCATCAACAGACACCTAAAATAAACCACTTATCACTTCTCTTGGTTTATTCTATTAAAAAATAATACTTTGTTCCCATTCCAGACGAGTATAAATGGAGTCACGTGCTGATACCCAAGGGTTAACCAGACTGAGGCTAATGATGCTTCTTTAATTATTAGGCCTTGCATGGGCTGGTGGATCAGGCACTCGATTCGTAATCCAAGGGTTGCGGGTTCAAATTCCCGTTACACCAGACATGCTCTCCCTTTCAGCCGTGGAGGCGTTATAATGTGACGGTCAATCCCATTTATTATTCGTTGGTAAAAGAGTAGCCCAAGAGTTGGCGGTGGGTGGTGATGACTCTCTGCTTTCCCTTTAGCCTCACACTGCTAAATTAGGGACGGCTAGCGCAGATAGCCGTCGTGTAACGTTGCGCGAAATTCAAAACAAACCAATCTTTAATTATGATTTTTTTCTTATTTGTTCATCAAAGAATGCACATTCGAGAAAAGTCTTTAAACAAAATCTGTACGTTTTCTTTCCATGGCCAAATGGTTAGGGCGCTTGACTTGTAACCTGAGAGTCGCAGGTATGAATCCCTGTCACACAACAGATGCCTTTTCGACTGTGGGACTGTTATAATGTGACTGTGACAGTCAATCCCACTATTTGCTGGTAAAAGAGTAGCCCAAGAGTTAACAGTGGGTGGTGATGATGGCTATCTGCCTTCCCGCTAGTCTTATCCTACTAAATTAGTGACAGATAGCGTAGATAACCCTCATGTAGCTTTGCGCGAAATTCAAAAATTAACAAACATTTTTCTTTCAAATATAAATTCGAGTTTGTTTAATTTTGGCAGTTTGATATTTTTAAAACTTCATTGAAAACACTAAGAAACTCATGTAACTGAAAGAGAACTAGCAGTAACCTATTGTATCAAGTACTTCAGTGAGAGGTCTAAATTACGAAATTATTTCTTAACATATAATATAGTTTTAGTACAAGGAAGTGACATTAAGAGAGTACCAACCTCCAAGGTATAGGTTTTATTGCGCAATAGATATTCTTGACCGTTCTGACGTAGATAGTCACCTAGTGGACTAGTAATAAACGAGTTGCTACATTCACTATAGGGTTCCAGTAGTCTCTCTATTCTGCGCTGTAAATAAAAGAATAATTGCTTTGAAATGTATTCGAAATATTTTTCTTTCAAATAGAATAATAATTTCCAAGAATTTTCCAGATGTACACCTTTTACACAGATATAAAAATTGGCTTTCATTTCATCGGATTGGTAACAGAATAACATAACATGTTTAGGTACAACAAGAGACCTATTGGTCCGTCTTTGCTATCATGTTCTCTAATCCCAACCAAACGTATTAAATAAATACAAATAAAATTTAAAGCCAGCCCTTATCATTCATATATCTATCAAACTTTCTTTTAAACTCACTCAAATTTACTACTTCCATAACATTCGAAGGCAACCCATTCTACAAGCCAACAACTTGATTTGAAAAATAAAATTGTCTTAATCGAAGACAGCTTCTATCTAACCCAACTCCATTTTTGCGCCCCCTAGTTCTATAATTCTCGTTGATAAGCATGAAAAATGTTGATGTATCAACATTATCGGTTCATTATACAATTTTAAACTCTTCAATTTGGTTCCATTTAAGTCTTCTTTTTTTCAAGGTAAAACAATTTTACAGGATCTTAATTTCTCCTCACCCTCCATCCCAGGTATGATTTTCGTGCCACTTTGGTAATCCTCCTCTGAACCGTTTCCCAAAATCTTTGAACTTGTATTCAGTATTTCCGTAGATGCAACCTAAAATCATATTTACCATGCTACTGCTTGAATGTCTTAAGAGACTGATCAATTATTTCACCAAGATCCCTTTCTTACGACACTCTTAATGTCATTCCCATGAAATTATAATTCAAATTATGATAGCCCATGTGTAGTATCTTGAATTTAACATAATTAAAGCTCATCTGCTTTGTATTTTTCCAACTCACCAAATGATCTAAATACTTCTGTAAAGCAAAAGAAATTTCTTCATAGCCAGCAACATCTAAGACCTTCATATTATCAGCGAATGTAAGTAACCAATTGACCATTCCTTCATATACGCCATTAATGTAAATCAGGGCAACGATCCTAAGACTAAGCCTTGAAATACATCATTTGAAACATTAATCCAGTTTGATCGAACTCCATTTACAACAGTCCTATGTTTTCTTCCACAAGCTGCTCTTCCGTCCTATTTGTTAATTTGTCCCCCACGCCTATAGAAATAAGTTTTTTACAAGCCTTTTATATGACACTTTGTCAAATGCTTTCTGAAAATACAAATACACCAAATTTACACCATTACCCTCATCTACATACGTAATAATATTTTCAAAACCTTACTAAAAATTTGTAAGACAAGAATTTTCCTTAGTGAAACCATGTTGACTATCCGATAAAATTCTAAACTTTGATAAATGACTTTGCAAAGTATTTTTTTATTACATTTTCTAGAACTGTTCCCACAACAGGTGTAAAACTAATAAACCTAAAATTACTAAAACAGCTTCTGTTACCTCTCTTGACTATAGAAGTGACGTTAGTTAATTTAGAATCTGTTGGTACTCGTCCACTACTCAAGAACTTAATAAATATTGTAAGATATGATTCATATATCCACTTCTTGACCTCCTTTAAAACTCTCGGGGAAATATTATCTGGAACAAGAGCCTTTAAACTGTTTTTTAAACTACCCAATTTTATTTTAAGAAACTCAGAATTTATGTAGTCAAACCAAAATTGATCAATCTCCTTGCTTTATCCTTAATATTCTTCAATAGGGTGTTGCACACATTATATATAGAGCCACTTCTTTTCCTCTCTTTACAAGTCTGTTCGTATTAGGCCTGGGATGCCCAAGCGCGTAAGGCATGCGACTCGTAAGCCGAGGGTCGCGCTGAACATGCTCGCCCTCCAAGCCGTGGGGGCGTTATAATGTGACGTTCAATCCCACTATTCGTTGGTAAAAGAGTAGCCCAAGAGTTGGTGATGACTAACTGCCTTCCCTCCAGTCTTACACTACTAAATTAGGGACGGCTAGCACAGATAGCCCTCGAGTAGCTTTGTGCGAGGCCCGGCATGGCCTAGCGCGTTGAGGCTAGCATAGATAGCCCTTGAGTAGCTTAATGCGAAATTCCAAAAACAAACAAACAAAGTTTTGTGCGAAATTCCAAAACAAACAAACAAACTGTTCGTATTAAATAACCTGCAGTCAGGTTATGTTTTTCCCAAAAACATTTTGTCGTCAAAATCATCTGCATTTAACAATATTTAATTCATCCCCAATACATCAAAATATTCTATTCCTGTCAGTGCCCTAAATTCGCCTGTTTCATTTTTATACTTCTAGCATTAAAAGGGTATAGCGTATATAAGTAGTTTTATACCTTATTTACTAGAAAATTATACGAATTTAAGTTACGATGCGTATAAAATTTATTTTATGACATTTAGATCTATACTATGACTAGAATAATTCACTATTTATTTTGATATCTTTCTATTGCTCTTTGTGAAATCGGACAGAACATCTGATAAACTTCGTATCTTTACCTTTTAAGGATGCAATAGAAAAGCAGGTGAAATTGAAAATTTTAGTCAATAAAAATCACCTGTTGTAGCTTTGCATAATTTTGGTTGAATATTTCTAACATTTTGTTAGTCTGGTAATAGAATAAAATAATTACAATACATTATTCCAGCTTTAGCTACATGCAATGTTTCATAGAGTTTGACAATAAGCTAACTTCATAATCCACGGTGATAACAATGTGTTTCAGAGCTAATTATGGTTTATTATGGAGAAACAATGTCCATATTATAGAAATTAACCATAAATTATATCATGGTGCATATGAAACTCAAAGAAGGAACTGTTTTGACTAAAAATTAGATCTTTGAGAATTATTAAAGCAAACTAATACATAGACCCACATCCACTTTTTAAAGCAAAAGGTTAAACTCACTAATGTTTATAACTATTCAACCATACCCTTTAACTACAACTCTGAATGCCTAAAAATTGTTACTTTTGAGCACAACGTCATACAAAGACAAGTACATACATAATAATGCACAAATACGATAGAGGTAATGATGGGAAATTAAACTGCATAATAATGTTTACATGAATACAATAAACAAAAATACATGCTATACAATATTACACCAGGCTTAACAATATGACTTGTATCACCTTGATGCAAAAATGGAAAAAATAAAAGAATATACTCGTTGTAATTAGAAGTGTAGAAAACAAATTAAAAATGAGGAACTCAGGATTTATCTAAGTGAGTGAAGCCAAGGAATGTGTGAAGTCGAGGGCTATAACCATAGAGTCCTTAAGTCACTTGGGGTTTGGATTAAATTTTATACATTTTTCTTCCTTTTTGGGGAGTAAATTGTTTGGGTTTAATGAATTTTTACCGGAACAGATTTAAAAGTTGGAGGTTGGCCACCTAGTTCCTTTGCTACAAATAATGAAATATAGCACTTATATTTGTATTTGCGAGTAAAAACATATGTATTTCAATGGACGTAAGCATCAAGTGTTGAAGTGAATTGCTGGACATGATGTTTTTCATTCTCTTCTTTATGATTGCGTTCTATAAATCGATTTTATACGGAACTATAATATACTGAAAAGCTTTAATCACGCAAAATGCCGGAAGAAAATTTAATAAATCTCAGTTACAGTTAACTTAGTTGTCTTTGGATGAGTATGAAACATTTTTTTCTTCTTAGAATTTGTTGTCTAGTCTTTTTAGGAACATTTAAACACAACAGGACCTCGAAAAAAACTGAAATGTTATGAACTGGAAGTCAATATTTAAGTAAGATTTTTTAACTCTTACACTATAATATGTGAGATATGCTATGTTTTCTTTCCCCTTTAGTTTTTAAGGGTGAACATTTGTTGCTCACCAAAATGTTATACAATTTTCGCATTTACATGCGTTTGATACGAGTGTTGGATCGATATCATGCATATAAATACTTTCAAATGCAACGATCTTTTTCTTCAACTAGTCACACTCTGTAATGGATCATTCTCCAGTTTGGCCCGGAATGGCTAAGCGTGTTAAGGCGTGCAACTCGTAATCTGAGGGTCGCGGGTTCATATCCCGGTTGCGCCAAACATGCTCGCCCTTTCAGCCGTGGGGGCGTTATAATGTTACGGTCAATCCCATTATACGCTGGTAAAAGAGTAGCCCAAGAGTTGGCGGTGGGTGGTGATGACTAGCTGCCTTCCCTCTAGTCTTACACTGCTAAATTAGGGACGGCTAGCACATATAGCCCTCGTGTAGCTTTGTGCGAAATTCCAAAACAAACTATTCTCCAGTTTGGTATTTTGGCACTGAAGGTAGCACTGGAGCATCCATTAAAGTTGTGTTAAATATGCTGACTAGTGGCATTGGACGTGTAGAGCTGCAGAAACACTAAAGAATCTGTCTTTCCTGTTTTTACTAATAGGATGGCCAAGTGACATGGGTGATTAACATACTCAGAAATATTTTGCGACATGTAGATATATAGTATGTTCTTTACCTTCTGTTATTAATATAGAAGACCCGGAATGGCCAAGCTCGTTAAGACGTGCGCTTCGTAATCTGAGGGTCGCGGGTTCGCGCCTGAGTCGCGCCAAACATGCTCGCCATCCCACCAGTGGGGGCGTTATAATGTGACCGTCAATCCCACTATTTGTTGGTAAAAGAGTAGCCCAAGAGTTGGCGGTGGGTGGTGATGACTAGCTGCCTTCCCTCTAGTCTTACATTGCTAAATTAGGGACGGCTAGCACAGATAGCCCTCGAGTAGCTTTGTGCGAAACAAACAAAAATAAAACAAAAGCTAATATTTACGAAGATAAAAATAATACGAAATAACATTTTATGGAATATTATTTTTTGTTGTTAAGCGTAAGGCTTCAGAATAGGCTCTCTGCATTCTAACGACCACAAGTATCGAAACACGATATTTTGTAATATTAGCCCGTATCAGTAAGTATACGGTAAGTGCCGTTTCGTCACGGGAGGTCACCAGAAAAATAAAATTTACTAAACATTTTGTCTGATACAATTAATTCGACTTTGATTAACACCTGTTACTTTTTGACATTCATGGAGAGGTCAGCCGGAAGCATATAAAAGTAAAGTTAAAAATTAAGTTATAAATAAAGTTAAAAGTTTTTGAGTTTCGCATAAAACTACACCTGAGCTTTCTGCACTAGCCGTCCCTAATTTAGTAATGAAAGGCAAGAGAGAAGACAGCTAGGCATCACAACTCACCGTCAACTGTTGGGTTACTCTTTTTACCAACTAATAATGGGATTGATCCATTGATCGTCACACATCATAACACCTCCATGGCTAAAAGGGCTAGCGCGTTTGTTGTAACGGGAATTCAAATTCGTGACCCTCAGATTACAAGTCGAGCGCCCTAACCACCTGGCTAAAAACACCGAGTACTAACTGAAATATATAAATGGCAATAAAGTTATAGAAAGTCACAATAATAGTAATGCTTAAAATGGAACAGTAACAATAATGGTAAACACAGCAATTACAATAATTAATTAAAACGTGTGTAACTAAACTGCTGAATTAGTGTTATAATATATATATAAGGAAGTGTTATACAGATTCCGCGAATTGTAGCTAGAACTTGAAACTTGTTTGTTTTGTTTTAGAATTTCGCACAAAGCTACTCGAGGGCTATCTGTGCTAGCCGTCCCTAATTTAGTAGTGTAAGACTAGAGGGAAGGCAGCTAGTCATCACCACCCACCGCCAACTCTTGGGCTACTCTTTTACCAACGAATAGTGGGATTGCCCGTCACATTATACACCCCCACGGCTGGGAGGGCGAGCATATTTAGCGCGACGCGGGCGCGAACCCGCGACCCTCGGATTACGAGTCACACGCCTTACGCGCTCGGCCATGCCGGACCTAGAACTTGAAACAATTGGGAGGCAAAACTAAGGGTGACTGCCATACTGCCAGAAAATTAATTAAGATGTAATTATGGTAGACTTGAATAAGTTAATTAGATATACTTTTTAAAGTTAATTCGCTTAATCGAAAGTGAAACCTGGTTTTGAGTTTTTATGATGAATAATATTCAATAAGAAAGAAGTTTTTGGTTGTAGTTGTTCAACCACATTATGAACTAAACTAACTAACTAACTATCTTCTTCACTACATTATTTGTATATACCTTCATATTCCATAAGTACATTATGCATAACAGTTAGAACAGTTAGAGCGGTGCACAATGGAACAGTCATTGAAACATATATAACGAAGTGGATTTGTAAGTTTTTTAATTTTTTTTGACGGCGCGATGAAAAATGACATAGCACGTGTTAACAGAACAAACAAAATAAAGTAGACCATGAAATGTGTTTATTTAACTTTAAGAGTATAATACAACTATATTTATAAATACTTATGGCCGCACAAGAAATATATGTGTATCCTCCTTTCTAATAAAGTCAACACTGTTAAGCATGTTTCTTTCTCTTTCACTGTGAAATAATTTAGTTAGTGACATACGTATCCTTACCATTTTGATGCTGATATAAGATTTGGTTCCAGGTTTTAAGATTATTCCTCCCTGCTGTAGACTGGGAAATGTACCGTACTGATGAATTAGAAGTCTTGCTCCGTATTCAGGCACTATCTGCTCCATATAATCATCCCGCTCAATATTCAGAGTTAGTCTTAATCCTAGTATCAGTAACGTAGAATAGAAGAAAAACACATAAAAATTATACAACAAAATTATTTGGAGAAAAAGGTCAACAATAAATTAATATATATACCACACATCCTTTCTAAATAAACCTTTTTGCCACTGGTTATCCTCTCCAAGACTAACAATGTCTGCATACATAAGCTTCTATATCATATGCTACCGAAAGCTTCGTGACATGGATATAGGGCCCGGAATGGCCAGGTGGGTTAAGGCGTTCGACTCGTAATCTGAGGGTTGTGGGTTCGAATCCCCATCACACCAAATATGCTCGTCCTTTCAGCCATGAGACCGTTAAAATGTAAAAGTCAATTCCCCTATTTGTTGGTAAAAGAGTAACCCAAGAGTTGACGGTGGGTGGTGATGGCAAGCTGTCTTCCCTCTGGTCTTACACTGCTAAAGTAGGGACGGCTGGAGCAGATAGCCCTCAAGTAGCTTTGCGCGAAATTAAAAAAAAACAAACAGGAATATAGTTTTTAAAGAAAAGAAGCTTTCCTCAACGGGGAACGTTCAGAGATACTGTTATTTCCCTTTGCCTCGCTGTTTGTTACATTCGTGAAATATTTAATTTTTATCTGGAGAGGTGTTGGTACTATGTTCTCCAGTGAATCTGAGGACTTGGAATTTGTCTAGTGATTGCGTAATTTTAATCACAAACAAATACAACCTCGAGTTATTTCAAGCTGTAACTGTTATTTATTTTAACTTGTTACAACATGAAACAAAAAGCAGCTAATTACAACAATAAAATGCCGCAAATAAAAAATCGTTGGATAACTACATGTATATATATATTTCGCTTAATTGAGCCAAACAAGCCAATAATAATCAAGCTTTCAGAATTAAAACACTTATTAGCTGGCCAGGAGAGTGAAAGCGTTCGACTCGTAACCTGAGGGTCGCGGGTTCGAATCCCCGTCTCATGAAATGCGAGAGGGGGCGTTACAATGTCAGGGTCAATTCCACTATTCGTTGGTAAAAGAGTAGTCCAAGAGTTGTGGTGGGTGGTGATGACTAGCTGCCATTCCTCTAGTCTTACACTGCTAAATTAGGGACGGCTAGCGCAAATAGCCCTTGAGTAACTTTGCGCGAAATTCAAAACAAACAAAGAAAGCGACACAAAAAATTCATTTCATATGATTTACAGCAATACTCAACTAAACTGCATTAAAAGAAAACTTAAGTACTTTTATATGTTTCATCAATAAATACATCTATTTGTTTAACAATACATTATTTTTATGCTGAGTTATTTTTATTATTGACTAGCCAAAGTACCCGTCCCCTGGATGGACGTTATGTAAATTCATGACAAGTAAAAGGTTTGCTTAGGAGATGTTTTGTTTGTTTGTTTTGGAATTCCGCACAAAGCTACTCGAGGGCTATCTGTGCTAGCCGTCTCTAATTTAACAGTGTAAGATTAGAGGGAAGGCAGCTAGTCATCACCACCCACCGCCAACTCTTGGGCTACTCTTTTACCAACGAATAGTGGGATTGACCGTAACATAATAACGCCCCCACGGCTGATAGGGCGAGCATGTTTGGCGCAACCGGGATACGAACCCGCAACCCTCAAATTACGAGTCGCATGCCTTAACACGCTTCGCCATGGGCCTCTTAGGCGATGAAATGTTGCTTTATACGTTTATGTGTAATTGTGAAAAAACACTCATAAAAATTGAGAAACTAGAAAATGTGAAACCTTAAATTTGCACACAGATCAAACAAACTTTCATACCAAATTTGTTGAAGATGAATTGCAGGGAACGAAGTAACGGTAAAAAAACAAACAAAAACACCCGTAAAACCGCAATAGGAAAAGTGCCAGACGGAAATTTTTGAATATCTCATAGACCTAATGAATCTCCATTCCAAATTTGGTGAAGATCCATCCACATCCTGGACATACGACAGCCAATGACAGAACAGTTGTATTTATATTTTTTCTCAAAATTTAAAATATATCTTTCGAAAGTTCTATTATTTTACTTTGATTCTAGGGTAAATAATCATGGCATTAATTGTAATATTTACACTGTATCTATGTGATAGAGAAGTATTCGAAGCTTTACTTTAAAATAGCTTAGAATATTAAAGAAAATAAGTGTTTACTGAGATTAACGTAACGTAACCAAGTACCTAATAATTCGTAAAATGCAATGATGTTTAGGCTCTTTAGTTCCGTTTCAAGATTTAGAGAAAAAAAATATTTTACCAAACGTTGAACCAGTCTTCGTCAATTTTCTCATTCGTTCTTTCCCAATAGACATTGTGTGACAAAGGCCAAACCTGGGAGATGTCGTGGTTTCCACGTCGATAATAGAGAAGCTAGAATATAAGAAATGTACATTACTTTAAACATTGCATTATCTATAATAAAACACCCTGCTTAAAGTTGACTTGGATTAGTTCTTTGACATTTATGTCTTTTTAAGACAGCTTTTATAGCTGTAAACATTTGTTGTTATATTTGTACTTTATACAAATAACAGTAAGTTAAAGAGTTAAAATGTCTATGCTAACTCTAAGATCTTATCTCAGTAATACTTCATTTTAACGTTCGAGGACAGTAAAACATGGAGTTGGTTGTAAGTGAGGATATGATTAGTTTTTATAAATGTATTTCTTCAATTATTGATTACAACTAAACAAACAAAGTTGACGTAAGCATTTTTATTATGTTTATTTTCGCAACTAGTCTATTTCTGATGGCTATTTTTCTCATTTATTATGTTATATTGCGTAAAACAATTTTCGTAATTCAAATGCAAAATGAAAACAAAAACTATGTTGTTCGCGACTCTCCTTCTTGATGATCAAAAATAAGATTTTACTGTCTAGTGTATTAAAAATCCGTAAATATATTTATATTTAACCTATTTTACAAACACACAATGTATAAAAGCAAAATAATACAAATGGGTGTGAAATATATTGGACATTATGCAAAGGCTATACAGGCATAGCCCAGAACCTAACATGTCGGGTTGAGAGTTTTGAAATTTCATTGCCTCTCATTCCGTTGGCACAAAATCGCTCTCCGTACTCTAAGGTCGTAGGATACTTGTAAGAGAGATGAACCCATGAGTTGGCGGTTGGCGCTGTTTACTGACCATCTTCTCTAAAGTCTATCATTTCAAAATTAAGGGCAAGCTACGCAGATAACCTTTGTGTAGCCTTGCGTATATGTGCTAAATAAACACACAAACACTATATTGAAAAACTCTTTACTTTCGTGTATTCCAGGCAGAGTTGTGTGAATTACCCACGTGACCTGTTAATCTTTTTACGACTTTGTTTCGTGAGTATTATATATAGTAGATACTTTCAGGCTTTATATGCTGTTTGTTCCCTCAAACGCTTCATTGTATCCAAGATGATAGATAAATAAAGGCAAAACTACCAGTTTCTTCACTGTTCTTAGAACCGATAATAATCGATTTGCTACACATTTTCAGCTGAAATAAACTTTTTTTTGGAGGTTTTTTGAAAATATTTTGCAACAGCAAGAAAAATATAAGACCACTTCACTGAGATTCTACAAAAAATCCTACAAGTACTAGAGCAACACTAGTTTTCCAAAAATGAAAGAATGTCTTCGATTTCTGTTTGGGCATAAGAGAAATATTGTGATACTAAGTACCATTCTTCAGTTTTCTTTTGATTAAAAATTCCGATAAAATAGACCTTGAAACAATGTAACAAAAATGTTTAACGTGACGTAAATATATATATAAATATATGTGTTTTGATAAAACTAACAATTCTTATCTCTTTTCTCTTCTTTTTTATGTACTTATCGTCAATATTTTACCTTTCGTATTTGTTTCGTTTAATTTTGTTATCGTACCTACTTTTATCTTGTCTCTTTTATTTACTTTAATAAAATTTCCACCTGAAATTTACTTTTAATATTTTCATTAAAGGTTTGGTTTGTTTTGAATTTCGCGCAAAGCTACTCTAGGGCTATGTGCGCGAGCCGTCCCTAATTTAGCAGTGTGAGGCTAGAGGGAAGACAGCTAACCATCACTACCGACCGCCAACTCTTGGGCTTCTCTTTTACCAACGAATAATAAATGGGAATGACCGTAACATTATAACGCCTCCACGGCTGAAAGGGCAAGCGTGTTTAGTGTGACAGGGATTCGAACCCGCGAATTACGAGTCGAGCTGCTTAACCGCCTAGGCATGTCGGGTCTTCGTTAAAGGTTGAGTTTTAATATGTAAAACATTTTTATAACACGTACTTGTTGACAATCGTAAGATTGACATGTCTATATTTATGAAACATTCAACAAATACAATAAATTCTAGGTGTAGCCCCGCAGAGGAACAGCGGTATGTTTATGGACTTACAACGTTATAAACCAGATTTCGATACCCGTGGTAAGAAAAGTACAGATAACCCATTGTGTAGCTTTGTTTTTAATTATAAACTAACCAAATCCTATTTGTGACTCTTTCTCATTTCTACACATATGTGTGTTCCATTTCAAACTTGAATTCTAACAAATGCATAATTTTAAATTTTAATTACTTTAGTAAATACAGTTTGTTTGTTTTTGGAATTTCGCACAAAGCTACTCGAGGGCTATCTGTGCTAGCCGTCCCTAATTTAGCAGTGTAAGACTAGAGGGAAGGCAGCTAGTCATCACCACCCACCGCCAACTCTTGGGCTGCTCTTTTACAAACAAATAGTGGGATTGACCGTCACATTATACACCCCCACGGCTGGGAGGGCGAGCATGTTTAGCGCGACTCGCGCGCGAACCCGCGACCCTCGGATTACGAGTGCACGCCTTAACGCGCTTGGCCATGCCAGGCCCAGTAAATACAGAATCGTTATAAAAGGATTTCCTGACACATCTTAACAAAATAGTGAATCAATAGAACATTGAAATGCATCAGCTTGGTTTGAATATTTTCTGAATACCTAAAGCCTTTCCTTCTTTAGCTTCATTTATTAAGTTCAACTAATTAAAGAAATCCTTACCTTCCATTGAAACAATTTCTTGAGTTATACGTACACTGGACTATTAAATCAGCTGCTTGATGTCCATATTTACTTAGTGTTTCTTTGTTTGCTACAAGGCTCATCCACATATCGCTGAGGTCCATCGTCTGGCTTTTAGATATAAATTCGTCGATAGAACCACCCATGCAAATGTTTAAGCTATCTATGCTTTCGTCGTGTTTTGTTTGTGGTTCAGACGGGAGAAATTCACGTTTTAACAAGTCTAAGCGGTCTTTCTTGATTTTGAATATCGTTTTCCGAGAGTCGTATTCTGTGGGTGTATATAAAGAAGATACGTGGGAAGAAAAAGAAGTTTCAAAGTACTGTTTTTTAAGGGAATTTATATTACAGATAGTTAAAGAAGGAAATTCTATCTCTGTAGCGTGAACTTCATCCGTTGTAGTAAAGCAAGGGTAAGTGAGATAAGTTACGATTAAATAAATACTATGATACCCAAAACAGCTCACCGCTGAAGCAAACACCAAAACCCATAGCAGCTTCCGAAATCGTCCCTGAGAAATTACAATGCGTGGAATCCCATGAGCTGAGGATCTGTAGGCAAAAGCTTCGCACAACTCTCCTAGTGAGTCAACAGCTTCTAAATCTGTACTTAGGTTTTGGCTTTCCATTATTTTGTAATAACGTGATTTGGTTTCAGAGTTCACCGTAAAAATTCGTGTTCGCTTAATACATTTATTCAATGTAAGTTACGTGGAGACAGGTAACCAACACGAGTATTCTGTTTTCGAAATGTAATTGGTTTTTATAGCTCAGCCAAAATATATAGAGTTTACGCGCATGCACCAAAGAAAAATATACACTGTATAGAATCACAATCTATCATAGTTCAAATATCCCATATTCAGTACTTCAAAAAAACGTGTTTTATTTCTCAATGAATATATAAAGCTGATAGCTTTAAGGTTTACAAATTCACATTTTGAAAACAAATTAAGTATTTTCAATTGCTCATAAGAATATTTTCAAACGAATTTATTTAAAAATATATCACGTTCAATGGATTTATTATACATTATCATATCAATTTTCTTTACAACATTTATTGGCAAGCAGAGCATAATATTCCCACCCTCACCCCCAGTAGAGCAGCGGCATGTCTATGTACTTACATATAAACCATTTTTTAAATATCCGTGGTGAGCAGAGCACCTTTGTACAGCTTTGGTTTGTTTCAAATTTCGTTACCTGCGTTAGCCGTCCCTAATTTAGCAGTGTAAGACTAGAAGGAAGGGAGATAGTCATCACCACTCACCGCCAACTCTTGGGGTACTCTTTTACAAACCACGGATGAAAAGGCGAGCATGTTTGGTGTGACGGGGATTCGAACCCACGACCCTCAGATTGCGATCGCACATCTTAACCCACCTGTCCATGCCAGGCCACCAAATGTAGAATATGGTGTTAATTCAGTTTAAAGCTGTAACTTGCTAAATTTGTTAATCAGTTAATCAACCAGTTCATAAATCAATCACATACAAGTAATCAAAAACTGCCACATCATACCTAGGTAGTTGGAATGATGAAACATTCTACTAACCAGAAGTATCAATTTTGATGTGTAGCTCTATGCTTAACTGCAAACAAAGAGAATAGTACTGCGTATTGCACCGTGAACGCCATTTCGTGAATTATAATATTTTTAAATTTCCTATTTTTTCGAAACTACTGACCTAATGAAACAACATTTAGTGAACTTCAACATCTTCGATGACAAAATAGAAAAGAAAAAGAGAGAAACTTGACAAAGGCTTATCGAAAACTTTATTGTAAATGTATAATCAGCGAGTAAACAATAAATTAGACGATTAATTTGTTGCACGGCGTTGTTACTGAAGATATACTTTCGTCTTTCCTGCCGTTATTCGTTATTAAACTTCGATTCCCATTGAATGAATCTATTTCAGATTATAGTCAAAGTAATCGGTCGGTAATTCTACTCGAACAGCGGGATTGATTATCGCGGTTATAGCAACGTTATAACTAAAACTTTGGAACTTTTTCAACACCAAATCGCAGTGTGGATCTTTAACCCAGCACACTCACCACTCTCCCATATCCGGACTCACATCGAAACAAAGATTCTCGTTCTTTGTAATATATATGCTATTACTTGTATTGTCTTGATTCCGTATTAAAATAATCAGACATACTCACACTTATTTAAAACACGTGTTTAAATGAATTTAAATATGATAGCCTTATGACTGACTAAGTAGGTACTTTGGATGAAAGCAATGTAATTTAATTGTTCATAGCGAAGAATCTCGAACTTTTTCCACGACAGTCGACAGAAGCAAAATGTGATTTAATAATATGCATCGCAAAACGTGAGATCTAGGACTGGTTTCCTTACACTAACGCCCGGCATATCTAGATAGTTAAGGCACTCGATTCGTAATCTGAGGGTCGCGGGTTCGAATCCCTGTCATACTAAATATGCTCGCTCTCTCAACGGTGATAACGTTATAATGTGACAGTTAATCCCACTATTCGTTGGTAAAAGAGTAGCCTAAGAGTTGGCGGTGGGTGGTGATGACTAGCTGCCTTCTCTCTAGTCTTACACTGTTCAATTAGGGATGGCTAGCGCAGATAGCTGTCGAGCAGCTTTACGTAAAATTCAAAATAAACCTTACACTAACATGGCTGACAGTGCTTTAGTTGCTAGAACTAGAACTAAATGTGTTTAGCCACTGCTTTAAGATTTGTTTACGAAACAGCGGCCATGTAATTCAAGAATGAAAGAAGATATATTCATTCTTGAATCATTTACTCAAGGAGTGCTAAGATTACGAAATAATTGAACGACATGTTTGACCTCTTGCTGTATACGGTTAGGCAAGTGGCTGCCACATCCATAAAAACCGAAACTGGTCACCACGTCAAGTAAATCTACTTTTCTTTGTGTGAAACCAATGGTGATATTAGTGTAACATAAATTTTTATTTTTGTATTTACAGCTAATGCCTTTGTTAACAAACATTTTATTTCTTTTTATTTAGTTTTTATGCGTATTGTTCACCAAATTATAAATGTATATACTGTAAACAACTCCTCTATTAATAATTTTATTGAAATATATTATGGCAAAATAAATATGTCACATATGTTGTTTTTGCAGCAAAAGTACTAATCACTTGTGACTCGCTGAGCAGTGTCACGTAATATCCTTTGAGTAGCAATAATTGTGTTGTTCTTCCCATCACCATTGATCAAAGAAGTCCATCTGCTTTTTAATTAATTCATTTATATTGCCCTTCCCACCAATCAGCATCTTTATCATAAATTTAATAATAATCAAGAATATCTACGAAGTTACATTGGTTTTCAATAAGCAGAAATAAATTAAACGGTCTGGTCTATCCAAAACTCTATTTAGTGCACTCATATTTATAACGAATGTTTGTTTAGATACAAAGTAGAGACCTTATTAATGAAATTAACATTATGAAATGTTCATTCCATAGTGCGTACGCGACACTTTATGTTAAATGCAAAGTGTGTACATGTATGTGTATGTGCCTTTAAACCCTCAAAAATATTTTTTTAAGTAGATATAAACAGTTCAGATTATAATATTGTGTTATTTTAATTTTCAGCTCAAGATATTAGTGGTTTGAACATGGGATTAGAAAAAACAGTCGTGAATTTATACAGTGCCTGACCACTTTATTAGAACCACAAGCTCGTTTGTGTTAAGCTCGTGATCTTAATAAAGATTGTTTGTCTGCAAGTAATCCTGCTAATAAAAAAAAATGTTCAAACAGGTTTGTCATCAAAATATTTCAACAGAGAAAATGAAAGTGAACATTTTTACTCAAAAATCTGTGGTTATCAACTGCTGATGATGTGATGAGCAAAAAGGTAGGCTTGCTAGGTGTACCAGAACCATTCTGTGTTTTATAGTTGACTTATTCCTTCACCAGTAGTTAGGGTTTTATTATTTCCAACCATGTAGTTAAGGTAATTATCAAAACTTTTGTGTGGACCCTATACCTAGATGCAAATAGAACTGTAAACAGCATGGGCCAAAAGCATGTTTTTTTTTATATCAATGATGTGATACAAATATGGATAGAAATACAACGAAACAGAACTCAGATTATGTTGTTCCGATTGTGCTAAATATCGGAATTGGTGTAATGACAGGAATTGCTCTCCAGTCTCTTTTGAATTGCGAATAACATCTATAATGTACCTAAACGCTGTTACTGATTAACGTTAACAATGGTGCTTCTTCATCATATGGGGCAAAGGTTTTTTCATGACTCTTCAACTATCTGAAGTTTATTCGAAGTGCATTACAGGTTTGGTTTGTTAGGAATTTCGCGCAAAACTCCACGAGGACTATTTCCATTAGCCGTCCCTAATTTAGCAGTGAAAGACTACCCACCCACCGTCAAATGTGAAATTACTTTTTTACCAACGAAAAATAGGATTGACTTTCACATTATAACGTTCACACATATGAAAAGACGTACGACAGTGATTCAAACCAGCAAACTACAGTTTGCGAGTAGAGCGCGCTAACTATCTGGCCATGACAGGCATGCAGTCATTGGATTTCAACCCATTTGTGCAGCTTTGTTACGCACTTAAATGTTGTATTTGCCGTTGTCTTTTTCTGTCGACACGTGAGAGTCAACTGACAAAGGGGTGCAATGGTAAAAGACAACTTTCAGCATCTTATGGAGTCTATAAAATGCTGAGTACAGTAAAGGTGGTTCATTTTCATATGAGGTAAAACTCGTAATAGGTGAATTACAAGGGGTAGGAGTCAAAATAAGTGAACTGCCAATGTATCTACAATACAAAATTATCGAGGCTGGAATGACAGACATGGTCTAACATTTTCTTTATCGTTTGTACTGTTCTGTCACTGTGGTAATTATAATATTCAATAATATAATAAATATTTATAACATAATAATATTCATAAAAATACAATAATAATTTTTTTTTTATCAAGCAGCATTAAAAATTGTTTGCCCGAAAGTGTTGATTTGCTTTTACTTGATTCGTTTTGAATTTCACGCAAAGTTACTCGAGGGCTATCTGCGGTAGCTGTCCAAAATTTAGCAGAGTAAGGCTAGAGATAAAGCAGCTAGTCATCACCATCCACCGCCAACTATGGGACTACTTTCTTAGCACTGAATAATGGAATTGACCGTAACATTATAACGCCCTCAGGCTAAAAACGCAAGCATCTTTGATGTAACGGAGGTTCGAACCCGCGACTTTAGGACTACGAGTCGAGCGCCTTCACCACCTGACCATTACTCATACTTATTTAGTAAATACATTAAGAGTTCTTTTGTTTTTGTTCTTTCACTGTTAAGAGCAAAGCCACACTGTGGTGTACCTCAAGAGTTCGTGAATTTACACTGGCATTATAGAGCCCTTACTATAAATTAAGCTCGTTTAACATGCAGACTTATTACTAAATTTGTAACTGACATAATTAGACGAGAACAAATTACACACGGAACGATTTCATCGTAATGTTCTGATCATATACCAATAAGAATTTTGACCATGACAGGAAATATAAATATTTAAAGTGAAATGAAATAATGTATTGTAAAAAATTACGAAGTTGTGCTACCGTCAGACTATTTCCGTTTATAATTTCTTTCTATTGATTTCTTTGTGTGGAATTAAACACAAAGCTACAGAATGGGCTATCGTGCTCTGCTCATCGTGGATATCGAAGCCCGGTTTGTAACGTTGTGAGTCCGCAGACACAACGTTGTGCTACTGGATGAATGTTTCTGTTAATATATCAATATTTTCTGAGAAGAATACAGATTTTATGAAGTTCTTGAAGTTTTGTTTAATATCGCAAGATAAAATTTCTGATTGCTATTATTTCAACCAGGTAGTTTGTTATATGATAAAATAAAACGGCAAAAAATACATAGATATTATATGCACATAGTTGTCCGAATGATATTTCTTTGGCTTACTGACTCAAGATATATGAGCCTTGAACAGATGAAATTGCAGTAGACAGCAGAGGATGCGACCAGTCAAAGAACGCATTAGGCTACGTTACAAATTTTCTTTTCAATTTCGCCTCTGGTGAAAAGTAAAGAAGTATTTAGCATATATACATATACACACAATTGAAGTTTCTAACTATTTATAAAGTTATTTTACTTCCACACGCAAACACCGATTCAAATAATGTCTACCAATTGTCCAGTAGAAAATTGCGTGTTCCAATAGCAAAGCACTTGGGTGAAATCTAACAACGCTTCATTCAAACCAGCGAAAACTGGTTTTAACCTGTACTTTCGTATAAAGTAGAGCAACAATAATAAAAAAACGCTTTAACTATTTAGCTACTCCTCCAAGCAGAAAATTCAGTAAATCTAAGAAACTCTCAGATAGTTTTGTTATTGTCTGAAAAGTACTTGTGGAGTAATTTAACTTGATAATATCGCATTTTGTACAAAATGCTAAAAGGTCATTAAAAATTCTTAAAATAAAAATGGTAAGATAGATCGTCACAAACTACACAAACAACAATCTGCAAAGAATACAAAGATTATATTTTCAAGACCATAACTAGGGACTCTAAAAAATAAACAAGCTAGGTTGAATATAGTAGTTATATTATTTTATGAAGCTATAAATGCCTATTTTGACTATTTTCCATATTATCTGTAAGAAGTTTTGTGAAATTTCCAGATCATCCCTATTATGAATTAGAAATACAGTGTCACTGTTAGTTTCTGACTATACGCAGATCTGTACTAACCACAGGGTTCAAACTCTAAATTTTAATGTTAAGAGATTTCAACCTTATCACCGAATAAACAGAAGAGCATCACTATTATACTTCAAGTTGGGGTGAGAAATCTACCGTACATTTTTTCCTATGCTAAATATTTTTGACAAGATTGTCTTTCATTATCGTTTGTTTATAATTAAGCACAAAACTACACAAAGGGCTATCTGTGCTTTGTCCACTACGGGTATCGAAATCTGGTTTTTACCGTTCTAAGTTCGTAAACATACTGTTGTGGCAATCGGGTTTTTCTCATTCACGACCTTCTATGACAATGAAGCCTAGCATGGCACTCACCCTTTCAATCATAAAGCGTTGTAATTATGGTCAATCCTACTATTCATTGGTAAAAAGAGTACCCCAGAGTTGGTGGTGGGTGGTGATGACACTGCTAAATTAGGGATGGCTAACGCTAACAGCTCTCGTGTAGCTTTGTTATTGAAAAGTAAGAACGTTTCGACGAAAATCATAGTTAGAATTTATCCCTGTGAATTAAATGACTGACTTTCAAATGAAAGTGGAGTTTTTTAGGCTGTTAGTTTTTATATAATCCATTATTTCTCAGTATTTTGAACGTCGGCCATGTAGCCATTGGCGAAAAAATTGAAGAAACGGAAGTAAAGCACTGAATAGTTTCTTACAAAAACATCCGAGAAGTTCACTAAACTAAATTTCACAGAGGTTTATACGTTTCTTTGTGAGGCCTAGAGTTAATAGACGTACATTTATTCAATTGAATAAAAATACCGGTGTCATAAAGTTCAATGAACACAATGAACACATTATTTGATGTTTGTTTGTTTGTTTTTTTGGAATTTCGCACAAAGCTACTCGAGGGCTATCTGTGCTAGCCGTCCCTAATTTAGCAGTGTAAGACTAGAGGGAAGGCAGCTAGTCATCACCACCCACCGCCAACTCTTGGGCTACTCTTTTACAAACGAATAGTGGGATTGACCGTCACATTATACACCCCCACGGCTGGGAGGGCGAGCATGTTTAGCGCGACTCGGGCGCGAACCCGCGACCCTCGGATTACGAGTGCACGCCTTAACGCGCTCGGCCATGCCAGGCCCATTATTTGATACTTGTCATAAATTAAACCTAAAACAATAAAGGTAACGTTTCACATAAAGTTCTGTTTATTGACATGAACGTGGAACTAATTAAATTATAATTGTTAGTCACTGACATCTATACAACAATTATTACCTAGCACTTAAAAAATTAAAAAATAAAGCGTTAGATAACACAAAATAACACAAATTTTGTCCCTGGATAGTAAGTGTTATTTCTTAATTGTTTATGTTGTAAAAGTACAGAACATGGCCATTATTCCCTTCAAACTTTGCTTTTGTGACCTGAATAATAAAATTTAGAAATTAACCTATTTTTTATGTACAGTAAAAACGGGTAAGTTTGCACATTTTCATTTACATAAGGTCTGAATAAAATAACATATGAATCAAGATTTACATGTATTTACACTAAAGTTATACACAAATGTTTAGAAGTGAGTAATTTTTCGTGATTTGCGACTGTAATGTAAAGCCGTGGGGTGTTATAATGTGCGGTCAATCCCGCTATTCGTTAGTAAAAGAGTAGCCCAAGAGTTGGCGGTGGGTGGTGATGACTAACTGCCTTCTCTCTAGTCCTACACTGCTAAATTAGGGACGGTTAGCACAGATAGCCCTCGAGTAGCTTTGTGCGAAATTCAAAAAACAAACAAACAAAACATCACGTATCAGCCCCGAATACAGTCTTCCATCATGTTTTCGTTATACACTGCTTGGTAGTGGCGTTCAAATTCCAGTATATCTCGGTGGAAGCGCTTGCCTTGCTCCTCTGAGTATGCTCTCATATTCTCCTTAAATTTATCAAGATGAGCGTCAAGGATATGGACTTTCAGGGACATGTCGTAGTTCTTCACCAAGGCTTCAACCAGTTCCACATAATTTGCCCCAAATTTTTTTTCCTTCCACCTGAACTTCTTGGGGAATTCTGTGCACTCCAGGATCTTCTTTATTTGTGATCCAAATAAAGCTGAAACCAGCTTTGACCTTTGCCTCAGACAGCTAAGAGAAGTCTCGAAGGTACTTGAAGGCTGCAGACTCCTTATTAAGAGCAGCGACAAATTGTTTCATAAGTTTTTGTTTTTTTTGGAATTTCGCACAAAGCTACTCGAGGGCTATCTGTGCTAGCCGTTCCTAATTTAGCAGTGTAAGACTAGAGGGAAGGCAGCTAGTCATCACCACCCACCGCCAACTCTTGGGCTACTCTTTTACCAACGAAAAGTGGGATTGACCGTCACTTTATACACCCCCAAGGCTGGGAGGGCGAGCATGTTTAGCGCGAACCCGCGACCCTCGGATTACGAGCGCACGCCTTAAGCGCTTGGCCATGCCGGGCCTTGTTTCATAAGACCCAATTTTAAGTGCAATGGTGGGAACAACACCTTCTGGAGATCCACTAGTGGGTCACACTTGACATTGTGCCTCCCCACAGAGAACTCGGTCCGTTGAAGCTAGTGCTTCCTGTTGTAGTGCACTGCGGTGTCTCTGCTGTCCTAAAGGCAGAGATAACAGAAAAACTTGGTAAAGCCTCCTTGGAGACCCATCAGGAATGCCACCATTAAGTCTCCGATAACCTTCCAGCCATACTCATCATACTTCAAGGTTTCTAGCAAGGTCTTTACGCTGTTCTATACCTCTTTGAGATGCACCGAATGAGCCAAGGAAAGAGACGAATACTAATTCCTGTTGTGGAGCAGCACAGCTTTAAGGCTTCTGGATGAGCTATCATTGAAGAGGCGCCACTCGTTCGGGTTACAGGCAATTCCAATTGCCCTGCAATGGCCGGATACATTATGGCAGAAGCAGAGCCCAGCTTGACGAGTGAAGAAGTTTGAAAAATGCCGGTGACGCTTTATCTAACTTGTAACTTGCAAGTTCTACAACATTCTGGGAAGTTTTTGAAATTTCGTGTAAGTTCGAGGAAATTCTCTGTCAGGTACTCAGCATCGAATCACCTGAAATGTTCTGGAAAATGGATAAATTTAAAAATTTTATTACACAGGTCACAAAAGCAAAGTTTGAGGAGAAAAATAGGTCATTTCCATTTACTTTAGGCATAAGAAATTGGTAAATAACACTTTTTTGCCCAGGAACAAGAAAAAGTAAAAATTTTGTTACATAGTGTAATATAAGTGAATTATGCATCATTCTAGCTTATAAATGTACATGTAATCCATTCCTTTACATTTATCCCTTCTTCGACCACATGCTCACCAGTAACCTTAATATCGCTGCTACAGAAGACTTACGACTTCTAAGGGAAGGTCTTCAATTCAGGAAATGTTCCAAACATTATCTGGAAACGCATCAAACTGGTAATTAATACAATAATCGGCGACGTTGTACATGAATGATGTAAAATAAAAGAGATATAGACTTATTTGTTTGGAATTAAGCACAAAGCTACACAACGTGTTATCTATGCTTTGCTCACCACGAGTATCGGAAACTAGTTTTGAGCGGTGTGAGGCTGCAGACATATCACTGTACTACTGAGGTACAAAAGAGAAATTAAAAAAAAATCTAATCATATTTAGAAACTGGGTAAATAAAGTTAAATACATAATCAATAAAGTCATAACAATCTTTAAAAAAATCGCTATTAACAACAATGAACATGTTATGGGAACAAAGAACTTATTGAGCGTTCAGATTGCCTATACAATAAACAAGTATAAGGAAAAAAATACGATAAATCAAAAGTTTCCCCATATATATATATGTAAAAACGGCGCGTTTATGTTGAGAAAAATTTTTACGTAAAGGAGCGAACAACGTTTCGACCTTCTTTGATCATTGTCAGATTCACAAAGAAAGAGGTAACTGACCGGAAGCTGACTATATGTTTGAAAGGGGCTGTGTAACTAAGTGTCAGGATGTAGTGGACGTGCTTAGATGCTTGAATATATAATTTTATATTATTGATTTTATTATTATTCTTTATTATAATATTTTTAATATAGGTATAAAGGTGTTCTTTTGTATTAGTTTATTTTGGGCTTGAGTTGTTGTATAAGTAAGGCTTCTTTAATTTTGCGTTTGTTTATGTTTGTTTCTTTATTTAGCATTTGAGTATTTTCTATGGTTATATTGTGTTTATTTGACTTGCAGTGTTCGAAAACGTGTAAAGGTGACTTTTTATGTTCTTTGAATCCGGTTTCCATTTTTCTACTTGTTTCTCCAATATAGAAGTCGTGGCAGTTATCACGTTGTATTTTATAAATAATGTTGGTGTTGTGTTTTTCACTGTAGTTTTTACATAGTATAGACCTCAGTTTTGTGCCTGGTTTTTAAATAAATTTGGTATTAACTGGAATGTTACACAACCTCTTTCAAACATGTGGTCAGCTTCTGGTCAGTTACCTCTTTCTTTCTTCGTGAACCTGACGATGACCGAAGAAGGTCGAAACGTTGTTTGTTCCTTTACGTAAAATAGTTTCTCAACCCAAACAAGCCGTGTCTAAGTGTATATTTTTCTCTAGAAGTGGGTTTTCTCGACGTCACTGATTAAATGTTTCCCCAGTTTGTCTATCGAAAGCTTGGTATTTGAATAGAATCTTGGTCTTTACCATTATATATTTCCTTTAGTTTACTTTAAATACTACTTATATGATTATTCTACAATAGAATAACATTTTACGAGTACAAATTTTTATTTATTTATTTTGCCAGTAAGGAAGCCAGTAATGTAGATATTTTGTTTTCCAAATAAAGTCGAGAGGGTTTAGCATGCTATGTAATTATTAGCCCAGCAAGTGATATATATATTCCCGTCGTATGTTGTTTGGTTCATCTTTCCAAGTTCAGTACCCAGCCTTACATAGCTTTTTTATATAACAATATGTTTTCTCCTTAAACTTTTTTATTTACTTTTGTAATAAGATGCTGCACGTCGGTTACTAAATTTAGGTGTATTCTAAAGCTTTATAAAGTTCATATGTAATAACAATAAAATAAGTAGTTAAAAATTATGAAAGCTATTTTGTTCTACCAAATGATAATAAAGTTAGAGGTAGGCGTAGATCTGTTGAAGAAAAGTGACGGTGAACGAAAATAAGAAATCTCAGCTTTGGCTGTTTGCGAGTTTTCGACTTTGAGATACTCTGAATAGCTGATAAACATCATATACCCCGGCGATAGAGAGACTATCCCAGGTAGCTCTTCATATCTACATTGAAATAAGAAAATCCAGATGTCTTTTGTACTGTTTCAGTATGGGTATCCATACCATAGAGAATACCAATGTAATCTCCGATATGTCATCACTCCAACCGATCACGCAGCTAACAACTTTTAGTTTAACGCTAAAGTTTAATTTGAAAACATCAACACCTTCATGTAACAAGGTGCATAAACACGTTAAAAATGATATAAAAAGTGTTATCCATAAAAACTTATCATAGTTAACAAATAATTGTGTACATTATCTGAAACCTTACAATGCTTTACCAGTGTGTTTTTCTCATATCAAAGCCACATCAGGCTATCTGCTCAGCCCACCGAGGGGAATCAAACCCCTAATTTTAGCGTTATGAATCCGGAGACATACCGCTGTTCTAGCGGGGGGGATGCGTTACCAACATTAATTTGCATTCCAAATTTATTTAAACCACTGTTTAATATTATACAAGTTTATTTCCGGAGGTAAAAAATAAAATAAACATTGATTAAGAGTTTTAAATTCCAATACATTGTTGTCTGAGATAAATTAGAAAACAACATTTAAAAAAAAAAAATTGTAATACTGTCGGTGAGAAAATAGCAAAAGTCTGTTCATTTTCATCGATAATTCCGTTTAATACAAGGAGAATATTAGAACCATTGAAACTATAACAATAGAAACATTTAATTTTGGTTGTCTTTACACTAGCCTTTAATTAATAAAATTAAAAAGTTATTCGTCAACAACTTAAAGGTATTTCAATAAAAATGGGCAGTAGATTAGGGCTCCTCACTCGAAATCCGAGAGCCGCAGGTTCGAATCCCCGTCACACCAAACATGTTCGCCCTTTCAGCCATGGTAACGTTATAATGTAACGATCAATTTCACTATTCCTCTCTTTGTTAACCTGAAAATGACCTAGGAAGATCGAATCGTTGTTCTCTGCTTATCAATAAAATGTTAATACCCATATCAGCCGTTGTGAGATATATTTTTAATTCAAGTGGGTTTCTCGTCATCAAGAATTTTACTGTTCATTGGTAAAAAAGTAGCTCAAGAGATGGCAATGTGTGGTGATGAATAGCTAGTTGCTTTTCCTCTAGTCTTACACTGCAACATTTAAAAAAAAGTTCAGTCATGGAAAGTGCTTAAGAACATTCTTTTTAACAAAAGCAACTCAACCACAGATAAAAGACTAAACAAAAGAAAGTGGGTCCGTGCTGGACTTGTGGGAAAAAAGAAAAGGAAATCTTAATGAACCCTTCAACTTAAGCAAGAACCATTTAATATTTAACTTAGCTTCAAAGTCAAATTATAATAAAGCCGTTTCGCACCACCAGTTAAAATATAATATTATTCTAAAACTTATAAACAAAGTTGAACATTATGATAAGATTAAAATCTCACAGAAACTCTAAAGAAAAGTAAAATGAAGAAAATTTTTACCAGTATCTCAGTTCCATTAAACTAAATATACAACGTCAAAATAAATTTAAATTTAATTCAAAATTCTAGCATCTAAATCTCAGCAAAACATTAAAAAATTAAAAATCATGAAATAATAACTTAGCTCAGGGTTTGTACTTTAATTGCTATTCTGAAGGCTTCTTCGTTTAATTCTTCTCAAATGATAGAGCTGTAGAAATCTCCGGACAATTCACAAAGAGGAAACACAACTTTCTATTTCTGGACATGACCCGGTGATTAGATCGCTCAACTTGTAATCTGAGGCTCATAGGTTCAAATCCTCGTCACACCAAACATGATCGCTCTTTCAGCCGTGTGAGCATTATAATGTGACAGTCAATCCCACTATTTGTTAGTAAAAGAGTAGTCCAGGAGTTGGTAGTGGGTGGTGATGATTAGCTGCCTTCACTCTAGTCTTACATTGTTAAATTAGGGATGGCTAAAGCAGATAGCTCTCGTGTGGCTTTGCGCGAAAATTCAGAACAAACAAACAATTCCTACACGTCACATAGTAACCTCCCTGCAAGAAACTCGAATAAGTGGCAATAATTGTGAGAGTACTTTGTAACTTGTATAAACAAACTTTCTAGTGTCAATTTTGTTTCTAGATGCACAGTAAAACGCAAAAAAGAAACATTGTTTTATTATTTGATTCCTCAACTGGAACATGAGACTAGTAAATTCTGGGAAGTTTGAAGAAAATATGTTTCCTCTTTAGATGTGTAGCGTTGTTATTATCTATGAGAGTACACGAAGGAGGGTATGACAATCAAAAAATTAACCATTTCATACCGGACCCTAGCATGGCCAGGTGGTTAGGAGCTCTAGTTGCAATTTGGAGTCACAGTTCAAATCTCCATCCCACCAAACATATGCAGCCTTTCAGCCATGGGGATCTTATTATGTCATAATCAATCACGTTATTTGTTCTTAAAAGAGTAGCCTGAGAGTTGAAGATGTATTGAGCGCGTGACTTAAAGGAATGAAATTAAAAGTGGTAGCCAAGTTATAACTAAACTGATAGCAGTGACAAGAATTTTACAGCAAATACTCATTCATTAAATAGTCAAGCCGCGTTTTTGATTAACTTGGGGGTAATAAAAACGTGGCTTATCTGACTGAAAAGTGATTGCGAGCCAAGTTCCTTAACCATAATACATTTGAAATATACTAAATAAATATAATACTCATTATATCATACCTTTTAGTACTATGTATTAGTGCAAGATGTTACTCACTCTGAACACATAATTATTCAGGATCAGGTGAATACTGTATCATGAGTGAACTATTTCTGTTAGTTTCATATATCGATGTTTGCGTCCTGTTGTCGCAAAAACACACCTGTCACTTGGGGGCCGTGAATGTACGATGAGAATAAAAGTAAAATACTCATATTTGTTTGAACAGCGTTACAAAGTTAGCGGATGGTACTGTTAACAACCTGTCTTCTTCTTGTCTAACAGTGCAAAGTCCCATAGTGGCACAGTTGTATATTTAGAGACTTACACTGTTAGGAATCGGGTTTCATTACTCATGGCGGGAAGATCATGTTTAGCTTTGTGCTTATCTTTATACAAACAAACAATAAAAAATTATTGGCAGCTATGTGTAGAAAATACATGTAGAATTTTCACAGACATTCTAATTGAACAATTTTATATTTATTTTATAAGTCTTATTACTGGCTATGTAAGTATAAATTGAAGACTGCGTTAAAAATATATATACCACCCTTTTCACATGTATAACTGAAGAAAATTCACAAAGTAAAATGCGACGAACTTTGTTTTTATTAGAGGGCGTTATAGGTAGAAGAGTAGTATGATCGTTGTCACCTTCGTTAAGTACAGTTTTGGTGATCGATTTTTGGATTTATATATTTTGCGTGAATGTAAATGCTTAGACAAATAACTATTTAATGTTTATCTAAACCTCTTTTTAAAGCTATAAAATGGTAAGTTCTTGTAACATTTGCACTGGGCCAAAAGAAGCATAATTTTATAAGATTACTGTTAATAGTACCATGTAATTAACTTGAATATTTCGATTTGAATGCAATTATCTACTTTTCTAATAAAGTGAGCTGACAGTAACAATAACATTACATTAGGCTAAGGACTAATTTAGAAACAAGAGGAATATTTAGCTCGTTGCTCGACACTAACTTATATAAATAATACTTTATGGATTTTCAATCCCCAAAATAAATTGTCATGTAATTGTAACTTAAGTAAGAGACATAGGTTATGTGAAGTTATGATATTAATTTATTATTGTTGTGATGCGTGTATTTGTAACTAATGTTCCAAAGCCTAGTTTTAGTATTATTTTTACCATTACTATATTAATACAGACCAGTAACTTTAAAAATAACATTTTAAATATAATGAATAATTTATATTAATAATGGATGTGAATATTGAAGCATGAAAACTGCAAATTTATGACTTTTTACATTAGTGTTTATGAGAAATGAAAAAATCATAATTTCTCTTAAATATTACACCTTGCAAACACCTACTTTGTGATATACAAATGTTTGTCATATCAAATTTTCAGTATAATGTGGTCCTATTCAAAAGTTATTTAATCTGATTTAAATTGTATTTTCTAATTCTGTAGGCAATTTGATGTAAGAATACTCAAAATCAGATTATTTCTTATTCTCTATTGCAACTGAAATGTTGCTGTTTGTTTATTTTTCTTTTACATCACATTAAAAAGATAACTGACAGTAATTAAGTAAAGATAATTATGTGCAGGAATTCATTTATTGTTAAAAGTATAGTTGTGAAAAACTTCAAGTAAAATGTAAAGAAACATTTATTCATGAAATGATACTGACATAGAAGAGAAGCAAGTTCATTGCCACGTTTTACTTCATTAATGGGTAAAATAATCCATGGGTTTTCAATTTCTGATGCTATAATTTCAAACTGGAACTTGTGCTTTTTATTTTTTATCTAAACCAGTTGCACTTTAATGATACTATTAAAGTGGGATTCTTGCTCTTTGCTTCTTCAGAGAGGTGAGGATTATTTTTCATAATTTGAAAATGTATTCACAAATACCTCTATGAAGAATCATCCATCTCACCTTCCAACTTCTTATCTTTCATTTTGCTGTGACAAGAATGTTTTTTTGTTCAGTGCTACTGCTTGTGCTCAAGGAGTTTTATGCTTAAGGAGGACATGTCACACTCCTATTGATAGAAGAGCCATAAGTCTTGTGACATGCATAAAAATCTTCTCAGCAGAAATGTGTGATAATTACTCTATTCTGCTCAGAGGTGAAAAAGCTTTGTCTCTTCAGTTACAACATGTGTTGAAAATGTTTTTAAATAACTTAAAGTGAAGTAAATGAAAATACTGATAATGAAACAAGAACATCATTCTTTTACCCTTCTCTTTCTTTATAGTAGCTTGTAATTAGTGTTTAAAAATTCTGTATAAACCATATTTTAACTAAAATGATAGAGTATCTGTAAATTAAACATAACCTTCTTCAAAATATCAAATCAGAAACTTTATAAAATATTGAAAGCCTTTTCTTACAGAGTTTGAATGCAGTCAACAGGATGTTACTCAAAATTTCCAAATGTCCCTTTATATATCAGCAAATGCATCATTTATCTACAGAATTGAAATACATCACATTCTGCATGAATTATTGCGCAACCATTGGGTGATTGAACATAAGCTCTGCTGTCTTTACTGAAAGTCATGCAATGTTCTGTGTATGATTAATACAGAAGTCTTCATTACTTTTGATGTTAATACTTCTGTTCATGATCATAATCCTTTTGCTTCTGTTGAAGCCTTATTTCAACAGTCTTCTCTTGGGATGCAGGAAATTCCCTTCACTGCATTGTAAGCATTTATTGCATATTGTATCTTACCGTATATTTCAAATATTCTGGAGTTTATTTGATGTTGATAAGAAGAGTCAGTACCCTTTCTTTTCTATTCAGAAACAGCCTTGCTCTCTTGCTTTGGCTTTCTCACGTTTCCCTTTTGAGGTGGTTTCTTGTACGTGGTGAGGGTGTCTCCTAGAGAAGGTTCTGCTGTTTCAGTTTACCTCCCCTGGGAGCTGAACATACACCCACATGTTTGTTGTGCATGGTGACCCATTTAAGGGAGGATAAGATCCTGGTGGTTGAGGGGTCCAACTCTAATACATCTCTTTGGGCATGGATTCCTGCAGAAAGACAACCCTATGGTGACCCACCCAGGGTCAGTCAGCTTGCTTAGTTAGACTAGGGTCATTTGAGTACTTGTGTTGGCCTTCTCAACAGGTGTTGTGGAGATTGTGTCTAATGCTGGTGTTTGGATATAGTGCTCACAAAACCCTGGCATTGCTTCAAAATCATTTGGCATTGTAGTGTGTCCCTTCGTAAGGCTCCATTTCAGTTGGGGATGGTTAGCACTGAAATGTAATCTTTTTATTATGGATGCCCCAATCCAAGGAAAAATAAATAAAACTGAAAAAAAGAAACAGATCATTGTAAAACTACCATCTATGAATGACTGTTTAACAGTCACCATCACAGTCTGATCCAATGCCTCAATTTATCTTTCTGTATTTATTATTTTAAAAATACAGATGTCTCCCTTTTTCATTCATAAGGGATTAAAGGGACTTGCTAGCTCCCTCAAGCTATAAAGAAATTTAGGAGAAATTTTGATGGAAACATCTTCAACATAATATACCAACTCCTCTTGAAACCGTAGGCCATGTGGGTTATATACCCATTGATGTTACTCCCCATGCTACTCTAAATTTTTCAAGAGGAATTTGAAGAACATTCCTGAATTCTTGCTAGTTTCTTCAGCTAAAGTGTTTCTGTTGTGTGCTGTATCACTACTTGGAATTGACGGAATAATGCTACCTGCAAATATACTGATTTTGACATTTACATCACCACAATCAAGATAGGATACTTGAATTTTAAGATACAGCCATATATTCCCACCCTTCTCTGTTGTTTCCAGTGCTAGCAGTTCAGACATTCAAATACTTCTTTTCATGGGTCTTTAACATGTGCTTGTTGTGGTGGAAAGGACTGTATGTGAACTGAATGTAAACTGGAACAACACTGTATTAACTATAGTGGTTAACACTCCTCGTTTTTTTTATCTTGTCCTAAATGGGTGGAAGAAATAAAGGTGCAGCATTTGAAAACTAAACAGTATTTCATATCCCAAGGCTCTAACGTTATTGAAGTTATTATGTGGGAATGAAGATGGATTTTTCCTTCCTTTCAAGAGAGTTTCTCTCCCATTATGTGAAGAGTCTTTTGCCCTCCATTGTTAAAAGAGTAGCCAAGTCAACACCTACTCCTATCTCAGTTCTCACCAATCTTTCCCCCGACTGCTTGGGTCCAGTTCCTTTGACACCAGTTTCTGGTGTATGCTTGGGCCCAATTTTTTCAGCCATAAGTTGTCAAATGATTATTCACTTTCAACCTCAGTCACTGGACTCTACGTTTACTGAAAGAGACCTGTTCACATGATCCATGGCAGAATCCTCAGAGGTTGAAAGGTCTCCTTTTAATGAAGAAAAATGGCATGGTTATAAACCAAAAGAAAGTTGTTAATGGCCAGAGCATTACCAATACTCTTGGTAAAAGGTTTTGCTCGGCATCTACTACTCTTTCAAGCCTCACCTTCTTGGCCATTAAAACTCAGTCCTAAAAATTTCCTCTTTCCTTTTGAGCTGATTGACTATAACTGCCCCTTTATACCAGTGGAACTAAAGTTTGCTCTTCATCAGTCTGGCAGTACATTGGTGAGATCTGTTGATATTCACTATGGGATGCTGTGCCATCTCTCTTCTGCCTCCTTTGCTATTCTTCTTGTTGTTTTTAACTGGATCTGGCAGGAAAATGCTTTTACTTATGCTTGGTGCCAAGCTATTGACCTCTCTTTTCTAAGTCTAGGAAGGATCCCAAGATTCCTTCAAACTACCGTCCAATTGCTTTGACAAGCTGTCTCTGTAAGACCTTAGAGAGAATGCTTCATGCTCATTTTGTTTGGTTCTTTGAATCAAACAGTCTCTTCTTGCCCACTTAGTGTGGGTTTTGATGACAGTGCTTTACTCTGGGCCACCTGATTTCACTTGAAACTTTAGTTGGGGAAGTCTTCTCACAGTTGTGTTTCTAAGTTTTTAAGAGCCATTGGCCTTTTTAATGTTATACACATTTTAAATTCATGAATTGATTTTGTTTTATTTTATCATGATTCCTTTTTACATATTTTAATAATTTTACTTTTATTTTTAATTGGCTGCTTGGCACAGACAGCATAATTATTTTGTGCCAATAAATGCCAAACAAATAAGTTCAAAAAAAATGTGAGAAGAACAGAGTTTTGCCAACATCCCTAGCCCTCATAAAGTATCTGCTCAATCTATTTCCATTTTTGTCTTGTATGTAACATTTTAATCTTTAAACCTGTTTCTTTTACATATAAGAGATTTTTTTTGACAGGATTTCATTTTGGAAACTTTATTTGTTTCTCCTTCTGATATTCAGGTTTAGCCAGTATGTGTAAAGATAGCCTCTGATGCATATACACAACAAAGATCAAGTTAAATAGTATTATTATGTGTAAAAGGTTGACATATGCTGTCTAAATAATAGGAAAACAATGGAATTTAATTTAAATATTTCCTTATATATCATAGGTTTCCCAGTGATGTACTCAAATGACAACATTGATATTGCATAAAACTGACTGTGTTTATAACATTAACTTGCACACCCAGTACTACAATAATAAAGTTAAGAGTCTGAATATGAGTTTAAGGCAGACTTTGACAAATCCTGGTGCCATATTGACTAAAAATTTCATCATTGCACTTAATATTTTCTCCTGTTTTATTTATGTATAGGGATGTACTAAATAGAATTAAATTTTAGAGCATCTCTAAACTCTTGGAAGTCCAGAACTGTTTTTTGAATCTGAAATTAAACTTTGTTTTTAGGATTTTAATGGCAGATTCAGTACTTCATACAATGAAGCACTGCAATTGCATAACAAGTTACTAATTTCACACTATTTTGTTTTTCTTTTTCTTAATTTAACCAATCGGTGTGTTTGTGTGTGTGTTTATATACTGATGGCAGTTAGTTCAAATAATACTATCAAATAGTTGTTATCCTGTGACTGTTGGTATGCATTTATTGCTGTGAAAGTAAATAAATAGCTCGCATTCCCAGTAAAAACAGTAGTGAAGTTAGGTTGGGCATACCAAAAGGTTTTTGCTTATCATTGTACAATGCTGTAGTGATGAGTAAATTAGACCTATTCTGAAAGAACCTGGTTGGTCTATCAATGTGATAATGATTATTACTGTTTTACTTTTGTTCATTGCAAAAGTAAATCTTAATTGCAGTTATTTAGTCTACTGTTTAAATAATTGCACACATTGAAATTTAACATATGTTATACAATAAAGTTTAATAATGAACCCTTTGTTTTTGTGTAAAACAGAACAATTTTTTTACCATAACCACACAACCAACTCAAAATATATTTCCTAACTTTTCAATATTGGACCTGCCTCCTGGATCTGAAAATATATTTTGAGGGTTGGTATAAAGTTAGCCACACACAAAATAACAAATAATTCAGTTAAATACTTTTAAGATGTGTGTAAAGTCCAATTATATTCCCTTCATAAGGGAACTATGAACTTGAGTTAAGACCTGGTTATACGTATAAGGGTAGCATGTACTGTACATATAAAAAAGTAACACTGAAATTGAGATACTCTGATAAGGCTCTGGAAATGTTTAAATTCCAGTATGATCACTCACATCTGTATACAGAAAGCTATATTCCTCTTCAAGTTGCACTTTACCTGAGAAACTTGCATGTTACCAGTTTTGTAATAACTCACACAAAAAAATACATATGAATTTAATACTAAATGAGAAGGTAATATGGAGTGAAACTCTTCACTGATAAGAATGTAACACATGTTTTTGCAAAAATACTTTTTCTATATTTTTGTATGAAAATTCTCATTCTTTTACTTAGCACAGTCATGCAAAGATGCATTTTTTTTGTTGAGATTTAATGAAGAATTTTACTTTCACAACTTGACTTTTATGTTAAACCTTTTAATATGAATTCATAGTTGTTTTAGGTGAAGTGAGTACAAATACTACACAATTGTGAACAATTCAGAGATTGTGGGATCCATCATTGAACATTAGGTGGTGTCAGAACTTTCGTCTTCCATCCCTTCACAGGATTTTGAGCCTGAAGTTAAGGTGGATGAACTGAAGCATTTTTAAAAACCATCTTTGCTTAGAGTATCTTCATTCCTTCTGAAGAACAATTTCATTCTTCAGATTTTCTAAGAATTTATTCCAGTTAGGATTATCGTTTTTGCTTACTCCACTGTTTACAGTGCTTCCTAATTTTTTTACGAAACCTTTCTCCTCACAGTTTCTTGTTTTTTCTACCCTTGTTTGATATTTCCATTCATGTTTCATGTTTTCTAGAACATTTATTTTTATAGTATTCTGCCAGGTTTTCTTTACATACTGAACTACCTACAACTCCTCTCAGTTCTTTTTCCAAGACATTCAGTCCTTGAGGTCAAAGTTGTGATTCATTACTCGTCTGTCTAACCTTGATAACCTATTCCATATCTCTTCTTGACCAAAGTCCTTCTTCCACTTGCAACCTTTACATCTAGACATTATTCAGATTTCAGTGTGATTGTGACTGGTTAAGTTTTCTTTCTTTCATTATATGAATATTTTTCAGGTTTTCAGGGATCGGTCCTGTAGTTTGATTTGGATCCTACTCCCTGAAAAGTGATGTTTGTCCAGGTATAATTCAGCTGCTTAGAATTGCACTCAATTCACATCCTAAGGCCATGCTGATTTCACTTTCATAATTTTCATGGACCCTGAACACAGTTTTTTACTATCATACATGCTAGAGATGGCATTTCCACTAGATTGCTTGCAGTTTATTCATCTCAATATCTTTGCTTCATAAATATGCTCATTCTAGACAGTACTGACCCATGAATTTCATGGGTAAAACAGAAGGGGATTCCTGCCATTCTTCAGATTGAATAAATTAGGTTTGGTCTGTTTTTCAAAATTGGATTTTATGATCACCCATTATACTGTCTCTGGTGTGAATATTTCATTGGACTCTCCACTATAACTTTCTTCCCCTGACATGAGATCCCTTATCATACTATTGCATGGATGTTGATTCCTGGCAGTTGAGTTTTGGATCTAGAACTGAACCAGTCAGCATGATGTACTCATGTGTAGTGTGCTGTTATATGTGCAGTTCACCCCTTCATCTGGAATTTCTCATTTTATCCCAACATGGAAGTCAATTACCACCAGTTAAATTGTGGATTTAGAGTTCAGTCACTGTAAGTCCTCACATGTGTATTCATGGGAGTATCTTTTACCTCACTTATTTTACTTCAACTGTGCTTGTTGGTTGCTTTACTTCCTCTTGTGCTAACCCTCAATCACTATATGCCAAGGATGTTACTATGTTTGAGATAGTTTGATTTAAATGGGATATATTTGTATTTTCTCAGCCCACATGTGCTCTGTACCCCAATCAGTGGTGGAATTTCTTTCTATGGTCAGCTGAACTTGAGGTGAAGACAGTATGATTTTTTTTCTTCTCTCCACATGGTTGTTGGTTGAGTTTTAGGTGCAAACTTGCCATATACTGTCTAAAATGCTCTAGCTGCTCTACCTCTTGGAGCACGTTTCTTATATTACCCAGATTCTGTTCATCAAGGGATTGAAATTATAATATATTGTTAATATAACTGTTACTGTTTTCTCTTCCACTGGGATGTACTCCTCCCAGTTTTCTTTACAGCTATGTGATATCTTTTCTAGATCTGGATGAAGAGTATACTTGCATGGAAGAGATGTGGTCTCCCACATATAATCTTCCTGTGAGAGAGGAGTTCCCATATAAGAGTGTTTTCAGATGCTTTCAAAGGATGTTTCTACTTTCTTACTTGTACAAGTTCCTCCACTTGTTCAGTGTAGAAATTTAGCAATATATTTGAGCAAAAGTAAGGTACTGTCATTCACATTTCCTACCCTTCTTTCCTACTGTCCATGGGTACTTAGGTTTATGCCTAAACTCAAGAAATAGGTAGAAGAGCAAAGGAGTCACATTTGTAGTGTGTGTGTGGGGTACATCTATTGGTGGTTGTTTGTCATACGATAATTTGAATGTGAGGTTCAATTAAACCATGTGAATCAGGTGGTAGGTGAGAGTAAAAGGCTTATAACATGCAAAAAATATTTTGCAGTTAAGGCACAGCACAGAATGAGAACAGCAAAGTATGTAAGCAAAAGTAAACACCTGAAATATATTTTCAATGTAGGAAAATAACTTCAATTGGTTTTTGTAGTAATCTGAAGCAGTAATACTTAGAAATGCTGATTTTATTTAGTTGATTATTTTTTGACATTGAACAGTTTAATCTTAATTTCAGTTAACTGATTAGTTTAAACAATGCCAATTGGAATAACCACTGCTTATAGGTAATAATTTAAATCACTCAATTATTGCATTCAGAGTTTTTTGTGTGTAGGATTAGTCTTTTCTTCTCCCATCCTGTCTTATACTACTTCTGACCTTGAATTGGCCTCTTTCTTACATCTTTTTTGTTGGTAGTACTCTTAAGTTGGTTTTTCATACAGATTAAGCTTGACAGCAGGAAGTAATTTAGGTTCTGGCATAATTTATTACTTCCAGTCCTCATTCTACTGTTGAATATTTGAGTAATGCTAGTCCTCCTTCTGCATTACACACATTTGATGGTGCAATTATCTGGCCTTCTATTTCTCATTCAGTTCACTCCTTTCATTTTGCAGAGATACTATCAGGGTATGCCATTTCAACCCCAGCACTGACTTGCATCACTTTCAAATCATACCTTCTTTGCATCGTTTGAGTACTGTTTTGGATTATTCACGTATTATTAGTGTCTTTTAGACCGTTGAGTTGAACAGGTATATGAATTAGTGCATAATTTATCAAACAAATATACAAAGAAAACAACAAAACAATTTATACAGTTTCTTATCTTAGAGGATGGGTGTTTATACAAATTTATCCATCCAGGACTTTCACTTTTTTCCTTGATTATTCCATCCTCTTTGCTGCAGCTCCATGAAAGAATGCAGCATTTTCAAAGTGGGCTGAGGGTGCCATCTGGTGGCTAATTATGTCTCAACAGGTTCCTTTCCCACCTTTATGAGCACGTCCTTACATGTTATTGGAGAAATCATTTGATTCTCTGTTCCAACCAGGACAGTTATCATTTAGGTTGTTTTTTTTCTATTTCTTTATGTTTTTATGTTTTCATTGCATCGCTCTCAAATTATGGAGCTTATTATTTGGGGGATGCTTGGGTTTTCAGTTCTCTTTCATGATTCATTGATATAGTCAGTTGTATGACTTTCTGACCATTTTCAGCATGGATGAAGAGAAGCTATTACTTTTGGTATATGCCCTTTCATAAAATATATCTGTGCTCCTTCTCTGCAAACCTTCCACAGCAGTAACAAGACATAGTAGTCAGTGATGTTGAGAAAAACCTGTTTGTAGAGAAAAATATATGTGTAAAAACGAACCGTTTTGTGAACCTGACGATGACTGAAGAAGGTTGAAATGCTGTTTGCTCCTGTAAATAAAAAAATTTTCTCAACCCAAATGAGCCATTTTTACATATATAAGACATAGTAGTATTAAATTTTTATGCCATTATGTGTTCCATTGTTGGCTTTATAGGTTCAATACACCATTAGCCCTCACAAAACTAACCTCTTTACTTATATTGAGGAAATCATCGGAAAAGAGGATACACTGCTAAGAAGGATGACTTTTCAAATATTCTTTAGGTCCAGTGTTTTTATAAGGCTGGACCATGCCATTAATTCTCCCTTAGCTACATATTTTTTGCCCTGTAATTTATAGTTAATACTTCTGTTTCTTTTCATATTCTTTGATCACTACTACTTTGCAATGGGAATGTTCGGACTTTTACAGAGGCAAGCCTGCATTTTAGAACTGAAATAAATTTCAAAATGTATTTCTCTTAGAAATATTTTCTCTCCCACGTCACTAAAACTGAATTTTTGTTAAGGTTGAAACTTTCAATAAAATATAAATTATGGCAGGAAAGCAGACATCATACAATATCCTTAACGCAGTGCAGTAAGTCATATGAGAGAATTATAGATAAGGAGGGAAGTTCTGTAATGGTTAAAGGGCATGGGAATTTTGAGTCATTTTCAAAAATAAGTATTTCAACTGTTTAAAAACAGAAATCCAGTATTAGTATGAAAACAAAAATTTAATGCACAGTTTTAATTAAATGTATACAATTAACTTTTTCTTTGACATAAAAACAAATATCTGAGAGAGTGCATATCCATTCTCAGTGGTTTAAGGTAGCCACTTAAACAACAGTTTATAGAATGACTCTTTCTTTGATAAGCTAGTCATTTTGATGATGTATCTACTGTTACACTAACATAGGTATTTACTGGCCTGCTGTGTATATATTCTTTTATTTTTTTCTATCATTTATATTTGTCATTCTACTACTGTAACACTAGGATTGTGAGTAATTTATACATCTGTGAATCTGCAAAAACAGTATTGTGCTGAAAGAAAGTCGTAATTCCTGAACCCATGTATGAAATCTCGTATTTTAGGGGCTCCGAACCTCCCAGAATGAAATCCCAATCTATCTCTCAGCAGAAACTTTTTATACAAAAATAATGTAAATTTAAATTACTTATTCTTGTATAATCCACTGATAATGAAATTCTAGAGTTCAGGAATAGTTTTATTGAAAATCTTATGTACTCATTGCAAATTTGGGTTTTCTTCTCTTTTCTTCTGCAGTTATTTGTTGCCATTAGTGACAGTCAACTTCTTGGTGTTGGAAAAATGTTAATTAGCTGGTTAAAAATTATTTTATGATTTGAAAATTGTAAGAATGTGTTTTTTGAGTTAATGTACCCTGCCTTTGGATGTCATTGTGAATATGGTATGTAAAAATGTTTTTACAATAAGTTTCACATGTAAGTCTCCAAATATATTTTTCAAAGTCACTCACCAACCAGAATTTATGTCAATGGGGTCCCATTGATATCATATTCTCATTATATTTTCAAAACTACTGATATAAATTTATTCTTTTGTATAGATAATGTATAGTAATACATATTATTCAAGCTCTCAGAAAATAAAATTCCATTGAGTGGTTGTGGAATTCCACACATCATATAAGTGTGTGAACAACCATTTACATTCTGATCCTCTACAGTTATAATGCCCATCATATAAGTGTGTGAACAACCATTTACATTCTGATCCTCTACAGTTATAATGCCCATCATATAAGTGTGTGAACATCCATTTACATTCTGATCCTCTACAGTTATGATGCCCATCATATAAGTGTGTGAACAACCATTTACATTCTGATCCTCTACAGTTATAATGCCCATCATATAAGTGTGTGAACAACCATTTACATTCTGATCCTCTACAGTTATGATGCCCATCATATAAGTGTGTGAACAACCATTTACATTCTGATCCTCTACAGTTATAATGCCCATCATATAAGTGTGTGAACATCCATTTACATTCTGATCCTCTACAGTTATGATGCCCATCATATAAGTGTGTGAACAACCATTTACATTCTGATCCTCTACAGTTATAATGCCCATCATATAAGTGTGTGAACATCCATTTACATTCTGATCCTCTACAGTTATGATGCCCATCATATAAGTGTGTGAACATCCATTTACATTCTGATCCTCTACAGTTATGATGCCCTTCTATAATCCTGTTGAAATGTTTCCAAAGTTATTCAGTCTGTGAATAAGTTTGTTTTTTATCCTTGTAGCAACTTACACCATTCAAACACACGTTTGAGTTCTTACACCTAAGTGATATGGTTTAGCCTTTCAAGTAAATAATTTTAAAATTTAAGTCTGTTTAATTGCTACTTTAATGACTGGATGGATAAATTATAACATGTTATACGTAGTACATATATGATATTCACAAGTGCATATTCAAGAAGTGTTCCATCACTATAAGGTTGTAGTTGCTAATGCTGCCATTTATGATCTGTTCTTTCACTAAAGAACTTGCATATTTGATATTACTATTTTTCAGACTTACACCATGCAACCAACTTAAAATTTTCATGTACACACACATTACAAATTCTTTTTAACACTACTGACATGTTCATTTCTTGGAAGACTGTTGTATTCATAACATGTACATGCTTCTCATTGAGAAAGACTGGGTAATTTTAAATGTAACTGCTCATTGTTTTTTTATACCTTTTCATCTGATTTATAGTTTCATCCTTGTGAGACTAAGAGGTGTTCTAAATGAATTATGTTTGTGTCTGCTTAATTTCACTGAATTGAGTGTACTAGCTGCTAACTGTATAATTTTTTATTATATTTTAACTTGTCTAATGCATTTTCAAAATGAGAAACATTTTAATTAGTTGTGTTTTTAATAATACATACAAGTTACATTTTTCAAATTAATGTACCAAAATTCTAACTATAAGATGTTTTTCAATTTGAATTTTGGTATTAATACTTGTATAATCTCTTACAGTGTGTTTGGAATGATTGAATTTATTCTCTGAGAGAACAGTTATTACCTAAAATATCAAGTGATTCAAAGCTAGCCTTGTAAAAATACAGAAACATCTACTATGTTTCTGTATGAAATGAAATACAGTAAGTTGTATATATCCATATATAATAATAATGAAATGATTGCAATGTCAGTGATATGTTTTTATGAGAAAACAGTTTTAATAATACAATTTTTCCCTTTAATTATTGTTTAGGTTTTCTCCAGAGGAAATGGAGAGTATGGAAACTGATGCCCTTATCAGAAGAACAGTTGGTCATAATGTCAACATGCCTAGCACTAGGCAAACAAGTTATCAATCAATGAATGGACCTGAAGGCTCACTTCAGACTTCAACAAGTGAAAAGAGTACAGAAGTAATAAAAACCCTTCCTCGTTCACACAGTAGTGATGATGAAATGATTGACATAACAGGCACCGGAACTACAACAGAAACAAACTTGTCTCGTTTGCAGGGTATGGTAATTTCTTGTTTAAAAAATTTAGTATTATTAGCCTAGCATTACCTGTGAAGACTGAAGAGGTCCAAGAAAGTCACCATTGGTTAGAACTGTCTTTAAAGGTGAAAAGAAGCATTCTGTAGATATACAGTGTAATAACTAGCAAATTGGCTTGATATATTTCTGCTATATTGTATCTTTTAATGATGGAATATTTCAGGTACATAAATATAATTTCAAAAACTTGGGCAAAAGGCCCATACACTTCTAGGTAACTTTATAGTTTTATCTTTGCTCATGGTTGATACACTTATTTAAAACATTCATTTAATGGAGTGTGTGTAATTAACTTCTAAGTTACAGAGTTGATATATGCTCAGTATTCATCTTACAGAAGAATCAACTTTGTGTAATCTAACTTTATTTATGTCTTTCAAATAGTTTTTTGGATATGCTTCACTGAAATATATTTTACTGTATTGTTTGTTGTGTGGAAAATTTATAGAATCATAATTCTAATCTAATTAATACCTGACAATGAGGTAATTAAAGTCATGGCATGTTTGTATGTGTACTTACATATGTATAAGATAAATTAGACTTTTGTAGGTAAGTCATCAAAGAAAAGTATGGTTGAAATTTATTTTCCTGGCTTCAAAAGTAACACTTGCTTAAAATGTTAACTTTTATTTTATCTTTCGTTTTTAATGTTTGTTATACACACACATGCACATACATTTGAGAGAACAAGTATATTTTTGTAACTTCCCTTGTTAAATCGTTACAATTCAAGGACTTGATGTAAGCATTTTCTAACCTAAATTTGAATGAAACAGCTAAAGTAGCATATATTGAAAAAAATGTTTTAATTTTAATGGAGTCAAGAAACATTTTGAACCATGAAGTTATGATATATCAGAAATTGTAATTTTTGATAGCTGAGGAAAATAGTTAGCAATGAGTTTTTAAGCATTTTTTATCTATCAGAGAATACGAATATTACTTGTAATTTTTACAGTTACTCTTTACAATTTTCTCTATAAAACATTTAAACAAGATCCATTTGTCTCTTAATTTTGCTAGAAAAATCTAATTTGTGACTCATTTTAATTGTAGTTATTTTAATTAAACCAGAGAAAAGTGATATTTTTGGTTTTTGAAAGATACATGGCAATGAATCTCAATTCATATATTTACTAGTAATGCATATGAACATCTAAGAAATAATGAGACATAGGAAAAGGTATGAGTTCTGTACTCCATAAAGTTTGTCCAGTCTGTTGCATTTCTGTTTACCTGTATGGCAGTGTTAAGATTTATAGTATTAAGCACATGCATGTGTACATGCAAAATTTGTTGGAGTCATTTGTTTTTCAGTTGTTATGTTTGAAATTCTTAAGTAAGATTTATAAAATTCTTGAAGTTGCATAAAAAGACATAAAATTTTGTACTGGGAAAGATAAGAATGGTAGGTGATATTTGAATTGGTATTATTTGCTCAATTACCATTCTGAAGATATTTATTTTCATCACTTGTCATAACTGTCAAAATGATGCTATCTTTGTTTTTAAATGTCATCCTTCCTTAAATTTTGTAGCTGTACTGCACTCAACCATAGAAATACATAACTTCTTTTTTCAATAGATATACTTTTTGGTTTTTCCACAATCTATTTTAATTTATATATGAAACTGAGTATATCTTACAGTCTATCCTTATCATTGTATCCATTAATATATGTGCCTCTCACTAATATTATTATAATGGTGCCACACTTTTCTTTCATTTGATGTAAAGAGATTGAGAAATTTTGGTTGATGCATTAGTGCTAATGTAAATATGCTAGAAAGTGAAGCAAGTCTTTTATTCAACCAACAGGACTTTTGGGTTAATGTATAATTTAAAATATTTTTGAATTAATGTTAAAAAATATGTATCACAGAATAAGATGTAGTTTGTGTTTGTTATACATCATGGCAATTATTATATTATAATTATACACTAAATTAAACTAAAATGAAATTAAGATTTTTTTTCATTTTATATTTATTAGGGAAATATAAAACTAGCATATAGGGTCATGAAATTTTAAGGGTATGTTGAATACACTAATGCACTAAATTACTTACTCATTTCCTGTAATACATTCAGCTTCTTTGATTCATCATAAAAGTTTTTTTGTCGTAGTTTTGTTTAAAACCTGCATCATTTGCATGTATTATTTATAATTTTTTTCTTTCTTTCCATCCTGACTTCTGTCTTAAGTAGCAGAAGTTTGTCAGTAGCATGATGACAATTTAGCTATGGGTTTGTCTTTTTCTTTTTTTTCTTCCCTAGGTGAGAGATTCCTGTTTACTAACCCTCAATATTATCGGCCTTCTGATGTATTTACATACATCTCCCCTTCTGACCGTGAATGCATTGAGCGAGATAGGCTTACAGGTAAAAATCTAGAAGCTGTCTCATTAACCATTTTCCTTTTTTCATTGCATTAACATCCTTGCTTAAATGCTTAGCAGATTAACATTTCTTTAATTTTTGCTATTTTAATTTGCATAATGATTTCACTTATTATATGTTTCGTTTACTGTTTAGCATACTTGCAGCACCAAGTTATATTTGACATGTGCCTTGAACACCTTATTTTCAGGAGCATTCTTACTAGAATGACATTCACTCAAATTTCAAGCAGTTTTTTGTAATATTATATACTACTGTGTTGTAGCTGTTGTAACATATTCAAATATATTTATACATATATTAAGTATTGTAGAGATTAACTTGTAGCTATTATTTGCTATAATATAAATGTATAAAAATTGGTAGCTGTGGAAATTATTTTGAAGTTTAAGTGCACTAAAGACTAAGATTACTTTCTAATTATGATGTTTATTTGATGTGAAAATAAATGTCTATGGGTCATTCCGTGTCAAATCATCCATGCTTTGAAAAAATTCACATGTGGTCATCTACCCATATAATGAAAAATTGCCAAAGATTAGATCAATATCTCTAATAGTTTTTGATTTACAGCCCTGTAAAATTTAAGTATTTTTTTTTTATTTTTGACAAATTCATTTTCGGGCAACTTTGGCTGCTTAAAGCTGCAAGAGTAATGGTGGTACAAGGCTGAAATTTGCTACACTGACTAAATTAATCTCACAGAATTAAAAAATGGTCTCAAACCAAGTTTATCTCTCTTAGGATTTTCATAGTGAGGCAGTAAAATCACCTGAAAACCCAAAATCGTAAAAAAAGCTCTCAAGACTTAATATGATACAAAGTTGAATTTTGTTTTCAAATTTCCTATAACATAGCAGTTGATAAATCAGCAGTTGTTGTAATTAAAAGTCTATTAGATCTCCTGTAAAAAAATTTAGTTGCATGCAACATTTTATGATTTAGCTAAAAATAGCCCTACTTCAGCCTTTTTAGATCTTTACCATATATTTTTAAGTCTCTGAATATGATCTACGAAAAAAATCAAAATGGTGTTCAATCAATTTTTTGTTATAATTTTTTAAAGTATCCTCTGACCGTACGTTGTTTACTTGAAAAAATAAATTCAATTCAGGTGTATTGTTGAATTGGCATAACTAGTTATGTCACATGGCGATGCAAATATATTGTGTATACACTACAGTTATGCAGTTATGTCTGAGTTTAAGACTCATAATACAGTGTTCCCTCGCCACTTCGCAGGCTCGGCTGACCCCCACATATATATACATGTATATACATATATATAAAATAATAAACATTAAATCTAAAATATAGCATTAAATAGCATTCAAATATTAAAAATAACCATAATTAATAGTGTAAAGAAAAAAAACAGGTATATTTTGAGATATAAACATATATTTGAGTTTATAACAGCGTAAAAATGGAAACAGAACCAACTGGAAAGGCTACGCGAGATCAGCTTCATGGCGTAGAAATGTGCAAGACGGGCTATGATTGGTGCAGAAATGAAATACGGCCAATGACAGCTACCCATTTTGATTGTCTTTCACCATTGCTACATGTCTTCAAAATGTTCATAAGGCATTGCAAGAGATGAAGCCCTGCACCGTTAATGCAAGCTGGAAGAAGTTATGGCCTGAGGTTGTGCACAACGATAAGGGATCCACGCCTGAAGAAATCCAACACTCAGCTGTTCAAAAAGCTGTGCAGTTAGCTTCGTTAATCAAAGGTGAAGGATTTGCCGATATGACGAAGGAAGACGTAGATGAACTGATTGACTTAGAATCCAAACCACTTGCCGACCTAGACTTAGAAGCACTGACGAAGTCTGCTGCCGAGGAAGACGACGAAGAGGAAACATCGAAAGAAGCCGAGGAAACAATTGAGCAAAGTGGATGGTTGTTAGAGCGGTTAGGTAAACTAATGAAACTAATTAACGAAGTGAAGGAGTGCTCACAGGAATGGGACAATGATATGGTTCGATCAGTACAATTTTGCAATAAAATAGAAGAACTGATGACTCCTTATCAAATGATTTTTGATAGGCTAAAGAGGCAGAGAAAACAACTGCCAATAACAATGTTTTATCCAGCCGAGCAAGAAAGAAAGGGTACCGGTGGCAAGTACTGTTCCTGAAGTTGTAACGACCGACGAAGAAATTGCTGATTCACCTTCCACAGAAGAGGAAGTGTCCCCTGAAAAGACACCACCTGCTGAAGATATGTAATTTTTAATTTTAAGGCTTAATATCTTAATAATTGTTCTTATTATTTCAGCAATAATGAACAGTATTGTAATGGGAGGGTTAAATAGTTGTACATGGAGGGTTTTAAAAGTCTAAATGCACATAAATATATACGTAAAAATAAGCAATCCCACTTCGCAGAAAATCTTTTTTCGCGGGGGGTTTGGAATGCATCTACCGCGATACACGAGGGAACACTGTATAATAAATACAAAGGTAAATCACGCGCAAAAAGCACAGTGCTACAACAGGGTATAACTGAAAAAGATTATAGTCACACCAAACTGCAATAACTGTGACAATGGAATGTTTCAAAAACTGCTTTGGCAATAAAGTAGCCTTAACAACATCAAATAAACATTGCTTTGTTCAGACAGCTTGAATAAATTTCTGAAATTCAAGTTTGATTATGTTGAGATCACTTTGACTTAGAACATAGTGAAGAGCACTACTGTCTTGCATGGTAGGTGAATTTATCAGACAAAGAATATGTTGGAAAGGAATCCAGCTTTTATCTTTATGTGACCTTGCAGGCCATAAGAACAGTTTGTTTCTTGATTTCTTCATAAATGACACCAACACATCAGAACATTCATTTGATCTATCTTTTATGTTTCCCACATACCATTCATGATTGTATATGCATGCCACATATTTCCCTGGCTGATAATTGTCATTGTTATCATTAGACTTCTTTTGAGCTGTTACAGCATCACTTTCACTGCTACTACCAACAGTTACAACTGTGTACACATCATCATCTGATAGCCTTTCATATACAATTTGTTGATAGAGTGGGGAATAAAGCTATGATGTGATCTAATACCTGCCACAGTTTTGCATTTTTCATAGCGCTCAAGTAGATCAAACTTTACACAATTCTGCCGGAATGATTTCTGACTAACAAGAAAGAACTTAATGCCCTGAATGTGGTCCTTTGCCCAATTGCACATGTCAAACACACTTGAAATTTTATAATTTATTATTTTTCACAACCTTGATTTTTTTGAAGATCATGTTCAGAGATGTAGGAATATGTAGTAAAGGCTGATTAGAATATTTCAATGGGATTCGTAAATTATTTCGAAATTGTATGGAAATATTTGCACACAGTAACACACCTGAATTGAAGTTTTGTTTGTCAAGTAAGTGTCAGAGGACACTTTAAAAATTATAATTCAAAAAGCAGGTTGAACACCATCCTGATTTGTTTTGTAGATCATATTCAGAGATGTAAGAATATATGGTAAAAATCTGAAAAGGCTGAATAATGGATCACATGGTCAAACTGTGAACTGAAGTAGGGCTATTTTTAGCTAAATCATAAAAAGTTGCATGCAAATAAGTTTTTTTTACAGGAGATCTAACAGACTTTTAATTACAACAACTGCTGACATATCAACTGTTATGTTATAGAAAATTGGAAAAAAATTCAGCTTTGTATCATATTAAGTCTTAGAGCAATGGCTTATTACATAAACCAATGTTTTTTACAATTTTAGGTTTTCAGGTGATTTTACTGCCTTACTATGCAAATCCTAAGAGAGATGAACTTAATTTGAGACCATTTTTGAATTCTGTGAGATTAATTCAGTCAATATAGCAAATTTTAGCTGTTCTGCCACAATTAATCTTGCAGCTTTAAGCAGTCATAGTTGCCCAAAAATTAAAAAATATTAACTAAATTTTACAGGGCTGTAAATCAGAAACTATTAGAGATATTGATCTAATCTTTGACAATTTTTCATTACATGGGTAGATGAGCACTTGAATTTTTTCAAGGCATTCTGAGAGAGTCACCTGGAAAATTTTCCAAAATCTGGATGATTTGACATGGAATGGCCCATACATTAATGATATTTTGAATATTGCATATGATATATAAACTATATCATAAATCAGTGATCTATCTATCTGTTGATCTATTGAAAGAGTTTTCAGTTTACTTTCTTGAAGTTTTAACTGAAAATACTCTTAAATAAATCAGTACAATCCACAGAGAAAGATGGAACTGGTAATGAAACATATTTAGAAAGAAAGTGCAAAAACAGCCGTTTTTGCATATATATTTCTCTACAAGTGGATTTTTCTCGACATCACTGATTATTATTTCAAAGTACAACTTAGTATTCTCACTCATGAAAATTACAGCCGTAATATTTGCTTATCTTAGGTTCCAAATACATGTTTTTATAGGTGTGGTATTGACCTTGAACGTACAGACAAATATTTAAACTGTGAAACAGGATGCTTATAGAAAATATACATAATATGTTTAAGTCAGAATCAATAAAAATGTAAAGCAAATTCACCATATAATGTTTGCATTTCCAGATAGAATACTACCCAATTTAAGTAAAGAGACATGCCTCATTGTGTTGTGTAAAAGTAAGACGTACAACCAAGACTTCACAAAATCCACAAAACTGTAAATGTATAGTTGGCAACTTGTAAAATTAACTGCTGTTCTTTAAAGGAAAGAAAGCTGAGAACTGAAAACTAAACCATGTTTGCCATAAACAGTCATTTAACATTGACAAATGACTGAAAATTACATGGCAAAGCTACAGATTTATTCTGTATTATAGAAAAACAAGACTCACAGTATAAATGACACTACCAACAAATGAAAAGTAGTATTAATTGGAGCATTTGCATGACATTTTCAAAAAATGTGTGGTAAGTATTATACACCTGGTATCAAGCAAATTATACAATATATCAAGTATACAGAGTATAATATTACTTAACAAGCATTAAACTTTTAACTTCTGGATCACTGCTAAAAGACTTCTCTACAACGTTAGAAATCTTTATCACTTTAATCTAACAATTGTTATTATCATAATAAAGCCATATTGTCAAAACCTTATATATCAGAATATATTAACATTATATTAACTTTGTTTTTATGTAGGTTTCTTTAGAACTTTATGGTAAACACTTAATGATTATTTCAAAATACTAGAAAAATGTTGTAAAGTCCTCTTTTCTTTCTCATAAAACATTGAAAATTCTCTGACAGTACTACACAGTTAACTTTTAAAAAGTTAGTGCATATCCTACCTTGATGAAACTATGTAGAATGGATGGCAAATGCCTGTTGTAGAGACACAAGTGTAGATGACAGTGTTTCAAAAGTCTTCCACCTTTAGTCTTCAGGTCAGTGTGTCAAATCAAATTCATTGCAGGTATTCTGATTTAACATTTTGCACCTCAGAAAGAAACACAAAGCAGTCAAGGGTGCTCAGAAGAGACCTTCTCTTTGCCTGACTCATGAAGTTCAATTTTGCTGGGATAGTGATCAAGAGCTAAACCAAAGGAATTTTAAATATACCAGATTATGCTGCAGGCTGGTGACAAATGTCCGTTTATGGTCTGAGAGAGTTCAAATCTTGACCCAGAAAAAAACCCGAAAGGATAGGGATCTGTAAATCCAAAAGTCTCAGAATTTGCTGTGTGGGGAAGCAGGAATACCCCAAGAAAACTCCCTTTCATGATTAGGGTGTCAAATAATCTACCTATTGTCAGTGTGTGTGTGTAGGTGTTGTTGGTCTTCTGTAGTGTCCTGGTGAATTGTGGAGAGCATGTTATGATTGGTTGGATTATTGCTGTTTCTGATTGGAGGAGAGATTTCCTGTAGATTCAACCAATGGCAGCCACAGGTTACTCACCTCTAATCTAGAATTCTCTGTTTAGTGAAGATTTAACAGTGTTAATATAAAATGATTCTTTGATTTTTCTTGTCTTCCAGAATTTGTCTGTGTCAATGATTCTAGTTTTTTCTCAGTTTATTCTGTGTCCAGTTGACATGGCTTGCTCTGCAATGGCTAAATTTCGTGTTTTCATGAGTCCTGTATTATCTTTATCTTTTTTTTATTCTTGTCACAAGTTTTCTTCCCATTTCTCCAAATGTATGTATCATTGCAGAAACATGGAATTTCATACATGACATTTTTGAGATTCTCTTTGCTACGTGTTACGTTTTTTTGTTTTATGTTTTTCGTAGACTAAACGCAACAGAAAAACACATAACAGCTTGTATAATTTATCACACTAAACTATTATATACATGTAACAGATATAACATAAATTATATAATAACAATGACAGATATTCAGTTTCAACATTCAAAATTAATTACAATACGAAATAGTATTGGTTTCAACCTCTCAATGTTAATTATGATACAAAATGTTACTGGCCTGTGTCCAATAAATGATCTAGAATGAAAGTCCAAAAGTTCAAATCGGAAATCCAAAATTCCGGTCTAGGGTGTGAATTTGGTCCCACGAAGAAATTTCGAAGTTTGCTCCGGTCTCCCCTAAACAGTCTTGTACGTGTTGACTTTCAGTATAACCACTAATTCGAATGAATCGCAAAGATTGACGAAACAAAATCACAGCTTCTGTAGATCTAGCTCTAGTCACAAATCCAAGTTGAATAAACTCACAGCAAACACTTAAACTTTCTCAAACGAATGACTGACTCTTCTTCTTTTCTTCGAATAGAAACTAATGACTCTTATTTCTCGCATCTCCATCTGTTTTATATATTAGTAGGCCTCTTCTCGAACAATCGCGTAACTTCTACAGAACTCCAGAGCAATCCGTGCATGTCCGTTCTTGCACAAGACTCACCGTCCAGACACTAGGCTGCCATACATTTCCGTTTATAGTCATATATTTGATCTACCTAATTCTAGAAATTTCTAAATGGTATTCTAAATGAATAACAACATATTTTTTAATTGGTTTAAACTTTGAAACAATAATATAAATATGGAAATATAAATAATAGAAATGAAAATCCAAACACAACACGACATGTTGTCGTTTACAAAACATTTACACGACATTTACATAACATAGGTCACTGTTTTTTTTTACCAGAATGGATCTTTAGGTATTACAGGATTTCCACCGGACTACTATGCTAATTTTTTTGGCTACATATTTAAGTTTTTCACTTAAATGTTGCAGGTATGGTAGGCAAGTGGTGGTGAGTATCTGACATTTTCTTTCTGTTGTGGTCTTCTTCAAGGAGTTTTTGATAAAGGAGGAGGTGTAACTATTCTGTTTAAAACTCTTTATAATCTTTTGGTGTTCTTCTTCCATGGATGTCTTATTGGAAATGTTTTCTGCTATCTTGTTTAGACATTGGATTATACCACATTTTATCAAGGTTGGATGCTAGGACTGGAAGTGTAATTATCTGTCTGTGTGGGTGGGGTTACTGTATACAGATGTGGTTATTTGTCTAACTTGTTTGCTGATGAATATGTCAAGAAATGATAGACTGCTTTGTTCTTCTATTTCCATAGTGAAGTGGATTCTTGTTTATGGAAGTATGTTCTAAGAAGGCTGGCAAGTTTTCATGACCATAAGGCCAAATAACGAAGGTATCATTGACATAACGTATATAGAAACTTGTGGATGAAAGGGCTCTTTCTTCAAAGTCTTCCATGAAAATGTCTGCTAGGATTGGAGAGAGTGGTGATCCCATGGCTAGATCATCTTTGTTTGTAGAATTTCTCATTGTATTGGAAATAGGTTGATTATAAGCAAATGGTTGTTAGTTCCATTATGGCATTTATTTTCATATCTGTTCTGTGTGGTAGAGAGTTGTCATTCAGCAGTCGTTGTCTGGTGATGTGAAGGGTTTCTGAGGTTGGAACATTGGTAAATTTATCTGTGATGTCAAAACTGGCCATAATATCCTGTGATTTGATGTGCAGCTTTCTGCATTGTTCTATAAAATCTGTCAAGTTTTGAATGTGATGTTCAGTGTTTCCTTGTAGTGGAGATAAGATAGGTACTAGGAAAGTAGCCATTTGATGGCAAGGTGAGTTTTGAGCACTGATGACAGGCCTTAGAGGTATATTAGGTTTGTGTACCTTAGGTAGTCTGTAGAGCTGAGGAGGAAAATTTTCCTTGAATCTTAAATTTTTGACTAGTTTTTCATTGATCAAGCCTTGTTTCTTAGTTTGTTCAGTATTCTATTGATGATTCTCTTTGTCTTTTCTGTAAGATCATTGGTGGTCTTTTTATATTGGTGTTTGTCTAGTAATTGTTTGATCTTCTTGTCATAATCGTTGATGTTTAGGATGATTATACTGTTTCTTTTGTCTGCTGGTGGAATCTTGATGTTGTTGTCTTGTTTCATATGGTTCAATGCTCTGCATTTGTGCTTAGTAGACAATTGGTACTGCAAGCCAGTTACCTTACCTTTGGTTGGTAGTTCTTTGGCATAAAATAATTAACAGGCTTTCTAGTTTTCTTTGTATTAATTTTCTGATGATTTTTAAACTTTGCAAGATTTAACCTACATAAATACCAGTGTGTTTCACACCACACCTGATTTTTCAAAATAGGAGGAGCATTTATCCAGATAGAATAGTTCAGTCACTGTCTGCCCATAATGATATTAGTGACAGAAGTGCAAAGAACTGTACCATGAAACCTTTATAAGTATAATGAGTGTTGATATAATAAGCCTTGAAGTAAAGAAATAATGTAGGATCACCTAGCCTAGAACCAAGTACATAGAATGTAACATGAAAGTGAACTATATTTTTTCATTTTTAAATTTAACTCTCTTTCTCAGTTAAAAATATTTTCTTTTAAATCATCAATGTTTGTAATAAAGTTAAACTTCTTTAATCAATGAAGACTCAAAATTAAGAAACCAACAAACACTTTTCCAGTTTTTTTTTTCTGTATGTTTTATTTATACTGTCAGTACATAGACTAACAAAATATTAGGTAATACTTTTGTTGCTATCAAAATGCAGTGGCTTTATATACCTAATATGAGAAGCTGTTAATCTGACTGATTTTTATAAGGAATTACTTTATAAATACAACAGAAATTCATTTCATGATAGATTTTAAATTTTATTTGCTCACAATGTATTTTACTGATGTTTGACTGCCCTGACTGCACTTTTCTGCCTCTTTGTAGATTATGTTTAATTTCATAAAATTTATTTATTTTAATTAACTGTGAAATGTGAAGTAAGGTATACTATGAGATGGAGTTGGTAGTACTTGCCCCGTCATTTTTGATGGGTTAAACTCCAGTGAAGTTATTTTCAAAAAAACTAATTTACAAAGAAAATTTGTTAATCGAGATTTTTATGTTTGACTTTAAATTTAATTTAGTTAAATATCCAAAATACTGTGTTTTTACTTTGGCTAAGTATTCATTTGCCTAATAAATAAAATATATTAAGATTAATCGTTTCACTTGCTTGCTTATGAAGCTTCTGAGAAACTGCATTGTTATTATGCAACACTTAATGTTCACATAAATCTGTAAAACAGTATTAAATATTTTGGAAGAAAGTGTACATAGTATTGTTTCAGTTGGTGACTGTAAAGTGCATAAATCTTTCATTTCTAAACACAACAGTACAACTTTAAATATAGAAATACCAGGAGTTATATATCCACTGGCATGTGTTTTATTTTTGTTAGACATCATTTTGGTTAAAAATGCAGATCACTGAAGGCATTTTAAAAGCAAGTATTACCACTGTTAACGTTAAATACTTTTTAACCTCTGTAATATCATACCTGGTTTCTGATTGAAAGCTGCTGTTGCAATGAAATTAGGCACAGCTCACACATCTTAATATTTACACTTAAAATCATAAAGTATCTTGAATCAAATTAAAATTTTAGTTCTAACACTTTTAGATTTAGAATTTTGTAACAGTAAGTAACTAAGCCAAGAAGGCTCAAACATAACTGCAAAATTTATGAAACATTATAAAGTTTGAATTATTATTTAAGATTTTAGATTTAATTATGATTTTTTTTCTTTAGATATAAAATATTTTATACTTTAATAAAAGTCACATTTTATATAATAACTTTGGATACAACTGTATGAATGTTTTATTGTTATAAGTTAGTTCAAAATACTTACATTTAGCTAAAAATACAAACAATTTTCATAATAAAAGTATAGTAATAAAAAGTGAAATTGGAAAATAATAAAGATGGATATATCAAACAGTCTAACTAATATGTTAATAAAAGCAACGGTACAGAAATAATCTACTTAGGGAAGACACTAGTTGTTGGCTTCAATTACTGTCCTAGAATTAATTTTATTTAAAAAATATAGGTACACATTATTTTTTCCAGTTTTTCATAACTACATTTTATGATCAATGAAAATTTGTTAAACAAATCAGTGTAACCTTAGAAAAGCTTAGTAAATTAGACAAATTACTACAATGCGTGTTATAGTTTAGGTTATTGAGTCAAGTAATTGAACTTTGATTAATCTGAGAAAATCACTCTGTGCCACATTGCTTCAATTTAGTGAGCATGCTCTTTGGCCTAGTTAAGCATTTTCCTTATGAACAGATGTGCAGGGAGGCAGTGACCCCTAAAGTTTCCTGTCACATTTTTTTGAGACATATGGTGGAGAGTTGATGATACTGCAGGGTCATGCATTTTAGAACATTATCATCAACTGTAGAAACTTTCTTTCTACCATTTCTTTTTGCCACTCGATACATTCAGTTTCATTACGTCTGTATCCAACAGCTCATAGAAGACTCCTTCCGTTTAATTCGCTTTCAAAGTCTCTCTTTGCTCAAAAAAACAACCGCTTTTTTACAGTGGAGTTAACTTGCAACCATTGGCCATGGTAACATCATGCATACATTTTAGCAGGTAAGCTTTTGAGGTGGAGTATTTAGCCAATAAAGTTACTGATGTAATAATCAGACAGCACTGCATTATTTATGAAGCACATTTGCATATATGTGCATCAGGACTTCAAAATAGGTGATGATTCCAAAGAAAAGTGTGGAAAAGATTGGGTGATGCAAAACATTTTTCCACCCTGCATGAATGATCACCTTGATTTAAGCATTGTCGTATTGAGCACATTTTATCATTTAGTTTACATGAAAATAGATTTTACATTTGTCTTCCACTAGTGGTGGTATTTTGTGTGATGGCTTTGGATATTATCTGTTGCTCTATATCACAACTTTCACTCTAAGGGGCTCTTTATAAATACACTGAGATAAAAAGCCCACTGAGAGGAAAGGATGATTTGGATATTTCCCTGTAATCCATTGCCCGGTAAGGATCTCATATTAAGGGTTTTAAATGAGTATGAAATGTTTAGGGAAACATTAATCATGTCTCAACAAGTCTAAAGTCTTGTTTCGGAAGCTATCTGGAACAGTGATGTCAGCATGTTAACTTGATATTGCTAACAAATTATCTTGGCATTTTTCTCAATTCTACATATGTTTAACGTATGCTATATCTGTAACTTGCAACTGCCCTCTGGCAGCTTTCCAAGACAATGCCACATTCTCTTAAGTAGATATATACTTTGTTCATTATTATGATATACTTGCAGTTCCAAAACATTTGTACAGCTTTTAACAGTTTGTTTATTATTCATCTGTTTACTTTAGAAGAAACTTGTGAACCTGTCTCTTACATTGCTTTTACTGATTAAAGTCCTTGCAATCTATTTTTTTTATAGTTTCAAGGAAAATTCCAACATTTTGGCTGTAGTAAATTGGTGTGTTTTCAGCTTACTTATGGTAACAAGTTGTTTAACTCTCTTCATTCTCTCTAGTTTATGTTGGTAGTTGGTCATGGATTAGAATTTTTTCCCTTCCACAGTTACTTTTAAACATGCCTTAATCCTATGGTTCAACTCAACATGTATTTCCTTTTTCACAATGGTAGTTTCATGCTTATGTCTTTTAATAATCACAGAATAGCAGTCTTTTAATATACTTCTTCCAGAATGGAGAAATTTCATGCACTATCTGCACTTTCAAATTGCCACATTTCAATGGTAGAGAAAGAGGCAGATCTCCTCTTTAGAGTTTTCTACCTTCCATTTGTTTGTTGTTAAGCAGAAAACTACACAATGAGCTACCTGTGCTGTTCCAAATATAAGTATCAAAACTCAGTTTTTAGAAGTGTGAGTCTTCAGACATATAGAGTGGCACCCACCTTATTCGAAGTATCGGGATTTAATCTTATAAGATTTAAAATTTTTTCCTATGTTATTACTACCCCTGGCTTGAAAAATGTTACTATTTTTCTGGTTGAATGATGTATTTATACTGATTACATGAACTAAAAACAACCATCTATCAAATGAGATCTAGGGTGTAGGTTTAATGGTAGTTTGAAACAGTGTTATGAAGCTTCAATACTGGGAAGTGTCTGAAATAATTTCAGTTTTTTTTTTTTTTAAGAATATAGTGATGTATCCTTTAGAAAAGTATTTATTTTGTATTTTGCAACTAATGTCACTTGATTTCTCATTAAAATATACCCCTTAATCCCTTTTTAAGTTAACCCCCTCCTACAAGATAAAAATTTATTTAATGTTACTGTTACATTTCAAGAAAAGAACCAGCACTAACACTTAATCTGTAGAAATACAGATCATGCATATTTTCAGGGTCAAGTGTGTAGATGTAATGAACTTTATCAAGTAATGTAACAAAACTACGTATGGTACAGTATTTCAAAATATTGTCCTGCATATTACAAACACATGTATAATATCACATCCATATACTATAAATTTACACAAGAGTTCATTCTTATAATATCTTTTTTTATTTTTAATACACTGTAGTTACAGGTTTTTCAATATTTGCATGAAAGTTTTGTTTAAAAAATGCAGTGTTTACAACATTATTTCAAAACAATTCTATGCTATATATGTTGTCAACCAGTATGTATGAAGTATTTTACAATTTTTATTTCTGCTAATCTAAAGATGCTTATTTTTTATGCTGATAGTGGTGAATATACTGAGTATTTAGAATATTATATTAAAGTGATTTTGAATATGCAAATCAGCAAATCATGTGAAAACCACAGCTGATGTAAAGTTGTGGTATTTTGTTTGGTAGTGTGATACCACCGAATGTGTGATATATTTAGAAAGAGTAAACAGCCTTTTTGAATACAAAGTTTTTACGCACTCAGTTCTTAAAGATGATGTATTCACATCAAAGATTTGGGATTTGCGTTACAGGCATATCCAACATGCTTAATGACATTGGAAAACAAAAGACTCTGAGTCAACTTGGAGTAACTGAACTATCCAGAAAAAGATCTGCAACAAGTTGCAGCTGAGCTGTGGTAAGCAAAATGCTTTATCTTGTAACAGATGAGAATCCATGAACACAAAGGTTAATGGCAAAAGCTGTGATTGTGCTGTAGGTGACAGTAGACTTAAAAATAATTTCCATCTGAAAAGTTGCAGAAATTGTGTATGTTTTTTGCAATGGCATATCAAGAAAAAGAAGACAATGTATTAACGGTGCCTAGTCATGTGGAAGAAATAGCAGTATCTGGTAACTCTTAATGAACTGTATGTGCACTTTGAAAACTATATGTCTAGTGCCATTTTTCTGCTGAGTACGAGATGAAAAACATTTATCAAAGTAGTACGTTAGATGTTTCCAAGCTTTATTGAAGGAAATAATGTAAATTAAGAATTAAGAGAGTGTATATAAAGGTCACAATGAACTTTGCTTACTGACAGAGCAATGCTCTTTGTACCACACAGATGTGAGGAAATGGAAGTAAGACCAAACAGGATATGGATTCATCAAGATAAGGCTTCCAGTGACATATTTCATACAAAGACATAGTGATCATATTGCTTGTTGTAGTGCCTTTGATTAACCTTATAGTTTGACTGTTGAAATTGGAGTGAAAAAATTTCTTCTCACACTGGATGGATTATTGAAAGTTAGTAGGGATGTTTGATGTACTTTTTACACATTACATTTGCACAAGAGCATTTTATACTACAGATTACTGTGTAAGGCTACTGTAAAGATGTGCAGTTATCTAATGGTGCATGACATGGATGTGGATGACATGGTCTGTAACAATCTGATAAAGTACAAATATCATTTTAATATGACATGCACAATCACTTTATTATAATGCGATCAGATCAGTTGCTATTTTTTGTTCGTGTGTTGCAAAATAATAGTTAAAGCCTTTCTTTAATTATATTACAGATAGAAAGAAAATAGTATTAAAATGTAAGAAAACAATAGTGTAAATCAGTCTTTTATTTCATAAGGAAGCAAGCTGTATATATACATATATTTTGAATTTGAAGTATACAGAAGTATGCATTATCATTAATTTCTGTTACCAGTGCTATATCAGTTAATAATTAGCCTGATGACATACATTGTTCATAGCAGGGTCAGAAATGGATGATCTTTCTCCTGGAATTGGTCAGTATGATGATTTTCACACTATTGACTGGCAGCGGGATATAGCTCGTGATAGAATGAGGCATCGATACATTGTCAAGAAAAGAACAGAATCAATATGTGACTTAATCAGAGGAACTCATGATGCATGGTCTGGGTGGTTATGTGTTTTACTTGTTGGTGTAGCAGCAGGTGAGTTCTTAAGATATATGAAATGAATGCTGTGTACCTCTTATTTCATATTTGAATTGTGATTTTTAATGTTTTAGTATTAACAAATCTAAACTATTCAAATGTTTTTAAAAAATATGTATATGTATACACATAATAACCCTCCACCAATATGAGTGTGACAAGTTATTTTTACATATATATATATATATATTTCTCCTGGGATATGTCCCATATAAGTTTTGGATTCCACGAAGAGGAAAGCATTGCCTGTCTAGGTATGCCTTTTGCATCTTTAATTCGCACTTAACAGCCAAGATGAAATAACAAAAAGCTATATGCACACTGTTAAGATTGCATGTTCTAGAAAGTTGTAGGATGTTTTTCCTTGCAGTATATTTGCTTCCAGACCATATTAACCTATGGACTTGGGTGAAGCAGAAGATGATAGCTGCTTATCCCTGCTACCCCTTTAAAGGAATAAATTGGATCAGTCTGCTTTTCAGTAGAGTAAGTTTGTGGTCACCTGTAGCACTGTCATTGTTGGTGTTCTTTGTGGCTTTTCACCACATTTTATTTCCCCTTATTCTTCTAGTAGAGTCAATGACACCTTCCAGTTCTGTGTCATTGAGATGGTGGATCATGGAGATATCCTCCCGAATGTTGTCATTTCATTTAGTGTAAAGGAGGGCATGGTGTTCTGCTGGTTTAGATAATATGCTATCCTCCAATTATGTTCTCTATCTTCTTGCAGTATGTTCCAGAGATTGATTTTTGTGCACAGCTTCCATGCAATTCTATCCAGGAGATGATATTGCACATATTTCCAAATATATAAGCTCTACTTTCATGCAGTTGTCCTTGGAGGATGAAGATACAGCAAACTTCTGTGCAGTCCTATATGGAGGCTGAGGTTGTTTTATTTTACAAAAGTGGTCCACTTCTGTATGGTGGATCAAAAGGTTGATATTGTGTTCTAACTTTTGTGTGGTTCTGTTCAGAAGATGATTTTGCTTTGGAGTAGATCTGTCACGTTTCAGTTTACCCCTTTGATTGGGTCTCCTCATTGTACCGTCACAAAGATGTGTGTTCCCAGTGAGTTGTTTTGAATTAGAACTGGACCAATCTACATAAATCCTCACACTGGTGTCAGTTGTGATTCCTTATATTAACTTCAATTTTTTTTTGCTTTTACCTCATATTCACCATGTCCATTTAGTGGGTCCTGTAGGTTGATGTTTTTCAAAAATGCTTTTCAACTTCTGTGTGGTGATGTTGTTTGGAGTGAAGTTTCTGTTTCTTGTGCTCCTCCTCAGGTGTTTTTGCCTGTTGTGCTAAGGGGCTCCAATTATATTGGATTTGGTTTGATGATAACTGCCACATTGGCACATCCCTTCATATAATAATTTGTATGAATGGTTGTGGATTTGCACACATGCTCTGTTTATTACTCAATTTGACCTGTATCCATTTTACTTAGTTTGAGGTAAAAATGGTGGGAGTCCTCCTACTATGGGTCAGGTGCAGTAATCTCAATGCCACTTGATTTTGGACTGGAGTTTACTAGCCATGTATGTTCCATCATTCCCTAGCCATTCTACATCTTGAAGTACGACTATTTTAACTTCCCCACATTCTTGTCTGTTGATGGTTCTTCTACCGTCTTTCTCTGATATTCCATTATACTGTGTTTTTGGTTCAATCCATTGTTGTTTTTTTTCTCCCTTTTGCCTGTGCTACTCCCATTTTCTGCCCATGTATGCAACACCCATTTTAACACTAGGTGCATAGTATACCTGGTACAGAAGTAATGTGGTCTTAGACATGTTCCTGTAACAATTTAGTGTGGGATTCAAGTTACACGTGTGAGTGAAGATAACGTACTACATTAAAATTTATTATTTTCCTATACTAAAAATATATATTTGATAGGTTCTTATCTCTCTACCTTTTCTTCCAACTGAAAACCAGCACTGTTCTACTTAATCTTAAAGTGATAGTTTGTTTAATAGAATAGAAAAGAGGAAGTCAAATTTGTTAGGAAGGTGTGCCACACTTCTGTTGCTTTAAGATTTTTGTATAATGATTTTAATGTGAGATGCAGTTGAACCACACTGATCATGTGGTACCTTGGTAGTTCGTGGTTTGAAGCAGGTGAAAAACTTTTTGCCACACAGAGGACAGTACTGAATGAGAATAGCTATACAAATGACAGGAGATAAGTATGTGCTGGAAATATTTTTAGTGTATGAAAATGATGTGTAACCTCCAGAGTGTGTGCAAAAAAATGTAAGATTTTTAATTTACTTTACAGAAATATAAATAAATATTAGAAATAATAGAAAAAATAAATGGGCTTTCTACGTTGTAGTCATGTTGGTATGCTTGTAAATTCACTTCCACAGCCTGATTGAGGGACTCATAGAACTGTCTTACATATCCAGACTGTAGAGGTTTTGTTTTTTGTTTGTTTACACTTTTATAATGTTTTAGGATACAGTGGAAGACTATAAATTACACTATATTTCATTTTTGCTTCATATGAACACTTAATTTCACAAATCCCATTTTTATTTTATCACCCATTATTTACACTTTCCTCATTTCAATTTTCAATGTTTTCAGTATTTTTTTCAGGTATGGTAATCCATACAATATTCTCCAACACACAGTGACATTTCACATTATTTGTATACATATATTATGAGCTTTCCCTTCTATTCATGCAGGAGAGTGTACATATAGATGACTTGATATGGATGTTGTGCACTTTTCTTTAATGCAGTAGCTGGCAACTGTACTACATAGTGGCAACTGAGCACACTGATACCATAGAGTCTGTCTGTTAAGCCTATAGTATGAACGTGCTCAGTTGCCATAAGCACCCAATATCATTCCAGGAATTATTACACCTTTTTTGTGACAAAATTCACAGATATTTTTTTCATATTTTTACTGAGTAGGTGATGAGCCTGGAAACATCCACCATAATAAAAATAATATATTGTACTATTTAATGCACTTAAGTACACATTCCACTGATCCTGTCATTATGTCTACTTTGTCCAACAGCAACATGTTCTGTGTGTAATCATTTGCTACATCTGGCTTCTGATGTACAGGTGCAGTTGCTGGTGTTATTGACATAGGAACACAATGGATGAAAGACTTAAAAGATGGAGTTTGTCCACAAGCTTTTTGGCTAAATCGAGAACAGTGTTGTTGGTCTTCTAATGATACATTATATGAAGATTACTACTGTGCTCAGGTTAGTTTCTCTGCTAATATAATGTATGTTAAGTTTTTATCTGAGAAAGTACAAACCATTCTCCTTATAAATAGAAAATTTATTCAAATCTTAGGAATTATAGCAGGCTTCCCATGTTTTTTCATAAATTAATGAGTTTGACCCACTGGTATCAAAATATTGAAGGTTGCTATCTGCTGTAAGGGGTCAACTGTAATATGTTATTAAATACTTTTTAATGGTGTGTATTATTTACTCAAAAGATATTAATGTTTGTGAAAAATAGTGTATTTGGAATGTTTAACATGTAACAAATAATACATTACAAGTTTAGCAGCAGCAAGGTATTGGTTAATCACAAGAACAACAATGTCATTGCTTCAGTTTATTTTAGTTAGTAGAAATGCTAAACAGCATTGCATAGCTTAGAAATATTTATTGTTCATAAATGTTAATATTTTTATAATGCAGTGTTAACATCTTTAACAAACTTAAAATTTACAGCTTTTAAAACAGCTCATTAAATTTTAATCACAAGTTGGAAAATTATGTTGTGATACAAGAAAGCATTATATAATCACTGTGTTTTAAATTTGAACATATTTTATTAATCAGATCCTCATGTTTGACAGGTGCCATTATATTGATACTCATAAGTGCTATAAAATGGTTTTTGCAGGGCCGTCAAGTTTGTACTGATACTTGCTGTTCGTGCAATCAGCTGTTTGTTTACACAAAACATAACTTTGTGACCCTTTTGGCTACTACACCTTTAGTACATTAAGTTCAGTTGGTCCATGCTTACAATTTTAAATATATATTAACCATTTTGTGTCAGGTCACAAGTCATGTCATCATGTTTGAATTAGATTTATAAGTCTATTTAACTGCCATTTTATGAATTTATGTCAGTAAGTTTGGAATCAAGTTGTGAATTAATTTATTATCTTAAGTAAATAGTTAAATAAAATTTCTAAATATAGATTTTAGTGAGACACTTGGTATGTTGAACACAGCACTGTTTAAATTAGATGTTTGTGATGTCAAAGTACTAAGTCTATTGTTTCTTACAAATTAGGAGTTCAGATTATTAATATTATCAAGCTAGAATATGAAACAAGATCCTCATATCTTTTTATTTTGCTGAGATGTCTTATATGCTGAATTAAACACAGTGGCCCTGTTCACCCCTTATCATTTTTGAAAATAGTCCCATATATACAGTTGCTTCCATATGTGATATGGATAACCAATGAACAGCTTAAGAATGTCTCTAAAGTTCTTTTCCCTGCCATTTTAATCTGAGAAAAGGCTACTACATTCTTTCAATCCAAAATTTGAAGTAGGCGGACTTTGTTTTTAGTCTGCTCAAAGTTTCATATTTTTTAATGCTAAATACAGCTTAGCTGCTAAACTTAATAAATAATAGTGGAATTCTGTGATATCAGTGTAGTTATTTATTAATTTTTGGTTATTTAACTGTATATAAAAAAAATCTAAAAAAAAAACAACCTATTTCATATTCTCTACATGCAAAATTAATAAGGCTTAGTAACAGTGCCCAGCAGCATTCGTTGTAGTGAGAAGAGATAATTGTCTGCTTTATTTCTCAATTTATTGTTCTATATTTTAAGAAAAATAAGTGTAATAATTTATTTCTTAATAGTAACAGTCTATATACATAATGTATAATAATAGAAATGTGACTGCATATTACAAAATACTAGTCCCCTAAAGCAGTCAAGACAGGGAAGAATAAAGGTCAGTTTCATATTACTGGATATGTGACCTGAGTGCATGTTCACCTCATCATAACAAGTTGTGTAGTGTTAGCTATTCATGATTGGAAGCCAGTATAAAAAATAATCAACATATATATGTAATTATATAGCATTATGAGACGAAACTTTTTTGTTATAATATATAGTCATTCTAGCATGAAAAAAGTGTAATTTATATTTATTTCTTAATTTTTTATGATGTTTTGGAGGTTGGTCAAGTGACAGACCTTACATGTAGAACAAAATATAAAGTCTTACTGAAAATAAAATAATGAAATGTATATAGGAGGTTATAGAGATTACACAAATAATATTTGAGATTTTTTTTTAATGAAGAATAATGTTTTAATCTTAACAAGTTACTTTGCACTTAAACTAGTAACAAAACAGACTCTGTTTGCACAAACAAGTCTGTAGTAAAAATATTTCATTAAAACTTGTAATTTTACTGAAAGTTTCTCAAATTTTGTTAAGATACACTTACTATATCAAAAGTTATAGTGCAAATACTTAATGTGTACAAATCTGTAGATGAACTCCTTTATATTTTACTGAGCTTGTAGCAAAAGGGTTAATATGATATTTCTATTGTAACTGAGCAATGAGGTCAATGTGTTAGGTTAAAGTACAAAATTGATTATTAGTTATGAGCAAATCCAGATCTGTAAGGAGATTTTTAACAAGTTTGATCTTGACTTAAATTGGATATCATGAATTTATGTGGTTTTCTATATGACACAATGACTCTTAGGCTATTATATTGATTGGAGATCATTATAGTTCAGTAGTGGTCTCACTTTCAGTTATAAATATGTTTAGTTTAGTCATTGTAGCTGTTTTGTTGTCAACTTTTGACAAATTGAAATGTGGTGAACAAACTCAATTTTCTTCAAAGAACACCTTAGGAACAAAAATTTGATGAAAGCTTTGTACTCAATACAGAGAGAACATCTGAAAAGAAGTGAAAGGTTGCACTTTACAAGAGGTAAATGAGTATGTACACCCTTGTGCAAATCAGTTGAAACAAATGGTCATTTTACAATATTTTCAGCATGGCAGTTAGTTTAGGCTCACTGGACTAGCTGATTTCCTTAAATTTTTTTCACACAGACGTCGTCATTAGCTGTGTTTTTCAGTACGGTCGATCTATTTTTGGTATATTTGACGAAGTTTTGAGGAATATTACGTTGTTTGAAATTGTGTTAGAAGGGCATGGAGACCAGTCAAAAAACAACTTCTTACCAACTCAATGAAGAAAAAACGGTATCATTGGGGTCTGAAATACAAGAACTGGGTGCAAGAACAATGGAGGAAGGTGTTATTCAGTGATGAGACTCGTTTCTTCATACAGGGTCAAAGAAGTCAGCATGTTTGCAGATCTCCAGGTGAGAAACTTTGAGAAACTCACATCAATCAATTCATAAAACATCCCTTGAAGAAGATGTTTTGGGACTATTTTAGCTACTATGGCATCAGAGGCTTACATATCGTAGAAAGTATGATGCAAGGACCACAATACATCAAAGTTTTGCAGAGAAGAGTCGTTTTAGAATTGAGAAAGAGATTTCCAGATGGATCTGGTATTTTTCAGCAAGATCTGGCTCTGTGCCACGCATCGAAACTTGTGAAGAATTTTGTGACTACATTGCAAATAAAGGTACTGGCCTGCCCTGGAAACTCTCTGGACTTAAATCCTATTGAAAATCTTTGGGTGATTTGTAAAGAAAGACTTTGAGGAAAAGACTACTACAAAAGACAAGCTAGTTAAGGCCATAATTGAGGTGTGGTACTGCAATCCAAAAATTAGTAAAGAATGCAGTCTACTTACGGACTTGATGCCAAAGAAGATTAATGAAAAACAAAGGCAGTCATATCATGTATTAATTTGCGAGTAATTTTTTGATTCTCAGAAATAAAATGCAAAAAATTGAAAAAATCATAATTTTCCTTCTTGTTTCAATTAATTTGCACAAGGGTGTATATTCCAATACAGTATTGATTTCACAATGAAGTAAACTGTCAATAATTATCCTCATTGGGTCAGGCATAATGGAAAGCACATAAACCTGACTCAACTTAATGCTCGCTTTTAAGATTGGGTGTTCTGAAAGATCAGTACAAGTATCCTTATGATATTTACACTACTCAGTTGTCTAATACAGCCCATGCCATTCCAGGGACTATCACAGTAAAATCTAAAATAAAGGGAAATACTTTTTGACATACTTTTGAAAATATGGATTCACAGATACTGACTGCACTGTCTTCATTGAAAGACGTTTTTGGCAGTCATATGATGGAGGATCCAGGTGCTTCTCCAGGTCTTCCCACTAAAAACCCTCCCCCTCCCTCTCCCAGTGGAGTATAGGAGATCCTTGCCATATACCAACTCCTAGCCTCTGAGGTGATAGAACTAGACACAATTCCTCAGAATAGTGCACTGGTAATAAGTAGGGCAGTGGATACACTGCCTGTGTTCCTAAGAGATGTTCATCTCTACACACCTTCCCATTTGCTTCTCTCCTTGTCAAAGAATGAAACTACATTAAATATAAATAAATAAAGGGAGTTACTGTAGTAAGAGGTTGTGTTGTCTTTCTGTTGATGGAGGACTATTACTGGAGGTTTGTCATCATGCACTAGTGCAGTTTACAATAAACATAAGATTTTTTAGGTGAGAGTTAGCTCAAGACTAAGTGACATGTGAATTTTGTCAGCAGATGTACAAGGAGCAAAGTTATTCTTTCTACAGTGGTGAGTGTCTATAAGAAATATATTTTCTATGACAACACTAAAGTTTAGATATTTTGAAACTATTGAGAAATAAGTCATTTTTCATAGAAGTACTAATATTTATTCATTATGCTTTAGTGCCCACTGCACAAATGCAAATTAAGTACCAGGTAAAGTTGAAACATTGAGTGAAATTATAGAAAATAAAAAACTGTGTTTAATAAAATATTTTGGAAAATGTTTAAAATTTTTGTTGAAAATTTTAAAGATCTGTTATGGATCTGTAGAAACATTCATACAGTTATAAACACTTAATTCTTGTTGCAGGGATGTATTCAATATGCTTTGGAAACTTATTACTGAAGACATGTTGAAAATGACAGGCTTGTTGATTTATTTTTAAAAAAATGTTAAAACATCTTTATACATGTAATATATTCTGTCATGTTGATAAAACTCTTCGAAAACTATTTTATATTAATTTAATAATAACTTCAGTTAATTATTTTAGAAATATTTTTAAAGAAGAAAGACAACTGAAATATATGACTTTGGAATAAAGTTTTATGAGAAATTGGGTTTTTGAACCTTCTGAAATTTTAAGTTTAGTTTATATACAATATGTAACCTTAAATTTGTTTGGCTTCCGTGGTTAATAATTTTTAGATTAATTGGCAACTAGAATAAACAAATAGATGTGACAAATATTTATTGTGTATTGTAATTAAAATGTAGTTTTAATTTGTTCTAGTGGTACACTTGGCCCGAACTGTTGGGATATTTTAGAAAAGATGGCTGGTCCTTTATCATTTCTTATATTTTGTATGTATTGTGGAGCCTTATATTTGCTGGCCTAGCTGTCCTGCTTGTGAGAACATTTGCTCCATATGCTTGTGGTTCAGGTATTCCTGAGGTAAATGTCTTTTTGCTCCAAACTTTTTCTTGAAATGCTGTTGAAACATTCTTGGAACATTAAACTTCTCTTAATGTGTACTTGAAACATAGATTGATGACTCATTTGTATTGTTTTTATATGAAGAAGTATAAAATTAATAAGTAAACATGTAGACTTTAAAAATACAAATTGTTCAGAACTTTTGAAATGATGTTTTAATTAAAAAATGTATAGGAGTTAGGTTGCATTTACTTACTTTAAGCAAATATTTATTCCAGGAATAATATTTTTATTTTTATCGTATGTAAAATAATTTTTAGTAAACTTTTTGTGTTTAATTAGTTAAAGTTTCAATCTTTATTTTTAATATCTGTTTAACACTTTATCTTTTCTTATGTATTTTTAACTTTTTGATATAAAAGAATATAATCTGTCAACTGATTTATTTGTGATTTGTTTAGAGTAAATCTATGAAGCTGGTAATAATTTACACCAGTTGGTATATTAATATTAAATATATCCAGCTAAGCAGTTGTAACTTGTTTCTCTGTTCTAAATACATCTACGTGTCAGTATTTTGATGCCAAGCAGCTTATGTTCATACAAATTGGTAATTGTTGAACTTGGCTAAATATACAGTCATCACCTTATTTTTAGTTTTTGTTCTTGTTTTTATCAAAACTTACACACATTAATGTTTTTTCATTTTAATTGATTTCTTTTTTTATGTTACAATTTTGGTATTTTATTTACAAAATATGTGTATTCAAAAAACGTGCTACAAAACATTCTTTTAAATACTTTTTCTAACAACCTAAGTTTAAGCAGTGTGATGCATTATTCAACTATAGACTCTTACATGTTTAATGTATTTTTATTATGTTATATGAATTAATATCTCGCATTGTTTTTATAGATAAAAACTATTCTGAGTGGATTCATCATTCGTGGATACTTGGGTAAGTGGACATTGGTCATCAAGTCCGTTGGAATGATTTTGGCTGTAGCCTCAGGACTTAGTCTTGGAAAAGAAGGCCCACTTGTACATGTGGCATGCTGTATAGGAAATATTTTTTCCTATCTTTTTCCTAAATATGGCAAGAATGAAGCCAAAAAGAGAGAGGTTAGAATTGAAATATTTTAATTATTCAATTTTTAATTTTTATTTCATAAAGCAATGCTATTTAATTTACCTAGTAGTGAAAAAGAGGAAAAATATTACTAGTAATTATGAATCATAAAATAAAATGTGCAACTGTTTTGAAAGATTTTATGTACTTTTTATTTCCTAGGAACCATCTCCTTATTTTCCACAGGGCCATGGGAAGTGGTAAGGCAGTCAGGCCATGGCCTGACCACTTTTTTGTGGCATGTATTAAAATTTGTTTGTTTTAATTCAGTGTGTTACATTGTGTGTATACAATATCTGTAGTTAAGATGGCTCAAGATTTAATCTCCTAGCATTAAAGTTTCAAAATTTTCTATGGGATCATGCCCCAGACCACCTTAAAAATTATAATGTTGCAGTAGCCTGATTACTAGGAAATTTCTTAATACAGCAGTATTCCATATGAAAACATATTTTACATTAAATCCGCAAATATAGTATTGATCATTTGTTAAGTTGTGTAGTATTCCTTGCAGTAATAAAATTATAAAATATTCATAAGTTTCAGCTACATTTGTTATTAGTGTTAACAGAAACCCCACATCAGGGATGATAATTTCTCATATCAGGTCTATTAAAATCACAACCAAACTGATATATATATTGTTTTTCAGTAATATTACTATCAGGATATCAAACAATAGTTTAAAATATCCGACTAAAAACGACTAAATCTTGTGTTTTGTTTCTAACATAATTCAAGTAGAAAAAAATATTAACTATTTGTCTATTTTTGTATACAGTATGTTACTGAAGAACAAGCATTTTAGTCATTTATCTAATGTGTTTAGTAGTCCTGCAAAGAATGGGATTAATTGTTTTTAGTGTCTAATTGATTCTACAGGTAGTATGTTAATTACCAGATCTAGGCAATTAGTGGAATTTCATAACTAGGCTCATTAGTTGATTACATTTAACTAATGTGTTCTCACATGAGACTTGATTGTTGAAATAATGGAAAATAATAATAACCAGAAACACTAATTTTGATTAGTTAATTATTTTTGTGACTTTTTACACTTGCTACCAGCAAATCAAAGTGTCTTTGTTGTAATTTTTTAGCCCTACATTCAAAATTTAATTAAGCTACTCTATTATCATGGTATGTGGATAAACTTGGCATATGAACAGGTAGTAAATCAAATTTTAATATAATACAAGTTTTTTCAAAAGTAAATATTTGAAAAAATTGTCAATCTCTCCTGGTAAAAGAGGTGTGATATTTGATCTCTAGGTTTTCTCTTTTCTCTAGTCTATTTATCACGTCTCCAAGAAGTACCAAGTTTAATGTAAATTACTTATTATAATATAGTTATAATTCAAGCAAAGCCTAATTTTTCTAGCCTTTAATCTTATTTTTTTTATGGAGTCATAAACTAGAAAATTGGACCTTCTCACCATACTAACCTGTCACATCCTATCTTTTTTGAATTGCCAGTGCATCTCTCTGACACTTAGCACCATATTATTTTTAACAATAGAAAGACAAACCTTTAATCTGTCAAATAATGTATCATATTATGTTGTTTTCTGTATAGAGAATTGTACCTTTCACTTCCAGCTCAATGTTTTTTCCATATAAGACATCAACAAGCTTTTAATGGTTCTTATCACATATACAAAGCCAGAAAAAATTATGATAGTTGTCAGACATTGTCTGCTCTTTACATGCTATTCTATGTTCTTAGGTGTGTATCAGCCACATGCGTAACCTCTGCAGTTAACTTAATTTTTTTTTTCCATATTTCAAAGGAATTTTATTATCATTTTGTCAATCATTTGGATATTATTTATGGTAATACTACAATGATTATTTATATTTGTTTTTCAGCATATTCAGAAATTCTTATGAATAATATGTTAATCTTGTGCTGTTTTTCTGTCGTTTACAATACGGATATAGTACTTCACTTTTAACATATGATAAATTTACCAGTTGAAGTAATGTTTCAGTATGTTGTCTACTTTAATTGGGTACTAAAAGTTGTAGTCTGTTTTGTCTAAATAAGTGATTAGAATTTCAATGATAATATTGCTTCTAGAAGAATTCTGTGTTATGTAAAATAAAAATCATTTTATTGACAGATTCTTTCAGCGGCATCTGCAGCAGGTGTATCAGTGGCTTTTGGTGCTCCTATTGGTGGAGTTCTCTTTAGTCTTGAAGAGGTACGTCCAACTGGAGTATGTCTTATAAGCTAAATTATTCAAATGAATTTTAAACACTTTAATTTTGTTAGTTATACAAATGTATTAGCTGTGCTAAAATTTATTTTGGTTCATCAAAATGATGTGTTGTTAGAACAGAAATACCAAAAAATATTAAAGTAAACTCAAGATCGTGAAACCTTCTATAATTCATTGTTAAATAACATTCAAAATATTTTTTAAAAATATATCTTCATGATTTATTAATTTATTTTACATGAAATTATATAATTTTTTTGAGAAATATCCAGTACTTTTTGTGCTACATTTATGTAGAAGTTTTTCTCATTTAACAATGTTTGAGGATGATTTTCCAATTTACTATTCAATTCCTGGGTATAGTAATGTTATTGTTCTTTTGCTCTTTTCTTTTTTTTTAATCCTATCTGCATTTTTCATGTATATGAGCTTTACATTGTTAAATAGGAAATTAGCAGTTTTCCTAATTCAAAGATTTTTAAAATATTAATTTTTTATTTTATTTCAACAGTTAAAATGTTCAATAGATATTAATTTACGTGAATATCTTCTAACATTAATAGTTTCTGCAGCTTTTATATTGAATCTTTTGGCATGGAACTGTCCTTATAACCATTTTGTTATTCTGGAGTTTTCGTGCTCTATCTTTTAAATTAGTATTTATCATTACAAAATTAGCCAGGTTATCAGGAAACATTATAAGGCTTTCATAGGCAAAATATTAGGGTTTTTTTTTATTGAGGTTTTAGGTCTGTTCGGCAGTGATTTTCTAATGCTTTTCTCTTTTTATTCGTTGCTTGTCCAATGAAAAGTGACTTTGATTTTACAATTGTAAATTTTCAAGTTTCACCTACAAAATGTTTCTAACATCCTGATAGATATCAAATGTTTCTTAATTAAAAAAAAAACTATTTTATTTCCACTAAAAAATCTCCATATGGGTTTGATACACATGACTAATCTCACAACCATCATGAAAAAATAAGAAATAAAAGTTGTGCCTTATTTTGTATGAGAATGACTTCACATTATAATACAAAAACATAAATGTTCAGATTAAATAGTTGTTATAAACATTATAAACTTTATAATGTTATAGCGACCTTTTAGCTGTGCCTGAATAACATTGCAGAAGTCACAATAATATAATAATACAACACAGGTGCACTGATGTTGCTCTATCCAAAGATATAATACTGGCTTCTACAAAGTAGCATGTCTTGGCTCTGTATTAGTGGGCTAGTATTTCTGAAAATACAGTCATATTTTAATTATTATACATAATATATGTATATACCTTAATACTGTTTACAGATAAGTTCTTAAATGTGTTTTCCTTAAAACACAGAACAGTAAATGAAAAATTACTGTAAATTATTATATATCATAGTCATGACAATCTTTGTATTTATTTGCTGCTTGCCATAGGTTGCTAAGCCTTATCAAATATCACATGTGGAGGATATTAAACAAAGTAATATTTTGAGGCTACACACACATTTGTAATAACTAAACAAATTGAGCCTTATCAAATATCACATACTGAGAATATGAAACAAAATAATAATATTTTGAGGATATATATACACACACACACACACATTTGTAATAACTAAACAAATTGAGCCTTATCAAATATCACATGTGGAGGATATTAAACAAAATAATATTTTGAGGCTACACACACATTTGTAATAACTAAACAAATTGAGCCTTATCAAATATCACATACTGAGAATATGAAACAAAATAATAATATTTTGAGGATATATATACACACACACACACACACTTGTAATAACCAAACAATCATAAATTGCTATTTATCAATATGAAATTTAACTATGATTTATCAAGCTCAGTAATAAACCTGTATTTGGGTCTATAAAGTATACTTATGTATAAAAAGCCATAAATAAACATGCACAATAGCTAACGCAGATTCAAGAATGTATATACACTGGTTAACTTTACTGGCAGATAAACAGTTCTATTTTCATAGTGCTTCACTCTTTCATTACAAGCTTATTAGCCAATTGACATGCTCAACTGCATTCATAACACTGTGTAACACAAAATTTGTTCCTGGATAGTATGTGTTATTTTTTAATTACTTATGTTGTAAAAATACAGAAAGTGGCCATTATTCCCTTCACACTTTGCTTTTGTAATGTAGATAATGAAATTTAGAAATTAACCTTTTTAACATGTAAAAACGAGCAAATTTGCACATTTTCACATACATAAGGTCTGAATAAAACAACATCTGAATCAAGATTTACATGTATTTATATTAAAATTATACAGAAATGAACATAAATGTTTAGAAGTGAGTAGTTTTTCGAGTTTTACGACTGTGATGTAAATCACTTTCACGTATCAGCCCCTACATATAGTCTCTTATCATGTTTTCAATATACGCTCCCAGGTCACAAAAGCAAAGTTTGAAGAAAAAATAGCTCTTTCCATTTACTTTAGGCATAAGCAATTGGGAAATAACACTTTCTGCCCAGGAACAAGAAAAAGTAAAAAAATTGTGTAACATAGTGTAATTTAATGCTTTTTCTAAATGTTTGCAAAGTCTTGTATGTTTTTGTGACTTAGCTTAAATATTGTAGGCTTATTTTCAAGAACTAATTGAATATTAATATCATGTGACCTCTGAATTACAACATAAAGAATGTAGTTTATAACCATATTTTATATATGTTAAACACTGTTTAAGTTTGTGACAGTATTAATGTAAACCAAGATTTCATCACCAGTTTGTGCACTGAATGTTCTATATACTGTTGTGTAAAATTCCAATAAACAAATGAAAAAACCTGAAAAAATATTAACAAATATATATGAAGAGCTAAGTTACAAAACACAGTGTATGCCATTTTTAACAGAATTGATTTGCCACTGGCATTTTATTAATAGATGTAAAGCATTTTGACTGTGAAAAAGAATTTATGTAAGCTGCAGAAAATATAGGTGATTTTTCTCAAAATAGCAAAATCAGATGCATAACATTTTACATTTCAGATCTTTATATGTGTATATTTAATTAAAATATAATTGTTAAAACTCAAATATATCTGATTTATCTTTTTGACAGTTTAAAAAATTGACTAGAAACGGACAAAGAGCACAGCAGTAAAAGAATTTTTTGTTGTATACCATATGAATTAGACATTTTTAAAACACACCTACATGCTGTAATTTTACCAAATTTTAAAACAACAGTGCTTGTACCTACAGTAACTTTGTCTTGTTCAGAATAATACATTTAATATTGATATGATAAATAAAGACTATAGAATGTATAGAAATTATGCATACAATTCGATCATCAGAGTATTTTATTTTGATTTTTCAGTATGTGAGTCCTGGTGTTTTTTTTATTCACTGTTCATTTAGATAAAAACAGAATATAGTAAGTTAATTGTTCTTGTGTGTTTTGTTGAGGGAACAAGAACATTTTTCTATAAGTTTATCTTTTGGACAAGTTTTTTTTTTTTAATATTTTATTAGATGTAACAGAATTTTTGATTTACCTTTCAGCTAAATATATTTAAAACATTATAGTAAGTTAATTGTTCTGGTGTGTTTTGTTGAGGGAACAAGAACATTTTTCTATAAGTTTATCTTTTGAACAAGTTTTTTTTTTAAATATATTTTATTAGATGTAACAGAACTTTTGATTTACCTTTCAGCTAAATATATTTAAAATGTGTCATGCTTCCCAGTGTCACAGTGGATTTGTCTATGGACTTGCACAGCTAGAAACCAGGTTTTGATACCTGTGAGGGCAGAATACAGATAGCCCATTGTGTAGCTTTTTGCTTAATTTCAAACAAACCAAAATTAAACACAAAATATCTATATAATAAACTTTAGAAACTCAGTAACTTCTTTAGAAAAGATTTTGGCAGGGCCCACACAGTTTTTTTGAAATCCTGGAAAATCATGAGAATTTAGTTATAAAACTTTCAATTCTGAAAGACTTGGGAAAATAATGTTTAAAATTATGGGCTTGGAAAATATTTGAAATAAAATCTCTCTTTAAATAATTGGCTTAATAAGAAAAGAAAAAAATTGTATACCGTGATTTTTGTGACTTGGGAGACTCAAAACTGTTGCAATTTTCACATGTAAGCACATTTGAGTAGGAAAATGCTTAATCCCACTTTGCAGGGTTATAGACGCATGAAATTTTGTGTATAGGTCCTAAATATACTTACAGTTTGGGCTTGGCTTGCTCTGGTGGTGAGAGGACTCGTGAGTGGTGGGATTGAATCCCATCACTGAACATGTTTGCCCTTTTAGACCTGTAACATTGTGATGTTATGGTCAGCCACATTTTTCTTTGATAAAACATAGCTCAAGAGTTAGCAGTAGGTGTTGACTAGCTACTTTTTTTTCTAATCTATCAGTTAAAAAGTAAGGATGGCTAGTACAGATATCTTTCAGTTGCTTTGCATTAAATTCAACAAAACATAAAATTTCTTTTTTTAAAATGTCTATGTACCCTGTATTATCAAGTGCACTACGACATCATGGTCCTCCCCATCTTCCATCATTTTAAGAATTATTTTCAACTTTGACATTACAGAAATTACTCAGTTTATTGTGCTAATACATTTGCAGTAAATATAATTAATCTGGGACAGTTTAGCTAGATTTTATTAAGATACATTTAAGGTTTCATTAAAAGAAAAATTTACTCTTCTTTCTTTTAATATAAACCACTTATCCACTTCATTATCACTTAAAAAGAAGAAAACTTTTGAATAATATATACCAAGAAAGCTGTTTGTTTTGGACAGTGGTATAAATATTGTTTGTTTTTTTTCAACTACAAAACTTGTGCACTCTTTTATTTCAAGTTAGCTTAATGCTACTATTTATAAAATAAAAACTATCTAAAGTAAATAATTATTTGGCAGCTTCATAAAATTGTCTATCTTAGTAGAGGGATGAAGATTTAGGAGCAGTAGTATTGTTGAGAGGGTGGGGATTTTAGTTCTGAAATGACCTTGGGTATAATTTTGGTGTAGGTTTTAAATATCAGAACATAAGTGTTGACTGATGTAAGAGTAAACTTATAAATTTGTGGTTTTGAACTTAATACGTTTTCAAAGCTTAACATAATGATTTATAAAGTTCTGAATAGAAACAACTTGATGGAAAGGTCATTCTGAAGAAGGTATATACATTTTAAATTACTGTTTGTAGTTTTGAAATGTTTTGCAAAAAATAACTAATTCTTTGAAAGTGAAATGAACTGGTTTAGCATTTTAGTAGTTTCAGCCACTCATTTAAATAGAAAAATCTATTTGTTTTATCAGTTTATTACAAATTAAACAAATATTAGGCTTTAGGATAAAATGAATCTTAAATGTTGTAAGGCCACAAACACAATAGAAATAAAAGCCAAAGCACATTTTATGCAGTTTTGGGTAGTTAATTTTCTGCCCTTCAGACCTTGTGCAAAATGTTTTAATATAATTTGCTGTAATATTATCATATAAATAGTATATTATAATCAGTGAATAAGGTATCAGAATTGGAAATTTATACAAAACTATTTAAAAGTAGTGTCAGATAAGCAATCCCTGACATGTAGGAGGATACGTTATATAACAATGTGTACGTGTGTGTGTGTGTACATTAAGAATAAAACTATAATAATGTAGTTTCTAAAACTAAAATACTTAATGAAGTCACATTTCAGAAAGTCTTCATACTTGCTTACAACTGTGTTCATAAACCCGAAATATTTTTAAATGTGTATGTTTAACACTGTGATTACATTTTCTTTACAAGGACTAAAACATAGTAGTGAGTATTACATTACCAGTGTGTTTATTCTAATAAATAGTACATATAAATATTTTTATGATAGAAAAGATTGGTTGTCATGCAGAGCATGTGCCAACTTTGTTTTTCTTTCATTCCTATTGGATTACTAACAAATCATTAAACTTTGGATGTGACTGAGGTAATAAATTAGAAACCACGTGTATCTGAAATGTACAACAAATGATTATTAAGTTCAAACAATATTGAAAGGTTAGATACTATGGATGATACTTTGATACAAAAAATACTAAGAAATTCGGGGATTAGCAGCATGTTAGAAATAGAATTAAACATTTCAAAATAAGAACTACTTCATGTAACACTTTTTAGAAACAAACATTAAATGGAGATCTATGTCAATCAGAAAAGAATAACAACAAGGACAATATTATATATTTGGTTGATCAGTGCAATAATCTCAGTAAGAAGTACATGTAATAATCTATGGAAGTATGTTTCATATAGAAATATGTATTATAATATAAATATGTATAAACTAAGTGGCACAACTCTTTACCATTTACCACTCATTTTCCAGTTTTTCTAAAAAAAAGTGTAAGAAGCACAGGATAATATGCTATCCTTAATTTTTTTTCTCCAATTTCTAGGTCAGTTATTATTTCCCTCTTAAGACATTATGGCGATCTTTCTTCTGTGCTCTGGTGGCAGCTTTTATTCTTCGGTCCATCAATCCATTTGGTAATGACCACTTGGTAATGTTTTATGTGGAATATACCAGGAACTGGCTTTTTGTGGAATTAGTTCCTTTCATAATACTAGGTATTTTAGGGGTAAGCTAAATAGCATTGTATATTATATGTATATACATACTGATATGTTTTTACTTGGAATCCACTTATTAGTGTGAAATTAGCCTTTAATAACAAATTAATTGTTTTTTTTCATTTATTTGGTAATATAAGTGAAGAATCTGGTCAAGTTGCTGAATGAAAATTCTTCTCAAAATAAGGGTGTAATTAGAGGAATTTACAGTATTTGGTGGATATAATTATTATGCTTGTGTTTGCCTATTTCTATATATGTTTGTTATAACCAAAAGCAAGCCAAAACAAAAAAATAAAAATTGCTGCACTAACTGAAAGGATCCCAGGATACAAGCTATAATATAGGATATAAAATGTACCCTAGGTTTCGGAGGTGACTACTGAAGTAGGACCCACATTGTGGTGGGGATACACTGTCTGTCAGTCTTAACTTGTATTCACCAGGCTCACATAAGAAATAAAAGAGTAGCAATAGATATAGAAATAGAAATTAAGAGAGCAAGATGTGGGTGCTAAAGCCTACAACATTCCACATCTTTATCACCCTTTCCTACCTGCAGACAGCTATGGGAAGGTGACTGCTCTCCAAATAATATGGGGGTAAGTAAGTTAAACTCACCTCTTTAAATTAGCATTCCAGTCCCCATTATGGAAGAAAGGCACTGATTGGTGGCCCAGTAAATGAAATATACCAGTATGAAGGGTCCCATCCAATTATATAAATTAACCAGCATAACTTCTAACCACCACCCATTAATATATATCTATATATATATTATATAAAAGAAAAAAATATATATTTTATCGTATTTGAGGAAAGCTAATAATGTCAAGGACAAATATAACTTTTGAAAGAAAGAAACTGTTATATTTTTTGCAGGTTTATTTGGTAAGGAAAGTTACTAAATTTAAGTCAAGTGATATTACTAAGTAAAAAATATTGCATGCTCAGAGCAAGTAATGTTATTTGGTAAAGAAGGCTGATTTTGGTGTGTTTTAAGTCAAATGATGGTTAAAATTATATGTTTAGAACAAATGATACAAAACAATGTTTAAGATAGCTAAATATTAGTGTGTGTGTGTGTGTGTGTGTGTTTGTATTATAGACCAAGTAATGTGAAATACTGGCTTATTTAGACAAAGTAACATTGTAATAATATATTTTTCTTCCACTATAGGGAAGTTTTGAATTAGTTAATTATTACTGATGTAATATGTTTGCACATCAGTTGACTTCGCATGTATGTAATTGGTTATTTGTTCAAGTCAGTTATCTGGAATGTGTTTTATATATATACACATTGTGTTGAAGATGCATCAGATCACAAAATTCCAGGTACATGAATATGACATATTTTTTGTATGATTTGTTTTATTAAATTTCAAAAAGTTACTGCAGGAAATAGTTTGAAATTTGAAAACACTATGTAGCTTTGGCAAATACATTTTTTGTGTGTGATACTGTATAAATTTGCAGCTTTGAAAATTCAAAGAAATGTTTTATTGTGAAAATAAACATATAATTTCCTTTGTTATAGATTTACTTAATGATTTTTCTGTCTTCCTACATCCTTGTAAAAATTTCCTACATATTTGTTTTGAATAAAAAATACTGTGAACTTCTGGCAGAAGTTTTTTTATAAGCACTTTTTAACATGTGGCCAAGCTAAGCTTTTGTCACTTTCCTGATGTCTGTGAGAATCTCCAATAAAAGGGAAACTATATTTGCTTATGGGGTTAAAAAGAACAAAAAATAGCTTTCATGTTGTTTAGATCATTAGTTTATGTCTTCTCAAAGCTGAGATGTAGTCAGTTATATCACACCATGTCAACAGAGGTTGAGAAACAAATATTGGCTAAAATTGATAAAACTGAATGTACACTGAAGTTACTAGGCTAATATTAGTTCTGCTATGCTTACAACTATTTTGAATTTCTTTTTAAGGGGCTGTAAATATTATGAAAAATCAAGAAATTCACAAGCATTAATTTTTTTTTCCACAAAGCATTGAAATCAATGTTTTGAAAAATGTTAAGGTATGAAACTAAATCAGTAGTTATTTTTATTGAATAAATTTCAGTTCTCATATTGTTTTTTTTAGATGTGTGTTATAACAACCATAACCTAGTTAATTTTGTTTTTTTAATTCCCTGATGCAATTTTGACCTTGATATATGATATGATCCACCTGTCTGAGCACCATAGGGTTAAATGGATGAGTCATTAGATAAAGAGCATGAGTTAGGTGGCCAGTCATATATTTTACTACTGTAATACCACTATTAATGTCTCAACTAAGTGAGGAGATTGTTAGTGAAAAGCATGAATCTGATGTTACCAAGAATTTTAGATGAACAGTTATATACTATGTCTCCAGATAGTAAAAGGGGATGGCTCACACCCCAGTTTGTAGCATTACTTTTTTAAGTATAGGTCTGGCATTGACTGGTCTCTTTGTTAGTAGTTTCATAGCATTAAGTTTAAAAAGTTTATTTGAAATAAAATCTTGTACAGTCAACTTATTAACCTTTTCACAACAAGTACTCTTCTTTGCAAGTCACTGTGTTACATTCATGACTTAATTATACACTTTTATTATTAGTGTAGGTGAATGAAATTGACATTATAATGTATTTTAGGATTGTAAATTTTACATTTTCTAAGTTTCAAATCTTTTATTTAAAAACCTTTAATAAACTACTTAAAACTTTAGATGTATTGCCATATAACTAAGAATTTATGAAAATTCTTTACTTTGGTACTCTGTATATTCAGTATTACAATAGCAATTGTGTAAAGGGACATCTAGGCTCTAAGATGCTTACATATCCTTTTGACTTGTATGTTTAAAAAAGTTCTCAATGAATACGTTTGAAACAAGTAATGTTTTTCAATTTCTGACAGATATCATGCTCACCTTCAACAGATTTGTTTGAACTTTGTGACCTATATGTAAATATCACATACATAAGCAGCTGGCCAAAATCTTAGAGTTAATGAACATAAAGAAAAAAATATGCATTTTGCATTGTTAGACTCAACCACTTATTTGAGTATAGCTTCAAAAGATGAAAATAAGAAAAGGGAAAGTAAAAAAACTTTTTTTACCATTTAATAGGAAAAATGTGAACACTATGAAATTAGCCTAAATACTAGCTGGTAAAAAGTTTGAAACCATACCAAAAAGAACTTCTAAACAGGGCAGGAAATGGTCAACAAGAGGTCTCAGTAGTGAATTGTATGGTTGTCGTTGTGAATAACTTTAAACATTCGCTTTAGTGTGGTTATGATTTAAAATGCATAATTTAAAGGTTTAAACTTTTTTAAATGTACATCATACTTTGTGTCAGTTCTTAAAGCTTACAATATTATGCAGTGCACAAACATTGTGTTGAATGGTTGCACATGTCTACTACAGACAAGAAAGGAAAATAAAACATTAAAAATTAACTATGTTTGAAAAGGAAAAGAAACTTGTTACAAATTTAACAAAAAAATTTTAAATTTGTTCTACAAGTTAAAAGGTATGTGTTTTTCTTACTGTTTTCTAGATTCAATTCATTTCAATGTACGTTGATGATAATAGCTAGTTAGTGATGTTGCAGAGAAAATGGTAAATAAACTATAAATATTAACCTTAAACAACTTTTCATATTATTTTAGGAGATTCTATAGGTTATGCAAATAAAATATGAAAACTAAAAATTGAAGAACAGTATTTTTGTACTTGAAATTAAAATCATCTTGAACCCAATTTGTCAGTAGTTTGAGTGCAAGTAATTACAACTGAAAAAAATAACATTTTTTTAGTAAAAACACTTAAATATAATGATGTCAATTTTTATGTACAAGATACGTATAATCTTTAACAAAATCTTACCAGTTTGTGAGAGGATACTTTAAGAAATCTCATAGTTACCATGATTATTTTGCATTAATGAAATTTGAGATGTTTTTTGCAAATTACACGTCTGAAGTGAAAAGGTTAATGAAGGATTTCTTCCTCAACCATAAAGTAATGTCTTGAGGTAGTAGAACAAGAAACAGAAAATTCTGGTGGTTGTTTTTTGAAGGTGTTGAATAATATGATGTATTTAATAAATATGCAATCTACATAATGTTAATATATTTTAATTTCAAGCTGTAAGCAGTCAAAAAGATGCTGTTTTGGAGAGGCCATGCACACATCAGTTTATTATTTATTTTTTGTTCTCAAAGTTGATTGTGAAACCTTTCTTTTCATTGTCTTTGAATTTGAAGACCTTGTTCTTAATCTTCCAGTATTACAGAAGTTTACATCTATAGTTACTTTTCATTATGAGCACTAAACCTTTGTTATTTTGTATTTTTTTTATTCTGGAACAGATTATTTGGATATGATAGATAAGCTTGTTTCAGCAAGTGCTGTATAAAGTGCTGTATAAAGTGCTGTATAAAGGTTCTCTGCAATTGCATCCACAGAGGCTGCATCGGTTGTAAGTCAAACATCTCGGAACTTCAAACATGTAGGTAAACGAAGGAATAATGGTGATTGATAATGAAATGTTTAGGAGTGGCAAAGTTCCAGTCAGTATTTGATGGGGCTAGGAGCCATTTATTTAAGCTCCTATGGGTTCTGGTCTGAAATACAAAATTAAAGAAGAGCAACGATGAAAGTTTACATAGCACAGTCATCAGTTGCACGACAAGAAGTACTATCATTTGTTTCTGTTGATGACTTGGTTAATCATAACTCAGTCAATATTTGTTTAACTTGGAAAATTTAAGTTGTAATCCTTGTATCACATGCCACTTCCTATACATGTTTTACCAAATCCACTGAACGTAAAAAAATGCAGAATTTATTTTCCCACCACCAGGGCACTGATTGAGGAAGAGATCTTGTGTTGAAATGAAAGAACTAAAAAGTGTACTTAAAATGAAATCTTGTACTTTTATTGTGAGCTCTGAGCAGTGAAATTCAATTTGTGTGTGATTGATATTTAGGGGCTTGTAGGAACCATATTTATCAAAGGAAATATTCAGTGGTGCAGCTATCGGAAGCAGTCTCAGCTGGGGAAGTATCCAATAACAGAGGTAAGCGAGTACATACATACTATTTCATAATTTTCTATGTTTTCAGTCAATAGTTCATTGTCAAAATAAACAGCAGTTTATTTATTGCCTCTTCAAAGCACAATTTCAAAATTAAATTAAATATAAGAATGAAAATTGTGTACAAGATTTGTAAATCCATAATTTCTTAAATTTCGTGATATTTCTTTGTTCTGAATTTCAAAAATTACTCTTGTAATGATTATTTCTAACTTTAAACTTTATTTGTTTTAGGTATTGGTTATCACCTGTATCACTGCTATAATCAGTTTTCCAAACATTTACACTCGCATGAATACCAGTGATCTCATCAAACTGTTGTTTAGTCAGTGTGGTGTAGCAGATGTTTCTCTTTTGTGGTAAGTTATGAAAGAAATGGTTGATTTTTTTAGATAAGGTTTTATACTAACTAGTTAACTAACCAATTATTTTATATGAAACTTTAAACACAAGTGTTTATTAAGTTGTTTTTTTTTAAGTAGGCAGTTTTATCGTACTTGATTGCTCTTTCAGAATCCTGGAAAACTGAAATATTTTCATGCAGATTTTTTTTTCATTAATTTTAATATACAACCAAATAAGAGCTGGAGCTTTGATCAATACAATTGAAATATTTCTTACAATAATCAGCTTATTGAACTTGCCAGAACAGTGAATTGAAATTGACGAGGCAGTTGCAGCATCTGTTTTTCTGTCAGTATTTTAAATCTTGTCCCTGAAAGTAATCAACTTATTTTAGTGCCAAAACACTGAGTTAAATTTATCAAGGTAATTTCAGCAACTTTCTCAACTTTAAATGTAATTAATAATCTACTGGGTGAACCTGTAGTAATAATGATTATCTGATAAACATTACAAAAGTTGATTGAATAGCTAATAATGAAACATTTAAATATGGAAGTAATTTTTTAAAATAAGCTTGTGACAATGGTTATGTAATTTTCAATATTTTACATTGTAGAGAGGATGTATTTTCAATGAGAACTGTAAAAAAACAGCTTGCTATAAGACTCCAAATGAGTTTAGTAGATTTGTGTGAAAAGAAATTTTTCATGTAGCAGATCATGATGTTATTGGATTGTGAAATAATGTTGATGTTAAAGATTTTTGTTTTATATTGCATAACGTGTAATTCAGAGCAAAAGAGTAATTAATATTTTGAATAAATAAATCCACAAGTAAATAGTAAATGAAAAAGTACCTTGATAGAAAAAAAATTATTTTAATTAATGTTATCCAGTTATAGAAAATAGAAAATTTGACATTGAGTTGTTTTATCTATTACATAATTCCATATAGAGAATGTAACGTAATTCAACAGTTGACTTTTTCTTAACAGCTGGTTAATTTAAGGAAGTTGTACTACACACACACACACACACACACACACACACACACACACACACATTTAAGTCAATGTTGAGAAAGAAACTTTTTTTAATTCTTGAACTTTTATTTTAGGACTTACATATTTCAAAATAATTTATCATATGAGTTTATTTAGACTTAGTCCATTAATATATATATATTCCTCTTAAAAATTTATTTTTTTGAGAGTGAAAATTAAAATTCTGAAAAAAATTTGCAGAGTGTGCTACTTATATTTTAAATAAAATGAATTAACACTGGTTGTTTTGTATCTACAATATTTCATTATTAATTATTTTCTAGTCCTTACTAAAGCTGATAAAGTGTACAGTTATTTTCTTTTATATTGTTATTCCACTTAATAAGTAGGGAAGTGCTAATGATGTCATTTCTAATGAGGAAAATGAGTAACTGGAATTTTTTGTTTTGGATGTAAAATCGTCTTAAAGTGTTTCTGTAATTCGTAGTCATTTTTTTCATGTAACCCGTGAGATAAAAGGAGGCTGGAAATTTGAATATTAAATTATATTATATAATTATTTTTATATTATCCATAGTGAGTGAATCTTGCAAAATTGTATACTACTTTTTCAGTGATTACAACAGGAACTTCACAAACGTTAACAGCAGGATAAAGATAGCTGAGGCAGGACCAGGTGTGCACAAGTCTTTGGGATTACTGACATTAGCCTTAATCTTCAAACTGTGTATCACAATTTTTACTTTTGGAATCAAGGTGAATATGGTTTGACGTTAATCGTTAAAATGCAAAGATGTAATTTTTCAACATTGAATAATGTTAAAGATCTTGGTTTAAGAAAATAATTTTCTTACTTTCTACTGTAGAATACCATGCTGAATTTTGTTAATATCCTAATCGTAAGAAGTTTAACTAATGTGTTAGTTGTTAATACTTACACATTTTAAAGATTATTATCATTAAAGAGAATTATTACTATCAAATTTTTAGGGCTACTGTGTGATTTCACTTCCAGAAATGAAGTTAATAGTAATATATTGAATCAACAAGGTTAACAAAAGGCTGCTTTATTTATTGCTTGTTTCTGAAAACAGCTTCACTAAATTTGACTGTATCTATCACGAAAGAAGAAATCAGTTAAATTTTAACATTTGTATACAAAAGGTTAAGGCTAAAATGAAAAATGATCATGTTAAAATTAACAGAAAACAATCTGTATGAATGTGTCTATATTAGTTTCCTGGAAATTAAATACTGAATGGTTAGTGTACCAGATATGTAGAATTGAGATTCTATGATTTAACTTACTACTGCCAATAAGAAAATTCTTTTTGGTACTCTGGGATTGTGATTGCATTAGAATTTGACACTCAAATTCTACTACCTGATCTGACAACAATAGCAGTGGGTGCTGTTGACTTAGTACCTTCCCTCTGGTCTATTGCTTTAAAGATAGGTATGGTTACCATAGATACCTTTTATGCAGGTTTACATGAAATCCAACTGGCAACATTATGTATTGTAATTACTGAATGTTATCTGATGTTTAGTCTTATGTTTCATGCATATTATTAATAGTTTTCAATTTATTTTTGTTCATGAAATTATTGAGAGGGGGAATTACCTATCAGAAATAAAGTAAGCAAAAGTATTCAGAAACAGTTGTTACTCTTCAGTCCCACATGCAAAATTAAGTTTGTAGTCCCATAAGGGAATAAAATATATTTAGAGCTGTCTCGTTGGTGTTGTCTATGTCAATCAGCTGTAAGATCATTTCAAAGCAGGCATTTATTAACAAACAAAAAAAAGCTCCTCTTTTTTGAAGGATTTCTGACTCCAGGTTTATGTACTTTTCTGAATACATTTTCTGTCATTATTATATAAAATAACATTTGTTTTAATAATTTTTATGCTTAAATTGTATAAATAGGTACCAACTGGTTTGTTTATTCCAAGTTTGGTCATGGGTGCCATAATGGGTCGAATGGTAGGAATTGGTATGGAACAACTAGCATAGTAAGTGTTACATCCACTTTTGTTTTTGCTTTCTCAATTCTTTGCATATAATGCAAAGTTTTAAAGCAGTATTCTAAGATTTTTAAGAAAACAAAGCCTTATATGAAAGATGTCTTGGGTCTAATAAACAATCTTTTTCCGAGTTTAACTGTTCAGTAGTATATTTTTTTCTCATTTAGCCTTATTAAATTAGTAACACAACCCAATAAATGATGTTGCATTGTGGTTAGAAACTAAGTTGTACTTCACCAGCACTTAAAACCAACAGTTTAACTTGTACACATTTATTCATCCTCAACTTAGTTACAAATTTTATAAAATAATGATGGAGTTCTAACACTTAAATATGAATAACTTTGATTCTTGCATTGATAGGGCTACTCTCCAGATGCTCCCTCAAGATAAACTTGGTTGTGTTTTTGACTGAATATGCTGTTTCAGATGACTGATAATCTGAAATCTATTAAAATTACTTCAAAAGTACCTGTTTAGGAGTGGGTTTTTCTTAAAAGTTTCAACATTCCTTACATATGGTTTATTTACATTCCATGCTGCTTTTAAAAACTTGCTGTTGACCTGAAAACTGCTCAGTTTCAGTTGTATAAAAACTAAACTTTTAATTCCTAATGTAAAGATTCCTAGGGTAATAAAGAAACTTGGAAAAGTTTCTCATTGTCATCTTTTTTTTTCCTTTTTAGCTATGGTTCAACTTTAAAACAAAGTTGCTGAGTAATAAATTTGTCAGAATTTTTTTTTGTATGACAGCACTAAATCAGTAGACTCTAAAAAAAAAAAAACACGAGATGGGGTCAAAATATTTAGAAGGTTTTATAACTAGTTTTAGGAATTTATTTTACATTTAAAATTTACTTACATGTCACCAAAAACATGCTTTTAATGTTATTCATCTAGATATTTTGACTGTGAATCTATATCCAATTGTTTCCCTGTGGCACAATGCTTTGTCTGCAGACTAAAAATGCTAGAAACCAGGTTTCAATACCTTTGGTTGACAATGTATCTTTGTGCTTAATTACAAAAAAAAGGAACCCAGATTTTAGTGCAAAATCAATTCTTGAATACAGTAAATGTCTTTCTGTTCATTAGATGATTATAACAACAGGTTGATTATTTCGTATTTTGCTGCATGTGTTTTGTAGAAAAGTAAACTTCATTTATTACATTTTTCTGTTTCAACTACAGAGAAAAATATTTTTTTGGATATGCAACTTATTATTTAGTTGAAAGGTTTCATCTGATGAATATAACAAACACAGCTTATTTTTGGTTATTTTGGTTTTCTTTTTAACTATACTAACTATAGTTTTAACTTAACTTTTTTAACTTAACTAACTATAAGGAAAAGTTTCCTTATTTTATATTTTAATTATAAGTACTTAAAACACAATTTATTTACGAAAAATTAATTAGAAGTATTATGTTAATGGCATATTTAATTTTGGAAGATGGTAAAATGAAAAATAGAAACATAAAGGTTTTATGAAGATTATAAAGTGTTAAACTGTTGTATACTTTCAAAATTTGGTCCTTTAATCTTTTAATTTTCATCTATTAGGTGTTTCCATATTTATGTGTGTGTGTGTATCTTTTTATCATAATTTCCTCTTGTGTTATTCCAAATGATAAAATCTCTACATGTTTGCAGATAAATTTTTCATATGTAATTCAGGTACATGATTTGAAATTGGTTCTTTGTGTTTCTGTATAATAATAGCCATTACCCTCACCTATGGGTATTTCAAGGAGCTTGCTCCACTGGTGAAAATTGCTTGTCTCCTGGGCTCTATGCCATGGTAGGTGCTGCAGCATGTCTTGGAGGAGTCACAAGAATGACAGGTATAATAAAGCACTTGGAGTTCACAAATAAGAAAATTTGTTATGGGTTATTAAAGTTGAATACTAACTTAACTACAATTCTGTTACTTTGGGTATTGTTTTTTAACAGTAGCCTTATACTTTTAAAGTGGACTTGTGTGTATGTTCTGTTATTTGTAACTTGCATTATCTAATAAAAGCTACCTAATATTTTTAATAACTGACTTCATAAATAAATAAATGTAAAAGGATGTAAGGGAATGTGTAAATACAGGAATAGCAATTAAATTAAGTAATTCGCTTAACAACAAATTAAAAGTGGTAGTGTAATTTTTTTCTGTTTACAAAATTTAAAAATTATATACCAGATAATATCTAATTTGTAAGCTTGCAATACACTTGTATTAATTTAAAAACTCTAATAAATGTGCTCTGATGATACATCAGATAATAAAGTAAATTTGATTTGCTCTTTTTGTAATTCTTGTAAGTTTAAGAGAAAAATAATTTTCATATATTTTTATCAACAGTCATGATGAAAACTTACTGAAAGTAAATCATAAATCCAATTTTTTAAGCACTGTATTCTCAATTGCATGTAATAAACATACGTCAAAGGTCAACTACTTGTAGAATAATTTTATTACAGCTTTATAACTCTCAAACTTGCTTAAAACTCATGAACTAGAGCTTTACCTTCAGTGAAAACACAACTCTACAGGCAGTGAGAAATACAAATGAAAAACAAAATTATATTTCCAAGATCTTTTAAGATCTGCTTTTTGGATGCAATAAAGCATGCTTTAATACATAGTTATGTATATTTTAAACTGTCAACTCATTTTCGTCTTTCTGGAAATTTAACACTTTCTAACCAGTTTAGAAAGAAATACTTTGAACAGATATGTGTTAAATATTATCATAATTTTCAGTTTACATTATTTGCTAAATGTGTTAGTGGATTAAAAAAACAACTTGTTTTTCATAACACGTTTTGAAAAATTACGCACATTATAATTTCTTCTTTTTGTTCTATTTAGTATCTTTAGTGGTGATAATGTTTGAGTTAACCGGTAGTGTGAAGTATATTGTGCCACTTATGGCTGCTGTAATGGCAAGTAAGTGGGTGGGAGATGCTTTTGGAAGAAGAGGAATGTATCCTTTTTTACTTTTTAAATTTGTATTTTATTATCACAATCTTATATTTGATTTGATTAGTCTTTTAGTATCAAGCAAATGCAGCAAGTTCGGAAAAGTTTCTAAGTTCTGATAGGAACTGATTGATAGTAGTTATAAATAATTCAAATGCCTGTAATTATCTTTATCGGTTAGACCTCTCTGTGGTTAATTAGTGTAATAAAAGATGCATGCAACTAATTCGTTGCTTAAAAATATAACAATACATGTTTCTCCTGTGCTTGGAATTGGTGGTATTAACTCAAAAGATTTTTACTAAATGTAGTTTGTGCTTGGCCAAAACTCTACCTATTGATATTTATATGTACTTTACTGTTATGTTTTTAGTAAAACATTAACAAAAGATAACCTTTAAAGAAATAATATGAAAACATATGTCATGCAAATGATTGCAAATACACAATGGATTTCATATCTGAGATTATGGCAGGCTCTGTCAAGATCATAAATTTGGCAGCAGAAAAGTGGATTTAACATTGTTTTGAACAAATATGGTGATGTAGATTCTGGATGTGTGAGATATGGAGTTCTCATTTAAGTAGTTTTATCACTTATTTAAAAAAAATAGAGGTTAATCTTGCTTAAATTGCTTAAGTAGACACCAACTCGTATGTTTTGAAATTCAATTTATTTTACTTTTAACTGCAGAAGCAATAAGCTTTTAACGTAATTGTGGAACCTAAACTTTGAAGCATGAACAAAATTGTGGATTACAAAACAAATAAGTGTTAGAGGACATGACTAGTTCTTTTGATTTAATGTGCTTCAAGTGATAAACCTAGCATGGGAACACAGTGTGCAGTATATGTTTTAAATTCAAGTCTAGTTTACTCATAGAATAAAATTGTTCAAACGAGCTGCGTAGCTTTCAATAGACAGTTCTTTATATTTAGATAATAAGTATCAAGTGGTTGTAATCTTTAATGATTATGCAGCTATGATGCCCACATTAACTTGAATGGTTATCCATTTCTTGATAGTAAAGAGGAGTATACATACACAGCATTAGCTACAGATATAATGACACCCAGGTAAGCTTTCAACTTCTGCATTGTTATTTACTCAAGTAGTAAGAAACGTTTATTATTTTAATTACTTTTATTTTATTTGATCCTTTTGCAGTGGGCTTGACATAAAATATCCAAATTCATATTCACTTTTGCACAAATTAAGTAATTATACCATAACTTTTGTATCTTCACAAAATTTGGTAGAGTTGTAACAATAATTACAAGTCTTGTACATAAAAAATCAAATTTTTTACTGAAGATTTGTTTGTTAAATTATTAAGTCTATTTCCTACAAGCATGAGTGCAAAGTGATTTTCTTGTTTTGATTTAAAAAATATTTTTTATCCCAAAAATTTCAGACATATTTGTGTAATATCAAATACATCCTAATTACATTGGAAACACTTGTCTTCAGTAAAACTTTATATTTTGTATGTTGGTTTCTGAAATTTAACTAAATGGAGGTCACTCAATTTGGTGGGTCTTGTAACCACCATAAAATATTGTGAAATAAATATAAGTTTTGCTTTTTCATTCTAGAATGGTTGCATATTATAACATGAAAACAAATGTTTTGACTGAATTGCTTAAATCTTAGAACATTTATATACGTGTATTATATTTATCTTTCAGTCCTGCTTGTAACCAAGAGTAATAAATAAGCTTTTACAAAGTAACCTGTTTTGGCTGTATTTTAGTGGACTAGTATTTTGGAAAGTACAGTCACATTTCAGTTAAATATATATTTGCATATAAATTAAGATTTACAAATTTATTCTCAAACTTGTTTTTATTAAAATGTAGAACAATAAATAAACAAGTTTAACAAACAGTTATTTTTTTGTTATAATCTTTGCACTGATTTTCTGCTTGCTATGGGTTACTGAACCTTATCAAATTTCGTATGCAGAGGATGTAAAAGGAAATTTTTTTAAGGTTTAACATACACATTTGAAGTAATCAAAAGTTATTTATAACTATATCAATACTATTGAATTTCACTATAATTTATCAAACTTAGGAGCTAAACTATATTTGGGTCTTAAAAAATATATATATTGAGCTCATTAAAGTGTGAACTTTGGTCCAGCATGGTCAGGTGGGTTAAGGTGTTTGACTTGTAATCTGAGGGTTGCAGGTTCAAATCCCCATCGCACCAAACATGCTTGCTCTTTTAGCTCTGGGGACATTATAATGTTAAAGTCAATCCCACTATTTGTTAGTAAAAGAGTATCCCAAGAATTGGTGGTGGGTGGTGATGACTAGCTACCTTCCCTCTAGTCTTACACTGCTAAATTAGGGATAGCTAGTGCATGAAAATAAAAAAAACAAAAGAGTCAACTTTTTCTTGTTGAATCCAGAGTGAAAATAATTTACAAAGAATCATTGTAATGGTATGAGGCATTCTGAGCTTCTGATTGGTTAATAACATGTCATAGATGTAAGTAGGTTTACATAATTGTCTCGAAATTGAAACAGGTGAGTTTGATTCAGTACATGAAACAATATCTCAACAAATATGAAGTTATGAGTTTACTAATTTATATTCTAGGTTTTATATTGGTAATTTGAATTCATAATTTATACAAAACAATAGACTGTATTTTGACATCAGAAACATTCAACATACCACATGACAGAAAAACTGATATTTAGGTGTGTTATCTTAATATTTACTTTTAAATTAAGAAATTAATATGTACTACTGAAATTGGAATTATAATGTACAATTTGACGCCAAACTTATTGACATAAATTTATAAAATGATGAAATTTTGAATGCAAGTCAGCAAATACAATGACATGGTTTTTGACCTTTAACCTGTGATAATCGGGTTAACCCTTTTGCTGTTGACAAGTTAAAAAGTTTATACTATGATATTTTAGAGCTATTTACAAGTTATTTTAGTAAGTAACAGTGAAGTTACTTGTATAAATGAAATTGACATTAAAACACTGTTTATAATTAAAATGTTAATATTATGTATGTTTTAATTTCTTAATTTGAAATTAAATATAAAGAAGTACCAAATATTAATTTTTCTGTCGCATAATATCCTGCTGTCTTATTGCCTACTCTACAAGGTGTACAGTGAATAACAAAGTAGAAACCCAAACATGAAATGTAATCAAGTTAGAATATAAAATAAGAACCTCTCACCTCTTTCATTTGATAGCATTTGCTGAGATGTCAATAATTTGAGCCGACCTTGGTAAATGGCTCTTCCCACTACTTCATTCTTTAGAAACATCTTGTCTACTCCCACCTATTTCTTTTTATTATGTGTTTGTGCACTTGTATAGTAAGGTGATAATTGTTTTGTTTTGTAAGTTCTATATTTGAAGCCTACAAAGATTAATATCTCTTAAACCTCCTTTTTATGGAAAAATAATAATCCAGGCTTACAGTGAGTCTTAGCACATATGATGCACAAGCGTAAAATCTTGTATTACTGTAAGTATTTAGAATCTTGATTTTTCAAGTATTTTTTATCTGTTTTTCTATGTTTTAATAAAAATAACTAAAATTTAATATTTGTGAATAAATAGTATTATTTATTAGTTCTTGAAAAGGTTTGCTAAAAAGGAAAGAGAATTTTATAACCATGCACATAAATATATTTGTATGCCTATGTAGTATACTGATATATTTCAAACATCCTATAAGGATGACCAGTACTTAAACAGTTGTGATGTGTTTTAGATCAACTTCAAACTATATAATAAACATTTTCACAAATTCAAAGTGCAATTTTATTACACTGAGAAATTTTTTTTTGTAAACAGTGAACACTATAGGATGCGTAAGTTGATAATTCTGGGCTGTGCTTTTGGAGCGGGGATCAAGTTGGCGTATTTCTTTGTGCATGTTTTGTTGCTCTCAAGAACATTGTATCACAGTGTCACCTAAACAATCTAATAACACAAGTGGTGATTAGTTGCTTCATTTTTAGTGGATTTTTATTTTAGTCATTGACAATAAAATATATGGAAAATTGTGAAATATTTATCAGCTCAAACTTTCAAGAGAAGTACTTTGAAACTTTGTGACCAGTTATGAAGGACCAGTTATGCTTATTTTATTTCTGATATTACAACTTTTCATTATACTTTGATGATTTGTATGATGGCTGAAGAATAAACTGTAATGTTAGGATAAAGGTAATTACAGATACAAACTTTTATATTTATTTGGAAGGTTTTGAAGTTTACATTGTTTCTTTTTTTTTCTTATCTTTTTTTCCTCCATTGTGAAGTTAGTGGGCCATACTTAAAAGAGCATAGTTTTGAAATATGTCTGAACTTCTTATTCAGTGTATATCTAATCAAAACTGCCTCTAACTGATAAATTTTAGAAAGATAAACCTAACATTTATTGTAGGTTGTACAATATAAATTAAAAATACTTCAATGTTGAAGCTTGAATATGTAAATTTGGAAAAGTTTTATTGTACAAGAATTAATTATTTCTTAAGTGTCATTAACAAGAATGGCATGACCAGGTGGTTAAAAGTGCTTGACTTGTAATCTGAGTTTTGCAGATTTGAATCCCAATTGCACCAAACATATTTGCCCTCTCAGCAATGGGGGTGTTATAATCCTACTACAGGTTGGTAAAAGAGTAACTCAAGAGTTGGTGGTAGGTGGTAATACGGCTGGTGCATATAGCTCTCATATAGTTTCGTGTGAAATTCCAAAAGAAAAACAAAACTAACAATAATTCATTTTAATGTTGTGAGAAAGTAATATATAATTGCTTTGTACAATTGTTTGTATATGGTAGTGATGACATACTTGTAACAGGCTGCTTTTAGGAGAACTGCTTATGTTAAAAATTGTTTTCACATACTTGATTAAACAAAAATCAAGTGCATTATTAATATTACTTAAACTGAGAAAAATTGTCTATAACATATTGTTTTCAAATACTATAGAATGAATGCATGAAGAATGTATCACAAATGATAATTATAACTTTATTAGAATAGTGATTCTCACAAGTAGAATGTATCACCTCAAATTTATTTCAGTGGTAATAAGATTAGACATGTGATCTTAATTTTAATTTTTTTCTATCTTAGGAGGAATGAGGGTCCTCTTTGTGTCATTACACAAGACAGTATGACTGTGGATAATATTGGTGAGTGCTGTTAAGTTGTGTGTCTTATTTCTGAATAAATGGAGCTATATAAATCACGATTAGTTTTAACAAACACTTTCTGTGCAATTGAACTTTTTGTAAACTAGTGGGCATTTGATCAGGACTCAGCTTTTAATCTATACTAGTGTGTTTTCATAATAAAAAGAATGGGCAACACATCTTATGAATTGGTTATCTGGAATATTGTGTTGACATGACAAAATGTTAAGATTCAGTGCATTTTAAACACAGTGTTTTGCTGTTTCGGCTAATCAGTGTGTTAATCAGGTTCTTATATATGCAAAATATAGCAAGAATATTTTTTATTTTGACCTACTAATTGTGCCTGGCTAACATTACATAAGTTGCATTGAAGCAGTTTTTGTGCAGTCATGGAACCATATCTAATAATGTAAAACTGACCTTTAGTCTTCATAAAGTGACCCTGTTTTGGCTGTGGTTTAGTGAACTAGTATTTTGTAATATACAGTCACGTTTCAGTTGTACATCATGTACATACACAGATTATTACTATTTAGAAATAATTTATTAAATGTATTTTTCATAAATGTAGAACAATAAAGAAAAAAGTGAAATAAACAATTCTTTCTTTTAGCTTTGAACTTTGCTGCTTGACATAGATTGTTAAGCCTTTTAAAATTTTGCACGTGAAGGATATGAAACAATATTTTTAGGTTTTCTATATACCGTTGAATAACCAAAAAGTCATAAATTATTATATTAATACCATATAATTCCACTGTAATTTATCAAGTTTAGTAGCCAACCTGTATTTAGGTCTAAAAAGAATATAAAACTTTAATCAGACTAAAGACACAAACTAACTATCTCCTTGAAATCTTGGTTTGAAAAAAATGTGGTAGTCTTTTTAATGGTTTAAATTGGCTGAGAAAACCATTATGGGGACATTCTAAGTTGTAAATTGGTTTTTCACATATCTATTGAAGTTAGTATATATAAGGGACTTTCCAACAATTGAAAGAGGTGAACAGGGCTACTGTGCTCAAGTCAGTACATGTACATCAGCAAAATAAAAAAATATGAAATTTTAATTTTATTTTCTAATTTGTCAATATTTTTAATTTGAGCTCTTAATTTCTACAAAACTTAAGACTTTGTATTTTGACATTACAAACATCTAATTTCAACCAGTGCTGCATTCAACATACCATGTGACTCCCAAAAATCAATATGTAGGTGTGTTCTTTTAATACTTACTTTTAAGTTAAGAAATTAGCTTCTATATAATATTAAAATTTGAATTATAATCTACAGTTTGATTCCAAACTTATTGAGATAAATTAATGAAATAGTAGTTCAGTAAAATTTTGGATTCATGTTAACAAGTGAGGTGACATGGTCTTTGATCCATGACTTGTCATGAAAGGGTTATAATTTTCATATGAAACCTAAACATTGTTTGAACAGCAAGCCTTAATTGTCAAGTAATTTTTGAACAGATAAACTGATTTTATAGCTAAAATACAAGGTGTTTCAGAAGTTTAGATTCATAGGGAAAATAAACAGTATATTCTTAAAGCTAAAGAAACACATTTCTAATGTCAGTTGTGTATATTTTAGAAATGAGAATACTTGATGGCAGAGAATACCAAAATTTGATATGCTGATGACTGTTACTGGCATGGAATTGAAATAATAAATGAGTTAAGAATCTGTATATTTTTTCCTATGGGCCTAGACTTTGACACCCTGTATATAAATATTACATTTAGTCTGAATCACTTTTTTTTTTTAGATTTATATATAGCTTATGTAATCAAATTCTTAATATAATTTTAGGTACTTATTGTAAGTTGTAAGTTATGTATTAATGGCTGTTACTTGATTGAAAATCTTTAGAAATTAATATGTAGTTCAGCTACTGTTTTTTGTTCTAGTGAAAATTATTATGCAATTAAGATTTCATAGCTCGGATATGTTTTCTCTCCATAATTACTACTCTTATCATATTTTAACCTGATTTTTCCCTAGTTTTAACTTGGAAGCTTTGTACAGTAAAAGATGAATGATAAATGGCATGAGTGATGATTTTAAAGAAAAAATTGTGTAAATTGTTTTGCAAATTCAATAAATTAGGTGTTTTTTTTAATAAATAGTTCACTTGTTTTCCATTTTTTACAGAAAAGGAAATATGAAATTAAAACAGTTCCATTCCTGATGAGAAATAAAACTCTATCCTAAAATGAACCTTGATTTAAATAACTAGCTCTTTACAAATTATTATGTTGTCATTCCTTCTGGTGTCGTTTGACATTTTTTATGTATATCACATATCCTTGATACTGACATCACTATTAAACATGAATTTTTTTCCGTAACTTTGACAAAATTGGTTAGCAAAGCACTATGACTTTTAATTACAGAGTATTTACAGATTAAATGTTTGTCATTTTCAGTCAGTAAAACTAATAACCTAAGTTGATCAATTCAAAGAGCTATTGTAATAATGTAATGCAAAGATATTGAAATTTAAATATCTCTTTAGTATTAAAAGTAAAAATGTATGTTGGAATTTAGTATGAGTTAATTACAAGAGAGTTTTCAAATCTACTGCTTCTCTTTGGAACACCTGAAAGATGGGTGAATGTGTTAGAAATGAAAGAAATCTAGCATACTGACTGTGTAGGGTAACAAAAAATAATTTAAATGTTTCTGATGTTTTATCAAGTAAGTTAGATTTTTATCTTTTATATAATAAAGATGATTAATTTAGAAGTTGCTTAGATTTTATTTTTACATTTTTATGTTCTCTGTTTGAAAAACTGTACTAACTTCCTTTCTAAATAAATTAGCATATTAAAATTTGACTCTCATCTCTCAGTTTGTATACCAAAAGAATAGAGGTAATTTGCACTATACTCAGTACTTATAAAAATAAGAATGCATTTTGTACGACATTGTGACATAAGCTTAAGCCCAGTTCCTAAATAGTATACCATTAACTGTATAAGCACGTTTCTTGTAGCTTTGTACATTTAACTTTAAAAAATTGTACTTTCAGACAAGAACTTGTGCATGTGTCTTATTGAGTGTTACTGAGTGTTACACACACATCATATTTGTTCGTCTTGAATTGGTGATTCATCAAACTATTAGTATCAAGGTGAAATGATTTTTCATGACTGTGCTGTTTTCTTTGACCTTGTTCCAGTGTTCCGAGAATTTTGCTAAATAGGGACATTGGAAAACTTAATTCATTGAAGCACGTTGCTAACTATACAACAAAGCATATTTAAAAAAGGAATACATGTGTATATTTATATACACATTTCATTAAATGTTAAGTATTTATAAAGCTTTTTGGTTTCTTAGTCAAAACATCAGACTTGAACATTTGTGAGTTACAATATTTAAATTATTTTGAAATAATTCAGTATACTGATATTGAAAATGTGTTAAAGAATCTACTGCTAAAAAGTGTTAAATATTGAAACTCTTTTAACATTGTTATTAAACTATTTAGCTCTACTTTATTTTGATAAAAATTGAGTTGCTTTTAGTTGATACACCAAAGTGAATTTTTGTCACCTTATTGTCATGAATTAAACTGTATGTCAGCTTTCAGTTGTTAGCCACTGAGACCATACAATTTTTTTTAGTATAGTACTTCAAGTATTATCACAATCACCTACAAGTGGTCAAGGTGTGTAGAAATCTCTAGTGTGTATAATACTAGTGTTTCTTGTTTAAGAATTTTTGTATAAGCTGTGCTGTTTTACAGAAAACATTCTAAAGTCTACTGACCACAATGGATTTCCTGTGGTTGTCTCCCAAGAATCTCAATATCTGGTGGGTTTTGTACTAAGAAAGGATCTTACGTTAGCATTAGGTAAGGGATATTCACATGAAATATTTATTTTTTTTGAAAAACTAAAAAAATCTGCATATAAAACAGAACTGGCTTATCTATCCTTGTGTGACAAGATCAGTATTGGTTGTGTGAAACAAAGCTTTAAAACATTTTCTTCCAAAATTTTTCAAAATTAGACATTATTAGCTTTAGTGTAATTTCTATTTTTCAGTTAATTTTGTTTATATCTGTGTGAGCAACATTACAATAAAAAAAGTATTATCAGTTTTGAAAAAGACCCAGGAGAGACCTTCCCTCAGTGAGAGTACACTTGAGAATAAACAAAAACTTCGTTGTTATTATATGGAGTTGTAGAATAATATTTTTGTGATTGCCTTACCCTAAACTGTGAAGTGTAAACAGATGTAAATAATAGTGATTTATATATATTTCAGCCACATTGTAAAAGAGACTGGAAATCGTTTAAGTTTTAGGAGTTTAAAATCTTGATACAGCTATTATTCTTTGAAGTTTTGTTTTCTTTGTCTTGCTGTAATCCTATTTATCTATGAAAAATTAAACCTTAAAGCCACTGTGTATTATGGTTCTTGAAGTTTCCTTTTGTTTTTTTATTTGTGCTAATGAGCATTCAGTTTCAAACTGACTAACATTTTTAAAAGTTTAAAAATTTTTTTATAAGAACATGCTTTGTGTCAATTTCATCCCTAAGGTTTAATTTTATTAATGATTTTAGGTAATGCCAAAAAAACACAGGAGGGAGTAGTTGGAGAATCTTATGTATTATTTACTTCTCATTTGCCTCAACCTGTGTCAGGTCCTACTGCTGTGAAACTTCGGAAAATTTTAGATATGGTAAGATCTTTTTGTACATCTTCATAAATTGATTTTAGTTAGAAACAAATAATATTTTGGAAATAACAAAATGGGGTAATTTACCTTAAGTCCCTCAAATAAATACAAACACATGCATGCATGCAAATAAAGAAAATTAGTTGTACCTCAAACTAAGACACAAAACAATGTGTGTAAAAATCATACTATATGTCAGAGAAGTACAAGACAAATATTTTAAAAGGAAAACATTACATTTGTTTTAATTCTTATTTTATTTTAAATTAGTTTTTGGCATGGTCAATATTTCTTATAAATTAGATTTTTCTTTATGCATACATTCATCATCATTATATAGTTCTGAATTTTCACCTATATACCTTTGAATAAGGTTCCATGATATTTTTCTTCCGGTTATTTGACTGCCATAATAAATAACTGCCGGGAAAGGAATGTAACAATTGAATATTGGAATATTATGAAAACAACCTTGATCATGAAAATTGCATCATAAAATTTGTTACCTTTGCAAACATAAGTAATGGTTTACATATTTGCTGTAGAGTGACAGCTTTTGTTCCCAACAAATTATTCATTTATTTTATTATCCTCTTTTGTTTTTAGCAGTTATTCAATTACTTTATTATTCAATTTTATTTTTAATTAAGTTTAGTGCAATAGTTTATTAGTGCATTTCGATTTTTGAGGATAAAGTTGTTTACTGTGCTAAAAAATGTTTTGAGAAAAGAATTATTTATACCTATGTGCTATTGGTTATTGTTTTAATTTTTTGGAATAAATTGTTAATAGTGAAATGCACCAGCAGTAATTTACTAAAACAGTAAAATCTCGGCAGTCAAGTGAATGGCAATAAAATTTTCAGTAAGTTGAAATATGTACATAAATCTATAGTAACTTTTGAAATAAATATATTTATTAGTGGCATTTTGATCCATTGTGACATCAGAGGGTACATGGACTGAGATAAGAAGTCTTTTTCAGCAGTGAAAAAACAAGATACTGCTTTTGTTTAAATAAAATTTAATTAATATCATTCAGAAGTTTTTGAAAATAGATACTGTAAAATTAATTTGTCATAAGTATTTATATTTTAAACAAAAAATATATTTAAAGTGATAACACTTGCACATAATTACTTATTTACTTATTAATATTAGGCTGAAAGTTAAGTTTTAGTGATTAATTGTTTGAACTGATAAGGCATTTATTTTAAATAAAATTTATTAATTATCATTTGAAAGTTGTTTAGTAATAAATATCTTGTAGTTAATTTGTGATAAGTATTGATTTTTAAAGTAAAAATTTTATTTAAATTAAGTTTAAATTGGATTGCAATTACACACGATTACTTATTAGGCTTAATGTTAAATTTTGGCTGTATGATTTTTGGTTAAAGACACAAGCATGTGTACAATATTTTTAACCTGTTATTTATAAATAAAAATTAGTGTTGAATATTTAATGGAGTAAGCTCATGAAGTTAGATCAAACTTGTTAGACAATAGTACCAATATTAATATTAGTAACAGCATGTTAAATATGATCTTAACTACATTACATGTGAGATTTCACAATTTCACTGCACAACAAATTTTTTGCTTCTTGAACCCTGTTGGGTGCTTCTTATAGATTTTTGGCTCATGATCTTGAAAATCACATCCAAATTTGCCCATCACGTACTGTTCCATTGAAATCTTCAATTTCACCAGGACATTGCTACAATGGAAAAACGATATCAGGGCAACTGGAATTCATCAATGCTTGCTGACTACTGTTGGACACTGCAACGTGAAGTGCCGGACATTGAATACAAACGAAAATCAGTAGCAAAACACTTTTAATTATGTTGAACATAATAGTGTATTAGAAACATAAAAGCATTTAAATGCATTATTGCTTGTAAACAGTTAACTGTCTATTTCTCAAAGTTCTTACGTGATGGAGCAAAACCAAAACTGTATTTATGCATACCCACCAGCTACCTGTCACAATCAGCAAAAACTTTTCAGGAAGCAAAACTTTTCAAAAAAATTGTTGTGCAGTGTTATTAAATGTCTTTAGAAAAGTGTTTATAATATTATCTGTCATTTTCGTTACTGTGTCTCTGAATGGGATAGGCTTATTTAACTAACTGCATGACCACCATAAGATATTATGACACAAATATAAATTTTTTTCTGTGTATATTTAGCATGATACTAACCTTTTAGCTGTGTCAGCATAACATTACAGAAGTTTCAGTGATGTGGCACATGTGCACTTATGTTACTGTATTCAAGAATATAAAACTGGCCTTGTCTTTGCTGTGCTTCAGTGGACTGGTATTTTGTAAACTGCAGTCACATTTCATTTATAATACATGATACACATATATACATTATTACTTTATAGGAATAAAGTATTAAACGTATTTTTCTTGAAATATAGAACAATGAATGAAGAAGTATAGAAACTGGTTATCTCTTTTAGTTACAAACTGTGTACTTGTTTGGTGTTTGTCATAGATTGTTGTGCTTTATCAAATTTCTCATGTAAAGGATGTAAAAGGAAATATTTTTTTCAGGTTTTTTATATATACATTATGAAATAAAAACTCATAAATTACTGTATCAGTAACAAATAATTCCACTTTAATTTATTAAGCTGTATTGGGTGTAATAAAATAGGAAATATAATGCTCACTAAAGTCTTACCATACTACTTGGATTCTAGTATAAAAAGAAGGAATTTTGCCTGAAGACTTCAGTTTCATTTAAAAAGCCACTAGGGGACATTCTGAGCTTTCAGTTAGTTGATGTATGAAGAAGTGTTTCTAAAAATGGAGAAGGTGGGTGGGGTTACTGTGTTTGATTCAGTAAATGTAGAAATATCTTGGCAAATAGAAGAGATTGGAAGTTCTTAGTTAAGATTCTAGCTTATCAGTAATTTGAGTTCCTAATTCATATGAAATCAGAAACATTCTATTTAGGCATCACAAACTAATAATTTGAAACAATGCTCCATTCAACATACAATGTAATATGCAAAAATCAATATTTAGGAGCTGTCTTTTAATATTTACTTATCCCCTTGGTGTGAATTCCTGTACGTGGTGAGGGAACCTACCAGGGAAGGTTCTTTCAGCTTACCTCCTCTGGGATCTAAACATCCACCCACATGTTTGCCATACGTGGCGACCTGTGAAGGGGAGGAGAATCCTAACCCTAACACACCACTTTGGCCTTGAATTCCTGTAGACAGGCGGCCTTGGGTAGCCTTCCCTTGGGTCAATCGGCTGGTCCACTTGGGCTAAAGTCAACAAAGTACCAGTGTTGGAAGTTCTCAGCGGGTGTTGTGAACATTGTGTCTGATGCTGGTGTTTGGGTATAGTGCTCACAAAACTCTCTGCATGGCATTGTAGTGCATCCCCTTGTAGTGTTCCATGGTGGGTGGGGTCAGTGGGTACCGAAATTTTCCTTTTTTCCTATGGAGCCTCCAACAAAAAATTTAAATAAAATAGTGAGAAAACAGTCAGTAGGTAAATGACCACTTCTTGAAGACTCTGAGCAGCAATCTTCAACATCTGTAACACCTGTATCCCATTTTCTTATATTACATTCTTTTTCAGAAAAACCTTTAAAGCAAATGTCCCCCTTTTTTAATTCAGAAGGAACTAGAGGACTTGCTGGCTCTCCAAAGTCAGTAAGGAAGCTACAGTCTGAAGACATTGGCTGAAACATCCACATCCCAACACAATGAACTCTTGAATTTAAAGGCAATTGGGGATGTACCTATTGAGGTTACCCATCATGCTACCTTGAATTCATCACGAGGAGTTATTGTTGAGAGGGATTTGAAGAATGTCCCTGAGTCAGAGATTCTCGCTGCTCTCTCCACTCAAGGAGTTTCTGCAGTGAGGTGCACTTTCACTCGTAATGACGGAGTTACACTGTCAACAGATATCCTTGTTTTGACATTTACATAACCATGTGCACCTGCTACCATCAAGGCAGGTTATCTACTTTGCATGGTATGGCCATACATTCCAAACCCTCTGATGTTTCCAGTGTCAGAGGTTTGGCCACTCAAAGACGTCCTGTTATGGTTCCCTGACATGTGGTCGTTGTGGTGGCAAGGACCATGATGCCTATGAATGTCACACGGACCTACATTGTGTCAACTGCTATGGTTCCTATCCTTCCTGTTTTCATTCTTGCCCAAAATGGTTGGAGGAAAAAGAGGTGCAGTGTTTGAAAACAACCCATAACATTAGTTATCCTGAAGCTCAGAAATTGCTGTCCGCCACTCAATCTCAGGCATATGTAGCTGCACTTCGTTCCACAACTACAGTGGAAGTGCAGACAGATATATCTGTACCTCCAAGAGAATCATTTTCAGAACAGATGAAAAGCCTTTTGATCTCCATGGTTAAAAAGGTTGATGAATTGACTTCTACACCTGTCTATGTTCCTCCCATACAGTCCAACAAATCTCAAGATCCACATCCCTGATTTTCAAATACAGGCATTTCTTCTGATACATCTTTTTCTTCATCCCCACGATGCAAAACAATCATTCATTCATATTCTCAGTCACTGGAATGCCCTTCCAACAACAAAGATCTGCCCAATTGACCCAAGGCAGGATTCATGGAGGTCGATAGACTTCCTCCAAATAAGGACAGTAAGGAAAAACATGGTCTTAAACAGAAGGGTTCTAAAGCCACTTTGCCCTACCTGTTATTAAAAATGGCCACCTTGATACAATGGAACTGTCGATGTTTACATTCTAATCTGGATGACATGAAAACACTGATTGCTTTCTACCAACCTGTATGTCTTTTTTTACAAGAAACATTTCTTAAACCTGCTGATACAGTCACTGTTCGGCAGTTTTCTCTGTACAGATATGACAGGCTGTATGATGGACAAGTACATGGAGGGGTGGTACTATTGATTGATCAGCATGTGCTCACCCTGTCTTTGTCACTCAACACACCCTTGGAGGCCATAGCCATCAATCAAACCTTGATGCTCTCATTAAACAGTTGCTGTGTCCATTTCTAATCCTGGGGGACTTCAATGGACATCATCCCCTCTGGGGAAGTGCTGTTATTGATAGGAGGGGTTGCTCTGTAGAGTGTATGGTCTCTGATCACAATCTTTCTCTTTTCAATGCTGGTTCTTCCACTTGTTTTCACACACCTAGTCAGTCCTTTACTGCTATCGATGTCTTGGTTTGCTCCCCTTTATAATTTTCCCATTTTTCATGGAGGGTTGACAATAATTCACTAGGCAGTGATCATTTTCCTATACTTTTGACAGAGACTGGCTGTGGTCAATGCCACTCTACCCGCATGCCCCGGTGGAAGCTGGACCAGACAGACTGGTCCACTTTCACTGCTCTCGCAGAACTTGATCCTGCCATCGTGAATCAGCCATCAATAGATAACAAGCAGTTGCTCAGTGTATTCCTAAAACCTTGACACGTTTTCCACGATATCCTCATCTGTGGTGGAATCCTGCTTGCCTCTTGGCATGGAAGGCTCATAAACAGGCCTGGGATACTTTCTGTAGGTATCCCACACTTTTGAACTGCATCGTTTTCCAATGGGCTCATGCACATGTTAGTTGGGTAAGACGTCAAAGCCAGAAAGAATCTTGGATTAAGTTCACAACTAGCATATCTTCTACCACCAGTTCCAAGGTCATATGGGACAGGATTCAAAAGATCAGTTGGCACTACAATTCTGTCCCTCTCTCCATCTTACTCTCTGATAGCCAAGAGGTAGCTGATGTCCGGAGCATTCCCGATACTATAGGTGAAAGCTTTTGCCAGGTATCTAGCACTTCTGCTTCTTCCTCCACCTTCTTGGCCATCAAGACTCGGGCAGAGCATTCACCTCTTTCCTTTTGAACTGACTTTTTTTTTACTATTGGTCTGGCAGTACATCTGTTGGACCTGATGATATACACTATTACATGCTGTGTTATCTCTCTTCTGCTTCTCTTGATATTCTTCTAATTGTTTTTTAAACTGGATCTGACAGGAAAATTTTTTCCTGATGCCTGGCACCAGGCTATTATCTTACCTTTCTCTGAACCTGGGAAAGATCCCACGATTCCTTTACACTACCATCTGATTGCTTTAACGAGCTGTCTCTGTAAGACTTTAGAGAGGATGGTTAATACTCATCTTGTTTGGTTCTTCGATTCAAACAACCTCCTCTCGCCCACCTAGTGTGGGTTCCGATGACAGCATTCCACATGGACCACCTAAATCGACTTGAAACATGAATCAGAGAATGCCATCAATCAATCTCAATTGCCAACATCTTGTTTTAATATTCTTTGACAGTTAGAAGGCTTATGATACAACGCGGAAGTATGGGATTTTGTGAGACCTCCGTATAAATGGGTTATATGGCCATTTACCCATGTTTATCAAAAAATTTTCAATGGACAGGAGATTCCCATTCCTTTGTACAGGAACTTGGGGTCCCTCAGGACTGTTTTGAGTATCACACTTTTCTGTATAAAGATAAATGCCATCACTGAACAACTCCCTCTCACTGTTGCAAGCAGGCTCTATGTTGACTTTCACATCTCGTGTCAGTCGTCGAACGTGAGATATATTGAGCAGCAACTAGAAACAGCCCTCAATCATGTACTGAAGTGGAATACGGCGAAGGGCTTTAATTTTTCTCTCTCTTAAACCGTTTGCATGCACTTTTCTAACAATGGGGTATCCACCCTGATCCTGAATTCAGTATCAGTGAAGTTTCACTGCCAGTGGTCCCCGAGACCAAGTTTTTGGGGCTTATCTTTGACCGTAAGCTGACCTGAACATCCTCCGTGTTCTCTCTGCTACCAGTTGGGGAGCAGATCGATGTTCTATATTAAATGTATATCATGCTCTTATTCGATCAAAACTCAACAGTGGATCAATGGTCCATGGCTCTGCCAGACCCTCAGCCTGAAAGATGCTGGACCCCATTCATCATCAAGGACTTTGACTTTGCACTGGGGCTTTCTGCACCTCCCCAGTTTCAAACTTGTATGTGGAATCTCATGAGCCTTCTCTGCACCTTCGCCATCTGCACTGTCTTTACTGTATTCTTCAAAACTTCACTCCTTACCAAAGCATCCCACTTGGGGATGTGTTTTCCTTCCTCAGTGGACCTTACTTTTTCAAAACAGATGATCTGTTATTGCTCTTTTTGACCTTCGCATTCAGGTGCAATTGGATGAATTGGCTCTGTCCTTGAAAAACATTGCAGAATCTTCTGGTCAGCCCATCCCCCCATGGCTTATTACAGCCCCCAAATGTAACTTTTATTTCAGTCATCTCAAAAAGGCAGATACTCCCGATTGGAAGTACCATCTTTTATTTAATGAACATCTTTCGAACAACCTTTCTATTCCAATGTATACAGATGGTTCAAAATCAGGTGACTCTGTGGGCTCTGCCATGGTTTGTTGTGGTTTGGTGGTTGCTTGTAGAAACCCCTCTTCAGCTTCTGTGTTCAATGCTAAACTGTATGCCATATCTCTTGCCCTAGATCATATTGAAGCTGAGCAGTACTCTGACTGCACTATTAATACTAACTCCCTTAGTTCTCTGCTGGTCTTGGAATCACTTCATGTTGACTCGCACCCTGTTCTCGCTGATATTCCAAACTGACTGGCCCATTTCTCATTAACATCTACTTTTATCCATTTTTTTCTGGATACCAGGCCACGTTGGCATTCGTGGGAATGCACTAGCAGACATGGCACCTAAATCTGTCTGCTCTGTGCTTATTCCGTTCATGGACTATGATCCTGTATTCAAGGCTTGGCTCTGTGCCAGTTGGCAGTCCACTTGGAGTGAGCAATGTGACAACAAGCTTTTTCAAATAAAACCCTATATTGAGCTTTTGCCGTCTAGCTTCCATAAGATTCGGAAGAAGGATATTGTTCTAACTAGATTATGCATTGGTCACAGTTTTTTAACTCATCATTTTCTTTTATCTGGAACTGTTGCACCAGTGTGTAGTTTGTGTAACACCCAAGTCACTGTAACCCAAATTTTACTTTCCTGCTATCGTTATGACTCTCAACGATGGCACTATTTTAAACATGTTCTGTCTGTAACATTGGACATTGTTATTGGTGATGGTGACACTGTCCACCTTGATAAAGTTTTGAGTTTTTTAATGGCCATTAATCTTTTTAACCTCATTTAAGTGTTGGATATTTATTCATTACACCTTTAAATTATGGTTTCCTTTTTAGAGTCTCAATCTCTCTCTAGTTCAATTTGCCATTGTAAAATGGCCAGAACATTAAATAACTTGACACCAGGACTAGAAAGGGTAACTTCAGGTGACTAATGCTGCTGTTTGAATTATCCATTAGTCGTCCTGGCAAGTTGTTATTACACTTTTGCTGCATGTCATTTAACACTTTTATTACTTTACCTTTTAGTACTGGCCATAATGACACATAATCCAGAACCAAGACTGGGAAGACCAACTTCAGGTGATTGATGGTGGTTCTTGTACTAACCTGTTAGTCTTCCTGATTGGTTATGATCATTACTATTATGTTACAGAGAGTTCTTTACAACTTTGTAGACTGGATGTCAACATTGGTTTTATGCCATTTTCTGTTTTTAATTGCTGTTTTGTTTGTACCTTCATTTCCTTTTACAAATTTAACTACATTTACTTTACTTTTACCTTTTCACAGGACATTTGGCTAATTTTTATTATGATTTTGCTCTATGTCTTTTAACATTTTTCTTATTTTTCCTTTAAATAATGGCTGTTATGACAACATAACCCAGAACCAGGACTAGAAAGGCCAACTTCAGGTGACTGACGGTGGTTCTTGTACTTACCTGTTAGTCTTCCTGGTGGGTTATGATCATTACCATTTTGCTAAAGAAAGTCCTTTACAACTTCTCTTACTCTGCTTTCTCTCTTAACATTGTAGACTAGGTGTCAATATTGATTATATGCTTTTTCTGTTTTGTTTTGCCTTCATTTTCTTTCATGTATTTTACTACATTTAATTTATTTTTTCCTTTTTTACTGGGTGTTTGACACAGGTAGCCTAGCTGCTTTGTGCCATAAAACACTAAATCAATCAATATTTACTTATAAATTAAGAAATTGAAGTAATATATAATACTAACATTTCAGTTATAATATACATTTTGATACCAAACTTACTGACATAAAGAAATAAGATAGTAGTTCAATAAAATTTTGAATGCAATTCAGCAAACACTGAAATGGCCTTTAACCCATAACCAGTCAAGATAGGGTTAAAGGTTTTGATAATATGGATCCATCAAATTATTGTTTAATGTTTAGCAGTGAAAATAATAGGACAAGAGACCATAAATTAAAATTTTTGTATTGTAGGAATTGTCTGCAGTTTAGACCGTATTATTTTTCAAACAGGTTGGTTGACTTTTAAAATGAGTTGCCTTGAAAAGTGATGGAGGAACAAAATTTAAAAGAATTAAAGTAAACAATAGGATGAATACTTTAGTTACTAGTAAGGGGTGGTTGTGATTGGAAGTTGGAAAGGACATTTCTGATGGGATAATAAGCTTCTTTTTGTGCCTTAAAAATTTTATGAAATTATATTTTGGGCTCAAAATTTGGCTTGTTAGAAGGTCAAAATGGTTTTGGATACTATTTTGTTGCATACACATTATTTTACCAATTTCCAAATTTTGGAGGTGAAAAAGGCATTGGTAAATTTACATGATATCTCTGTGAATCATAAAAATAGAGATGAAAAGAAAAGAAATGGCAAATATCAAAAAACAAGGATTTATCATTGACTTCATAAATAATTCTACCAGTGAATAACTGAAAAAGAGGGTATAAGTGTGAAATATCAAAAGAACCTATTAAAATAAGTAAATAGAACACAAGAAAAATCAGTTATTTACAAATATTTAGAACATTCCATAATGTTTCTCTTCACCTAAAGGTTAGAACAGCCCTTATCATTTGTATACCTATCAAGCTTTCTTCTAAACCTACTTAAATTTACTCTCTCCACAACATCCAAAGAGAATTCATTCCATAAGCTAACAACTCTTATTTTAAAAATAAACTTGTCTTAGCTGAAAGTAGCTTCTACCTTTCCTAAAGCTACAATTGTCTCCCGTAGTTCTGTAATTATCACTGTTAAGTATCAAAATTGTTGATACATCAACATTATCAGTTCCATTTACAATATTAAACTTCAATCAGATCTTTAACTTTTCATAAAGATAAAACAATTTTAAGGATCTCATTCTCTCTCCATATGAAAACCCCTCCATCCTGGGTACCATTTTAGTAACCCTGCTTTGAACTTTTTCCAACTCAGTGTCTTTTCTGAGGTAAGGAGCCCAAGACTGAACACTATATTCCAAGTGTGATGTATACAATGAAATTATAACTTCTTAAGACTTGTATTTAATATTTCTGTAAGTAGTACCTAAAACCTTATTCCTATTCAAAATGTAACCCGCATGCAATATCTTGAATTTATCATAATTAAAATCCATCTGCCATTTATTTGCCAAACTCACTAAATAATCTAAATCCTTTTGTAAAGCAGCAGCATCCTCTTCACAGCCAGCAACACCCAAGATCTTGATATCATCAATAACTTTAATTTATTGACCATTCCTTCATCTATGTCAACAATATAAATAAAAAAGAACAGTGGTCCTAAGATGGAAACTTGAGGTATACCACTTACAACATTAATCCATTTAACTCAGTGGTTCCCAAACTTTTTCAGCTTGTTACCCAATTTAACATGCCACATTAAGCATGTTACCCCTTTTACAAAATGTTTTCAACGTTGATATATATGGTTAAATTAAACTAGACATATATGACACTTTATTTATTTACGATTTATTTATATAATTTATTTACACTGAATTACACTTTTAATTATTGTATTTGATCATTGTGCATTTTTAATGAATGTTGCCAAAGATGTCAAGAACATCAGTGGGATGGATGGAGTTGCATACTTGAAGCTAGTTTAGGAATTCTTGGCTTTGTGGTTGAAAGTGCCAGCCTGGCATCGTTTGCAACATTCAAGCGAGTCCTCTTTTTTGTTTTCATCCCCAGCACGGTTGAGAACCCCTTCTCGCACAGATACGTTGTTGAGAATGATACCAACAACTTCAAGGCTCTCTTGGATAGAGTTGGCGAGTCAGCCAGTTGTGAAATCCAAAAGGAATCTGCATTTTGGTTTTGGAATTTGACTTTCAAGGCTTCATTTGCTCGCATTGTGATCCACTCCTCCTTTTCAGGGAAATCATCATCATGAATGGCCTCATCAGGTACAGAAAAGGGATGAATGATCCACTGAAGACTGGCTGTTTTTCGGTCACTCTCTGGAAAGTAGTGTTGCATGCTTGTTTTAAGCCCCTTCAAATGGTCGCTCATCTCTTTTTTGATGGTCTGTAAAAGTGATCCAGTATCAGAACTATTCTCCTCAACAAACTGGTCTAGGGTGGGAAACTGAGCAATCACTCCTTTCTTCAAGTGTCGAATCCAGAGTCTCAGTTTTCCCAGAAATGCAGTCACAGTGTGATGGGCATCAATGGCAGTCGTGTTTTGGCCCTGGAGTTGCAGATTATCACTGTTCAGCTCCACAAATATGTCAGCCAAGTAACAAAGTCGAGCAAGCCACTTCTTATCAGTGAACCTTGGTAGCAAAAGGAGATTTTTCTTGTTTCAGAAATTCCTGAAGAGCCGTTCGGAGCTCAATGACTCGACATACAACCTTGCCTCGTGACAGCCAGCAAACATCGGTGTGGTAGAGCAGAACTTCATACTGCTCTCCCATTTCCTTGCACAGCTCCTTGAATATGTGCAAATTCACATCCCTGGACTTGATGAAATTGACGATTTTCAACACATCTTCAAACACTAATTTCAGATTACCAGGCAGGCTTTTTGATCCAAGAGAGTACCGATGAATGATGCAATGATCTACAGAAATTTCTGGATTCACAGCTTGTATGAGACCCCATAATCCACGATTACGACCCATCATCAATGGAGACCTAGATTAAAAAAGAAAAACTATTATAGATTGCATCAGTTAGTCATTCTTATATTTTGCATTATAATTATATGGTTTTAATTTAATTTAGTTTATTTTGGTACTTTAGTATTTCAGTATGACAGGCACGATACTTTTTGGGAATTATGTCTAAAATATTAGCTACACTACAGCTACTTGTACAATAAATAAAACTATATGACTATATGCCATGTAATTCATTGTATTTATACTAATCTAGACTTTATATAAACATCTCTCCCTGCCTGTTGAACGCTGTTCCAATCCAATCCATTTGTGGTAAAGAAGCTGTTGATGATATTGAAGATATCTTCTCCCTTCGTGGTTGTCAGCAAATCTTCGCATAATAGGAACTCTTCTATGATCTTGTCCTGGTGGACATAACGAACGAACCCAAGGAGAACAGTATAACTGGCTACGTCACACGATTCATCAAATTGCAAGGAGAATTTGCTATATGAGCTTTCCTTGATCTCTGTTGTAACTTGGGACAGAATATCTGATGCCATGTCATCGACTCGTCAGCGGATTGTGTTGTTTGATAGAAATATGACACTCAGTTTCTTCGCTTGATCCTCTCCACATACCTTGCTTACCATCTCGTATGCACAAGGCATAATCAGATTCTCTGCAATGGTGTGGAATTTTTATTGTTCGGCAACTTTATATGCAACAAAGTAAGATGCTTCGACCGCAGCTTGAAGCTTTTGGGCTCGAATTCAAGATGAACCGAACTGGATATTCTTCAGTGCTACAGCCCGGTGCTGAAAATAAGCCCGATCCTCATTTTGAAGATTTGGATGGCACTTCTGGAGGTGAGCTGAGAGTTTTTATGGCTTAAGGCTTTAATTTGTCAACACTTTGTGACATACTACACTTTGTGGCCGATCCTCTCCACCAGAAGGTAAATTCACAAAGCCATAGCGAAGAAATGCTTCAGAGTAGGTGCACTTTTTAGACATTTTATTGTTTAATCTGCAGAAAAAGAAAAACTGCATAAAAAAGTATAAACAATGTGAACTTGTTTATTTTTTCATGGCATTCTACATAGCATTAAAAGAATTTGTTCAGCATAGGAATGATGTAATAGTAGGTAAATACTAACTATGCTGCACAGGGCAGTACACATACATACCAGGTTTTGTCTACCTCGGCTGATGCTCACATAGAAACTGACAGTGTGAAATAGAGGCAACCTCAGGCAGTGAGTGACACATGCTGGACACGTCGATGAGTCATCATGGTTACTGAGTGACTTGTGTTCTGAAGCATACTTGTCAAAATACTTTTAGGTTACCACACACTTAGATACATATTTTTTCTTTTCTACATCTGTGTATTAGTTTTTGATGTTTATTGTTATTTGGTTTAACTTTATTACATACTTAAAATAGGTTTAATTTACAACTTTACATACTAAGACTAAGTTAATATTAATCCTAATACAAGCTACATCAATGTTTTCTTGATTTTCAGAATTTTAACGTTTTTTCTGTCACCCCCTCCATTACCCCCAATAAATTGTTAAATTACCCCTAGGGGGGGGGTAATTTACCCCCAGTTTGGGAACCACTGATTTAACTGAACTCCATTTGAAACATTTCTGCTTTCTTCCATCAAGCCACTCTTTTATCTAATTAGTTAACTTATCCCCTACACCTAAAGAGGTAAGTTTCTTCACAAACCATTTATGTGGCAGTTTGTGTGATGCTTTCTTAAAATCCAGATACACTAAATCTACACCCTTACCCTCATCTACATATGCAGTAGTATTTTCAAAGCATATCAAAAGATTTGTAAGGCAAGATTTTTTGTTAGTGAAATTTTGTTGACTATCCCACTAAGTATGTCTGAAATTAAAATCACCCATAATTTTAACTTTGTTAACAGCTGAAATTTTAATCTCTTTAATGTTTCTCAGTAATACAATCAGGTTCATCTAAAATTTTTTCTCCTTGATATATTGGCAGAAACCCAAATGTATTCAATCTCCTTGCTATTATCTTTATTGTTCTCAACTTCAACAGGATGTAAATTGCACTCTACATATGTAGCCACTCCTCCCTCTCTCTTTACTTCTCCGTCCCTATTAAATGACCTATAACCATGAATTTCAAATAAATGTCTGACTTCAGGATCATCTAGGTTAGTAACAATTAAGCCTATTCTTATAGCTACTTTTATATTGACGTATGTAAAACATTCCTTTATATTTCAATTTTATTTCAGTTGGTTTATTTTTGCTATTTAAGCTACCAATCTTGTCCTAGTTTGAAATTTCCCTTACTTCTGAATTAATATCCCTTGCAAAGATGCCAGACCTTTTCTTACTTTATTGAAATTCATTACTTAATAGAATAGGGTCTTTATAATTAAATTCACTACTTTTAACCCTAACACTGCCCTTTCTAACTTTCTGAACGTCATTGTTAATTTGCCCCCCAGTGGCTCAGCGGTATGTCTGCAGACTTACACGCTAAAATCCGGGTTTCGATACCCATGGTGGGCAGAGCACAGATAGCCCTTTGTGTTGCTTTGTGCTTGATTCTAAACAACATTGTTAATCTCTCTCTCTTGCATATAAAAGCTTAAGCTTCTCTTGAAGTCCTGTTGTTGTTTCCTACAGTTATACTTCCCTTTATATATTTACCTGAATATTAGTTAGGATAGTCTTCAAACTCAAAATTTAAAATGATTGTCATCACTGCTAACTTTCTTAAGAGCACATAGTAGTCCAGAATTACCAAATAAAACCCACTCTTTGCACCTAGCATACCTAACACACACTGAACACTTAACCCCCAAACTAGTTTTAATAATCTTATTATTTATAAAATCAAAATTAACACTTAATACTATAATTAAATACTAGTAGCCTTATTGTTAACTGTTAAGCTATAGCTTGACAGTTTACTAGTTCTTTGTTTGTATTTATTAAATAAAACAATTTGTTTAATTTGTATTACAATCTTACTGCAAGTTGAATTATAACTAAGCCAAAAGAATCATTACACATACCTCTATAACAAACTTGGTGAAGATCCACCCACAACCTGAGTAGTTGCATTAACATACAACAGACAGTAACTTAACCCCAGTGGCAGAGTGGTATGTCTGCAGATATATACTACTAGAAAGTGGGTTTCGATATCCATAGCTTTGTGTGTAATAATAAATCAAGTACTATTATATTTACATAAATTTAGTACTGATTAAATTGATTTGCTTAATGCTGAGAAAAGTTATGTTTAGGTGAAATGATTAAACTGATGATTGAAACTTTGTAGAATGAATGGCAACTGCCTGTTGTGGAGACACGTGTAGAGGACGACGTTTTGAAAGTCTTCTGCCTTTTGTCTTCAGGACAGTGTGTGTATGTAGGTGTTGGTTTTTTATAGTGCCCTAGTGGATTGTGGAGAACCTGTTATGATTGGTTGGATTATTACTGTTTCTGACTAGAGAAGAGATTTCCTGTAGATTCAACCAATGGCAGCCACAGGTTACTCACCTTTAATACAAAATTTCTGTTTAGTGATGGTGTAATAGTGTTGATATAAAATGATTTTTTTGATTTTCTTGTCTTCTAGAATTTGTCTGTGTCAATGATTCTAGCTTGTTCTCAGTTTATTCTGTGTCCAGTTAACGTGGCATACTCTGCAATGGCTGAATTTTGTGTTTACACAAGTCTTGTGCTATCTTTATGTTCTTTTATTTTTGTTGCAAGTTTGCTTCCCATTTATCCAATGTATGTATTGTTGCAGAACACATGATTTCATGGATGACATTTTTTTTAGATTCTCTTTTGTAGGTTTCTGTTTGTTTTTTACCAGAATGGACCTTAAGGTATTACAGGATTTTCACTGGACTTCTATATTGAATGTTTTGGCTATGCATCTTAGTTTTTCACTGAAATGTTGTAGGTGTGGTGGTGACTTTCTGATATTTTCTTTTTGTCATAGCCTTCAAGGAGTTTTTGATGAAGGAGGGGGTGTAACCATTCTGTTTAAACTCAAACTTACAGCTAAGAAATTCAACATGGAATGTTACTGTACCATGCTACAGTACCTTGAGGTCCATTTTGGTAAAGAAAAAAACAGTGACCTAGCAAAGAGAATCTCAAAAACATCAACTATGAAATTCCATGTTCCTGCAATGATACATACGTTGGAGAAACAGGAAGAAAATTTGCAATAAGAATAAAAGAACATAAAGAGAGTACAAGACTCATGAAAACATAAAATTCAGCCGTTGCAGAGCACACTATGTCAACTGGACACAGAATAAATTGGGAGAAAACTAGAATCATCAATACAAACAACTTTTGGAAGTCAAGAAAAATTAAATAATGATTTTATATTAACACTATTAAACCTTTACTTAACAGAGATTACAGATTAGAGGTGAGTAACTTCTGGCTACCATTGATTGAATCTACAGGAAATCTCTTCTCCAATGATAATCCATACAGTTGTAATCCAACCAATCATAGCAGGCTCTCCATAATCCACTATGACACTACACACACACAAACACTGACTTGAAGACAAAAGGCAGAACTTAAATCATCATCCTCTACATTTGTGTCTTCACAACAGGCAATTGCTGTCTATTCTACAAAGTTTCATCATGAATTCTCTGCCTAAAGAATCTATCAAAGAATAAACTGATGACTGTTCATAATATATTTTCAGAAGGTCATACAAGCAGGAAGGTATAGTCTTTTGTTAATTTTTAATGGAAATGCAGATTATCTGGAAATATTTTCTTTCATTTTAATTCTAACAAGACTGTGTGAGTTTCTCTTTCTTAAACCAAAACTAGATTTGTTGGCAATTTTTTTTTTCTTTTCAAAATGATGGATCATATAATTTAATGTTTTTTATTACATTTAATCATAATAGCTTTTACCTTATTAGCTGACAATATTTGAATAGCATTATTGATTTTCAGTGTATTAATACCTCATTGTTCTTCTTTAGTTAAATTTGGTATGGGAGTTTGGTCAAAATGGTGATTATTGGTAATAGTAATTATTAATTCTAAGATGGACTTGTTAATTTGTTTTAACATCTTTCAAAAGTCTCAAGTCTGAAGTAATTGCAAGCTTTAATACTTTATCTAAAGGTTGAGTTTCAAGCTCACATAGAAAGGTTTATAACGTTTATTTGATGGTGTTCTTTCATGGTTATTGGGTTGTCATAACGTTTGAAACTTCATAATATGTCATTTTCATTTTTTCGCATCCTTGTTATATTGATTAATTTAGGAAAATTTCTAACTTATTGTAATGTTCTTCATAGTTTATTTGTTTTACTGGAAGTAATAGTTTCAAACTTTTGACAGTAGACCTCAATCAATCATTTCATTAGGGGGTTCCATACAATATACAAAAGTTCGTCCACACATGTATATATATGTCTATAGATTATTACTATTTAAAATAAATTATTAAACTTATTTATCTTAAAATATCGAGCAATAAAATAAATGAAGAATTGAACCAAACAGCTATCTCTTCTATCTTTGAACATTGAACTCTGTTACTGTTGTTGTCACGTGGATGACATCAAACAACTTTTTTTAGGTTTTATATACATCTATGTAGTTGAATAACGAAAAAATCCTAATTAATTACACTGATACCGTATAACTCCACTAAAATTGAGTAAGCTATGTAACTAAGGTTATATTTAGATTTTAAAAAAATATGAAACTTTGAACAGACTAAAGACAACATTAACCTAATTGAAAGAGATTTGAAAGAATCAATGTTTTGGAGTTTTCTAATATTAAAATATTTATTAATGTCGTATATTAAACTAAGTCTAAATAAGGCACTGTTTTCAAAAGTGGAAGGAGGTGAACAGGGCCACTGTGTTTGAGTCAGTACATAAGCCATATCTCAGCAAAATGAAAAGATATGAGGTTTTTATTTTAGATTATAGTTTGTTAATATCAGTAACTTGAGTTCCAGATTTATACAAAACTATGTATTTAGTATTTTGACATCACAAATATGTAATTGTTAATAGAGCTGCATTCAACATACCAGGTTGCATTACACACTAAAATCTGTATTTGGACGTATTATTTCAATATTTACTTTAAATTAAGGAATTAACTCATATATATATAATATTAAAGTTTGAATTACCATCTGTAATTTTATTCCAAACTTACTGACATAATTCATAAAATAGTAGTTCAGTAAAATTTTGAATGCAAGTCAACAAACAATGGCGTGGCCTTTGGGTTGTGACTAGTCACAAAAGTGTTAATTGGAAGCTATTAAATTATTCCACAAGCTGTTTTAACTGAAGGTATTTGGAAATAATGTTTGAGTTTTTGTAACAGTTATTGGACATTAAATGTTTCACAAGTTTTACAACTTGTGTTTATCAGATGTTGGAGACTGAGTTTGTCACATACTTGGAAAGGTGGTTGACCAATGATAGAAAACGTTATTGGATCACAGAGGTTTTACAACATAATATAAACTGTTTATGGGAATGATTTTGTTGGTTTCTCAACCTTATTGATTTTATTCAAATTCTTTGTACATTTTTCTCTCTTAAACTTAATTTTGTGAGGTATGTCACCAAAAGGTTTTTAATGCCATTCACCAAGACTTTTAAATCATTCTTTAAATATATGAAACTTTATCATTTCATTAATTTTGCAATGAACCACATACAAATCTACCAAAAGTCTAGTTTGCTTATTATGGAATTATGTAAAATCTTAACATTTGTTTCTTTAATTCAGACCTACAACAAAATGTTACAGCATTAGCACATACAGGAAATACATACCTAAATTCAGAGAAGTTAAAAATCTAACTCAATGTAGTATCATTTATAATAAATATTCATTAACCTTAAATACCTTAATTTTGAGTAAAAGGACAAAGTTTTGTGTCCTACTATTTAAAACTTAGTTGCATTGTTAAGTGTTTCGAAATATTCTACTCTGTTGTGTCCTGTGTTTTAATACTTAGATTACAAAGTTTTGTGTTTCAAAATATTATACTCTATTGTGTCTGCTATTTGAATACCTAGCTACATCATAAAGTGTTGTGTTTTGTAATATTCTCCTGTGTTGGGTCCTGTAATTTAATATATATTTGCATCATGAAGTGTTGTGTTTTGTAATATTCTCCTGTGTTAGGTCCTGTAATTTAATATATATTTACATCATTCCAACGGTAGGAATCATGCACATTTATGTACAAGGGGTAATTTAAGAGTTTTGATGAACAGTTTTCAAATATATTCATATAATAAAAAATGTGATAAACAGTTGGTGTTATTTTATCCATTGGAACTAAAATAAAAAGGAAATTTCTTGGCAAATTTGTTGTTTTATTATAGGCTCCAATTACTATCACAGATCAGACCCCTGTAGAAACAGTCATTGACATGTTTTGTAAGCTGGGATTAAGACAAGTTCTAGTTATTCATAATGGGTAAGATTTTTAGTCTTATTAAAGCCACTGTTTATGGCAAGTATTAGTTATGTTCATATTTCTAAGTTTTCTGTAGAATTTAAAGTTGTATCCAAATGTTTTCTTAAGATGATCCTAATCATTTCACTTAAGTTTTGTATGTGTAAAAGGTACATTAGTGAAATAAAAAGTGTGTAAAAGGTACATTAGTGAAATAAAAGTCAAGCTGATAAAGTTAGTTACATACAATAAGAAGTTTTGAACTTGTTACACATTTGTCAATATTAGTGTAGCAGATGCGAACAACATCTAAAATATCTAGCATAAACAAACATTGGCTTTTGACGAGGATATTTTGTATATGCTTTTGTGTGTGTGTATCAGGTTTATGTAACTGACAAAGTTATAAACCAAGAATTACTTCTCAAACATAAGCAAATATATTTATTTAAAAAATAACAAATCGGATTATAAGCTTAACTCAGTTGTGCATGGGCTTTATGTGGATGAATGTGTGATTTGACATCACATAAAAAAATGTTCAAAATCTGAGTTTAAGTTTTGATTGTTAGTGTATATATAAATAATGTTCAAGGTTATAAAATAAATATTTTGATGAGAACTACATATTAAACATTTTTGTAAAACTGACAAGCTCCATAATTCTTGATAAATTGGCTGGAAACATTAATTATCACATGCCTTATTTTCTATTTTATTATCACATTAATAACCAGCAAGCCTGTCAAGTGGATGCAAGAGTTGAAGATACACGTGTTTTTTTTATCTAAAATCTTATGCAATATGACTTAAATTAAGAATGTTGGCAATAGTGTTGTGCTGATGATTTGACAAAATTAACCCTGTGTGTGTGTTCTTATTCTCAGTTGGTTCTTTTTTCAGAAACTTACAGAAGTGCATTGTAAAGATGTGAATTTAGTTAAAACTTAATTTTTCGTCTGTTCCACCAAATGGCATTAAGATTATAAATTTTAAAGACTGGATTGTTTTGCAAGTTAAAGAGTTCTGTTAGTTGCTGTCCACTAAATGTAGTGAGATAAGGAACATTTGCAATATAAAAATTCCAGTAACATGAATAGTTAAAGCACTGTTAAAGTTACCAGCACAGATAGCCTAGTTCTTTTGTGTCATAAAACACCAAACCAACCAAACAATCAATGTTACCACAGAAATGGGTTGAAAACTATTAAGTTTTATTTGCTCTTTTCCAACACATTTTACATGTATCTTTTTACTTACAAAAAGCCTGATAATATCTTAGGAAAAAAATGAATTGCAACTAAGTTATTAAACCACTAATCTAAATTTTCATGTTTCAGACGACTGCTTGGAATTATTACAAAGAAGGATGTCCTGCGGCACATCAAACAACTTGGAAATGAAGATCCAGAATCTGTATTATTTAACTAAAATGAAGAAGTTATATTTAAAATGTTCAAACAAGCTTGTGAATAATTACTGTAGATGATGATTTGTATATGTGGATTTGTTACTTTGTCATCCACTTTTCTGTAATGCTTTTATCATATAATCACTGTAGTGCAGTCAGTAGAAACCTTGTCATTTGATAAAGGAAAAGCTTGTCTGCTGGAAGTGAAATACACTGTAGATTTTCTGAAATTTTTCACATACGGGTTTTTAGTTTACTGTTGTATGCTATGCTATATTGGGAGAGTTTTTACAGCTGGAGCTGTGCTCGTTATGAAGTGTGTAACAACTAAGAATTATGTATGAAGAAGTGAATAAAGGTATCTCTTACTTTATGCTGCTTACATTTAATATTTTGTGTCTTAAGTAATATTACTCTTTTGAAAAAAAAACATTCTGTATTATTAAAGCCTACATGTTGAATGTCGAAATCTTTCCCATTGTGTTTTATTTTTTCTTCTGTTGTAAATATTTTGTTTTATTCATGTCTCAGTACTCCAAAAACACTGGCACAAGTACAAGCTAGCTAGTTTTTCTACAAGATGTGTGTTACTTGTAGAATTTGTTACATTGTAAGCAAAACAATGAATACTGTCAAATATATACAGGGAATTTCTGCATTAATATAACTCATTAAAAACATGAGATCCACAAAAATGATTTTGCATCTTGTGTCAATCTATTTTGAATTAGACTACACACACACACACACACACACGAGCTTCTAGTATATTTTGGGTCTGATTGTTCATACTTGATGGTATGTTATAAATTCATCCAGTTCTGTTATTTTTCGTAAAGTAGTATATTATGAATAGCTAAAATTGTTGTCTGAAGAGTAAGGATCGTTTTTCTTCCTTAATTGAGAAATGTGTAAAGAAATCTGTAAAATATATAATATTTGTATAAATATTCTGAGACTGATTAATATTAACTTCTGTTTAAAGAAAACTACATACATAGTTCAGAACTAAAGATATATACCTATTACTGACTATAGCAGATTAGATGCAATGTTTAAATGATACAACTTATTATAATTAAAATGCATTGTTTCATTAATTGGGAATGTTTCAAGATGTGCAGGTATGTTTTCTACCATCTTTGAGCAACATAGGCATTTTTAGAAATTTAATATATCTAGTTTCAATACAATTTTAGAACAAATGCATGGTTTAGAAAATTACTGAATTTGCCTTGTTCTAGTTTCTTTATTTTTTCTCTATAACAGATTATAATTACCATGCCTGGGAAGATGTTGGGATATACTTTACTCAAGTGTTAAAAAGGTCAATGACTGCAATGTTTTTTGATTGCCAAGTGGATAATGTCTGAATGTTACAACTGATGAATGCTGTTAGCACAAGTCACAAGATAACACTCACTGAACAAAAACAAAATTTATTTCTTAAATTGAAGCTTCGTTTCTTAATTCATTCTAGCCTGAGATCAATTAGTTTAGCTCTAGATAGATCTGTCTTGAAGGGAGAAATCTTTGGAGTTAATCACAATCCATTAGAAGTAAGTCTTTTCATGTACACAAGAGAGCACTGTGTGTTATTCTTTTGTTAGTCATAACAAAGATTTTATTTGTTTTATTCATGATTTGTCCTGTTTTCCCATGTCACATGCCAAAAAGCTAACTCAAGTTTCCTAATTACATCACACCCAGATTTTCTACTCAGCTTGTTGCTACTACTGAAAGTATCTAATGCTTGTGCATAAATCAGTTTTATGTGAAAATACCACATATAAATAGGAAGGAGAAATTTTGATGCTGTGAAATTGTTTTGGTAATGTGCATACTAGCTCTATCTTGCCTTCATGTATTTACTAAGTTTAAAAGAATGACTTTGGATTGAGAATGGCTTAATCACGAAGCAGAAGTACTTACAATTAGGAGGAATGGTTTACTACAAGAAAGACGTGTGGAATCATGGAGAGTTCTCTCCTGGAGATACTTTTATCGAAATGATGCAATGGTCCCTGACATTGTCAGTCTGCAAGTGTATAGTTAGGGATTTATTTATATCTGGAGTATCTAAACTACAGGAGTAAACCATACCCTTGAGAACTGTCCACAGAAAAGAAGCATGGAGTCATCAAGGTTGAATAATGCTTGGCAAGTTCAAAATTATATGGGAATGTCCCTACAGGATTTCTAAGCTATTATTGGTCAAAGTACCATGACCATAGACCATTGAAAAGAGGTTTGATATGAATAATCTTCAGTTGTCAAAGTTGTTTTCCTTGCAGGTAAACCAATGGCCACCCATTGCAATAGGTGGAGTCAGAAGCAGGCAATTTAAAGCCAGCTTCTGTGCTGAGGTGGTCTGATCCTTGATGCTGTTGAATGTCTGGAAGAGGAACAGCAGTAAAACTGGAAAATAGTCATTTATGAACTGCAGTGATGAATTTGTTATTTACTGGGCTAAATTCAAGACTCAAGAGGAGGATCAGCAGCAAAGGACTGAAAATCTATGCAGATTATCTATGCTAACTGCACAGAAAGGCTTACTCAGAAATGTCAGGTGCAGTTTCCACTGCAACACAATTTGAAATGGTCGCTTAGAGCTGGTTGTTTGAAAGGGAAAAAGTCTATAGCAATAACTATTGTGACTACTCCTCAAAGGTACTGACCTACTCATGTTCCTCTATCATGTCATGCTAGGCCAAAAACAAGAATTTTTTAGCCAACCACAAATCCTGGCACTGTGATGCAGCCACACTGATTTCTAGTGAATAGACAACATAATCCATTTCCACCAATGAGGAACTAGTCATTACTAATGATACATACTGCAGGAGCTGCAGAGGCTTCTGTTGGACATTATCAAGAATGGGTTGAGTGAAGTGTGAATTTATGGATTAATGGGCAAGAGGAATCGTCCTTAGTTTGTTGAACAGCAAATACAGTATAACTGTTGGTTTCAACTAATGACTTGGCAGATGGCAACTTTTAAGCCCTTTAAGCTAGACCACTCTTGTGAGTGAATACACAGTTTATTCTAGTGAAAGAATTGAGCATTAGAGATGAGGTGGATCTCCAGCCCAATGAATATGTTACAAAGAAAATGTAAGTAGTCATTTCTAATCTCAAATCTGGAAGTAGCATGTTCAGGATGGAAGTGCTGTGGAACTGGTTCATCAGTTTTGATTGTGCAGTGAGCGAATTAATATTTTGTGGAAAAATCATCAAGTGCCAACCAGATTGAGCTCGGGAACAGTGACTGCATAGGTTTATGTATCAATTTAGTGTAGATGAAGTCTAATGTGCAAGTGCATGTAACATATGTTAGAAGTCATACATGAAGTAAAGTGTTTCTTGTCCAGAAAGCTGCCAGCAGTAGCTCAACAGTCACTTGTCTGATATTGGATGAAGTTTCAGTATTTCTGCGATGATGTGTGATAAACCATCCAGCTGTTCAAGGCATGATAAGAGAAGTGAAAACAGCTGATATTAGCAGGAATAGTAGGATTGATTCTGTAGCACCATAACTAAACTAAGTACATGGCCACAAACACATCTGAGGTTGTTGATTGGGAATTACGGTAGTACTACACCAATTAAGAAAAGACAACTCAATGATTTGTGGGTGGGTACATTAATATGTTTATGGAACTTGTAGAGCTCAAGCAAGTTTGGTCTCATTAGCTTGTAAGAGGTAGTTTGAACAAGGTTTCAAGTATTGGTATACTGGAATCCCAGGTGAGGGCCAGGAGCAAAGAAATTCATTACAAATTCAGGTTCAGTGGCCCTATAAACCTACTACTAGACCTTCTAGCTTTAACTTCCTGCAATACATAAAAATAAGAACATCCCTCTAGAGTCTGCCTGCAAAGTTTTGTCTTCCTGGCTTCAAAATTAACAAACACAGCTTGATCCAATATAAGATAGCCCTATATTGTTCATTTTTCTATTTCCCACAATTGGCATCCCATTTTATGTATTTATTTATTTACATTTAACCGAACTAACGCATCGGGACTAGTGTTTATAATCTGTGTGTAATTAATTTTTTCTGAGAATAAATTAATAAAATATCTTAATTCGTCTGTTGTATAGTTCTTCTAACTATATCTGAAATACTGTTGTTTTTTCAATTTCGCGTAAAGCTATACGAGGACTGCTTGCATTAGCCGTCCCTAATTTAGGAATAAGATTCTTGGGCTACTCTTGCCTCTAAATAATGGGATTGACCGTACTTTATAACACCTCTATGGCTGAAAGTGTGAGCATGTTTTGTGTGTTGGAGATTCGGACCCTCGAATTACGAGTCGAACAAACAACCTAATCACCTGGCTATGCCAGGCCCAACTGAAATAAAAGGACACATGTTTTTCTTCAAGCATTTCGCATCACAAGGTAATTTAAGCGTAATTATTTATTTTATTTTACAAACCATTTCATGTAAACCAATAGTGAAGCAAATGAAAATATTGCAGCTTATTTTCTTAAAATGAAGCAGCATATTTTTGTAATTACACTATCAAATACAATGAATATTAATCTCATTAACTTTCCCCTCCAGTGATGGTCAAAACATGACTGAGATTACCTGATGAGTCACCGATTGAAGTTCCGGATTCGAGGCATTTTGCACCCGAACAAAGTGCATTTTCAATTGTGCTTCGATTTAAATTTTTTCTCCGCTAATAGTTGTTTGTTCTATGGTTAGAGCACTGGTTTTTGAACTTTAGCCGGGTACAAAATATTATATGTGCTTTAAGCCGTGGAAAAAATTATAAAAATGGTTGTCAATTCGTTAGCGTGAATGACGAGATGTAGGCAGTTGGCTGCCTTCCCATCTTTCAACGGTTTGAAATTTAGGCACAGTTATATTTGAAGTCTGTGATTATCTTATCCGACTATTTACCTCAAGTGAATATTATGGATTATTTGTGATAAAAATTCTTATTTCAATTCTTTCAGTGGTAATTTTGAGAGGTTCCCTATTAGTAGCAATGATGATCTAGGTAACAAGTTCTGCACCTTTGTGCAAAAACAAATTGGTCACTGGCACATTTCTGATGTCTTAACTCATTGTAAATTATTATCATAAGAAGTCTTTTTCTATTAAGTTTTCACTTGCATATTACGTGGAATAGTAAGTTATAAATAATAATTTTCAAGGCATTATGCATAAGATTAAAAATTCTTTAGTTCATGTTTCATAACTAGAAGTTTCGTAAGTAATCAGATATATTTAACTTATGAAAACTCAGATTTCCAAGTTACTAATATGATAATTAAACATGCACTATATGACTATATGAACGCAGTCAGCGTTCCAGCTCATCTGAAGGTGTACCGGCCAGTCAAATTCTTTCAAACCATTTCTTTATGAACCTCGCTGAAACAAAAACGGGCCTTCTCCAAACTGTTGCCACAAAATTGGAAGCACACAATTCTCTAGAATGTCATTGTATGCTGTAGGATTAAGATTTCTCTTCACTGGAACTAAAGAGCCTAACCCAAACTATGAAAAACAGCCCCAAACCATTATTTTTCCTCCACAGAACTTTACAGTTGGCACTGTGCATTCAAGCAGGTAGTGTTTACCTGGCATCCTCCTAACCCAGATTCGTCCTTCAAACTGCTAGATAGTGAAGCGTGATTCATCACTCCAGAGAACATCCACTGCTTCAGAGTTCAAAGGTGGTGTACTTTGCACCACTCCAGTCGACACTTGGCATGGTGATTTTAAGCTTGTATCTAGCTGCTCGGCTATAGAAACCCATTTCATGAAGCTCTTGACGAACAATTCTTGTGCTGACGTTGCTTTCAGAGGCAGTTTGGAACTCTGCAGTGAGCGTTGCAACTGTTGACAGACGATTTTTACGCGCTTCTACTTCCCAATAACCGCACTTACAGTTGACCGGGACAGCTTCAACAGGGCAGAAATTTAATGAACTGACTTGTTGGAAAGATGGCATCCTATGACAGTACCATGTTGAAAGTGACTGAGCTCTTCACTACGACCCATTCTACTGCCAATGTTTTTTATGGAGATTGCATAGTTGTAAGTAGATTTTATGCACCTGTTAATAATGGATGTGGCTGAAATAGCCAAACCCATCAATGGTATTTTTCTTTTCTTTTAATATTAATTTGTAATTCGTTCTTTGTTGTGAATATGTAGATAAAACCGTTAATTTGATCTTGTTATCTTTGTCCCTTTGTTGTATCCTAAAGTAGTAATACTTTTTACCGCATGAGAAAAAAAATGTTTAATATGATACGTTATCTGAGAATATCAGTATCACTGTTTTTCAGTGGTTGTTCACGTGACAGTTAAAGGTTACAGCCTCACCTGTGTTGTAATGAGAAGACCAGTCACATGGTATCTCACGTTGCTCTGAATAAATGCGAGGTTTGTTCGAAGCTACGACACGTTTCATGAAGCCATTTTAGAATGACATCTTTATCTATACAGAAAATGCAGTGAAAAAGGACAGTTCCACTTGTTTTAAACATCAAAGCGTTTGTTTCACACACTATAAAGGCAATTCCCATATTTTGTTTCACACTGTATTCGGTATCTTCATCTGATTTAACACCAATTCAAGCAGTAAGAGTTTGTGGGGTCACACTATAATGGAGGTCTGTGGTGTATATCTAACATTAATTCAATTTTACCTGGTTATACCACATTACACAATTGCAAGACAGTTGTATGCTATCCACACATAATGAGACCCCGAACTTAATTTCCATTGTTAGATTAAATAATAAAGCAACTTAAATGTATGTAATATACCGTATATAAAACTTATGGTCTCGGTTATACATACTATTAAATAAATCACTGTCCTATTCTTTTGGATAATTATTTTCGGTTGTAATTTATCGTAACTTTAACATTAGTTATTGTGATTTCGTGCAGCAAAGAAAAATTACTGTTAACATATCTAGCATTCTTAAAGAAAAAGAGGCTTGTAGACAGGACAAAGAAAAAAATCAATTATATTTTCAATGCAATGAATCATCGTCACAAACAAAAAACTCTCCCTTTCAGCAGTAGGGACGTTATAAAATAACTGTCAATCTCCACTATTTGTGAATAAAAGAGTTATGATATTGATTAGCTGTCTTTCATCTGTTCTATCGCTGCTAAATTAGGGCAGTTAACGCATCTAGCACTCGAAATTCCAAACGAACTGAACCAATAAACTGCAATGACAACTTTAGTGGTGATACTATAATGGGAAATATTAACTATTTTTGTAACAATGCTTAGTGGTTAATTTTCTTTTATTATTTGAGATTTATACCTTCTTTGCCCATATACTTTCACGTTGAGTTTATTCGTTTATTTTTTGTCGAGTTTACGTTAAATCTTTATTTGTTTTGGAATTTCACACAAAGCTACTCGAGGGCTATCTGTGCTAGCCGTCCCTAATTTTGCAGTGTAAGACTAGAGGGAAGGCAGCTAGTCATCACCACCCACCGCCAACTCTTGGGCTACTCTTTTACCAACAAATAGTGGGATTGACCGTCACATTATACACCCCCACGGCTGGGAGGGCGAGCATGTTTAGCGCGACCCTCGGATTACGAGTCGCACGCCTTACGCGCTCGGCCATGCCAGGCCGCTACGTTAAATCACAATCCTAATTTGAAAATGACATTCATACACATATTTTATACAATTTAGTATGGATTATTCTCCTAAAAGTTTCAGTGAAATGACGTTGTAAAAGTATTCCTTCAATTAGCATGCGCTGGTATGTTGATCGCGAGACGTTTTATTATCACATCTAATTTCATACAATTGTCTGCACGCGGCGTAATGTGATGCTCGTCAAAAAGTTATCGGTTATGCGTTCTACACAGACTTGTACCCTTGTCAGTCCTTAATAAAAATACATATATTTGTAAAATATAGAAGGAAAATAAGTTATTAATATTATTCTTGTTGTTGTTGCATTTCTAGGAAAGCTGTTCGAAAGTGGCCCCTAATTTTAAAGCCTGTCATGGTTCGTAGTTAAGACGTTCCTTCAGTAAACTGGGATTGGATTTGAATCCGCGTCACTGAACATGCTCGCCCTTGCATCCGTTTGACGTTATTATGTGATGCTATATCCCCCTACTCGTTAATAAAAAAATATACAGCCAACTTTTCGGCTACTCTTTTATAAACGAAAAATGAAAGTGATCGTTACATTTAAACGCCCTGACGGCCAAAAGGACGAGTACGTTCAACTACACATTTTGATCCTGCTACCCTCAGATTAAAATCGAAAGTTCGTAACCACCATAACTGCCACTTACAGAAAACTACAGTTAGTTTTTTTAAGCGACTCGCTGCGTCCTGAAGGGAAACTTTTGTGACAGTTTTTTTCCGATATACAACGTGTTAAAATTGAAGATACCTTGACTTAAAACTACTTTTTAATAGTTCCACGTTGTAGACATAACTTTCTGTTGATTCACTGAATAAACTTTATGATCATCACTGAAGAACAATATTAGTTGAATGTTATGCTTGTAAACTCCGAAAGCCAGCATAACAACCAATGGGCCTGATATTAGTTTCAAAAATTATAAAGATCTCCATTTTTCACATTTGAGATGGGTTATGAAATAATTTGGAACAACGTGATAAAACAACAATTACAATCTGTTGTGAATTTTTAACGAAATATTGCGTATTAAAAACTAACTTTCAGTTAATAAACTAAAGATCTCGTTTGTTATTTCTTATGAAAACGATTTCGTTTAAGAATGTTCATCTAAAAGTATAATTTGAAGTTGATTATTTTGCAAAAGATTTTGTTTTGGCTTAAATTGACATTGAGTGACGTAAGGTTCTATAATTTTTTGTTGAAATTACTCGATTAGTCCCAAAAGCCACCCGACAGGTCAGCGGTAAGTTTGTGAACTTACAGCACTAACATTAATGGTTGTATTCCCTACGGTAGACAGAGTGCATGAAAACCATTGTATAGTTTGAGTTTATACAAACAAACGAATTAGAAAAAAAAAAGATTTACAGTTGAATTTTAGAACAACCTATACTATACTTCACTATCTATAAGACTTGATATCTTGCGATAATTAAAATCAGATGGACGTAAAATGTTGTCAAGTCTAAACTTGTTTATGTCATTAAATAATAAAGTATAAATTATTCATACGTAACAACAACTTTTTATCATTTATCTTATCACGGTCTCTAAATTCGGATTAAATATCTGAAGCAGTCATTATATGTCGGAATAAATAAAACTGACGAATCATACATGCTGTTTCTGTTCTTTTCCACTTTACCAACATTACCAGCTATTTCATTTAATGAATAAAGTGATACGTTCATACGGCCAAGATGTTTCTTCATAAACTTTATATATATCGCCCTTTAAAACTTAGTCTATCAACAAGCGAAGAGGAAGGAAGTAAACACGTGTACATTACAGATTTCTTTTTCACTTTAATTTAGAAACAGATGTGCAGCTGCTACTCTGAATGCCTCTTTTGGTTTACAGTTGTGATGCAGCAATAACTGTTTGAGAAGTATAGAACATATTAGAAGATTGTAGAAGCTAATTTTCATTTATTAAAACAACTGATATATTAATGTATTTTAAAAAAAAGAACTTATTCAAACGTCATAAAATAATGAGTTCTTGAAGAGCTTTAAAATTTAAACATAGAGCACGATAATTAAGAAAGAGAATTTGTTTTTGAATTTTGTGCAAAGTTATACGAGAGCTTTTTGCGCTAGCCGTCCCTAATTAAACATTGCAAGACTACAGGGAAAGCAGATAGTCATCGCCACTCACCTCCAACTCTTGGAGTACTTTTCTTCTTGTACCAACGAATAGTGGGGTTGACCGTCACATTATAACGCCTCCATAGCTGAAAGAGCAAGCATGTTGGGTGTGACGGAGATTCGAACCCGCGACCTTCAGACTACGAAGAGAGAGCCCTAATCACCTGGCTATGCCGGGTCCGAGGAAGATAATATTTGGAGTAAGGATTTATCCAAATATCCTTTTGATCGCAACGTAACTTTAAAGCTATTAATTTAACCTATAATTTCAGAAAATATTCCGCATGCAAAATATTTAAAAATATCTACATAATCTCAATCCAAACGATCTTCTGTGTTAGTGATTTTTAATAGCTTTATGAGAGAATGCACAAAAACAGTTATCAAGAGAAGAAATTCGTTGTGTTCTGACTAAATATAACTGGATAACACTTTTATGTTAATTTTATTGTAGAACCAAGATAGTATTGTTTTTGTTTTGTTTGGTTTTTGAATTTCGCGCAAAGATACGCAAGGGCTATCTGCCGTAGCCGTCCCTAATTTAGCAGTGTAAGACTAGAGGGAAAGCAGCTAGTCATCACCACCCACCGCCAACACTTGAGCTACATTTTTACCAACGAATAGTAAGATTGACCGTCACATTATAACGTCCACGGCTGAAAGAGCGAACATGTTTGGTGGGACAGGAACCCGCGACCCTCGGATTATACCAATACAGTAAATATTAATCAAGTCTTAAGGTTTTGATGCACGGAAAAATTAGACAAGAACATTTAAAATATATCATGTTTTCAAAAAATCTAAAAGAAAAATAATTAGAAATTATTATATTTTATATTTCTACAATATTTGTTGCTTCATAAGTTTCACAAAAATGTTTGTAAAATTTAAAACGTTGAACACTGTTACAGTATATAACGAAATTTCTTTAATATTCTTATCATACGATAAACTCGAGAAGTGTTAAACATTGGTACTTTTAAAAAGCCCATTAAAAGTTTGTTGCAAAATAACGAATATATTAGATGACTGATGTAAAATGAACGCGTTTTTGGTGTAATGATAGTGCTTCGGTTTTGTTTATTTTTTCAGTGTTATTAACTTATGCATTTAACACGTAATATAACTTTTGTCTGTAGCCTGGCATGGCCGAGCGCGTTAAGGCGTGCGCTCGTAATCCGAGGGTCGCGGGTTCGCGCCCGCGTCGCGCTAAACATGCTCGTCCTCCCAGCCGTGGGGGTGTATAATGTGACGGTCAATCCCACTATTCGTTGGTAAAAGAGTAGCCCAAGAGTTGGCGGTGGGTGGTGATGACTAGCTGCCTTCCCTCTAGTCTTACACTGCTAAATTAGGGACGGCTAGCACAGATAGCCCTCGAGTAGCCTTGTGCGAAATTCCACAAAAACGAAACAAACAACTTTCGTCTGCAAATATAATGTTTCTTTTTATTCCATTGAGTTTAACTTCCTTTGTTCGTCATTCAAAAGTTTCTTAATAATCCATATGTTAGTTTGTACGCATATAATTAAAGAAAATGAAGCATAATAATACAAGACTATCTGTTAAAGGAAACTTCAAGAATACCTGCAGTGGTGAAAAAAATGAACAAAGGGAAGGGAAAGTTAGAAGCGATCGCGGTCAGTAAACATCCAGAAATTGATTGGATTGTCGACTGTAGAAATTATTCATCGCAGTACAGATAATTAATATTCTACAGCCATAGTCACTAACTTGTAATTGATGATTATATATACATACATTTGTAAATATCTCTTCATTTATAAAAAAACAACATAAACTTATGAAGATTTGTTAACATATAATAATAATAATATTTTTATGAATTTGTTTAGTCTTTAATTCTTGTTTGAAGTTAAGTACAAAGCCACACAATAACGCCCCCACGGTTGGGAGGGCGAGCATGTTTGCGCGATGTGGGCGCACACCCGCGAACCTCGGATTACGAGTCGCGCGCCTTACGCGCTTGGCCATGCCGGGTCTGTATAAAGTAGTTCATAAGGTTATTGGTTGTACTTTATTTGCGTGCAAAACTCAATGGTTTACGTTCTCAGTTGTTCCGTGTTTTATATATTTAGTAAAATATACTGACTTTCCAAACAACGTGTGTAATTGATTATTTGCTAGTGTTATAATTAAGATTCGTTTGCCTATACTTATTGAACCAAGTCAGTCATTAACTAGAGCTCTAGGGTTCGGAGATAACAAGCCAGGTTCGAATCTATGCGATACTGTAATGTATCCTCTAAACTTCATTCTGGAGATGCATTATCGGAGATTACGATAGTACTCTCCCTATAGCAGGGGTTCCCAACAGGGGGGTCGCAAAGCCTTGTTAGAAGTAGCTTGGGATAACATTAATTTTATTTCAATTACATTTTCATGCTCTTACATTTTTTGTTTTGATGCAAAGCAAAACGTGTGCTACGTTAGTTTAATGTCATTAGGTGATATTACGGGTATATGTATGCGTGCCTGTTAGTGAATGTGTAAGTGTCTGCAATTTTATGTACGTGTTTACAAGTGAGTAGCGAGTATGTGAGTGCACGCGCATGTACGTATGTTTGTGTGTCTGTTTAGCTGTGATTAAGTGTGTGTGTGCTCGCTGTCGACACGTGAGTCACATGTCTGTTGCTGATTGGTGGATGACGAATCGCGCGACTGACCATCAATACTCTACCTGCACCCCCCACAAGTAGTCAGTGTAAGATCGACAGTTGCCAAAGCGTTCATTGTTCAACATTTTTATTTTATTTTAACAAAGAGATAAGTAAGCAGTAGAGGTGAGTTGTGTCCATGGCTAAACGTCGCAGATACTCAGAATGCTACCTCAACATTGCCTTCACCACTGTGCTCTCCAACGACGGCATCGAGAAACCACAGTGTGTTTTGTGCTTGCTGTCCTGAGTGCAGAGTCAATTGAACCATCAAAACTCAAGCGTCATCTCGAGAGAAATATCCAGAACACGCAAAGAAGGGTTTGGATTTCTTCAAACGGCATTAACAGTGTCTTAAAAGCCAATGAATCCATAGAAGTGGGTCGTTTCAGCAGTAGAGTGCAGCCGTAGTGGAAGCTTCATATCAGATTGCATTCGAAATTGCTAAACAAAAAAGCCTCACACCATTGGAGAAACACTTCTTAAACCACACATGATGAAAGCAGTAAATCTTATTCTTTGAGAAGCCAGTGCAAAGAAGATGCAACAAGTATCCCTGTCAAATAATACTATACAGAGGCGCATTTATAAAATGTCTATGGATGTGAAGGAACAGGTTTTGACTGAAATCAAGGGTTCCCTTTGTTCTCCTTTCAGCTCGACGAGTCAAAAGATGTAAGTTCATGTTCTCAGTTGCTTGTCTTCGTGAGATACATTAATTCAGGTGACATCAAAGACGAATTCTTATTCTGCAGTGCACTTGAAACCACAACAAAAGCTGATGATGTCATGGAAAAAGTTTCAACTTTTTTTCAAGACGATCTTCAATGGGAAAACGTGTGTGGGGTTTAAACGGATGGGGCACCGGATATGCTGGGATCGAAATCAGGATTCCAGTCGAGAGTGAAGAAGCTAGCACCTTAAGCAAAAGGCATCCACTGCATGATTCACCGATAAGCTCTCGCCAGTAAGACTCTCCCTGCCTCTCTGTAGGAAGTGCTTGAATCTGTAATCAAAATTGTAAATTATGTGAAGACTCAATCACTCAACACTCGCCTATTCAAAGAACTGTGCAAAAACATGAATGCTGACCCTGAAGTCCTTCTCTTCTACACAGCAGTACGTTGGTTGTCGAAAGGAAACGTTATTAATCGTGTCTTTGAAATGAAGGATGAAATAAAGCTATTCCTGAAGACTCAATAAAGGAAAGATCTTGTAGCTCACTTCGAAGATGAAGCATGGAATAAAAGGGTTGCGTACCTAGCCGACATTTCTTACCAGCTGAGCAAGCTCAATTTGAAGCTTCAAGGAAGGGAAACACATGTTCTCCTTTTTCAAGATAGTCTTCGGGCCTTTGTTTCCAAACTGCAAAACTGGCGTCGGAAAACCAATCTTGGAAACATCGCTATGTTTGTAAAACTTTGTGGAGTGACGGATGAGTCTCAGCTCCTCAAGGATGAGATGACCGAACATCTTTAGTCTCTAGAAAAGGAAGTCGAGCGTTACTTTCCTGAGCTATCACAGGAACAGGAGGCCCTGGTAAGGAACCCATTTTGTACTGAACTTGATGTATCCAGCATCCAAGATGATATTCAAGATGAATTTCTGGATCTAAAGAATGACTCTTCAGCTCGTGATCTCTTCAGGGCGAAATCCGTGACTCAGTTCTGGTGCGGTATGTATCAGTCATACTCCAAAGTTAGCATGATAGCTTTACGTGTCTTTGTTCCATTTACTTCTACCTACTTGTGTGAGGCAGGATTTTCCACTCTTTTCAATATAAAAACAAAGAATAGGAACAGATTGGATGTTCGAGGTGACATGAGACTGGCTTTAACAAACGCTCGGCCACGAATTTCAAAGCTTGCTGCTAAAATGCAACATCAGGCATCTCACTAGCTGGGTTGGATAGCTTTTCAAACCTATGTTAATATTATTTTAAGAAATATATGTTCTTTTTGTGAATTCAGGTTGGACCAATATGATTTAATTTGCTAATAAATAATTACAGAAGCTTAAAATATTTTTAGATGTTTTTTCCCCTCTCCTTCACAGAAAATAAAATAAAAATTAAGCTGCTGATAGTAAGCCCTAAGTAGGGGGTCACATGTGTTTCAAACTTTTAGGTAAGGGGTCGCGAGTGCAAAAAGGTTGGGAACCCCTGCCCTATAGTGATAGCATGGAGATACATATTAAAGTAATACAAAATTAATCCATATTTTATTCTCCACAGACCATCAAAAGTTAGATATAAAGAACTACCTGGCGTAATAGATATGTCTTCGGTATATGTGCCACTTTTTAGCCATTCAAAGCGTTCCAAAATCAAAAATTGGCGGATATCCAAAACTGAGATTTCTTATTTTCATTCTTCGTTACCTTTTTTCAGTGGGCCTAGCGCCCACCTCTTTCAAGCAGATAATATAATTAATCAGCATTTGATAAAGCAGAACAGTCTTCACGACCTTTAACACCTTTTTATTACTGTTATACGGGAAATTTATAAACCTTTAGAATAAACTCTATAACCTGTTAACTTACGAACGCCATCTTATAAAAGAGTAAAGAAACAGATATTAGAAAAACATTATCGGTAAACTTAGTTTGCTATTTGATCATTATATGTTCACTTCCACCCCAATTTTATTTCGTTCCTCTTTTTCAAGCTCATTATTCAGCCCTACAATTTGTTAGCATGGATGATAAGGTGTTACTATGTCTTTCCACTGGAAATTTAGGGATAGTGATAGAAAATGTCACTTTAGTTTATATATACATATATATATAAATGTCAATAGTAACTATTCTTTTGAACGAACTACTGATTTTAGTATAGATGAACGTGAAACTCACTTGCTTATATAAAATTATAGAATAATATTGATTGCCCTCATTATTGAATACTCTCAATGTTTAAAAACACATTGTTCACCAGGATATAACAGTTATTTTAACATGTTATGACACTACACACGTGTGAATCGTTTATAAAGCCATTTTGTTTACAGTAAGTTTCTTTATAACCGCTGCATAAATATTTACAAAGGTAATAAGAACTTATTTTTACTGTCAATTATAATGAAGTTAAACTGTTAAAACACGTGACTTTAATTTTTAATTAAATTTTACTATATATAAGTGTTAAGTCAGAAGGCAGAAAAAAATATTAAAACTAATAGCATATTTCCATTTTTATAGGGCTTCTTTCTTGTATCAACTTTCCAACAATTAAAATAAGCTTACAGTCAATACGAAATGCAAATAATTAAAAACTTAATCCAAAGGTTAAAGTTCACCCATTGAAAAACTTATCAGAGCAGGAAAAGCAGTTTAATCGAAACTTTAATTCATAAAATTTTGCCGCTCTTCTAATAAGAGGTAAAAAAAAAGTTTTGTTTGTTTTTTCAATTTCGCACAAAGCTTCTCGAGGGCTATCTGTGCTAGCCGTTTCTAATTTAGTAGTGTAAGACCAGAGGGAAGGCAGCTAGTCATCACCACCCACCGCCAACTCTTGGGTTACTCTTTTACCAAGGAATAGTGAAATTGACCGTCACATTATAACGCCTATACAGCTGAAAGGACGAGCATGTTTGGCGTTACGGGGATGCGAACTCGCGACCCTCAGATTACCAGTCGCACGCCTTAACACGCTTGACCATGCCGGACAGAAAAAAATGTTCTTTAAAAATAATCTGTTCAAAACCGTTAGCCAGGCTGACAGGGTGTGCTGGTTAATGCTTTATACTCGTAACGTCACCGGTTCGAATTCGTTATCTTTAAGGTGTATTGGTGTTATAACGTGACGGTTAATCTCACTATTAGTTATTACGGAGTGGTCTAAAAGTTGGGGTGAGTATTGTTGGTTAGTTACCATCTCGCTGGTCTTTCACTTTGAAATTAGACCACGATGTGAAATTCATACAAAAACGTTTTTATATCAATGATCAAACATGCGCATTTGTTTTATTATTTTAGTGAAAAATCAAACGCTTTAAATTTTGAAGCATTTTTTTGTATTAATATCAAATGATGACTAAAAAGAGGTATTTTTGTTCTTTTTACTTGAACAATAAAGTGATTTTAGATATTGAAGAATAGTATTCTCGAATATTTGAAATAATAAAGTATGTACTTTAGTCAAGACCAAATTAAGGATTTTATTTGCCCTAGGTTTTTTAACTTTGAGAGGCCTCCTCGAGACAAACCCTCTACGTGCAGTAAATTCATAGTGATAGCTTAAGGCCCCCTAATTAGTGTGTGTATCTCTTCTTATAGCAAAACTACTTTTGGCTATCTGCTAATGTTTTGGTGCACCAAGGGAAATCGAATCCCTGATCTTACTTTTGTGAATCCGAAGACTTACCGCTGTCTCAGCGGGGATATTTAATGTGATGCCCTGTACTTGAGCTTGGTAAGCCCGTGTCTTTATCTGGGGTTGACTTTAGTAGTACAGTACTCGTAAGTTATTACTTCAGAATCTATATAAATGTAATAGTACTGTCTATTATTGTCTGTCCATGTATCTACATCGCAGGGTGTAAAAGTGTCTTCATCAAAATTGGTAGGGAGGCTTACTGAGTTTATGGAAAAATGTACGAAAATTTTCAATTGTGTATTTTGTGTTTTTCGGGGTTTTGGCATAAAGGTTTAGTGAGGCCATGCACATTTTCAATCATGCATTTTTCGGGTTTTATAGGCGTATTTTTACCACGGTTTCTTCATATTTTTGTATTTATATGCTTGTAATATTGTTGTAAACTACATTCACAACGTTGTAATTTAGTTCCTTATATATGCTTAATCATCATGACGAAGCTAGTTCTAGAAATGTCATGATGATGTAATAAACTAGAAATTCTTTGGTATTACGAATACGAGTAACCAATATGTGAAGATTCAATTGGAATTACATAAAGTATTGTTGTTGTTTGATGTTTCTAGGGTAAGATATGCACAATGGGCTACTTGCGTTCTGCCTACGTGGGAATTCGAGTCCCAGATTTTACTGTTGTAAATCCAGAAACTTACGACTGACATACCAGGGATTATTGAACGAGTCTTTTCATTTAGAGTTCCTCTTCAGTAATAAGTCTACAGACTTATAACACTAGAAATCTAGTTTGGATACCAGTGGTGAGCACGGCACAGAAAGCCTACTGTATAGCATTGCTCTTAACTATAAACAAGCAGCTTAGTGTTTGTAATGAGAGTTATCGTGTCCATTCTGTTAATCAATTGAGTAACAAAGAAATTCTATAAGTAAGTTTATTTATAAGTTAGGCAACCTATTAGACTCAGAATTTCTGGTGAAATATTGTTTGTGAACTTAGGCCTACAATTTGTGTGTTAGCTGATGTAGACTCTAGAAAATCTTAAGAAAAATATCTTTATCCTTAAATGGATTGGACTTGGCATTATTTTTACCAAATTGATTGCTTTGAATTTTGGATAAAGCTACTCAAGGGTTGTCCATGACAGCTGTGCTTAATTTAGAACTAACAGAGTAGAGAAAAGGCAAGCAGTCAACCTCACCCACCACCAACTCTTGGACTATTTTTTTATCAGTAAATAGTGGGATGATTTTCATAGTGTAATGCTCGCATGGTTGAAATGGGCAAACATGTTAGTAACAGGGATTAAAGCCCATGATCCTCATATGGCGAGTCAAACACTTTTGATACCAGGCTAATTCTCGCTTATATTATCAAATAATACAAAAAAGATGTTTCACATGATAAAATACGTTACAACAATGTTTTATATATATATGTGTTTGATATATTTCAACAAGACAACTGAGAACACACTTCAAATGATGAAATATCAGAAAAATTGTAAAATATATGAAAAACATGCATATTTCTTTATTTGTGGTGTAGTGTGATTCATATGACATTATGGTAATGTTTGTTGCTGTTTTTTTATATAACCAGAAAGAAAAAAAAATGTTTGCGATTTAATTAAAGTCTGTCGGTGAGAAAGTAGTAAATTTACGAACTTACAACGCAAAAATTCGAAGCTTAATTCAATATACCAGACACTGCCGGTGCCCCCATACGGCTTCGCTGTAAAAGAAATATTTGAATTAAAATATAACATAAAATCGTTATAAGTAGGAAAATATTGGAAATATGTAAATTATTTAATTTTCTAGTTAAATTCGATAAAAAATGAATCAGGGCCGTGATCTAATTGCTTGTACTAGTGTCTGTGAAATATAACATAAAATCGTTATAAGTAGGAAAATATTGGAAATATGTAAATTATTTAATTTTCTAGTTAAATTCGATAAAAAATGAATCAGGGCCATGATCTAATTGCTTGTACTAGTGTCTGTGAAATATAACATAAAATCGTTATAAGTAGGAAAATATTGGAAATATGTAAATTATTTAATTTTCTAGTTAAATTCGATAAAAAATGAATCAGGGCCGTGATCTAATTGCTTGTACTAGTGTCTGTGAAATATTAAACTTTTAAGAGGTAATTACGTAATTCTCATATTTATGAAAATGGATGAGTTTAAAAAAGACAATAGTACAGCAGAAACTACACGAAACATTCAAGGTGTTTATGGTGCGGAGTCTCTCAACGAAATAAACTGCTGAAGGTGATTTCAGAAGTTTAGATTAGGTGACTACAGCTTAAGTGATGGGCCACGTTCGTCCTGATGAGTTTAATGATGACTTGTTGCTGACTGCACTTGATGAAGATTGTGCTGTAACTATTGAAGAACTATCATAGAAGCTTAATTCAATCCATTCAACAGTTCACCGTCATCTGTAACAGCTTAGAAAGATGTCATAACTTGGAAAATGGGTCCTCCATGATTTGAAAGAAGCCTTAGAGCAAGAGTGAACATTTGCACTCTCGTAAACGTAACTCATCTGTTTTGGACACGAGAGATGAGAAATGGAGATTTTATAAAAATGTTAAGTGCCGCAATGGACTTTCACCCTAGGAAAGTCTTGTTAAATGTTTGGTGGAATATCATTGGTGTAATTCACATTGAGTTGCTGCCACTCAATGTAACGATTACATCAGACTTCTGTTGTCAACAGTAAGAGCGCTTGAGTGTTGCACTGAAAGAAAAAGAGACTTGCTTTGATCAGTCATAAACGTGTTGTATTACACCAGGATATTGCACGGTCCCATATAGCAAGGATCACACCTGCAAAGATTGAAGAGCTAGACTGGGAAAAACTTCCACGTCCTCCATATTCTCCAGACCTTGACCCATCTGATTATCATCTATTCCAAAGTTTGCAAGACTATCTTGATGGAAAACAGCTTGAAACATGAAAAAGTCAAAAATACTCTATCTACATTATTTGTATAGTTGTGAATAGTTGGAAGAAAGTAATTAATAATAATAGAAAATACATTACTGATGAAATAACATTAAAAGCGTTTGAAATCCTTTCTCTTTTTTCTGAACCTAAAATCGGACATTACTTATAAGATGACCTGATATAAACAGTTAATAGGTTACATGACGTGTTATTTCTGGATAGTATTTGTCTGTGCGTGTACCTTGACATATTTTTGTTCTTTTCAATATTATTTATTTGTCGCTATGGCAGTAAATGATCTCAACATATTCTCTTCTATTTATGGTAATTTTTGTAAAGAAACAAAAGCAAAACATAAGAGAATTCATCAATAAACATATTATGCTTATTTTCGAATAAAATATGAGGCTCGAGATACATCATGGGCTCTGCACAAAGTTTGCACATTTGAGACAGTAGACCAAAGGTAAAAAAACATTTTTGCCTTTTGAAACGCTCTGTTGTGAGCTTAAAGACCACGGAAGTGACTGTTCTTTTTGGTTATCTAACGTTCAAGTCTACAATACTCAAATTGGAAAGGAAATTTCTTATCTCAACCTCTAATCTGCAATAAGACTTGTTGCTCATGGACCTGATTTACCTCTACCCAATCCACCGGAGACTCTTCATACAATTTCATCTGATTCTGAATCTTATGTTAATAGAAATGATGATAGGAATTATTTTCAACCTGAAATCTCTAGTGAACCATATTTCACACAAGGCGTGCTTAAAGACTGGATGAGGAATTTGGGCTTTACAAAGGATTCTTCATAGTTTAGATTCTATACTTTAAGCTGAGAACTTAATTTTTCTAGGGGCATCATTTTACTGGTACACAAGACATGAGAATAAATATCATATTTTTCACAAGAACTTTCACTATTTTATTGCAATGTTGCTGAATTAATATCAATGATAGAAGCTGTAGTCTATAAATTAAGTGAATAGTGATTGTTCATTTATTTCTTTTTAAAAAGTATAAACTTTGCCCTCCTTCACAATGGTAATATATATGCACCTGTTCCTATTGCTTGTTTGGTCACGTGAAGGAAGTGTACGAAAATTTCTTAATAAGGTCAAATAAAAAGAAAATGATTGACTTAAAAATTGTTTGTATGTTTTTATGTCAGCAATTCATTTGTACAAAGTTTCCACGTTTTTGTGTGAACGGGACAACGAGCATGAAATCAGTACTGGATAAAGAAGCAGTGGCCATACACTGTCATTTTGATAATAGAACTGAAAAAACTGAACGTGACACAAAGAAAGTCATATTATCTCTACTTCATATAGTACTGGGCTCGATGAAGCACTATGTAAAGGTCTTAGACAAAGATGGCAACTGTTTCAAGTATCTATGTAGGCAGTTCCCAGTGAAACTTAAAGAAAGAATTTTTATTTGGCCTCAGATTAGGAAATTGACTTCGGATGGACAGTTTAAAAGGACAGTGAGGAATGGTGAAAAAGAAGCGTGGATTACCTTTAAAAGTATTACTGACAAATTAAAAAAAAACAATAAAGACACAAATTACGAAAATATTGCCAATAACAAGATAAATAACGTTAAAGACCTGGGCTGCAATATGAGCTTGAAAGTTAAATTCTCACACTCACATATTGATTATTTTCCTGAAAATCTCGATTCCGTCAGCAAAGAACAAGGAGAAATGTTTCGTTAAGATATCAGGGAAAATGGTGCATCAGCATGATTGGTGATTGTTGCTGGTTTTTGAAACTAGATGCTTCATATGAAATACATAAAACTAAGATTACAATATGTGGTTTAGAGACAAAAACGCAAAAAGAAATCAAAATGAATGATGATACATACTCGTTTGACATAAATATTATTTCCTTTTCCTTTATTTGTTAGTATTTTTATTAAAAAACATAATAATAAAAATATTCATTGCTGTAAACGAAATAATTTGATTTATGTAAGAGTTCTTCCTTCCCGAATTGTAAAAATTCCTTAGGTGATAGAAAAAAAAAGAATATTATTTTCTAATCCTGCGTAGCTGAATTATGGAAATTCATTATTAAATTCACCAATTTCTGTGAAGTTTATAAATTTGCACACTTGTGTTACAGCTCTTCAATAACAATCTAAACAAACTGGTTAAAGAGTATTGCTTTTCATTGTATTATTGCATTTTGATTGGACTGATGTCTTATTTGTATTTAGAAATGAATTATAGTCTCATGTCATTTTACTAAATGTTAACTTTTCATTAACAAACAGCCCCTCAGTGGCCCAGTGGTATGTCTGCGGACTTTCACGCTAAAATCCAGGTTTAGATACCCGTGGTGGGCAGACCACAGATAGCTCATTTTGTAGCTTTGTGCTTAATTCAAAACAACAAAACATTAACAAATAACAAGTTAAGTTCTTACAGATTTGGAACTTCGTATTTTCAAGTAAAGCTCTCCTTATTTACATTTTAGATTGAAACACCCTCCACATTATTAATTCAAGCTTTTCATATTAACATTTTATATTAAAACACTTTTAAAATATCAACAGCACAAAAGATAATCAGTAAAGGTATTTGATATTGCTGCAATAGTACATAATCCCACGGACGGATTTTCAGAAAAAATATTTGTTTATTAGGAGTATATCAAAAATAATCGTATTTGAATAGTTAATCTTAATTCATTAAAGAAGAATTATAATAACTTACGACGGAAACATTAAATTTCGAAAGCAATTGTTGATACTTCATCGTCATATCTCTAGTGGGCCTGGCATGGCCGAGCGCGTTAAGGCGTGCGCTCGTAATCCAAGGGTCGCGCGCTAAACATGCTCGCCCTCCCAGCCGTGGGGGTGTATAATGTGACGGTCAATCCCACTATTCGTTGGTAAAAGAGTAGCCCAAGAGTTGGCGGTGGGTGTGATGACTAGCTGCCTTCCCTCTAGTCTTACACTGCTAAATTAGGGACGGCTAGCACAGATAGCCCTCGAGTATCTTTGTGCGAAATTCCAAAAAACAAACAAACAATACTTCTAGTGAACATGTCGATTGGATAAGATGTTTTTTTAATTACTATTTATGACTTTGAATGACAAACCAGAAGTTCGTTTAATATTTAGTTTGCACTTAATGTGCAGCAAGATTATGGTGTTTTTTAATAATTAATTTATATGTGTTGGTTTCATTCAAGAAAAAAATATTTATTTAAAGTCCAACCATGAATTTTCCTCAAGAAAAATATGTTGTATTTCTACATAGACATTAATATTCCCTGATGATAAATTTGAGTTCATTCACCCTTCTCATACGCAGACTTCCAGATATCTGCGAGGCACACAGATGCGTGAAATCTGTAAAAAAGCATCAGCGGTAACGTGGCATGAGCAATGATAGACCAAATAGAACCAAAGAAATGTTTTTGTTCATGATAGTGTTCGACACTCTTGTGTTCAAATGTGTTAACTATCCACATTGAAAGATTACAGATGACGAGAAAGGTGATCAGTTCTCTTCCTGGCTTCTTGTAACGAAGGGCGTGGGAATTGCTGCAACGTCTCAGGCCGTCGATAATGAATACAGTTTGGACGACAACCTGAACTATAATAAGAACGTTAATACCTACCCTGACGTGATGGCGAGCATGAGAATCGGCCATTATAGACAGGAACCCGTTGACAAAGAAGAAAGGCAGAGGAATAAACATGAGAACATCATCGAGAAATGTGATAGGATGTAGGTTGATGTCTAGCAGAGACGTCTGACGGAAGGAGACGATGACACCTATTAAAGCAAGACCTGTTAAAATACCTTCTTGTAACGTATGAACAGTGATGCCTACCATCACGAACTTACCTCCACTCACTGCCACAAAGAATATTATGACAGTGGTAATGCTGATGAGCAAAAGAAAAAGGCCCGCAAAGAGCCCTTTATTGGAAGCATGACAGTCGGCACTGATAAACAAATTGCTCTGATAATTGACTTCTTCAATTCCTTCTTTGGTATCAATCTTCTGATGGAAAGGGTGAGGGTTGGCATGGGAATGTTGTTTACCAATATTTTGCCATAAAATGAACCAAACACCAGCTAACAAGAGACTGTATTCGATGGTAAACGGATAGAGATAGGGAATCATCTGAAGAGTGTCAGGTGAAAGAAGGATGTGGTTACCATGACAATATCGTTGTTCATGCACGTCATTGTCAAAAATGTCATTAGTTATACCTTGCGAATCTGAAAAAAATATAAATACTATTGACATAAATACGTTTGATTTCAAATATTGACAAATAAAATGTCTTTGCAATTGAAAAACTAACATTAGGGAGAACATATATTGTCACTGATAATGCAAATTTTAGTAAATATCCTAACTAAACATAACACGATATATTACAATTTAATTTCACTTAAATATCATCATTTTAAACAAAACTGATCAATTCATGAATTATCGCAAGAAAAAATGTTCACAATGGTTTTTAGTTTCTTTTTGTAAAATATGTTAATTATGTACATAAAAATTCAAAATATGGCGAGGAAAGCGGACTAGTTTTCTACTGGATTCTTGTACTTAAGGCAAGTAAAAATACTGCGACTTATTAAAATACCATTGATAACTAAAATTTGAAAAATAAGTTCAACTTTAGACGTTGAGTACGTTATATTAAAATATTTTTGGAGTCTCATCACGTCGTTACGTCAATGTCATGAAACCTAATGTTGCTCTATTTTATTATCATGCCTTTTGATAATAACTATACAGCATAGAGTCCTTTGCAAAACGCTCTGTTATAAAAATGTCATGCTCAAAGCACACTCTTACTCCTTGCTGGTTTTACATAATTCACATAAAATACAAAAGTTGTGTTTTAAACAGTTCAATTTCATGAATAATCATAGTTATTTCTTTTGGCTACTTGACTGGTATGTTTTCATAAGAAATAGCACGATTACCTGTTTCATTCTTCAGTTCTTTGAGGTGTGCAACGACTTTACTGATGTTCCGAGAAGCAAGTTGTGTTTCTTTTTCAGACAGAAGTTCTTCTTGATTATGCTGAGAAACTGAGTGGCTTAGCCAATTTTTGGTAGGTTTTGAACCTTTTACAACACACTACGTTTTGCTTACCTCGGCTACGGTACAATTTTGTGCAGATCTCTTTATTCATCTTCTACCGTATTCCTTTGTTTTCTATGCCATGAAGTTGGTTGATTGGTTGTTTAGTGTTTATTGACAAAGAGCAACTTAGCTATATGCACCAAACAGCCATTAAGTACAAGAGATATGTCCATCTTGCAAATTTATGTCCTCGACCTGAACATACTTTTATGATATAAATGTATCAGTACATTGTTTCGAGCTTTTTGTTTCTTTTGTTATTAAGCAAAAAGCTGCACAGTAAACTATCTATGTTATGCCTAATGTAAATATCAAAATGCTCTTTGTAGTTGCCCGGCATAGCCAAGCGTATTAACGCGTGCGACTCGTAATCCGAGGGTCGCCGGTTCGCATCCCCGTCGCGCAAACATGCTCGCCCTCTCAGCCGTGGGGGCGTTATAATGTGACGGTCAACTACCTGCCTTGCCTCTAGACTGAATCCCGTACAATAAAAATGTTTTTATTTCGGCCTTCTTCAAAAGCGTCAGATTTACGGTGGCATCACACAACCTGAGTAACGTCAACTGTCAAAATGTAGTCCTGATACATCCCGTTCCAGCAAAACTTTATATTAACTGTAGTTGTGATATCATTTGTTGGTTTGCAGATTCAAAATCATTTTAAAATAAACTACTCAACTTTCTGTGTTTTCGTACAGCGAATTAATACGTTTTAAATGGATCGTTGTAATTATTGAGTCAAAATATACTATAATGACAGCCTTACCTTTTCTTTACCAAACAAAATTATCAAACTCTAACAAGTTTTTTCGAAATTGTAATTCCTCTTTTAATTTATTTATTTTAGGGACTAATCATACTTTACTCAAAACATTTGTGATAGTTAAAATCTGGACACGGCATGACCAGGCGGATAAGATACTCAACTCGCTATCTGAGAGTCACGGGTTCGAATTCCTGTCACACCAAACATGATCGCCATTTGAGCCGTGGGGGCGTTAAAATATGACGGTCAATCTCACTATTCGCTGGTAAAAGAGTAACCGAAGAGTTGGTAGTGGGTGGTGACAACTAGCTGCCTTCCCTCTAGTCTTACACTGCTAAATTATGGACAGCTAACGCAGATAGCCTTCGTGTAGCTTTGCGCGAAATTCAAAACAAAACAAACCAAGTTAAAAGTTGAATTAAAAACAGAAGAGTGAACAGTTTCAACATTTCTGATAGTTAAACAATGTGATCAGTAAAAAAATCTGACGAATTATTTTTGGTGTTTCTAAGCCTTTTAGCAATATCTAGCTACTTTATATAGGGACAGGGCTTTTTATTTTTGAATAATATTTTACTTTGAGCACAGTCTACGGAGAAATACAACAAAGAGGGTTAAGTGCACTTTATATAAAAATTTTCACACGATAATACAGTTGTATGTTGTCGGATATGTAAACAGTAACGCCTCAGACATTTTTTAATTTATAATTATTAGGCTCATAGCCATTGAACAGAAGAATATGGTCATAAGTAAATTTTGGGATTAAGGGAGTATGATATATGTCATTTTTTTTTTGAGAGTGAGGGTTTATTTGTAATTAAGCACAAAGCTACATAAGGGACTATCTGGAATCTTCCCACAATGTGTATCGCAACCTGTTTTCTAGTAATGTGAGTCCGCAAACATGTCGCTGTGCCACTGGGTTTTTTTTGTTTGAGAGAAAGAGCGTATTAATCTATGTCGAGTCAAACGACACAACATTCCAAGAATTGTAACTTTCACCGTTCTCTGTGGGAGCAGGAAAACTCATTAACATTTCCCAACCTTTTAGTTACGTCTCGAAAACAATGATTTTTTTTCACCACCAAAAATTTGTCCAAAAATATATGAAGTACAGCAGTCCTAAATCAATCTATAGTACGTCAGAATTGTTAAATTTATATTATTCAAATTTAGTAGAACATAATCTATCTTCAACAGTGTTATATTTGTATTACTTTTACTAGTTAAAACTTCTTTGAGAACAGCAATTACTTACAATGAAAGTCTGAATCTGAGCTGTTGTTATGGAGTGAATGGTTTGTATCACTTTCATGGGTATTGTCATGACTTTTGGCGGCATCTTGTACGAGGGTGTTGAACCAGTTGCACAGTGACGTCCCAATCAAATGCATTAACCCAAATCTTGCTGCTATCTGATACCGGTTGATAATTATCTAAAATCAACAATAATAATATATTAAAGAAGTATTTGGAAATTCAAAACTTTGTTATTTTTTACTTTCACCGGGAACGCCATCTCAAAAAACAAATAAACCATCTTTCTATTTTCAGATGAAAAAAATAAGTCATTTTGTTATTGAAAATTTTGTGTGGTTATTTTTTATGTATTTTTCCTGTATTTATCACATTATAACAACATTGCCAAAACAGGATGGGACCCTGCTTACACATGTTCAGCTGAAGCAGGATACCACGAAGTAGTGGAGAGCACAGCACAAGCTTGAAAATCATGAACAGGAACACAAGCTACATATTTCAGGTGCGAGTACCATTTGAAAAAGTAAAAAAAATATATGAAACACGAGGGGTACCCTGTCTTCCTCCAAATCAAGATTAATTCCTATTGCATATGTTTATTAGCCTAGGAATCGTCGTCTGTGACATATCTATACATCACTCGAGAACAAAGAAGATGACGAACTTTAGTAAATTAACATAGTGCAGTGGTTAAGGAACATTCATTTCTGGTAGAACTCGGAAAAACAATTTACACGAGGAGTGGGTGAAGACATTACTTGTATTATTTGGAAGCGAACCAATGTTTTATAAAAGCCACATCGGGGTTTCTGCTAAAGCCACCGAGGCGAATCGAACAGCTGATTTTAAAGTTGTAAATCTGTAGACTTTCCGCTGTACTAACGGGGGCTTTTTGAAAGAAGAAAGGAAATAGTTTATTTTATTTGAAGGAGAAAAATAGACTGAATTAGATGAATTGAGAACGATGGCCTATATCATGCAATTCTACTTTTTAAGCATCTTTTGGTATAAATTATTGTAAGATTTAAAGTAATAATTTATGAAGAAATTACACTAAAATTACCTGAAAAAGATTTTGATAATAAACAAGAATGGCGAATTTCTGAAATAGCTCTTAATTGATATCTTACGAATAATTTATGGTTTTAAATTAGCGAGTTAACATGACGGATTTTATAATCACTTTGTAATCTCAGTAATTATTGTTTATTACGATTTTGTGCGCTTAGTTACAATAAAATTTCATGCAAAAGATAAGGGCTCGTGTGTTTTAAATGTTTGACAGATATGAAACTTATAATAATATTCCATACGAGTTACTACTGTCACAGTATCAGTGTATGCCCGAAGTATGATTATAAATAAAATACATAAAAACACACAGTTGATAATTTCTAAAACGAATAATTTATTTTGCATTAAAATATTTGCATAATAAAAATTCTAGATAATTTTGACTTTCACACTAAAGTATTTTATTCATGTAATAATATAACAAAATTATCTTACATTCGAATACTTGAAAGCTATGAAAAGCTGGTAGAAAGAAAAGATTGGGGTTATGGTGTGTAGTACAACAGCCGGTTTGTTGCAGCAATCACAATCCTGTGTGGACCAATTTAGAGCTTGTTGCCCAAGTTGTAAACCTTCGTGGATCAGATGCCCAAAGCAAAAGGCTGCAAAATGTCAAAAAAAATGTTCATAATAAAATTTAGTTACTAACTTAATAACAAACCCATGAAGTACAGAATCATCTTTTGTATTTATTTGAGTCACCCGCTAATACAGCGGTATGTCTCCGGATTTACAAACCTAAAAGTAGGGGTTCGATTCCACTCGGTGGGTTGAGCAGATAGCCCTTTGTGGCTTTTCTATACAAAAAACAACACACACACACATATTTATTTGTTACGGGGAATTTAAATTTCTGGTAGAAGCGTGAAAATATTTGTTATTTTCGACCACATTGTTACTGCCATACATTTTTCTAGTTTTATTATAAAAAATATAAAGTGCCAATTTTACAACTATGTCCAACAAGGAAACCTTTTAACAACAAACATTCATTCTTAAAAGTGAATTAAATAAATTTTCTGAAACATTCTGCATTTCAAATTTCAAACTTTTAAATAAATGTAAAACGAAATATAATTTCAAATGCAAATTTATATGATGTAAAGATTGGAATTTGTTTCTAGTCTTCTTTAAGACAGACTGTTCGAAGACGGAGCCTTAATAATGAAAATGCGTCTTAAGTCAGAAATTTGTAATAAATTATAAAGATGAATGAAATTAGATATCAAGTACATAATAAAAGAAATAACAATGTATTTATAGATAGACACATAAAGAAAGGAAGAGTATACTTAAACCAAACGTAGGATTATACTCTTGGTCACAGTGTTTTGATATTTTTCTAGCTTTTATCTCATTTTTGTGTTATATAGAATTTCATTTTGTAATCATGATGAAGATACGCTAAATGTTCATTATGTTTTCCAGGTGATCTGAGCTAATCATGACTATTTCTGAAACAAAGGTAGAGTCAGAATAATATTACAAGAAATGCAGTGGAAAGTTAGTGGTATTCTAAAAAGGTATAAATTAAAAACAATGTTTCTATTTTCTAATGAGTTGAAACTTTTAACCATGTTTTACAACAAGAACCTTAGTTTTAATTCTCACGTTTCATACCTATTTCTTTCGTTCGTTTCTTTTACTGTGTATTGTGTGTATGTTTTCTTTTAGCAAAGCCACGTGGGGCTATCTGCTGATCCCACCAAGGGGAATCGAACCCCTGATTTTAGCATTGTAAATCCCTAGACATAACTAGCAGTGGCCTTCCTTCTTTTACCGAATTAAGATTACTTTATTTTACAATATAAGTTTATTCTAAAACTTATCTAATTTTACCACAGCTTCAGTTTCTTATTCGTTTTAGAACTGTCACTAGTTATATTTTGCATAATTTTATGTTTTGTCTGTTTAACTGAAACATCCTGTTTTTATTATATATTGCACATACCTAACGCTACATTCGACATTTTAAAACTTATTCTCTCTATATATATATATATATATATCTTATTAAATTTAAATTAGATTTAATTGATGCTGTTAAGATCTTTATTTCAACACTGCTACGTAGGAAGAATTAATTAACAATATGATAAAATGTATTATTACCAGCCATCCCTACTCTAAGGTAGAAGCTGCCACTGTGACGACCCATTAAAAACCTATAGGGCGGAATGTCGTTGTTATCGGAGATACTGTAGGATTGATTACAAATGCCACTTGTTGACTGGTTAATTTCTTGCTCAGTATCTTGAATGATATCTTGTTGCTGCTTTATCATGACTAAAATGCTTTTTTTGTATCGCTGGAGGTCCACGTTGAAAAACACTAGCCAGCTTAATCCTATGCAAGCTATTACTGTATTAAAAATCTGGAAAAGACACTTAAAAGGTTATAGACTACTCACTCTTTTAACAAAATAAGAATAAGTAAATGAATCCTGAAAGTTATTGTTTCAACTAAAACAAAATGATTTAGAATAGCTTTCGGTAGTATCTCAGAACGGCTGGTATGGGTATTAACACTTTGGGTCCTGGCATGGCCTAGCGCGTTAAAGCGTGTGCTTCGTAACCTGAGGGTCGCGGGTTCGCGCCCGAGTCGCGCCAAACATGTTCGCCCTCCCAGCCGTGGGGATGTATAATGTGACGGTCAATCCCGCTTTTCGTTGGTAAAAGAGTAGCCCAAGAGTTGGTGGTGGGTGGTGATGACTAGCTGCTTTCCCTCTAGTCTTACACAGCTAAATTAGGGACGGCTAGCACAGATAGCCTTCGAGTAGCTATGTACGAAATTCCAAAAAAACGACAAATTAACACTCATTGATAAGCAAAACACAACGTTTCGATCTTCCTAGGTCATCAAAGTTAAATCAATAAATGTTTATAAAGACAAAAGTAAGAAATCCTATAACCCGAGAGCTTTAAACAGGTGGATCTTTATCCACCAGGGACAAATATTTTATTTGGTATTTATTTATTTTTTTAGTTTGTAGTTAAGCACAAAGCTATACAAAGGACTATCTATGCTTTGCTCACTACAGATATCGAAATCCGGTTTTTAGCGTTTTAAGTCCGCAGACGTATTGCTGTGTCACTTGGGGCTTCAAGTGGTGTACTATTGCTCTTATAGATATTTTATTTTGAAGAAAAAATTACTGAAGACTTGACCAAAATGTTTATGATAGAGTAAAAAAGTTAGAAAAAAAATCATGATCTGACTCCAGTTTTAAAAACATCTTTAACGAATGAAAGTTCCGCATTAACTAAATAGTACAATCATTATTTTTGGTATATTAAAACTGAAATGTTGTTTGACATGTAACCGACGTAAAACAATAACAACAATAAACAAACATTTAAAATTTTGAATGGAATTGAAACCTGATTACCCCTTCGAGATATTTGTTATAGATCTTATAAATAACAATGCTATTTTCATTCAAATAGTTTCACATACAACATATGTAGCTTCAATTTTAAAAATCTTTAAGTTAAGAATTTAACAACTTTGCACATAATACTTCTATGATTGTTACACACGTTTTTTTGGTTGCTTTTTTTTGTAGATACGGTATTTATTAGGACAATAGAATATTTTGTCATTCTTTACATTTTTTGCATGTCATTATAGAATATAAATTATAATTCTTACATTTCTGGACTAAGAGCATGCCATAAAGGTTTTGCTAGAATGATCATACTGATCAAATTTAGGGTCTGAAGTAAGCGTCATTGTGCCCCTTAATCATATAGAAAGAAGCTGCCAAGTATATAACATATGGCACCGGTATATACTAGAAGAAATCATTTTACTAACACTCCACAAATAAACCTTGATAGAAATAATGTTTATCTCTATATATTACGTTTTGTTGTAATGCCACGGCCCAAAAAACTGTAGAGAATTGTCAGTAGAGAAGAAAGTTTGCATGAAAGCTTTAAGTGATGCTGATTGGACTTTTTGATAAATTGCTGCAGACTTGAAACACTGTCAAGAACACCATATATTTTGAGACCAAAACAGGTAAATTTGAAAATAGGAAAGGTTGTTGTTGTTGTTTTGAATTAAGCACAAAGCTACACAATAGGCTATCTGTGCTCTGTCCACCACGGGTATCGAATCTCGGTTTTTGGCGTTGTAAGTCTGCAGATATACCGCTGAACCACTGGGGGGCAATAGGAAAGGAAAAGGCAGAACATCTAAACTCGATAATACTGGTGTTAAGTATTTTCGTTTATGCAGCCTTCGGGACAGATGGAAGACTGCCACTGATCTCGAGTAAGAGATAAACGACCATGTATCAAATGACTGAAAACTGTCCAGATCTGCAGGATCAAAAAGACTCAATGAGAACGGAATATTTGGTCGTATAGTTATAGTGTTTAACATTTTTTTACTTCGATTTCCAAATATTTTAGAAAGACTGAAATTGTATAAAATGTACAGAAGTGGACTTTTGATGATTGGGAAGAGGTGTTATGGACGGATGAAATATTTGGTTCAAAGCTTAGGTTATTTATTGGGGGAGGGAGTGTGGCGAATACTTATCTCAGTGCATATCACCTACCATGAAGCGTGGCGAGGTTTTGTGATGGTTTAGGGATGCTTTTTCATTAAAGCTGCTGGAGTTGTTCAAATGCAATGGTCCAAAAAAGCCCCAATTTAAAATCAATTGAGGAGATTTGAGAACTGATGGACCAAAACTTAATAAGTTAAAAGTTACATACAAATAAACGTTATAGAGGTGTATTAGAGCCATATTAAATAAAATCCCAAAGAACACTTTGACTGAATAAGAAGAGGGGCACACAATTTTTCTATTAACTATTTGCTAAACCCGAACACTTTCACTATGTTTTCGTGGTACTAGATATGAAGATTAATGAAATTCTGATGTTTCACCTAACCGAAATATGTGATTTTGGCTTTTGTAATCGAGTCAAAAATGCATTGATTAGAAATCTACTTTTGATACCACTGTCAGTTTTTACAAGCCTATTGAATCAAAATATATACTACTTAGAACGACGTTTAATATACTTATTTCAAATATTCAATAAAGGCAGAGTAAATATTTTTTGAATATACAGTTAATTATATAATTTTGATAGCTTGAACAATAACATTAACGTATGAGATAGAAATTAAAAGTATGCAAAAGAAGTATGTTATACAGTTTGCAAACAAAACTATTTGTATTACTGAGTTAAAAATACAAATTTTCTTCAAAATTGTAAAAAATAGTAGCGAACATATTAACAATTTATTCGACACTTAATTTTTATCGGTATTTATTTATTAACAGTATGATATTGGCTAAAATTGATGTTATTGCTTTTTACTACATATTGCTCTGTATTTACTTGAATAAGTTATTGAAATACGAGAAATAAGTGAATAATTGCAACTGCAAAACTTCGTTAAATTAAAAGTTTCTGATTTACACTATATAAAAAAATTATATGTGAAAATTTACCTCTCTGTAATGCTCCTGGCCCGTAAGAGCAAGGACAGCGCCTAGTGTCACCAGAAAAACACAATAAATACTGCTCAAGAGTATTGACAGGTTTTTTCTGAGAAGTTAAGAAAATAAAAGGAATAAATGTGTGATATGCTTACCTGCAATATTTAACGCTGAACTGCATTATGAACCTTTATTTATTTATTATTATTTTTTTGCTATCTTACTTCAATTACCTTTATTTTTCAAAATTTTAACATTTTTGGAGAATAATTAAAATTATTTTTATTGTGCAAATTTGTGATTAGACACTAATATTGTTTTGCCAATAATTAACGAGACTAAAATTAATTCAAACTGTTTACACCTCACTCCTCTTGTGAGGAGTATTTGATTGTTTAACGTTAAGCACACAGTTACACAATTGGCTATTTGTACACTGCCCATAGTGAATCTCATTATCCGAGCTTTTAGCAATGACAAGTTCGCAGAATTCACGTTTAGCCGCCTATGCATTAAAGTATAGGACAATAATCTTTTATTAGAAAAAGAGAGAGATGCGCAATAAGAAGGTTTATTTTGGCAATAAGTATTAACTCTGGATTATTTCTTGCCATTCTATAGAAATTAACCTTTACTAAAATGAAATAAATATAGAAGTTTTATATCATAGGACTATTCTTAATTTGCGTTAAACTTTAATCAAGATGTGTTTTATCAAAACTATCAGTAAAACCAGAAGAATTTACAGCCGAAGTAAAGTGTGTTTAAGAAAGAGTGCTGGTGGCTTATTTTGTAAATTTCGCACAAAATCTTATAGTCAGTATTAGGTCATAAACCAATGGGTGTCATGTCACAATAAACTTTTAAAATGAGAACTTACCTGAACTTGTCTTTCATTTCTTCTTCTGATAAGATATTTTCAGTTACATTTTTTAGATAAGAGAAAAATTTTGCATCCATTGGAACCACAACAGAGCTCCATCTTCTGTCTCCCAAATAGGTGTTATTATTCTGAGAAATACTAAATGTATCTTCAAAGTCACAGCTAAAAGATTTCAAATTGTTGATATTAGATATGACATCGGGATTTGTTTCGTCTTGTTCTTCTGTTTTCGTAATATCATTCGGTTCAATGTTACTAATTTTAACACTGTTATATCGTGACTTCTTGCCTTCACTGTCACAAGAAATGTCCGATTGAAAGCCTTCATTCTCCTTCCCAGTATAATCTATCCGATCGATATCTTCTATAGCATTCTGTTGGAAATTAAAAATAACAAAATCATCCAACTAAAACATTCTATATTATTTTAATATGATGCAGTCTTGTAAGAAAAGTAGCTTATGTTAAAGCTGACCAGAAATTTAATTTAAAGATCTTCGATTTATTCAATTTACAGTTCAAGATCAGAGCAATCAGTCCAACTTAAATGTTTTATTTTAAATTTATCTATACAGAATTCGTATAATAAAACTATCTCATGTCTTTATAGGTGTGTTTTGGATGAAGTACTAACCAAATATTCTTCACAAGTTTCTTGCTTATTAAAAGTTCTTGTCTCATTTGTAAAACGTATTTGTTCATCTACATAATTTACTAATTTCTTTGCCTTTTCGCTTGTCATAAGAAACAACCGGTTACTCCTAAAGAATTTTCCCTCTCGCTTTATTTGTATTAATTTTAAATAATGCAATTAATGTGGTAGTATGTCTATATGCGAAACAAACAGAATTGTTCGTTTCTCTGGTGTTACAAGTTGTTCTCATTAACTAGTTCAACCATTTTTGATGAAATTTGGTGGAAAAACACGGGTGCACCCCCAAATATTGAGTTTAAATTGATAAGCAATCGAATGAATCGTTCTAATTTGGTAGACATTTCGATTCTACCATGAACAAGTTTCCAACTAAGCAAGGACGTCAGTAAAAATATATGTGAAGCCTGCTTCAAATAAAAAAGTAGTAATGAAACGCTTATGTTCATTAGTGATAGCGTTTTAGTTATTGATAAATATTTCAGCTAGTGCTAAAATACTTTAGCTAGCAGTTAAACATTTTAACCAGTAGTAACATGTTTTAATCTGTGATAATACTATAAGCTAGTAATACCACGTTATAGCAATAGGTAGTATACTTTAGCTAACAATAACACCCTTCAGTTAATGGCAATATTTAAACTAGCCGTGGCACATTTTGGCTAGTGGTAACACGTTTATTCTAATGGCAACGCATTTTTAAGCATCCATATTTTATCAGAAATAAGGTTCTATAAAGAGAAGTAACACATATATATGAACAGAAACACTGCGTTTTAGTTAATGATAATATATTTTTTCAACTATAGCAGCACTCTGTAAACAGTGACAACATATTTTTGGCTGTTGTTAATATATTTTAGCTAGTTTTAACACATTTTAGCTGCAGTGGCAAGTTTTAGCAAGTGATAGAAACTTAGAAGTGACGAAACAATCTTGTTTTAGTTTGAAAAGCTATGAAATATTTGTTGCATAAATTCCAAGTTTATCCTTTTTAGAAAACAGCTAAACTGCATTCACACTCTTTGAGAAAAAAAAGGATTTGATTTTTCTTATAGCAAAGCCATATGGAGCTATTTACTATGTCCGCCGAATGGAGACTGATTATAAAATTGTAAATCCGAAGACTTGCCAAGATGTATTACTGTCCCAATATCAGACTTTTGAGAGAATATATAATAATTGTAATCACAAGCTGATTGCTGTTCGTGAAGTTTTTAATCTACAAAACATTTAGTAGTTAAATAACTTCCAAATGTTCTTAGACGTTGTAAACACCACAACAAGCAACATACTAACGAACAACATTTTAATTACCGTATTAAATCAAAAATTGTTGAGTTACCCCACATTTTAATTTTACTTGATGAAGTAGAGTAGCTCGAAACAGTCATCATGATTCGCCAAAATGTAGCTCTTGTGAAAATTTGATTTGTAATAAAATGATGAAACGACAATCACCTACTTATACATTTTTGTTATTACATAAGAATGACTCCTACAACGGTTGACTCTTCTGTAGCGGTGTAATGAATGTCTCCTTTGAAACTTACTACTTACTTACTTCTTTTCGAATTCATTAATGAGCATTGTCAAGGTTAGTTTTGTAAAACAATTTTGTTAATTGCTAGAATTAAGTAAGTTATTTTACGAACGCCTCATTTTCTAATTTATTTCTTCGATAAAACACGTTTAAAATAATTCGCGTTCGTCCAAATAAATCCACTGTGTAAACGTTTTCGTAAGTTATTTAGATATAAGTTTTCATTTTTAAGATACTTGGATTAAATTAGAGAAAAATTAAACACTAGAAAAAATAAATGAAAATCAGTTGAAAAAAACAGCATTATAATATCCTTGATATTACCACAAAAACAAGAATTATGCAAGTAATATTAAAAAAAAAGATTTATTTTATGACAAAATTACGTCATGTGAAGTTACATAATGTTGCAACGGTTATATGAATATCGAGCGAGTGCGACCCAATAATTAGCTAACCGGTCTGTAGATCACTGGTTACGTATTTGACCCTTTATTGCAGAATAATAATAGAAAAATAAATATAAAAATTCGCTCTATGTAATTTAGAGCATAAGATTCATCGATTGGATACCCTCGCTGTTAGCGATGCTTTCAGACGTAATCCTAGTTATTTCTTACGATAGGCCAGTTTAGAAGACATACGTAAGTTCTACATCCATAATGCAAATTAATCCTCATAATAAGATATATGTATATGTATATGTGTGTAACAGCAACCCGGGTAGCTAGCATTCACCACTCACCGCCAACTCTTGGGCTACTCTTTTACCAAAGAATAGTGGGATTGACTATGACATTACAACGCCCCCATGGCTGAAAGAGCGAGCATGTTTAGCGCGAACCCGCGACCCTCGGATTACGAGTCGCACGCCTTAACACGCTTGGCCATGCCGGGCCAAATTGTAAACGCGGTATTCATATTCTGTAAAATTGGCAGATGATCGTTGAAACAATTCGATGGTAGTTTTCCTAAAAAACGAGCTGACAAAAATAAACAAGAAAATCTCTTCAATAGACGCGAAACTTGAAATTATTTTAGGCAAGGTTAGAGTAAATAAATCTTTCAAACCTTTTTGTCTTTTTCATTAGCTATATTTTTGTTCGCCATTAATACCAAATGTGGGGCGCGTATATATCTCATCTTATTACTCATTAGGATTATCCACTACCAGCCTAACCTCAAATTGAAATTATTTTAGGCAGGATTATAATAAATGAATCTATGAAACTTTGTGCATGGTGAAATAAATCAATTGATAACGAGTAACGTTTTGACTTCTGCCCCTCCGCTAGTACAGCGGTATGTCTCTGGATTTATGATGCTAAAACCAGGTGTTCGATTCCCCTCGGTGGGCTGAGCAGTTAACCGTATGTGGCTTCGCTATAAGAATAAAACATATTTTGACTCAAAAACTATAATTATATCTCAAATCGGTCAAAAAATGATGGATTTATGAATTTAACGTTTGTACTTGAAAAACAAAATCATAAATACTCTAGTCGTTCTATAAACCATTATGCCAAGGTAAAACATATGCAGACAACTTAATCCCTGATATTAGATCGTTTATTCAGTATGATTATCTAGTGGGCCGTCTTTATCATTTTACGTACTATTTCATTAAAGAAGAATTGTATTGTGTTTGATTTTAAGCAAAGGAGATTGGTTATGATGTTATGATATACTGCTTTAGTGGAAATGGGTGGTGATAACTATCTGCCTTCCTTCTAGTCTTACAATACTAAATTAGGGACGGTTAGCGCTAACAGCCTTCAAGAAGATTTGCGCGAAATTCAAGCCAAATCTTTAACACACGTTATTGCTAATTAATCTAGTCTTAAATGCTATCGAATTATTTTGGTTTCGTACAGTCAAGTTGCGGCTGTATAATTATTATTTATCTTTCTGATCTAATTTGAATAATTTGATCATTAAATTTTAAGATATTTGTATTTAAAAAGTAAATATATGTTGGCATTATAAAATAATCTTGCTCGTAACGTTTGAAATTTCTCCATACTTTTTATACGAATAAATAGACGCGTGTTGCGATACAGAGATAGGTTTTAATATGATCTCAGTTTTCAGCGTGTATCTAATGTACTCGTTGAAGTCATTTTTAACACTACTTCAGTGTTTGTTTCTTAAATTTTACTGATGCTGGAAATTCATAATTGAAGTGGATTTATCATGTTTAAGTAAAAAATTATGTCTAGTATTATGATAACTGTAGGTAACTGTGTTCATACAACATAGAAAGGCTACAGAAGTTTGTATATTCTATGTAGGCATCCACCTCAGCGTATTCTCACCAGTAATATACTAACTTATAGCATTACATATTAATTCTTTTTAGTGCAGTAATAATCATTAATTTTTTTCCACAATCGATTCGTCAGAGATTGTAAGCTATGTTTACGGGTAAAAATCAATGTTATGATTAGTTTGCAGTGACATCGTGAAAAAAAAATCCACTTCGCAATATTAGTGAACAAATCTTATGTGTGTTTTCTTGTAGTAAAGCTACATCATGCTATCTGCTGAGCCTACCGAGGGGAATCGAACCCCTGATTTTAGCGTTGTAGATTCGTAGACATATCGCTGTACTAGCAAAGGGTAAATATCAATGAAACTACTTTATTTGTAATTTTCGATCAAAAGGAAAACCTTTCTTTCTTCAAAAAGAAAAAAAAATGAAATATGTTTATCTCATTAAAAAAGGCATATTTTTAATTTATTCATTCATGCAAATAATCATGCTTTATTACTGTTCTAAAGATTAAAAAGTATTATCGAAAATGTTGGTAAGTCAAAACTCGAAACGAGCGAAAAAACGTATGTAAGCATATAGAATTGAGGAATTATTCAGGAAGCATAAGCACCTGAAACGCGAATTTTTACGTGTTTATTCTTTTCTCTCAATTTAACAGATTTCTTTAATTCACAACTGTTTGAAGCTTCTAACGTAATCACATTTAAATCTATTCCAAAAGTACAATATATTCATTTCTTTATTTCTGTTCTTACATAAAATAAGTTCGTCCTTTTATATTGACCATTTTCCCTTTGGTAAAACAAAATTAATTTAAGCAAAAATTTTAAAGAGTACAGATGATAAAAGTAAGTCCAATAAAAGGCAAACATGCAGAAGTCACGATATTTCAGTGGTAAACTTATAGTTTGTTATTGGCATAGTAATAATTTCCGCCTTACAACGTAAGGTTATTGTTATCCTTTGTGTCTCAACACTATAACTAGACGAGTTTTAATCTAATTTTGACTAAATTTGATACAAGGATTGAATGTCAATTTATTAATATTGTGGTGAATATAGCTTAAAGACCAAGGTAACGCAGAAGGTCAATGTGTTTATACCGAATTGTTTTCAAAAATCAAATGCTTATTTTACAATTTTTATATAAATTTATAACCTCAGGTAAACGTATTTTAAATTATTTGGATATGTGTTTTCGAGATAACACGCCTAGCTTTGACAAATAAATTAACAGATACAATATTAAGTATTGAAGTACAGGTATACCGTATTTACCTTTCTACAATTCATATACCCTGTCATTTAAAATAAAAACTAATACAATACCAACACAATGAATAAAAAGAAATAGCTTTTATAGGTATCTTTTTTTGATGTGCTTATTCGAAATAGCAAACGAAACGATATATATGTATGGGGTACTTCCATATCGTTGGTCTATATGCAACATACGGCAGTTACTGTTTGAGATTCTATTACGCCAATTCAAATTATTTTTTAAGGGGAAAAAGTTTTTCGTTTTAGTAGAAACAGTTCCATTTTTTAAATACAAAAACAATATAATTAAGATATGGTTTGCATATGTACTGCTATTATGAATAACAAATGTTGAAGGAAGAGTATAAATTTTACCTCCGTTTCGTCATGCATCTGAAATTTCACTCCAGTGTTCGATAATTCCATCTTGTTGAACTTATCCATCTGCGATACCCTGTTAGTTTGAGTGTTTAATATTTTCTTATACTGAACTATCGTCCAATCATGACCCTCCTTATATATGAAATAAACTCGAATTATCGTGTAATGCCATGTTTTGTTTTATACCTTGGTGCTTTCACAGCAAAAAAAAAAAAAGAAGATAAATCACATGACGTGACATTATTCACAGCATTCACCTCCACAAGAATTTGAAAATGAAACTGAACTTACGCTTAATTAATAATAATTGAATAAATACGCTCGTTAGTTTATTATAACAGTTGAAGAACTAAACATGAAATTCAGTAATATAAATTACTAAATGAAATATTCTTATACCTTCCAGTAAACTGGATATAAAATGATATAATTTAGTAATGCAGTTACCACAGAAAAAAAATTAGAACGTTTTATAATATAATAAGATAAAATAAATCCAATTACCTCAAAATTATATTTAAAAAATGTCGGCGAAAAAGCCCAACGACGGTTCTTCTCAACCTTTACCAGTGTAATTCACCCCTATAAAATTTCCACAACAGCTCACTCACCCTAGTTCGAAGAAAGACAAAAAGTATTAAACTGGGATAGATTTTTTTATTATTATGACTTAAATATACATAAAATAAACACAACCTCTCGGGAAACTATTTACCCAGATGAGAAAGTGCCCTATGGAACAATAAAACATTATATTTGCTGATTTTTATTGTCACTTGTGGCATGATCAAATAACCGTTATAACTTTGATAATCAAGCGCATAATGATCCAGTAGGTTGGAAAGTAAAGACCGCATTATTAGCACTAGCCTAGGTGATTGCCATCAATGACTGTAAAGACTTAGCAGTCTTTGCTTTCTGAGGTCCGTAGCTGTAATGCAAGATATCATGTATCCATGATAATTTTATTACTCGTGTATCATTGTGGGATGATTAATAGTTAAAGAACTGTTAACGGAAAGGGTGTTGGAAACCTGTGCTTTACTAACGTCCATAAGATTTTTATTGTGAAGATTTTCACCTTTATCAGAATAAGAGGTTCTCCTGAACTATTAATAGAGTTTTTTTTAAATAACATTTCTCCACACTTAAGTGTGTATGGCTCCTCCATAGAAAGTGAGGATTCTGTGTTTTACTCTGAAGCATATAGTTCAATGAGCAAGAGTTCACTGGGATAGATCTTGCCTTTGTAGTACAACACCAATGGATAAACTTATGTTAAAGTGATACAAAGGATCAACAGCCAGTGATTGGAAGAGTAAATGATCTCAGCGTATCCAAAAATTATATTGATATAAAGAAAGAATTAAAATATTACCACATATAATTTCAGGATGTATAATCTAATTGAACCAAATTCTATCAAGTGGTGTTTATTTCGTGATGCTTGTGAAACTGTTGAGTTGCACCACTCACAGATGGCAGCATGTTACCGAATCATATTTAGAATTGCTTAGTTGAAAGAAGTGGCTTGTGTAGATGACTGTAGTAATTGTGCAAATGCCTTATATGACGCATAGATATTTTCAGCTTTATGCTTGTACATATATGTGCTTGTAATTATGTGTACGCTAGGAATGGCCTATATGAAATTTCAACAAAGTCATTCGTGTGTATTTCAGCGCAAAATGAATCAGTCACTCAGAACACAACGTATAATGAAAATAAATATCGGAGGTTCATTGTGATGTTGGACAGAGTCGTGAAGTTAATTGTATTTGATAATTTATAAGGCATCAACTGAAAAATCAGGGATCTGTTATTTCCATTTGGCTTGTGCAAATGCATTGGTTTGAAACAGGCATTGTATTTTCTGGAATCGGAATAACAGAGGGCTCACACCATACTTGAAGGAAGACGTAGTTTTATTTGTGGTTTGAGAATATTAGATGGCAAAATTTCAGTGGGTTCAAACTGAAATGTGAGCAAGATGAAGTAGTATTTGTGGAAAGTGAAATTTATAAACAGTACAACAAACTTGACAAATTCAAGCTTAGTGTACCTAAGGTTTTGTTTGATTATAATGGAATATTTATTATCAGATTAAAACATCCTCTAATTTTTAAAGTAATTTATAATGATTTAATAGTAATGTAAGGCTATCCATTGAACATGAAAATCTAGATTGTGCACGAGTGCTGAATTTGAGTGATACCTCCCTGTGAGATGTAAAAATTTCCTTTGTGGTTAATTTATATTTGAAGGAAATAGATATAAGAATTATGATGTTGATATCGCCTAGTTTGATCAAAATTAAGCAGGTTGATATTTGAGTGACATTTGATCTAACGTTGGTTACTAGTGTAAGTAACTACACTACAGTTATGTCTCTACCATTTCTTTCATACTAGACCAGCACTCTGTTTATTTAACACCTAACTAGACGGTGTTAAATAAAGAATGCTGGAAAGAATGCAGCAGTGTTATTGGATAACTGTGGACCATCGTGACGACAATGAAAACAGTTTAGATTACGTTTGGGACCTACGGATATTTGCGTTGACCAAACTGTTCGTAGATAGTAGGCAGTTTCGTTGATGCAGGTAAACCTTGGGTTTCGAGCTTAATCACATGTCATTATGTAAACAAAGAACTTGAACAAGGCTTTTAAGTGTTTTTCCACACTGTTGTTCTTTTTTAACTTTGCATGACGAAGTATTATTTTTGGACCTTGATCACTACAAAATTAACCCAAACTCTTGACCAAGTTTTCCTGACTGATTGGAGTTAGTTTTGACCTGGAATTCTGGATTCTGACTTTTTCTATTTATTTTATAATTGTACTTGAAAACCTTGTTGTTGTTTTAAATTAAGCACAAAGCTACACAATGGGCTATCTGTGCTCTGCCCACCACGGGTATCGAAACCCGGATTTTAGCGTGTTAGTCCGCAGACATACGCTGAGCCACTGGGGGGCTGTTGAAAACCTTCTGATTATCTTGATTTTTCAACCTGCCAGTTAATGTACTTGGCTTTTGTTGATGCTGAGGAATCACTATTATGCCAATGTTGAGAAGTCTGTTTTTGCTTTCAAGATGATATGAAATATCTTCCAATGCCTTTCATGCCAAGGTTAAGCCTGGTGTTTGCCACAGGAGCCAATGCATGAAGACACATTGTTTGATAATCCATCTGACAAACATACTCTGCAGACACAAATGGTAAGTTTAGCTCTACTGATTCTGGAATATCCCATGACAACACCCAACTGCCTCACCACTGGATATAATGACAATGGAACCAGGAAGTATGTGCTCAGCTGAACTCAGACGCTCGTGTGTTAATAGCTACAACACTGGATCCAGAATAACATAGAGCTGATATGAAGCTGAAGGGCTGGAAAATGTAACAGTCCAAGAACAAGTTTCACTCAAAATAAAGTGAGATAAAAATAAGAGAAAAAGTAAGAGTGGAATGAAATGTCCTAGCATAATATGTTTTGTTATTAAAACTAGCATATTGCAATGTGCAACTCAACATATCTAGCTGAAAACCTACAGTGACGCAAAGCAATAGCACATTCTAGTATAAATTGCCATTGCATTTTTTTCATGGTAGCAAAAACCACAGCAACCATAACAATGACGAAAACAACCACAACAATGTTATACACAATGATATCAGTTTCAACAGTTATGATGGTAGCAATCCGTATATGTATCCACAAGTAAAGACTGAAAAGGTAAATTTCTCGATTAAGACGGTAATTTTGTTAAAAGAGCAATTCATGCTGATACACATAGCAGTTTTAAATCAGTACTGTTTGCTTGTTTGTTTAGAATTTTGTGTTCCTCGGCATGACCAGGTGATAAAGGCACTCGACCCGCAATTCAAAAGACTCGGATTCGAATACCCGTCACACCAAACATGCTCGCCGTTTCATCCGTGGAATCGTTATAATGTGAATGTCAATCCCACTATTCGTTGGTAAAAGAATAGCCCAAGAGTTGGCGGTGGGTGTGATGACTAGCTGCCTTCCCTTTAGTCTTACACTGCTAAATTAGGGACGGCTAGCGCAGATAGTCTTCGAGTAGCTCTGCGCGAAATTCAAAACAAACCAAATCTCTAACATTGTTAGCTCTATGTTTTATAGTTTGACGATGAGGTTGATGTGTGAACGATTGTAAAAAATGACGATTAATTGGAAATTGGAAACCTTGACAGATATTACCTACATTTTTAACTTGCTAAGTTACCATATTGATAATAATATTTTTTTTTACATTGATACACGAAAATTTTATCTCTAAATTTATAACAACGTTTAAATATACTACAGCTTTGTTGCGTGTTAGCACTGTTTTATGCTAATTCATCTAGTCTTACAAAACTAAATTAGGGACGGTTAGCGCTAACAGCCTTCGAGTAGCTTTGCGCGAAATTCAAGCCAAATCTTTAACACTCGTTATTACTAATTAATCTAGTCTTATATGCTATCGAATTATTTTGGTTTCGTACAGTCAAGTTGCGGCTGTATAATTATTATTTATCTTTCTGATCTAATTTGAATAATTTGATCCTTAAATTTTAAGATATTTCTATTTAAAAAATAAATATATGTTGGCATTATAAAATAATCTTGCTCGTAACGTTTGAAATTTTTCCATACTTTTTATACGAATAAATAGACGCGTGTTGCGATACAGAGATAGGTTTTAATATGATCTCAGTTTTCAGCGTGTATCTAATGTACTCGTTGAAGTCATTTTTAACACTACTTCAGTGTTTGTTTCTTAACTTTTACTGATGCTGGAAATTCGTAATTGAAGTGGATTTATCATGTTTAAGTAAAAAATTATGTTTAGTATTATGATAACTGTAGGTAACTGTGTTCATACAACATAGAAAGGCTACAGAAGTTTGTATATTCTATGTAGGCATCCACCTCAGCGTATTCTCACCAGTAATATACTAACTTATAGCATTACATATTAATTCTTTTTAGTGCAGTAATAATCTTTAATTTTTTTCCACAATCGATTCGTCAGAGATTGTAAGCTATGTTTACGGGTAAAAATCAATGTTACGATTAGTTTGCAGTGACATCGTGAAAAAAAAATCCACTTCGCAATATTAGTGAACAAATCTTATGTGTGTTTTCTAATAGTAAAACTACATCATGCTATCTGCTGAGCCTACCGAGGGGAATCGAACCCCTGATTTTAGCGTTGTAGATCCGTACACATGTCGCTGTACTAGCAAAGGGTAAATCTCATTGAAACTACTTTATTTGTAATTTTCGATCAAAAGGAAAACCTTTCTTTCTTCAAAAAGAAAAAAAAAAGAAATATGTTTATCTCATTAAAAAAGGCATATTTTTAATTTATTCATTCATGCAAATAATCATGCTTTATTACTGTTCTAAAGATTAAAAAGTATTATCGAAAATGTTGGTAAGTCAAAACTCGAAACGAGCGAAAAAACGTATGTAAGCATATAGAATTGAGGAATTATTCAGGAAGCATAAGCACCTGAAACGCGAATTTTTACGTGTTTATTCTTTTCTCTCAATTTAACAGATTTCTTTAATTCACAACTGTTTGAAGCTTCTAACGTAATCACATTTAAATCTATTCCAAAAGTACAATATATTCATTTCTTTATTTCTGTTCTTACATAAAATAAGTTCGTCCTTTTATATTGACCATTTTCCCTTTGGTAAAACAAAATTAATTTAAGCAAAAATTTTAAAGAGTACAGATGATAAAAGTAAGTCCAATAAAAGGCAAACATGCAGAAGTCACGATATTTCAGTGGTAAACTTATAGTTTGTTATTAGCATAGTAATAATTTCCGCCTTACAACGTAAGGTTATTGTTATCCTTTGTGTCTCAACATTATAACTAGACGAGTTTTAATCTAATTTTGACTAAATTTGATACAAGGATTGAATGTCAATTTATTAATATTGTGGTGAAAATAGCTTAAAGACCAAGGTAACGCAGAAGGTCAACCTCTTTTATTATGTTTACTTGCTGTGATTTTGAAAACTATCCAAACTCGAAGGGTAAAGAAGATTTTGGCAACTAGGCCTAACATTTTGAGGATAAGGAATTTCTTGGTGTATTTCTTAGGCTGGCTACTATTTTACAGGTATTTTTTTTCTAGTTCTGTTTATTTAAAATTATTGAAATACGTGTATTAATTTAAAAAACAATAGTTTATTCTCTGTGATAAAGTTACTAATTTTGTAAATTTCGGTACTTTTCGGTCAAATTGGTGTATATTTTAGGCCTGACACAAAGTATAATAGGATTCGAACATCACAAATACGTTTAGCAAATCTGAAAAGATTTGCTCACGAAATTTCCGTACAGTGACTTGACTGAGAGGAAATCAAACATTAATTATTTTAAAACTTCGAAAAATAACATTAATTTTGTTTCCTTGTACATTATATTATTAATAAGGCATGTAATTATATTTAGCAATGTTTAATATTGGTTCATTGCTGTTTATTAACACTAAACCTAAAGTTCTTACAAAAAAAAAGAAATATTACGCCCAGTCATTACGTAACGAAACCTATCTACAATACCAGTGGTTACTCAAATTATGTGACCTGATTATTAATTCATACTGATTATATTCTGTTGTCTACGCTGGAAATTGCTCTATTTAGCTATTGAATAATTACGTTTTATGATAATAATTATTACAGTGTTCGTAAGTCTAGTCTTGGAATTTAATGGTGCTAAGCTTATAAAATTATTTCCCAGAAAAATTAGTAATCATTTAGTCAAAATATTTATTTATTTATTTGGAGCTTTAGAAAAGTAAAGCAATACTTGAAACAATTGATAATTTAAGATGATTACAATCACAAATGACATTGTAGATTTTAGGATAAAAAGCTCACGTTTGAATTGTTTTAAAAAATCAAATGCCCTCGTGTAGCTTTGCATGAAATTCAAAACAAACACAGAATTTATCGCAAAGCTACGAGGGCTATTTGCGTTAGCCATCCCAAATTTAGCAATTTAAGACTAGACGGAAAGTAGCCTGTCATCACTACCCACTGCCAACTCTGAGGCTATTCTTTTATCCACGAATAGTGGGATTGGCCATAGTTATTACACCACCACGGGCGAGCATGTTTGGTGTGACGGGGATTCGATTCTGCGATCCTCTGTTTGCTAGTCGAGCACCCTAACTACCTGGCCTTGTTTGGAATTAGGCACAAAGTTACACAATAGGTGGGGAGTGTTAAGGATGAGGTGTATCAGCTCCAGAGGGATCTTACATATACTTACTGGTTGATTGTTGCATGTTTTATGACGCATAACACTAGGAATATCAACATCAAACAATCGGTGCTGCAATAGAAGGAAAAATAAAGGGCGAAGGAAAAATGTGTTAAAAGGTTACGAATGTAATGGATTTACTATTATACGTTTATTTTAATACCTACGCTTGTTTCAGTACAGTTTTCTTTTTTGGATGTGACGTATATACTTTACTGTCTACTGCGCAAATCCGGCTTGTTCTCGAAATTATTGAATATACTTGAAAGTAAGAATTAAAAATATTTGTTTTACAAAAACACTCTGGAACATTGTTGAAACTTCCAAAAATTCTAGTGATTTGTATAAAAGCAGCTAAACGAAAAACAGAAGATTTTATTTGATTACTTACAGTTATTATGCTACAGGCCTCGGAAGCTATAAATGAAATTAACGCCTAATAATCGGAAAACTAGAGTATTGGACCAGGAACGTTTGAAGTTTTCTAATATTACGAGCCGTTTATTTTTAGTGAATCAACTTTGGACGTTAGTATTTTTACGAAGATGATAGATATTGTCATTGGCGAAAGCTCAGGGGTGCTTCAAGGTTTAGCCAGCGGGCAAAAGAAATGTACGGATATATCAATAAAGAATTAATTTGCTGTCCTGAATGTGGTTGAAAGACTCCATATACCAGATAGAAGAATCTATGTAGTTTGTAAAACGCTTGTATATAAACGATCATTTGTAGTAATTATTAGTAATAACCTCTATTATAAACTGTATTTTTTGTTTGTATGTTGAAATATATTAGTGTTAAAAAAGAAAACTTTGTGTATCAATCTTGTTAGCATGTACCATAAATTTAATAAATATTCACATTCATTTAACTTCTAATTTAAATTAAACATTTCCGTTTACTTGAAATAGTAATACGTAACATAATAAATCGCAGACTCGTCTAAAACAACTTTTAATAGGTTACATAATAAATCAGAAATAAATTTTAATAAATAACATAATAAATTGGGGGCTCGTGCTCGAGATATAAATAAGAGATACAATCCGAAATAAATTGAAATTCAAATCATAATTTGATTTATATTTATCAGTAGGAACAAGATCTGACTATGTCTAATTATCAAGGTTTTCTTAAATCGCCCTTCTTTAACAAGACAAAAAATGTGTCAAAAATAAATTGATCCAAAGTGCCAAAATCTTGGAATTATAAGTTAAAAAATTATTGAGTAAAATGGACTAAAAGGTTGTATTGTTTAAATATTAGTCGATGATGATTTGTTGTCTGAGGAAACATTCAGGGAATACTCTAGTATTTCTACTAGCCAATTAGGGTTGAATGATAAAGTTAGAAATTCAGTTAAGACTCAAACAAATTAAGGTTGAACAGGCTTGCATCGAAGCCCAGAAAGAACAAGCCCATATCGAAGCCGAGAAATGAACTAGACTGAAATAAATGGAAATTAGACTAAATGCTAATCGAATAAAGCAAAATGACAACTGTGCGCCCAACCTGTATGTTAAAGTTCTACCATTTAATAAAAATGAAGTTGATAAATATTTCCAACATGGAATGGCCAACCAAAAATGGTCACTGTTATTACAAAATGTTTTAATCAATAAAGCCCAAAAAGCTTATGCTACCTTCTTTCTAGACGATTGTACGAATTATGAGGTTAGATCAGCAATTCTCAAAGCATACGAGTTAATACTCGAGGCTTATTGCCAAAAGTTTCGAAGATATCGGAGCAGGATAATCAAATTTGTATAAAGTCCTCCCATGGAAAAATAAAAATAAATATTTTGATCGATGGTGTAATTCATGTGTTTTGGCAGCTGTTTTGACAAACTAGGGCAATTAAACACTGCTCGAGTGACGACTTCAAAAGTTATTTGGATGAAAAGAAACTTGAAATACTACAGGAAGCAGCTATTCTTTCTGATTATTACACTCTAACACATAAAACAGTTGTTCATAAAATGAAATTTCTACCATCTCAGCAAATTCCTGTACTTACTCAATCCGTTAAAGTTGAGGATTCTCTAAAAAATTCAGCTCGTCTAGTTGTAAATCGTCTGACAGTCAGGATAAAAACTTCATCATAACTATCAAAACCTGTCTGCCCATTCTCTAAGAAACCTGGTCATGTGATGTCCGATTGAAAAGACAAAAAGAAAAGGAGGCATCACCCAGCGCGTTTGTGTTCATATATGGACGTAGTTTCAGCAGATTATCTAATGTTGATAAAAATGGTGATGTAGTTATGAAGGAATTTAGACCTTTTGTGTCTCTTAGTTCTTAATGCACTTCCGAAATATGAAATGGAGAAAGTTTCATATTGCTCATTTTTCTAAAATTGTGTGCTCATGAGAAAATGGGGACCGTCAAATGTACCAGCTTCAGAGGACTGGGCGGTAGTTTATCAAACTGTTGTTCCAAAAATGTATTGCTTTGATATATTGAAAGTTGCTCATGAACTCTCCGTTAGGAGTCAACAAGACATGTGACGAAATTATGAGACATTTCCTTTCGCCAAAAATTAGTCATGATATTCATCAGTTTTGTGAAACTTGTCTGTCAATTGATTAGAAAACCTAACCAGAAAATTCCCATTGCTTCTTTAGAACCTATTCCAGATTTTGAAGAACTTTTGAGTCGTGTGATTATTGATTGTATTGGGCTTTTGCAAAAATTTCGATCAGGGAACCAATATTTATTGACTATCATGTGTGCATCCACTCGATTTCCTGAATCTATCCTCTTAAGAAACATTTCAGCCAAAAACAAATTCTAAGGCTTTTATTAATAACTTTTGTTGGTTTGTCCAAAGAAATTCAGTCTAATCAGTGATCAAATTTTATGTCAGGGTTTTTTCAACGGGTTGTTTACCAACTCAGTGGTAAACAAATTAAATATAGTATGAACCATCCCAAGTTGCAAGATGTTTTTGAGAAATTCCATTCTACCTTGAAAAATGTGGTTCAAAACTACTATCTCAATAACGAAAAGGATAAAAAAGAAGTAGTTTATTTATTATTATTTGCTGTTCGTGAGTCAGTTAAGGAGTCGTTAGGATTGAGTCCATTCAAATTGGTGTTTGGCCATTAAGTGCATGTTCCTTTGACATTGCCGAAGGAACAACGATTGGAAGATGACCCGAAAGATATGCACTTATTGGATTATATTTCCAAGTTTTGATTTAGATTGTTAGGTACTTGTGAATTAGATCGAAAATATCTAAAGTCATTCCAAGCTAAATGAAAAACATTTGTGACTGCAAGACTGATGTTTGCAATTTCTGTCTTTGTGACATGGTATTAGTATTGTTACTCACTCAAAGCTGAATACCCTGGTTTTATGAGGTTGTTTGGAAAGTTTGTTTGTTTTTAATTTCACGCAAAGCTATAGGCTATCTTGCACTAGCTGTCCCTAATTTGGCAGCATATTGGAATTAGTGAAGCAATTCCGAAATCGTGATGCAAAACTCAGTTATTGCCTCCTGAAGAGAAAAATCAACTTGCTAGTTTGTTGATTTAATACGAATTCATATTTCTGGACGTTCCTAATCAAATCAACATTGCTCTTCATTATGTTGATGTAAATGATGCTTCACCTGTGAAACAATATCCGTATCGAGTCAATCCAGTGAATGTTGATAAAATGCGTAAAGAAATATCTTATATGATGAAGAACGGCATTATATAATCCATTAAAAGTGATTGGTATTCATCTTTTGTACTGGTTCCTAGATATGATTCGTTGGTTAGATTCCGTACAGACTCACAAAGAGAATACTTTGACAAAATCAGATTCTTATTCCATTCCATGAATGGATTATGCATATTGACAAAATTGAAAAGCCAGATATATCTCAGAATGTGGCCTACTGAAAAGATGTGCTGTTTCTTTAACTGAGAAAGCAAAGGAATATCTGCTTTTGTTACTCCTAATGGATTATACCAACACAGTGTAATGCCGTTTGGGATAAAAATAATTATCAGGCAACTTTTCTGCAAATAATAAATCAATGTCTATAATCTGTTAGATATTGAAATTTATGTTGATGATATTATAACTTACATTAGCACGTGGGGAAGAACACTTATGTGTATCATGCAGTGTTTTGAGAGACTTAAGAAAGCCAATCTCTCAGTAAATTTGGCAAATAGTTATTTTTGTAGGACCAAAGTTGCTTAATTAGGTCATGTAATAAGTCATGATCAAGTCTTTCTAATTCAAGCCAAAGTTTATTACATTGTGAAATATCCAACTCTTACAAACAAGAAAAGTTTGAAATTTTTTGGAATAACTTATTATTACAGAAAGTTTAGTAAAACAAATGCTGACGTCACTGTACCACTGTACGAACCTTTTGAAGAAAAAAAAATAAAGTGATCTGAAACGTGCCCATCTGCTTTTGAAAAAGCCAAATCTTTATTGTAAACTTACTCTGTATTGTTGGCACGTGACTTTGACAATCCTATTGCATTAGCTGTTGATACCAGTGATTGTGGGGCTGGTGCCGTTCTATTACAGTCAGATTACAGAGGTATTGAACACCCTATTTGTTATTTTCCTGAAACGTTTAACTGTTTCCTCAAGAACTATTCAGCTGTGGAAAAAGAAACAAGGTTTAATATTAGCTTTTGAACATTTCAGTAACCTACTGTCATTTTCACTAATCACAACCCTCGGACGTTTCTGAAACAAATGCAGGACGATAATAGAAGGCTGTTAAATTGAAGTTCAGCATTACAATAATATGATTTGAAGATAAGTCATGTCAAAGGTGTTGATAACGTTTGTGCTAATACACCTTCAAGTGCGATGTAATTTTATTATCGTAAGGTTATTGGTATTGCGCTTTATATTGCCATAATTATTGAAATGGTGTATTTCTTTGACAGTGTATTGTATTTAATGAATCGTTATTTATGTACATATATAAAATGTATAAGTCTAATACTTTGGTTAAAAATTGTCTTATATCCTAATCCCATTTTTTTAATTCCCTAAGGAGGGATTTGTAAAGGACTTACCATGATACGTTTTTTAATGTTTACGCTTGTTTCATTTAGTTTTTTGCATGTGATCTATATTCTTGACTGTGTATTGCGAAAGTCCCGCCTGTCCTCGAAATTTTTAAAAAATTCTTGAGAGTAAGAATCAAAATATTTATTTTACGAACATTGTTGAAACTTCAAGAAACTTATGTGATTCTTATAAGAGCAGCTAAGCAAGAGATAGAAGAAGATAATATTTGGTCAGCTACAGTCAGAATGCTGTAGGCTTTGAAAGCTAGAATTGTGACAAACCCCGGTTAATAAATAGGAAAAAAAACTACATAATCGGACCAGGAACGTTAATAGATTTTGAACATTACGAACCGTTTAACATAAGTGAAATTAACTTCAGACGTTAGTTCTGTTACAAGGACATTAGGTATCTTCGTCAGCGAAAGCTTATGGGTACTACAAGAGTAACCAGCGGTCAAAAGAAGTGTACAAGTGTATCAACAAACGGTCCGAAAGCTTATGGGTACTACAAGAGTAACCAGCGGTCAAAAGAAGTGTACAAGTGTATCAACAAACGGTCCGGCATGGCCAAGCGTGTTAAGGCGAGCGACTCGTAATCTGAGGGTCGCGGTTTCGCATCCCCGTCGCGCCAAACATGCTCGCCCTTTCAGCCGTGGGGGCGTTATAATATCACGGTCAATCGCACTTTTCGTTGGTAAAAGAGTAGCCCTAGAGTTGGCGGTGGGTGGTTATTAGTAGCTGCCTTCGCTCTAGTCTTACACTGCTAAATTAGGGACGGCTAGCACAGATAGCCCTCGAGTAGCTTTGTGCGAAATTCAAAAAACAAACAAGTTTCAACAAAGAATTATGTGGCTCTCCGTTAATGTCGATAAAAGACAATTCTAGACCAGATAGAAAACTCAGTATATTTTTTTGAAATTCTTCTATTAAAAACCATCATTTATAGTAACTACTAGTAATAACCGTTATTATAAATTGCATTTTTTGTTTCTATATTAAAATATTTTTGTGTTAAAAAAGAATATTTTATCAATCTTGTTGACATATATAATAAATTTAATACATATTAACATTTTAACTTATAAATTAAAATTAAAATTTCCCGTTATTTGAAATAGTAATATGTAACCTACGTAACATAATAAATCGCAGACTCGACCGAAATAAATTATAATACCTAACAAGAAAATTAAAAAATGAAGCTAAACACGGAACATGGCCTGTAAATTAGGTTAAAAGATTAAAATTAATTAAAAAGACCAATGTCTGAACACTGACTCTGTCCAACGTCAGGGGTAAACTGAAATGTTGTCATTCAACATTTTCAAAACACAGGTAAAACTTTGCCTTTCTACAGTTATTGTGTGAGCCTTCTGTTATTTATATATTATTTTTAAAAAAGAAAAAGCCTGTGGAGACATATTTAAAATGGCGCCGCCATTCAAAGTTGTAACGATGACACTAAGGTAAAATATGGGTATCTAAGTGTCACAAAGGCCATACACTGGTGGATCAATCCTACAGAAAAAGAATTCGCTAAGTTATGAAACTGTGGCAAATGTTAAACCTTAACAAGAAGACTTCCTCTCTTCGATTCCTGCCGAAACTAAAACCGACATTTGGAAATATCTTGTAAGAAATAAATAAACTGTTTGTTAGATCGTCATGATACACCAGGAATCTTAAGCTGCATTGGACGATTTGTTGATAGGGTTCTTTCAGGGGAACTAATCCAAGTTGTAACCTAAATTGTTTACATATACGTATATGTATTTAATGTTGGAGTTTGTATTTACTATTGTAAAATGTATATACTAAAGTTGTAAAGGTTTTAGGTTTAGGGATTTGAAGTTCGTTTGTATATTCTTTATATATATGCGCGTGTGTGCATAGTTTATCATATAAACTATGGCCATAATGTATGTGTGTAATAATTTTTCTTTTATTATTGTTTGATTTTAAATAAATCTTACTTTAAAGTGTAATTTTCATTGTTCCTTGAGTAACAAGTTAATTACTTGAATTTTTACATGTAAGGTACAATTTTTTTCATTGTGTGGATTTTTTCATTATGTGGATTATTCTTTATTGGTAACATTTCCACTGTTTAAATTTATTATTTTATGTAATATTATCTTCATAAAAAGATATTTTGCACTAATATTTCGTTGTTACGTGTTTACTCCCAATCTATGAAAACTGGATACCTCTCAAGTGATAAAACGTAGTCACATGGTCAAATATTTCGCTACCTCTGCTGGTAAATTTTGCTTACGTATTAGAATAATTTTTCTCCACTTCAGTCAGCAACAGCAAAAGTAACTATGTCGACCTGCATATAGTGTAACCTATTTGTCTTGCAGTTTATATTTATACAGCGTACAGACAACTATTAATACGTGAAGCATATGTAAAATTGAGTGAATGTTTTACTGAAAATACGTTTGTCCCATTTGACTGATCTATTACTGGTTGTGGCTCGAATAACTTTTATAGCGCTATTGTCAGGTTCTCATGCGGTATCAATGTAGAAGTGAGAAAAAAAAAGTATAATGGTTTGAAGGAGTGGATAAGATATCAACTGACCTATCTAATACAGTAAAATTATAGGAATGGCAGAGGAATGTTGGAGGCCACCTTAGGGTCGACGGTTATTTCTTAACTGAATTAAAGTACTGGGTACAAAAAAGAAGCTTCGAGGCCGAGGGAAAAATATGATATATATACAAAAGTGTGGTCAGCTACCAGTCAGTAACCCTTTCCTTCTTTTTGAACTGAACGATGACCGAAGAAAGTCGAAAGATTGTTCGCTCCTCTACTAATGTTTTCTCTGCTCATACCAGCCGTTTTTAAATATATAATTTTGTGAACTTAGAGATGCAAAAATTTAAAGCTACGAATTCTCACATCCGAAAGACGTGGTGTGTTTGAGATAAAACCCCAATGGTTTGGATAAAAATGCTGACTAAATCAATCAGTGTCTCCAAACACAGTTAACGGGATGGCGAGGAAGATCACTGGGCGCATTAATATGTGCAAAAAAGTGAGTAATGTGGTTCATCTCTATACGCTTTAAGTTATTTGTGTCCTTATGATTTAAACAAGGATATTAAACGACAGAAATAAGTTCTGTGAGAATTATTAACAATGTAAATTTTAGTAAGTCTGATGGAATAGTCCACTTGTTTCTAGAATATTCCACTTGCACTAGTTGAATTAAAAGGACTGTTTTTGAGAGTAGATCTGCTAAACTTCTTGAACAATAGGAACAACACTAAAATTATTTATGTTATTCCGTGTTTCCAACTATAAACATCTATTTCTCCCAAGACACGATCTGACTCTAGAGGAAATTGGCACTAATTTAGAATTTACAAGAAGTTTGCTGCACAAGCCTCTTGTAAAGCTGCTATTTCTGATCTAATCGTTATCTGATCTATTTCGTTATGAGTTCAATAATGTGTAAAGAAATAAAAGTGAAGAATACTAATTGTACTTAAGAAATATTATTTGTGTTTTCTTATAGCAGCGCTACATTGGGTTATCTGCTGAGTCCACTGACGAGAATCGAACCTCTGATTTTAACGTTGTAAATTCGTAGACTTACCGCTGTACCAGCGAAATAGTTGGTTTCATGATGCTTATAGTAGAAATAATGGAAGAGACTTCACAAGAATTGTTAATACAATTATACATATTATTTCACTTACATTTAATTGCCTTTGAGTTAGTTTTCATTTCATATCGTCCCGGCATGGCCAGGTGGTTAAGGCACTCGACTTGTAATTCGAGGGTCGCGGAATCAAATTCCCGTCGTACCAAACATGCTCGCCCTTTCAGCCATGGGGGCGCCATAATAATACGACCAATCCCACTATTCGTTAAGAGTAGCCTACGAGTTGACGGTAGGTGGCGATAACTAGTTGCCTTCCCTCTAGTTTTACACAGCTAAATTAGGGACGACTAATGCAGATAGCCCTCGTGTAGCTTTGCATGAAATTCAAAACAAATTCAACCATTCCATATGTAAACTCCTCGAGTCAGTGGCCTGTGTACTCTGCTAGGGACAGCACAACCTAAAATTCAAACAAGTTTCTTTGTAACGAATGCAAAGTCAAAGCCAAAGACTAAGCCCACTAGGTCCCCACACACCTGTTTCAGTATTTTCTCGGGGGGTTAATGATAGTTTTACAGGCTTACAATGCTAAAAGCCAAGGTTTGATTCCCCACAGTGGGTAGAGCTCATATAGCTCATTATGTAGCTTTGTGCTGAAAGAAGAAATAAACCATTTTCCGTAAGCAGTAGTAACTAATATTCAAACCAGACTTGGAGACGGAATTTTATTAGATACTTCATTAAAACTGTTTTCACTTCAACCTTTATAAACATTCACTTATATTTGTTTTTTATTTCAGTATACACATTGAAACATATATAATTTATGAAAAGTTTGACAACCTGTAACTACAGAAAAATCACACTTTAATCTGTTGGGAATATTTTATTGCATAGCTAAACGAAGGGCAAAATTATAATTAATAAACTTTATCTCTTTTTGTTTTTGATGTTCTCTGACAGTTAATTGCAATTCTTAAAACCTAGAATATAAAATGTGTACATTTCACACAGCTCTTAAGTTTATAAGGATGAGAACACCACCATTAACCGAATTTATTTTTAATTTTATGAAATACACTAAATTTACACGTAAGCAATAACAGTACAAAAAATGTGACTGCAGATGCAATAAGGTATTGCAAAATACAAAATTACTGCATTGGTGGACATGATTTTTTTTTCTATTTTTAAGATACAAAACTTAAATGGATATTGTAATGCATGCCCATAATCAGAGATGAGCTTTTATTAAAACATAGTAACAAGTTTAAGTAATGGTAAGGTACATTATACATCAGTAGAGTTAAAAAAAACAGATGGTTAAAATCTTTTAAGAAATAGTAGTGGACAGTGCAACAAGAGTTATCTGACAACTTATAAATTTAGATTTTAACATTGAAACTTCCAAGCATGTTTCTATCATGTAATTCACAAGTAATTTCTTTAGTTTTTGTCATTTTTAACTGTTAGTCCCAATACTTACTGCCCTCCAATTGTAATGTATGGGATTTCAACTAAATTGTTTCACTTAGAACTAACAATTGATATACTGAACAAAAAACACAATTCTGATGTAAAAATTTGTTATTGTTAATATTGAAAAAACAAAACAAATAGCCTTATCAAACCAATTTAAAATCCAAGAGATAAATACCGTGGAATATTACTTTTTTCCCGTGCCATTTACTCAAGAAATTCCGTTTCCATTTTCATTAAACCTTCTTTTAGTTTGTCTCATTCTTGCTATGAAGTTTAATATAATGGAAATAGTTTAAAGAAATAATTTTCTTCTGAAAAATAGTTTTATCAATTAGCTGCTATTATATTTAGAGCATTTTTAGAAAATTTGAGTAACAAAGAAATGGAATATTAGAATACAAGTCTTTTTATTTGTGGTAGGTACATAATGGCTATATGGATAAGTATATTATTTATTTATCATTCAAACCTGTAGTAGACTGCTTGAGATATTTTTTACAATAATTAATACAACTTGCATAATTTTTAGCATAGATATTCAATGAGATACTAGATATGACACTAGGGGTTCGAAAACAAGTTGTTGTCTTGGAGTGATGAACATTTTAACAGCATCAGATTTTTCTGTATGTGAAGTGCCTACCTGCAAAAATAACTTTAGCTCACTTATTACACTCAAGGCCCTCGTTGTCAATTCCTGTATGTGATGAGAGGACCTTGCCTTAAAGGTTGTGTCCGTATACTTTACCTCTTCTGGGAACCAAAGAGTCATCTACTTGTTTGCTTTGCATAACTACTATTAAACCCTCTCAAAATGCTGGTGATTGTGTCTCGGCATTGCAAAACAACAGTTCTGGCACTAAATTTATGTAGACTGCAGGGTCAATCAGTTAGACCTATCAGCTGTTTTTGAAATTACGTTTGATGCTGATTGAGGATGTAGTACCCATGAAACCTTAGGATAGTTGTACTGTCATAGTTTGCAGATGTAATTTGTCCCATGTAAAACTCCAAAGTAGGATTGGTCAAATTAAAATATAAAACAAAATTAATTGGAAAACTCTCACAGTTGCTATCTCCAACTGCTTATGAACCTCAGTTTCTGGTTCTGCATTCATTATCTGACAATTTTTTTTTTTAATCTAGAAAGAGTTATAGGGGCTTGTTGTCTAACTTAGTCCAGAAGTTGTGTACTGGGGTATCTTGGTTGAACCACTTAAACCACAACGTAACGACCTTTTGCAATTGAAATGCACCAGGGACATCCCTGGATATCCTACTGAGGTTTTTCTCCATGCTACTTTCAATTCCTCAAGAGAAGAGAGATTACTGAGAAGGGCTTGCTTACTATTCCAAAGTCAAAGATTTTTGTAGCCAAAAGGCATTTTTCTGTGTAAAGTATCTTCACTTGTAAGATGGAACATTACAGCCTATCCATGTGCATTTATATTTCTATGTTCATGTGCCTTTTTGAAGGCAGGTTGTGTTACAAGTCCTCTGTATCATGAGGGGACCACCCAGAGAAGTTCCTATTTATAGTTTACCTCCTCTGAGACCCAAACATTCACATGTGGTATTGTAAATAAAACAATTTTAATATATTTACAGAGTGTCTAAACCTACTACTTTTTAGATGAGCATACCTTAACTTTCTGAAACCTAAATACTATGATTACCATATTTTCAAACTGAAAAACTGATAGTCTTGCCCTTGCCCTTAATTTCAATATGGTTATTACAAATTTGAAATAATTTACCTTTTATTTAATTTACTGAACTATACCACAATATTTCTGGATACATTAGCATTTGCTTTATGAAATAATTTCAGTTACTTTGTTGGTAACAGATACAAAATAAATGAAACAAATTAGTCAAATTACATTGCCAAGAAATCGTTAATTATCTACTTTATCAATCTTAAAATTGACTACTTCATACTTAGAATTAGTTAAGAATCCATGAAATTTTCAGATATATTTAATAGGAATAATACGTAATGTTTTAAAACCACAGGTCATATAAGTACTTAGAGAATAAACTTTATCTCAGTATTTAGTAAAAAAAATCCTCTATGTGCTAGAAAATATTAAAAATACAGAAGTATCTGAAAGTATACAGTGAATACAAATTTTTTGTAATCATAATTTTATTTTGCTTTTGAATTTCATGCAAAGCTACACAAGGGCCCTCTGTGCTAGCTATCCTTAATTTAGCAGGGAAGGCAGCTTGTGATCACCACACACTTTTTTACCAATGAATAATGGAATTGACTGTCACATAATAATGCTCCAATGGCTGAAAGGGCAAGCATGTTTGGTGTAACAGGAATTCAAACCTGTGAACCTCAGATTGCTAGTCAAGTGCTATAAACAAGTGGCCTTTTATCATGATCAACATTATAAAGCATACATAGAAGTAATGTGAAATCCATGAGATTAAAATCATATTTTAAAAATTATTTATAGAATTAAGTAAAATTTCATGAATTAAAATCAGATACTTGTTTTGCATAATATCCAAGTAATTACTATAGAAAACTTTATTGAATGAAATAAGGATTTTGTGTTATTGCTGTGCATGTTGGTTCAAGAAAATGCATAACCAAAAATCCTGATTAAAAGATTTTATTGAGATAGCAAATGCAATATAAAGCATGATTATAATTTTTAATAAAACTTTTAACAAAGAATCTTTACACAAGATGAAATATTTTGATAACATTTCATGATGACGTTTTTACAACAACAATTCAGGTGGTACTATTTTACATATTTGAAAATGTTTTCTTTCAAACAAGTCAATTTGTATCGAATAAAACTTTTTTGTATTTAATTTGTACTCTCTAAAACTGACAACAGTGGGAGACAGAGACAAAAACATTACCTCAAGTAACACTTAGTACAAACATTTTACTGGTACTTTTAAACTCAGCATGTAGGTATAACTGAAAGTATGATGATAAAAACATGATGCAATTAACAGTTTAAATTGTAAGGTTTGATGTGTCGTGACTACAATGACCAGCAAAGTAACAATTATTACATACTGTCTGAATTGTATGCCACATATTCTATTCAATAAAGTATGTTATGCAAGAACTCTGTCCCTAGAATTTTCTTTATTAGCAAAGAATGGCCTAGTAAAAACTACCTTGTGCAAGTATTCCAGTTTTTCTTTCAATATACAAAATCCTCTGCTAAGATACATTCACACATACACAAGGGTGACCAAGAAAACAAACTAAGGTAGGGGAAAAAAAAAGATTTTACATCAAGAAGTTTACAAAAATCAACAGGGTCTTATTTCATACAGAAATCATACAACAGAACTGACGATTTAACTTTCAGTCTTTTTTTTGGTATTCAATCTACTGTATCACACCCGTTTGGAAAATAACATAATATAAACAATATATTAATAGGTTAAAACCTTAAAAACAAATTTTAATTACAATACCAATGGGAAAAAAATGAAGAATGCTACATAAATTTCATAATGTGATGACACAGATTAAATTAAATAGAGATACTTCTGTGAAAATATCTTATTTAAGTTAATATTTTTTGTTTAAAATATTCAGCAAATACAGTAAGTTTACATGCTGTCTTTATAAGTGAATAACACTATACAATCTCATTTAGAGGTTATTAATAAAAATATAACAATTATGCATGTGTAATGCAACTATGACCATTTCTGTATGTGGTGGAGAAAGAGAGAATATGTTATTATGTAACAAACTTGAAAACTAATCTTTTACATTGCTCTACAAACATTGTTACTATACACACATAAAATTTAAAAAAAAATTGAATTTTTTGTAAGTCTTAAGGCTTTTCCATTCTGTACATTTTCATACTTGAAATATCACAAAACTATTCATGTAAATGGAAAATAACTTGTAAGGCTAGAAATATGGTTATTAACCAAATTTTATCAATCTTAAAATTATTTGTTTAATACTATAAATGACACATTAAAATTATGTTATGAATTTTAAACTGTATTAGCTACTGTTGAAGTAAATATATGTCTATTACTAAAGATCCTACACATAAATATTTAGCTAAAGTTTTTATACACCTTCATAACTTAATTACCTTGTGTGTTTCAGTGCACCGACCTTCTTTCCTTCACAATAGATATAGCACATAACTTACAAACATATTACAGAGATAATACCTTGTTGATTTACTAATGATGGAGATGAGTTATAAAATGCAGTGATTTATAGGCATTAGGTAAATTATAGAAATATATAAATTGATATGTGCAAGGAAAACAATGAATAACAGTTTAATTTAAAGCATTTGAATGTAAATAAAACATTTTGATTGTATTTACAGTCTATCTATATCTACTTTTTGGATGAGAACACTAACTTTCTGAAACCCAAATAGTAGGATGACCAGATTTTGAAACTGAAAAAACCAGTATAATCTTGCCCTTGCCCCTCATTTCAATATGGTTATTACAAATTTGAAATAATTTAACTTTTATTCAATTTACTGAACTATGCCACAATATTTCTGGATATATTAGTATTTGCTTTGTGAAATAATTTCAACTCCTTTGTTGGTGATAGATACAAAACAAATGAAATTAAATAGAAATATTGCCAAGAAATAATTAATTTTTCACTTTATCTTAAAATTGTCTACTCATCCCTAGAGTTAGTTAAGAATCTATGACATTTAGGTTTTACTGCTACTTTCAAACTCTTGTCTTTATCATAAAATCAGAATGTTTTGTGCATCCTGAGAAATATCTCAGGACACCAAATCATCTGTTCACCCTACTAAATACAGGGATCTATGATAAATCACCTTCATTTAAAAACAAAACAAAATTTCTATTCTTAATGTTTTAACAGATCATTTTGACATAAACTGCTAAAATCAATCAACCTGTTGTATAATAAAACTAACTTTAACTGTTTGAATGAAAAAAAATTCATTTACATTTTATTTCAAGACTGGACCAATGTCACATTCCACAGTATTTGTAAGAGAACAGAACTTTCAAGATAAAAATTAATTAATGGCTGATGTGCAGAAGCACATGAAATATTACATCTGCACTAAGAAACACGAGTAATTTATTAAAACTGTCTGGACAGTTCAGTCCAAAATTATGTAACTTATAATTTTGAAAAATATCTTTTACTATATGTAAAAGAAGAATGACCAGTAAAAGTACATCTATATATAGGATGGGTTATGAAATAATTTTACAGAAGTGAACAAAAATAGAGAAAATTATTCAATAGCATAATGTTTTTGAAATCTGATAGCTAAAATTAGTATTTAGTTACATTAATATAAAAATTATATATATATATATGCACATACATAAATATTTAAATTTCACATGATGAAAATACAATTAATGCTTTCTAGTGAACAAGGTGCAGTGAAAGAAAACATTTCCTCTTATTTTTTAATCATGAAAATAGTCATTCTTTATTACAGAACAATCTCATTCAGTCCTATACTAAAGGGGTTCTAAACAATGCCTTCCCTTCAGGCTAATTAAGTTCATTTTAGCTAACATAAGGCACTTACTTGACTGAGATGAGCGGCACCACAAAGTTGTAATACAGTATTAACAATAGGAACAGAAGAGTTTCATAAAGTTTATATTCCTTCCAAGCAAATAATGGTTTTAAATTTTAGATAAATTGTTAGTTGTGTTGCCCTTTAAAGCAAAAAGGGAATCCTTACCACACACACACACACCCCTCCACTTCTTTATTATTATTGTGATGAGGGAGAGAGTAACAGTCATGAATGGAGAAGTGTCACTTTGATATTTTACTTTCTTTCTTATCACCTTATTCTTTAGAGTACAAAGAGGAAATGGGAAACCTAGAAAATCTGTTTCTAAGTGTATCATTAAGCAGGGTTTTATATTTCTCCATTTACAAAAAAATGTTAATGGTACAACTATCCAAATACCAATCACGCCAAAAAGTTTTAAATAAGCACATAATATACTTGCAAATGTATATATAAATTATAACATGAATAAAGTTGCAGGATATTTAGCTACATAGATTTCTAAGTAGCTAAATATCCTGCAACTTTATTCATTTTAAACACAAGATAACTTCAATTGTTAAATGACAGATGTTTTCACAATCAGTATTTGCATTGTAATATAGGTAATGTATTTTAAATCAATTTATTTAATAAATAGTTTAACTAATTAATACATTGTAGTATTACAGCTTCTGATTGCTCTGTAACCCTGTTAGATTTTATGTTCTGAAAACTATTAAATTGAATTTGTGCAAATCTTTGTAATAAAAGCATTCTTTGCCAATACATTTTTATTTTATTTCAGATAAAAGTTAAAAGTACCACTCTGAGACTTAGATTTTTTTTTAAAGTTACAATTTTAAGTATTGTACTAAAAGACAGTAAAGGTTTTGTGCAAGTTAAACAGTAGAATAATAATAAGAATATTTTAGTTTCACACCAAAACCAAACTATAGGTTTTTGTTTTGCTTTATATGATTTGACTTATGGAACAGATTTTTGACTGAAGCTAAAATTAAAAAAAAAATGTATACCACACATTTACAACCATTAATAACAGCCCATAGTATTGGTGATATAATGAAATTAAGTTGTACTTAATGGTCTTCTTTACAAACTGAAATCTCTTAAAAATTTAAGCTCATCCACAGATCCAACAATATTCTTATATAACAATGCCTATGAAGCTTAAAAAATGCTTCAACAACTAATGTTATACATAATATCAGAAAAATTAATCTGTAAAATCAGGGTTGATTTACTTCAGATGATACATCCACAAATCAAAGGAAAAAAGGTGTTGAAAGACTATTTAATTCTACTTGTGGTGCAAGGATGTAAACTTTTAAGTATTAATAATTTCTAAGTTGATTTTTTTCAACCAGAACTATAAATAAGTTTATTAATAACTCCTGTGTATCCAAAAGTGTATGGCCACCTATGAAAATGTAGGTCACAGTGATACAACTGTGTATGGGACTACATAATGCTAATGTAATAGTAAGTTGACATATAATGGCTAATAAGCATAACAAAATGGTTCATATTAGGTGAACATACTGCATGTTTCAAGAAAATGTAAACCAACATTCTGTCAAAATGTGTTCTCCCCAAAAATAAACCACTTCATTGTGCATATAAATTTGTTTGTCAGTTTAATAGCAATAACATGGAATCTCAATTGATATGTACAAAAAGCTATCACACATTTGGGAAACAGTCTGTAAGAACTAAATAAGCTTCAAAAAAAGAAAATTAGTTAAATGTCATCTGTCAGACATATTGAATTAAATCAGGATATGCTCATAAAAATTGTGAAGGAAGTGAATAAATGATGAAAGTTTAAGGTTATGTGTAAGTGTCCCTGCCAAGGTCGACCTGGGACAGTGATAATTAAATATCAAAGACTCATCAGAAAAATCAAGCAAAATCCATGTCAACCTAAGAGAAGCTACTCAGGAATTCTTCCAGTCAACTATAGTTAGCAAGACAGTATACAGGAAGGAAGCACCAACTGGGTTTCTGTGGTGGTGTAGCCCACAAATCTCTCATCATAACAACTAACAGAGCATGGTGCTTACCAAGACACACCGAACACAGAACCAAGATGTGGAACACAATTACTTGAAGTAATGAATTATTCTGTATGGTGTTTCATGTACAGTAGAGAAATATAGGTGAGGTGACAGCCATTTGAATGCTACTACGTTGATTAAGTGATGCAGAATGTAAAGGAATCTGGTTATTCTTTCATGATATGAGTATGTTTCCTCTACCATGGACTTGGTCTACAAGTTGTCTTTGAGGGTCTCCTATTGCTGAGAAGTACCTGAATGTCCTAGCATCATGCAAGTTTTACAGAAATACTTTTCTTGTGCCATACTGGTTTTCAGATAATTATGCAGACTTGTCACCATGGTCAGCTCAAAATTAGAATTTAAATTGCATCATACTAACCTGGGATGTTGTAGACCATCAACGCAGGGCTTGACACACAAAGACCACAGTACCTTCTTGCACTGACTTGAGCAATGCAGAAATAATTGTATGATATTCTGTTAACAATACACCAGGAGGTTGATGCAGATGTTAGTTGGCTGAAAGATACAGGCAGTAATTCAAGCCAAAGAATATCAGTCTAATATTAAACATGGGGTCAATATATTCTAGATGCAATCAGTACATGAATGATCAAACAGTTTTAACCATGTAGTGTATACATGGCATATCTATTGCAATTATATATGCATATACAGATTCAGAGCATTTCTTCAATGCTCACCATTGAAGTTTATCATTTTATTCATATTCTATGAAATATTAAAAGCATTTACAGAATAATGTTGGTCTAAAATTTAAATAGAACACCATTACTAAAGCTTACCTCAGTAACTAATAGTCCTATGATTTTCTTAAAATCTAGAAATATTTTGAACAAAAATTAAAGCCTCTAAATGTATGCTAAGCAATTATGTAACAAAATTATGAATTTCATGTATTAATACTATTGTATCTTATGAACAAATTTAATTTTTTTAGCCATTCTCCAATGTTTGAAACTGGTTAAATTTCCAAATACTTCATGACACAATAAAATGAAGAATCCCTACTAATGTATGAATTAGATACTAAGAAAAAACAAACAAAAGTTAACATTTTCCTATACTGAAAATGTATTTCTGATAGATACTACTTCTGTTAACACTGGTTTTTCTTCATTTTTACTGCCCGCTATCTATGCAAATTTCACTTATTATCACTAGCCTTGATGCTTCAACCTACCTCCAAGTTTTCATGTGGTATAGCTGCACTATAGTATGCAAATGAACACATGACAACTCTCAACAAATAAATACTATACACCCTGCTTCCCTCTATATTGTAGAGTCCATCATCACTTCGAGATTAGGCAAAAAAAATAAATAAACTGGAAATGGGAAAGATGGGTGAGAATTGTGAATGACGGTATCTATTGGAAATTCATTTTCAGTCTAGGAAAGTAACTTCCAATACAATACCTTGCCTCCTTTCATATAATAACTAGAATCCCACATAAAAACAGTGGGGGGGTTGGTTCAAAAATTACATGGAAGAACACTCTTCAGAAATTGCTTAAAATGAACCCATGGAGTGTGATATCCTAATATACAGGGTTACACTTGTGGTACACCCCATCCAATATGTACCAGGTATACTATTCACCTGTTGTAAATGTGTGTTGCAAAACAGGATGTAAAAGAGCTCTTCCAATCAGTAACTGAATGTGCCAAGTAGTATGGACTGACTAGGACATGTCAGACCATATTAAGTAGGTCAACTCTTGTCCAAAGCCAGGGAGCATAGGATATTTGTGTTCCAGCCTACTGTACAAGAAGGGTCCAAACTGTCTTCATTTACAGGTCATGAAGCAGAAAGGGAAAAAAAAAAAATCCATTCTGAAAACATTGGCAGAGTACATGTACAGACCCAATACAAAACAAACACAAGACCACTGGGCAGGAACTGGGAAAGCAAACATGGTGGGTCATTTCCAGTCCAATACTTAGGCAGCATCAGAAATTTTTCATTGGGTCAGTGAGAGGAGGCAAGCCTCTACCAATCATGTGTTGGCTGGTCCTATGCCACTCCAACACCAGACTGACTGGAATCCAACATGCAGAAAATGTGATGGATTCATTTAGTCCAAAACTAGGCTGCATTATGAAGTTTTTTGGTATACAATAGGAGTAAAATACCATCTAAACCAAGCAGAATACCACCACCTTACTCTTGATTCAGTGGAAGCAGACTCACACAGGTGAAAGCCTCAATCCACCACCACAGTGGCAAGGAACTAGTAAAGTGGTAGGACTACTGTATTCCACAAGAAAAGGGGAGAATCATGTGATGAAGAGTCCAGAGGAATGCAATACCATAAAACAGTGCAATTGGTGACCATGAAAACCTTATTTGGAAAAGCAGGCAATTCCCAGTTTATTTAACTAGGACTAAAGGAATAGTCAGTGATCCTAACACTGCTTTACTCATGGTAATTCACAAATTGGTATGGTCTGGTAAGGACCTTATTTATAAACAAGATACCTTGAGTAATCTTCTAGGATCCTGATCAGTGAGCATTGATCACCTGTAAAAGTATATGACATGGATTTATAGTTAGGTATACCGAACATGCATCACTTGCCACAAGGTGTGATCCAGAGATGTAGAAAGAGGCCACTCTAATGGATGACAGAATTGAGCAGCTAGAGAAAGAATGAAATGACAGACCTGATGAAATGAAAATTCTCAGTCAACAGTACATAAGCCAAGTAAATAAAATGATAAAGCAAACTAGTAATGATTACAGGCAAGAGAAAAGGATGAGTTCCAAGGGATAAAAAGACATAAAGGAGTACTAAAAAGCAGTGCAGGTGACAAAATAATGAAGAGCTCACACAGGATAGAGACAATGACTGGGATTCAAAGCAAGAAAATAGATGAGCAATAAATGGATGGAAGATATATGTGAATATGGTGCTCCCTTCACATGCCACCATTTTTGGTAAAAAATCATGATTAGGATAAAGGAGAACATATGGATGATAAAAAAGAATCTGAGAAATATCAATAGCAAAGATCTTTGGCAAATGACATCTAGATGCAAAGAAAAGTAAAGAATGTTTTAAAAGAATATAAAGCAGAATGCTAGAGGTTCATAGGGGGGAAGTAAAGAAATGGTAAGTGCAGCAAGGACAACAGGATGGGGTGAGTGAAGAAAGCAAAAGGAACCAAATAGAAGTGAAAGGGGAAAATATAATTGAAGCAGCAAACCAAAATGAATTGGTAGAAGTGGATAAACCATTATTAAAAGAGTCAAGTAAAAAAGCCAAAGAGAAGCAAAACATATATTTGGGAAGATGAAAAAACATGATACTTAGATCAGTGACAGAAAATGCACTATTTATGCTAGGTGATAAGCAAAGAAAAAAGGGTTGGCAGAATAAGAAAAGAAGGCTATTTTGCATAGAGTCTGGATCACCTAACAAGGGAATGACAAAATGTACATGTGAAGATGGAGTGTGGCTTTGTCTGAATGAATGATAGAGGAATAAGTTTGGTAGAGAAAGGACTGGGAAAGAGGAAGTGGCAGAGGGGGAAATGATTGAAGGTGATTTAAGACTAGAAACAATCATTATACTGCCTGGAATGGAGTGATGAGAAGGACTTGACATACAGTGGTTTGAATAAAGAAAAAGATATGGGAAAAGAAGGACAAAGAGAGGCATTTAGGTAAATATTTGACAGAACACATTAACAGAGACCAGAAGTGAGTGAATTTTATAACAAGGATGGCAAAAATATCTAAAAGGGGAGTAACTCAGTTAGGAGCATAACCACTGGAACACCTGAGCAATTTCCATAAGTAGAATCTTGTTGGGAAGAGAGAGCCAACCTGATATAAGATAAGGAAGTTGAACTCTTATATTTGGCTCATCAAAGGAGATTTTATTGTTTGAAAATAAAATGAACAATACCAGGTGTCCCATTGATGACTAATATAAGAGAAAATGGTTTAATTGTTGGAATGGATCATGACCAAATGCCCCCATAACACAGGTAAGAAATGATCGAGTTCTCAAGATGCATGAGTTACAAAAGGGTGATGTGTTGAGGGTTGACTACCACCCAACAACTGGATATCTCCTGAGAATTTCAGAATGCTGCCATTCTTTCAGAGATGCATCTGTAAGGAGATGATGATTAAAATAAAGAGAGGAAGAGGAATGCCAGCTGAGGTATTTTCTCTGTTGAGCTACTAGGTGAAGTTAACTTGGAACATACAAGGAACATGAATTAAAGATTCTGAGGGATCCTGAAGAAGGTTTCATTGATTGTACAACACCCACTGTGTAAACAATCTCAAGGGATTCCAACAAAGTTCAGGTACCTAAAACCAGGACTACAACTACACCTGTTTATGAAGTTCAAATGAAGAAGAGAAAGGTGGGCTCTGTTAAGGTAGAAAGTGAAAAACACCTCCAGATGAATAAGATATTGAGTGGGGTGAGATGTAACTTCTTTAATTTGACAAGTCACCACAAATGAGCCACCTTCTGAAGATGGAAGTGGTTGCAAAAGGCTTGATGGTAAGAAACCAGTTATCCATGTAATGGCGAAACCATAGCCCCAGATCAAGTAAATGAAAGACAAAGGCTCTGATTCAAAACAGGAGACCTACAAAGCTGATGTTAGGCTGAATAGCAGAGTGCAAAATTGAAATACCTGACCCCCATAAACAAACCAATGGTAATGTTGAGATGCTAGAGAAACAGAAATATGAATAGAAGCACCCAAGATGTTGACCTCTGTCATCCGAGGAACTAGAGTAAATGACCACCTGAGGTTGAGAGAAAACTCCATGGTGAAACATGGAAGGTTGAAGTGACTGAGGTTTGAAAAACTGATATCAGGAAGCTGATACCATTTTCTTTGAGGCCATTAACAAACAGGAAGAAGCTGCCAGAAAAAAAGAGAAAATTGTACAAGTGTCCTTCTGAACAAGATACAAAACTGACTCTGAAATTTGCTGGCAGGAAAGTGGATCTGAAGGAAGAAGAAAGAAATTGAACTGGTGATAATGAACTGGAAAAACAAAAAAGTCCTTCTGATAGCAATTCAAGAACCCAAGAATCTGTTGCAAAATGGCACCATAAATTTGGCCAATTTAACCACCTTCCCTCCATGGAGTTACAACTCAAGGGGTAATCATCAACGGTACTGATGACTGAAGATCCAACAATGAGTAATTTGATGATTTCCTGCTGAAAAACTGGAAGATGGAACAGAGAAGCATATAGAGAAGTACTAGGAAAGACAAGTAACAAGAGAGGAATATTGGCACACAGCCTCTATCCGAGACTCCAAAGCATCAGGAACATCTCCCATCTCCTAAAACAAACTGGGAAAGAAAGGAGCCAAACACAAGTCTTGCAGATAAGAAGCAGGCAAATACACGTGCCAATGATATCCCTACAACAAAGCTACAATATATGGAGGGACAAAGCTGAGAAAGATACATGTTCCAGTGTGAGGAAAAGAATGGCACATATATCTGCCAAGCACAGCAGATGGATTCAGAAAGGAATAAGAAAGATGAAAGACAGACAGTGTAGGATAGTCATCAGGATAAGATAAAAAAACAAGAAAAATGAGCAAGTGGAAATAAATGGTAACAGATGGGTCAGAACCACATCCTTGAATCAGTGATTCCAAGATATAAAAATCAAGAAATGAAAACTCCAACCTATCATAAGACAAAGCAGGCAAGTTTACCAAATGTGGAGTCTAGGCATGCTGGTATTCATATGCAGTTGGGAAAAGAATTGTTTAGTATGGACACACATATCTGGTTAAAGTATGGAGCCAAAAGCCACAATAATGCTAAGTGTGGCAGAATCCATACCAGACATTGTAGTTGTAACATAAAAGGGTTCATCATGCAGAAAAACACTAATCAAAAACATAAATAACAACAAATTGAAAGTTTTTAAAAACAAGGTACAAAGATGAAGTGAATACAAAAATGTAATGTGTTGAGAAAAATTTTTTATACAACTGCACTTGTAAATGCTGAATCAGGAAGGGATGACAGTATAATATACTACAGAAAAGTCATTTACACTATGAAGGTGTGCTGCACTCCTATTTGTGGGGGGTTATCACATGCTATAGTGCAACTATAACATGTATCAACATGAGTGTAAGTGGTAGCATCCAGGCTAGTGGCAATTGAAAATTATGCATATAGAGGACAGAACAACATGAGAAAAATTATTATATGAAGGGAAATATGATATAGTATCAGAAACCATTGGTTTTTAAAACTTTTTCAGTTTGGAAGGCTTGACAGACCTGATATTTAATTTTTATAATCTTTACATTAGGAAAGTATGATTTATAGTTAAATGTAAAATATTTTCAAATATGAAAAATCAACAAAAAACTTTGTATGTTTCACTTTTAGTTGATAAACAGATATTGAGATTGTTAAATACAGAAGTGAATTTTACTAATAAATGATAGCTACAAATTTTAAAAATTGCTAATAGCTAAATAATCTGGTAATACACACACTGTTTAGCAAGAAAAGAACAAACATACATATATGTGTGCATAATGATTTTTGATAAACTTACAAATTAGTGAATTTTTTTCAAGTTTAAAAATTTTTTTTTTTTAATCAAATCAACACTTTGTATTTGGAATAATCAAATTATCTAAGATGTATAAACTTTCAACTCAAAAATACTAAAGGAATTAAATATTTTGAATATAACAGATTAATTTTAGAATTACCACAGAGTGTGTGTGTAGTTCTGAAGAAAGTAGGGAAAAAATATCTGAACATGGGAATTCAAACCTGGGATTGTTAGTGTTGTAAATTTGCAAGCTTACTGCTGACCAAGTGGAGGACATAGGAAACAAAATAAGATTTTATGAATAGAAGGAAGCAATTGTTCCAACTTGCTGGTTTTGTCTGATTTTCCAACTAAGAAGCATACAAAAGTATTAATTATTATGAAACACTATTCCAAGATAAGTAATTTGCAGTTTTAACATTTTTCATTTTAAATAGACACTTGGATAAATAGTCTCACTTGGTAACTCCCTGCACTAAATAGCCCTTTTTTGTCACACAGACTAATAAAAATACTTCACACAATTTATAAGCATAATCTATGCATACTGTTAACTTCACAGTATAACACAGGTTCTAAAAGTGACTAAGTGCTCAATTTTCAACTAATAGTTAAAACACTTCAATAATATGATGGATATACTGTAAAATTGTAATGTTAAACCTTTAACTTCTTTCATGTATTTAAATGGAAAGTGTATATAAGTAACAGAATAAATTTCTGCTCATATATTGTCTATTGTCTAAATGCTATATTTAAGTTTTAAAAATACCTGCAATAGATGTAATAAAAAAATCAATATATATTTATTTTGACCAAATATTCGTTGAGACCTGGCAAAAATACTGGCTTTTTTTTAATGCTCTTATGGCTGTATATACTTCTATTTCTAGATTTTTCAGACATTACTTTGTAACAATTATTCATCAAATGTATTTGAAGTAATTCCATATTGTATAAGATACTAACACAACTTTTATTTGAAAAATGGATTCAAAGTAAATATTAAAATATAACCATATTTGTTTCAGGACTAAACATAGGGACTCAACACTAAAATTAATTACCCTGAACTCTTTCCAAACATTTGCCACCTTTAGTTCAACATTCCAATTTTATTTTCACTATAATTACTTGTATAGAACATTTACATAATGAAAAGTGTCTGCTGTATCTTATCATATTTAGACTTGAAATACTGGTGTTCAACATGTTATAATAACTACATATAAGCCTGCAAAACTTAACATTTTTCTTCTTGTTCATGCAAAAGGTCATTCCAAATAGAATACAAAGCTATTTACTAATAAAAGAGCAAGTATTCTATGATACTAATGTGTCAATAATGGTAAGGACTCAAGTCTAAAACAGTAAGTGGTTGATATGGTTTTTCTTTTCATTGGTTGAGACACTCGTTCATACATACAATAATCAACAACTGAGATATATGCTTCCAGTTTAGTACCTTTCCATCAAAATTAAACTTGCATACTCTATATCTAAGACATTACATTTAAATAAAAACATGTGCATGGAATGGCTGGTGACAAAGATAAAAACAATTGTAAAAAAAGTAAGATAGTCAGGAAGTAGAAAACGTAATAAATTTACAATATGATTTTAAATAGTCTACAATATATGCAAGACTTTAGCCTCTATCAAATAAAATGTATAGACTCTGCATGATACATAACAAGGTATATTAATTACTATATAGTAAATAACTAACAAACATGCTGTAATGTCAAAATAATATTACTTTCATTTACAATTTTCAATATAGGGCTATATTTTTTTTCATAATGCATTTTAAAATTCACTGGTTTTTCTCTAACAAAATTCATCTAACAAATACTTGCAAACATATTTCCAGATGTGGGATAACTTGTTTTGCATAATGGTTTATCAATCATAAACCATATTCTATTTAGAAAAATACATAAAACAGTAATTAAAAAAAATTGTATTTAAATATACTCCCATTTCCAAATGTTATCTATTGCATTAAACCACAAGATTTGTACTTCATACTTTACAAAGGAAATAAAAGGTATATATAGTTCCATCTTTGTATAAAAAGACTTGATTAGTAGTCAAATTTAATTTCCATTCTAGTTCATTCTTAAAAAAAAATCATTGGGTGCTTTCAATAGTAACACAAACTAATTTAGAAGGTGCTTAAGGACATATATATGGATCCCTCAAACAGAGGGATGCATCCTCATTTCACACATTATATTACTATAATAGTGTAATAGTTATGTATTCACACTATTAGCATGTGTTTTGCTATGAGCATTTAAGTTACCTCTATTAGCAAAACCTTTTCCACATGTTTCACAAGTGAAAGGCTTTTCACCAGTATGAACACTCATGTGTCTTTTCACTGTAGACTTCTGTGAGAAGCATTTTCCACATATTTCACAAGAAAATGGCTTTTCTCCTGTGTGAGTACGCAGGTGTATTTTTGTACGTTCTTTGTCAGCAAAACGTTTCCCACATACTTCACAAGGAAAGGGACGTTCACCAGTGTGAGAACGCATATGTCTTGTAAGTGAGGTTTTTTGAGAAAAATGATGACCACAAAGGTTGCAAGTAAAAGGTTTTTCTCCAGAATGTGAACGCATATGTAACTGATAAACATTTTTTGATGCTAAGTGTTTCCCACACAAGTTGCACTGGAACGGTTTTGTTGGATCACCAGAGAGAAGTGGTCCTGACACTAACTGATGTGATACACTGTGAGGCTGGGAATGATGCAAGCTACATGGCTTGCCAGCTCTGCAAATCTGACAGATATTTTTATCCACAATTATGGCTTTTCTTCCAGAACTAACTCCAATCAAAGAAGTAGAAGCCATTTCAACAACATTTGTTGAAGTGGTTTTTGAAATTGCAGTAGCTGTGCAACCAATACCAGCTGTTATGTTGGAAGAAGGCACAATGGTTGTAGGTGTCATAGCAGGAGAGGAAAGATCTCTTTGGACACTAGTGTTAATCATTGCAAGTGGCACTGTGGGCAAACGAGAAATATCTGAAATATTAGAATTATTCTGTAAAACTGGAGATTGGGATTCAGAAAGACTCTCAGATGGAGAAGTTTCTACATTATCAGTTGGTTCTTCTTTTACAGAAATTTCTCCAAATTGAGTGACAGAACTAGGGAAGTTCACTTGTGCTGAATCAAAACCAGCAAGTCCCCTTTTAGACAAGGATGACATGCCTGAAACTACTGTAAATGGTGGCAAAGGTCCAAAATCATTAATATTTCCAGTTAGAGGAGCTTCCTGCTTAAGAATAGAAACTAAGCTTGGTAATGTTGAGATATTACTAGTTGAAGTAACAGCTGGGACAGCTGTTCCATCCTGTGGTTCTTGTTTCACAGAAGATCCAGAAAATGAGGTAGGGAGAATCCCAGATAATACAAATGATGAAACATAAGGTATATGTGAACTTGATATACTAGGCTGCATTCCATGAATCAATGGAATACCAGATGTTGCTGGAATACTTGATAGTGCTGTCTTAGCAAGTGTCAAAGGGCTTGGAGAAGTTGAAGAAACAAGGCTAGATAACAAATAAGAAGACTGTGAAGCAAGACTAGATAATATAGATGGCAAAGCAGATGTGGATATGTTATCCAGTGCAGAATTTGTGGTTATATTAGAAGCTTCAGAAATATCAGCATCATCATCTTCGGACTCACTCCTACCAAGAACTCCAGACAGATCTTGTCCATCAAGAACAGACCCATTTTTAGGTGATGTGTTTGACATATGAACATTTTCCACTTGTGTAATTAAAGAGGGATGTTCTTGAATGCCTGTAGTTACATATGATGTAACTGGAGTAACAGAATGACTTGATCCCACTGCAGTGATTACACCAGTAGGAACACCTAATGTTGGTTTAGAGTTTGCTATTTTGTTGGTGGAAAAGGATGTGTTCATTTGGCCAATCCCTTTTCTAGCAGTTTGTGTTGAAATTCGAGAAGTAACCATACTTAAGGTTGCTGTCCCCAAATCTAATGGTGTAAGTAAGGGACTAGTTGATGGAAAAACAATTGGATGACCATCGTCATCAAGAAACAAAGGTCCTCGATGGCTTCCTCGTGCAAACTTGTTAACAGAAGATGACATATGGCCAACATGATCTTTAATGCTGGATACCAATAGGTTTCCACCATGAATTTTGGAAAAATCTGGTAGTGACATGATGACAGGTGCTGAATGTGGCATACCTCGAGATGCACTAGTTGAGTAGACAACACTAGCTTCAGATAATGAAGTAGAACCAGACTGAAATGAATCAACAGATTCTCCAAAGAAATTTCCTTCAGCTTCAGACTTGTTAGCTACCAAAGAAATAGGGTTCACCATTATATGTTCCTCAGGTCTACTAACGGTTGAAAGACAAACTGCTTCTGAGCTCTGAAGATCATGGGCATTAGACAGGTCAATACTGGAAGTAACTGAAGTTCGAGGCAAGTCTAAAAATGATGCTATGTGAGTTGACTCAAGAGAAGGTATCTTGAAACCTCCTTTCACCAATGAAGCTAACCGTGGTTGCATAATTGTAGAAACAGGTGGCAATCTCTGCAATTTAGAACCATTTGAATATGCTGATGATGGTACTTCAGTAAACCCAGATACTAAATGTGAGCCTTGAGACTGAAGGTTACTGAGAGTTGATGTATGATCTTTAATGAGTTGAATATTTTTACTCATTACTTTGTTTGATGGTTGCATAACATGTAAATCTGACAGCTGCAAATCAGCTGCACTATTTGGACCTACCTTATGTTCTTCATGTAATCCACTGCTATTAGAAGGAACTGCCAAAGAAAAGGTTTTTTTTTCAAATGCACCATGCTTTGTCATCTGCTCCTTTGCCATGGATAAATCATTTGGCTTTAAATTTTCATGAAAAAATAAAGCAGAATTTGGTGGTGTACAAGTCTTCTCCTCCACACAACCACTTATGCCACTATCGTGATTCTTCTCTGGTATGGTAGATACAGAGACATGGGAAGAAAGAACAGTTTTTCTTTCCACTGAGAAGCTGTTGCTGTTTCTACCTCTAATAAAACTATTTTCAGGACCTGTTAATTCAACTTCATATGGTGACATCTGATCATGAACTGGTTGAGAATTTACAACTGTGTCATCTTGTTCACTTGAGGTGCTATTTGAAACATCTTGGTTAACCTCACAATAGTCATCACAAGAGCTCTGGGGGGTAGATAATAGAGTTGAATTTGCCATGTTTCCATCACTCACAATAAACAAACTTCCACCAGAGGAGGTTGTCACCACAGAAGATTGGGTGCTGTCAGTCATCATTACATTAAAGCCACCTTTATCATTATTTCATTCAATTGTAAAAAAATTCTGTACATTCAGATGAATTCATTTTCTTTCTGAAACAATAAGAAAAATCATATCTTAAATATTCAGTCTAAAATTATAACATGTATAAAAAAAATTTTAATATAATATTGTAGAACAAATACACATGAGAATCTTACACTCCAATAAGGATACCTAAACAAAGATATCTTTGTTATATAAAAATAGTCATCATTATTTTACACCTATTCATTTTCTAACTGAATGTACTATTAAAGTCTGCACAAAAGGAGATGAGATAATGAATAACATTTACAAAAGCTAACGGTAAGAAAAAAAAGATACCATACAGTTGAGTAAGACAATTCAAAATGCAATATCCTATAATCCTTAGATTACACTATGTAACACAAATTTTGTTCCTGGATAGAATGCGTTATTTCTTAATTGCTTATGCTGTAAAAGTACAGAAAATGGCCATTACTCCCTTCAAACTTTGTTTTTGTAACCTGAATAAGGTCTGAATAAAACATGAATCAAGATTTACATGTATTTATACTAAAGTTACACAAAAATTAACAAAAATGTTTAAAAGTGAGTAGTTTTTCCAGATTTACGAATGTAATGTAAATCAATTTCACGTATCAGCCCCCAAATATAGTCTCCCATCATGTTTTCGTTATATACTCCCAGGTCACAAAAGCAAAGTCTGAAGAGAAAAATAGTCTTTTCCATTTATTTTAGGCATAAGCAATTGGAAAACAACACTTTCTGCTCAGGAACAAGAAAAAGTAAAAATTTTGTTACATAGTATTATATATGTCATTTCCAAAATACATATTCAAGGAAGATAAACCCCTAATTGAATTGGTATTAACTTGTACAAATTTCTATCATCCCTTGAAATGAGTATGACCTGACTTGAGATGAACTGATAAAGAAACAGGGCTATACATGTATAAACTTTATAGAATTATTGTAATATGTAACACTTGTCTCAAGTAAAGGAACAGCAGAACTGTACAACTTTTAAACATCTAGCTTATAAAGACAGAATGTTGTAACTACATATAAAACCCTTGTATAAAACTTAAAAGAATTTTTTTTTTATCTTAATAATGATAAATTCTTCATTACTTAGGAAAAGACTAAATGTATTTCTACTTAACATGCTCCCTCTTTTCATATATCAGGGTCTTCCTAGACTTGAATCTTAAAATCAATTGTTAAAAAAAATTATTGTTAACACAAAGAAAAATTTATATTAATCACTCAAACAAAATGCATAAAACTGTGGCAGTTACACTACAATAATAAATAGAACTTCGTTAAAAATAAAAGGCTCCAACAGCAATAAAAACACAAATAAAACAAGTTATAAAAACCAAAATTACAACTTAAAATAGCATTAGAAATTAAATGAAACAAAATTAAATTACATAATAAAATGAAAAAGCAGATGTATATACTTTTAAAATACAATACAGTATAAAAAAGTAAAACAAAACTAAATAAATAATTTGATTAAGTAACTGAATAGAAATGAATGCATACAGATATCACAGGAAATAAGGAAATTAAGTGATGCAATATATTACAAATTAAGAAGATAGGTGAAAATATATAAAATTACAGTTTATATATATATATTACACATTTACACTAATATCCATGAACAAAACTGAACTAAAATGAAAGATAAAAGATTTACAAAACTCAAAAGTGCAGTACAAATCAACTAAAAATAATACAAAACTGGGTAAAATACTTGAAAACATCCTAAATGAAAATAATGATAAAAATTACAGACAAATTCACAAACTGATGAATATTGAAAAACACAGAGGCATTCATATAAAATATTAGATAATGTTCACTATTATATCACACAAAATGAACTGAAAGTATGTAAAATACATAAATAAACATTCAATTAAGTATCAACTTACAACTTACATAAGAAGCAGTCGCATATATATATGTATATGCAATATTTACAGTGCAGTTCTAGAGAGATGACAGGAGACCACTGAGGTCCTCTACAGATCGATGTCTTTCAGCACTGATCTTCTGGAAGACATCTCTAGCCCTCTTAATGCCCCTCTGGAATCATGCTACCTTCTCTGATAGACAACCATTCTCTTCTGGCAACTTTCAGTTTCAGTACAAAGCTCCTGCCATTTTCAGCACAAACTAACCTCTTCTATGGTTACTTTTGCACCATGGTAAGGCCTTTGCTTCCATCCACTCTGCAATGATATATTACTAATCCACAACCAACATATCCACGAACACTATAATCACCTTTTGGAACTTTGATGGAAAGGCTCCAGTTTGAAATGCTACTTATACTGTGATCATAGTCTCTTTTGGGGGAATGTTCAGCTGATGTTTCCTATTCCTTTGCTTCCTTAAGAAGACAGAGTTGGGATTAAGAATCTCACACGTCTCTTACACACCATGCTGTATTCTATTTCCAAAGTACTGGAACATGCCTTCACAAGGCAATGGCATCTTCATCTTCTGCTTTCTCGTGTCTTGATGCCAATGATACTGTAGTTGTAGTTGGTGACAGGCCCTAGGAGAGAGGTTGAAGAAACAACTTCATTGACTGTGGTCATGGTTTCCTGAAGGCATCTTATTTTCAGAGGCAGTGCAGAGATAGAAGTCAACAGCAACTTACCAAATTTGAATTGTTTTACCATTCACTGTGGAAGCTCAAAGATGATTCATATAGATTGCCAAATTAATGTCTTCTATTCTTGGACAGGGCAAGGGTCAGGCTTATCTGCTGATTATAACAATGAAAACAAGATAACCAGTGGTCAAGAAAAATGTTTTTTTAATTTCAAAAGTCAGGATTGAACATTCCATGTAAACTCACTTTGTGATAGGTAAGAATTTCAGCAATTAAGATAAAACATCATGATCAAACATTTCTAGGGAAAAAGTAATCTGGACAGGATTAGTGTAAATTTCACATATCACAGTATTAAAATATTAATAGTGAATGTGCAGTATGTAAAGGTATCATACATTTTCATCATCTTGTAATATCATATTTACTCAATAATCTGTACATGTACAGGTTTCACACAACACATAGTCAAGAGAGCCATTAAGTTTATCTTGTTAAAAATAGATAATACCTGTTCTGCCTGGGATGAATAATGTGCAATGTTGCACATCACGTATGTCAACAACAGTTTCCTTTTATGGGTGTTCAGGAGATATTAGAGTTTATGGCACCATCTGTGTTATATTAATATTGACAAATCACATAAAAAGGCTGGTTGCTTTGGGTAAAAGGTTTCTCACATGCTGAAACATTATAGTTTAGTTTGAAACAAGGTCCTAAAGAGTCAACCACTTAAAGTATACAGCTCGTGACAGTCTGTTGTGTTTATTCAATTAAACACACATATGTAGTGTGTTCAATGTCTTAAGAATGAGTATTTTGTATTACACTCTGAGCCCAGTCTTGTTACTTCATTTTTCTTTGACGCAGTTAGTAAAAAAAATGCTATTATTTCCTATATGAAAAATATATTTGATAGGAATCTATCTCCTCTTATGTGTATATATCTATTTTCCTTCAGTGCTGCTCTTTCTATGCAAACAAAACTTTCTGCATTCCACAAGTGTTGAATTCCCACATCAATGTGGTTTAACTGCATTTTACAGTTAAATCATTATTTGACAACACACAAAGAGAAGTCTGACACATTTCACTGATGCCTGCAACTCCTTCTATTCCATTCTACCAAACTGTCAGTTTGAGAATAGAAAGTTTGTTTTTTATTGGGAAGGGATGGTGAGAAGTGTGAAAAGAGGTAAGTACCTATCATAAATAAATTTCAATACAGAAAAATAACTTCCAGTGATGTACAGTACCTCCTCTTAATGTATAGATAGAATTCTACATTGAATAGGCTGAAAAACTACTATGAAGGATATACAGCTTTAAAAGCTTTTGAAAAATACCCTTAAAGTGTTATTCCTGTTGGAAGAGGAAAACGTGGAAGACTGTGCCACTTCTATACCATATATATTATGTGCCTAGTGTTGAAAAAGGTGTTGCATACAATGGTATTAAGTCAGAGTTGCACAATCAAAGATGAAGAAAAAACTGGGAGGGTTGGAATCCAAACCACAGAAAACCAAAATCTCAATGCTCCTTTAGAAAAATGTAAAATAAAGATTTAGAAAATGGAGTGAGGAGAAAGCTTCAAGGTGTAGAGTGGCTGGAGCATGATAGACAATACAGTCAACAGCAGTTTACAACCAAGCAACATTGGGAATAGAAGGAGAAGTGTTCACACCATTTTCACTTTGAATCACATAGCAAACCAATCTATGAAATGGGCATGTATGCAAATCCAACCAATCAGTCACACATATGAATGATGGTAGGAAAAGATGCAATAATGTGGCAGGTCACATCACCTCAAACCCAATCAGACTAAAACCATATTGCATAACATCAGCCTCATGCAGTGGAAACTCTCCAAGGTGGAGCACGAGAAGAAGAATCATCATCTCAATCAACACTGTCCTCCTTATAGGAGTCCCACAACATGGAAGTGGATTGCTTCTAGAAATACACATACACACACACACATACATATATATATACACCAACCTCTCTCTAAAGATAGAACCACACAGAAAAAACTCAGTGGAACAACAATCTCTGAAACCCTCCACACACAGGTAAAGGCAAACTGAATAATGAAGGTGAAATAAAGTAACTGAATTAGCATGAATGGACTTTTGTCAATAAAAGGGAATTAGTTAGTTTCAGATACAACTGAAATATCCCATAGTGCAACAAGTTTTTGAATATACTCTTGTTTTTAATATATTATTTTTAAAAAAGTGGACTTTGTGCTGCTTGTTTATTGTCCAAATTTATCAAAAAGTCACAGAAAATTACTGTAAAAGAATCCAAGCATTAATATTTAAAATCCTGACAAGTTTCAAAATGTTGATATTGTAAGACTTCTTGGCCAAGATCATAACCTCCTACTGATTGACCACCACTGGAGAGAAGCATCTGTGAATAGATGCAAAACCAGATAAGGTGGAGGCTATATCCATTGTTGTTCAACCACCAATGCATATCATCTAAATGGGAAAGAGGAAGGGTAGTTAGAGTACAAGGAATCTTGAACAAGTTTTCACTGGTCATGCATAGTCCACTGAAGAGACTGCATATGTGCTAAACCCAAGAGGATATGTGCTTCTGTAGAAGCCAAGTCCTCCAAAGGGATAGAATCTTGTGAGCAGAAAGATTTAGAGCAGCAAAAGCATGCATAATCAACAATTCTAATGAAGAGAGTTAAAGAGTAGAGATGTTTGGGCCCAACTGAAGTGGGTATACAAAAAGACACCTAAGTTGATAAGATATTAGTTAGGTGATAGAAAAGATTTATCCAACCTACCTGAATTGCTTCTGTCAAAAGCAGAAAAGCATGTTGTGAAGTTTCCAGTAAAAGATAGAAGCTTGTTGTCCATGTAGTAGTGTGAAAACAACACCAAAGCATGCAAAAGTTTTGATCACCCAACAAAATATATACACAGCTAAAATAAGTGCAAAGGGCAAAGAATAAAACTGATACAAAACACTGTGGTGAACAAAATGGTGTGTCTGGACTGATGAGAAACAGGAATATGAAGATAAAAATTTAATAATTCTGGAGAAAAGGTCCACTGTAGTGTGATAAAGGAATCCATGGTAAAACAAGAAAGATCCAAAAAGTGTTAGAAGCCAGATAGAATGGTCACAGAATGCAGACTCCTGGTTTTCTTGTGAACCATCAAAAGCCTGGTGTAAAAATCTGAGGAAGATTGGTTGACAGGCATCATGGCTCTTTGCAAGAGAAGAGTCAACACTGCCTCAAATAGACACTGACCATTAGTAATATTCTGAGATAATGGGAAGGATACTGGTACAGAAAATAGCAGGGATGGATCAAGAAAATGAATGGAATTCTTATCATAGGGGAACAAAATTGGCCAAACACACCCTCACTGAATACACTGGATATTCACTGGTACTGTCAGTAACAATGAAATTTATGTCAAGAAACATGAGAAATAGTTTTTAATCCCTAGTGGTAGGAACAAGTAAAGGATAGGAATAGGAGAATGTAAGAGCTCAAAATGAGACAAATCAGTATCACGAGATCAAAGGATCGAATGTTGTCTCACAGATTCCATGTAATTCCAAAGACTCAGGAATGTATCAAGAATGACAGATGGAATTAAATGCATAAAAGATGAATGTGTAATAAAGTGCTTTCCAAACAGTGGTTTTATTCTTGATAATGGCAGAGATTGTGGAGAAGTTGATTGTTATAATGATTCTAGTGAAATCCAAACTGATTGAAAAGATTGATGCAGATGATCCTATGAACAAGGAAAGATTTGTGAACATTGACAAAAATGTTTTAACAGAAAGTGATCAAACTGATTTAAAATCTATAATAGAATTGCAAGATGGTAATTGTGAGAGATTCAGAAGATGAACAAAATGGAAAAGATAGTGAGGAAACAGAAATTCCTACTTCATCACAAGTGTTAAGTTGTATTAAAGCTATATAATTGCATGCAAAAATGAAGAGGAAAAATGAAAAGGTTGTAGAATTGGCATTCACTTTTAACTGCATGAGAAAGCCCATTAAAAAATGAAACAGTTGAAATTGTACACTTGTATATTTTGAATGTCTATTTTTGTTCTTAATGTAATAAATGTAGCATAAATAGTATAATAACTTTATTCACAAACGTCTTACTTCCAGAGTCAAGCATGTATAACGTTCTGCTCAAAAATTATATGTAATTAAGGAAATGCATGTTCACTATGTCTAAGACAGAAATTTTAATCTGTCCCATGCAATTCTACCTTAAACAGGTTTTACTGTGTTTTATTTACTCTAAGTATATATGTAACTACTATAAAAAAAAATATCTAATTTACCTTCTTTGCTGTCTAGAATGAGTGCCTTTGTAACATGAAACCAAAACTGTTTGTCCTGTAAAACAGAGTTTGTAACAGTATATATCTGTTTATATTCTATTGCCCTTTCACCCATGTCTACCTAATAATCCCATGAAACAAGTTGTGAATCATTTAGCAAATAAGCAGTTTATGTTATCTTGAATGATATAATACATGAAATGAAGTAAATGTATAATATGAAAAACTTTTACATTATCTTACCTAATCTAACAGCATACATTTCTAATTTAAATATTTTAGTTACTTTTATAATAATAAATAAAGCATATTTATAAATATAGTACTCACCTGTCATTTTTTTGTTGGTTGTCAATTAAATTTAAGCTTACTTTTTGTATACAAATGATACTAGTACACTAAATTTTTTATTTAATTAAATAATACACCTAAACACAGAATAACAACATAAACACAAAGCAAACAATACGCTATAACTATCATTATTTACCTGGCTTTATTACTGTTGTATAGGAACCTTTAAAAATTAGTTACGCTTGTCGACCAGAATACATCATGAAACTTTCGAACTAAAGATATAATATGTTATTTGATAGAACAAAACTATGGCTTTCTATTGGTTATAAATAACAGTTTAAAACTAGTGCGAATTTGAAAAAATCATTGTGTAAATGAGTACGATTTTCTAGTTTATGATTCTGACAATTTATGCTAAATTTCATACTTCTCAAAAGAGTTTTAATTAAACAATAGACAATGGAAAACCTAAAGAACAAACATTACAATTTTCACACAAGAATATACTGCACTTTTTAAAATATTTCCTTATATAATATTCAAATTACATTTATTAACATTGTTTTGATACAAGTGTGTGCATATACAATGATAGCAAGGTAATTTAGTTAAAATTTGAACACAACAATCCAAGAACTTAACATTCTTAATAACTTTCTCTCTTTATCAATAAAAGTGTTAATACCTGTACCAGCTGTTCTGAGAAATATTTTTAAACTGTTAACATACCTACTTGGAGAAGATCATAGGAAGTGTTAACACAACCAACCATAATGGGAGTATTTCAATTATCTGGATAGTTGTAATAACCATAATCAGAAGTAACTGGACCTCACTTTTGATAAGTTGATTATTTTCATGATTCATTACTTTAATTAATTACACTAAATGAACTTAAATTAATGAAACAATATAATTATAATATTTCAATTATTGGAATAATAAAAAATAAAGATAATCACAAACAATAGTTCATTATTTTCATGTTATTAATAACTTTAATCACAATTTTAATTAAATGAATATCTTATATAAATCTGACAATGTAAATGATACTCATAGGTAGCTAATTATATTGATTGACTTGATCACTCGGTTCCACCCAGAAATGCTCAGGTAAACAGATGCAGATTTGAAGGAGAAAGTAAAGTGGGGACACACTGGTAAATTTTTAATGTGTAACTGGAGATGGTGAAATTTTCTATTATGCAACAAGAAATTACTTTGTAGAAAAATAGCATCACTCCCAAAACAGATAGGGCATTTATAACACTGGTGTGAATAAAAAGTGTTGCATAAAGTAATCAATTTACCAAATTTAGTCTAGGACTGATCTACCAGTGTCATGCGAGGCTTTGTGACAATCAAATATGAACTGCACACATTTCACTTTAATGCCTTCTTTACAACTTCGAGTAGCAACATAATTTTAAACATGTTTTTCCTGGGGATTTATTTTTTCCACTTAATGATGTCATTGGTTTATGGTACAACTGTGACTGTAGTTTTAAGATTTTTTACAGGCTATTAGCCTTTAACTCTTTAACGTATCTGATTTTTGGGCACTGTTTAGCTCTTTTTATCTTTTTACATTTTACTTCTAGCATTTTTATCAGTTGTTTAGTGCAAATAGCCAAGCCATTTTGTATCATAAAGCATCAAGCAAGCAGTAAACCAATGGCTGTGAAAAAAGGCACCATTTTAGATTCATTGTTTATAAGGGTTTACCTTCACCATTGAAAGATGATGCTAGTAATGGTGACACTGTTCAGCTTGCTTGAGATTTTAGGTTTTTGAACCACTGGCACTTTAAAATTCTTTTTAATTTTTGATTATTGGTTTTTAAGTATTATTTGGCTTTTAGATTATTTTGGGTTTTATAAGAGTTATACTTTTCCGCTTTTTTACCAGCTGTTTGGTGCAGATAGCCACGCTGATTTGCATTGCAAAACCCCACAAAAACCAAACAATAAGCTTTTGTAATTATTATTCTTTTCAATTATTTCAACAGTTGATTAATTAAATTAGTGATTCTGATTGTTATTGTTACTGATTATTCCAATAATCAAGTAACTGGACTTATAACTAAATTGATCATAACAAAAATAATCAGTTAACTAAAATTAGTTGTTTCATTTATTAGTTTTCAACTACTCCAACAGTTGATTAATCGAAATTACAATTAAATCCATCAATTGTTTTAAATTATTTCAACTATCCATGTGATCAAAGTATCACAATTGTTTTGCATAAAGCTACATAATGAGGGGATATATTTTTTTTATTTGAGGATCTTGGGGTTGATTTACATTTACACTAAAGTTAATTGACCTATCTTTGTTATCATAAAGCTATCTTCTACTTTCACTTATTTTGAACTGTTGACAACTGAAAGGGTAATTGACTGCAGAACTAACTGCCAACTCTGATTATTTCAGTTAAAATTCTATTGGTCTTTGTAAATTGTTATACTTTTAAGTTATAACTATGAAACTGCACTTTTTCAATATAAGCAGCTATAGATTTAGGGTACAGGTCAAGACCCTTTACATGTTTTGCCAGAAATTAATAAACATGTTTAAAGTTGTATAAACTGGTGTAGATTTGTATTATGTTGTAGTAAGTAGTTGCATGTATATATGGTGTTCAAACTTTTTCCCATTTTTTCAGAAATAAATAAAAAACAACAACCAAACAAACTTTACACTTCCATATGATATAAAAATATATGATATTAGTGTATTTATATGACTGGCCTATTAATTACCAGTAAAATGTTTTCCAGGATAGTTAGTGGGTGGAATGGTCTAAATCTGACAACTGAGTAGTTTTGTATGCTTTGAATATACACAGTGAACAGTAAAGAGTTTGAGCACACTGACATAAACTCTCCCTCCTGTGCCAATACTCCAAAAGTCATGTTGTTATTCAGAAATGCATTCTAACCCTAGAGAGAAGCATATACAAAGAAATGGAAATTTGGTAGAGGTGGTAAGAGAATGTCAGTTGTGGTACTGGTATTGTCTAGCCACCATAGCAAATCCTTAAAACAAAAAGGTTGTTGTTGTTTTAAATTAAGCACAAAGCTACACAATGGGCTATCTGTGCTCAAAACAAAAAGGAAGCCCGTAATCAAGGACAATTGATCCAGAGTTCCAAAAAGCAGAACTTCTCACACGAGATGAAAAAGAGAAATGCAAACCTTAGTGATAATACATTCTATAGATTTGTTTAAAAAAGGAATCAGCATGAATCCTAATATCAAATGAAGGTCAAGAATTATTTCCATGGAATAAGGAATAGGAAGAAGAGAAAAAAACAAAAGGGAAAGAAAATAACACACCTGAAATATCATATCCAGAATGAGATTGGCAAGACAAATATTTTCTTCAAATAATAAGGTAGTACCCAGAGTAAACCCAGGTGAAAGAAAGTTATTCAAATTTGTCATCTTACTGATGATTTTCAGATGGAGGTTAAAGAATGCCAGTCAAAAGTGCCAGAAGCAAAGGCCAAGCATGCAAGAATAAACCTACTACACATTGTATGATAATGTTCTCAAGAGTTGACAAGCCACCTACTACCATTGTAAAAACAGGTGCTGTGGTTGTAACTTCATCCCTTTCATTGGACCAAATAGAAGTCACTGCAACTTGTGAATTCATTATAATGCTCAAAGCTAACAAAGATCTTTTGTATGAGTGTAAATCTCAGTGAACTGAAGACTGAACAATCAACATGACTGTACAAGGAAGCTACTACTGCATATGCAGATTGTGTTGTACTGCTATCAGTGGAAGACTTTTGTCACAAGATGGCATCATCATTCACCACTGCAGTTCAACATAATTTAGGGCAAGAGAAATGGCATACAATTTTGGCAGTGAACACAGAAATTGTAGAGGGGCTTCTGTGTGCTACAGCCAAACTGTAACAAACCATGGCAGAGCCTACAATCACCTGATTTTGAACCATCTGTATATGTGAGAATAGGTGGATCATTTGAAAGATGTTCAGTAAATAAAGAGAAATATTTCCAATCAGGAGTATTGGCCTTCCTCAGATGACTCAAAGATAGGTCACAGTAGGAAATAGTAATTAGCCATGGTGGAAGAGGCCAATCTGTTGATACTGCTATGCTGTTCAAAGATTGATCCAATTTTTCCAATTGTGCCTGGATATGAAGGCTAAAAAGAGCAATGGCAGATTTTCTATTATAAAAAAGTGTGGACCACTGAGGATGGAAAACACAACCTCAAGTAGGATGCTGTGGTAAAGAGCAAAGTTTAGAAGGATACATAAGAGACAGTTGCAAATGGCAAATATACAGAGAGTTCATGGGACTACATACAAACTTTGGACTAGAGAAGTATGAAAGGCCCCAGTGCAAAGCTGAAGCCCCTGATGGTGGATAGAATCAAACATTTTCATTGCTAAGGTTCTGTCTGAACAATAAACCATAAATCCATAGTCAAGTTTGGATTTGATAAAGGCACAATAAATTTTAAGCATGGAGTATCAATTTGCTTCCCTAGAGGTGGAAGAGAGGACACAGAAAATGTTCAGTACTCTTATACATTTGATGGGAAGTTGCTTGATATGGGAAATAGTTTGATTTACAGGCGAATATTAAACCTAAAAATTTTGCCTCAGGGACGACAGAAAGTACATTATCATCAATACAAAGTTCTGGACCTGGATGAATACCCTGTTGGCAGCAGAAATATACACAAACAGTTTTAGGGAAAGAAAGTTGAAAACCATTTGCTGTGGTCCACTTAAGTATATGATTTATTGCAGTTTGTAGCTTTTGCTCAATAAACCTCATGTTTGATGACTGACATGAGATGTGAAAGTCATCAAATAAAAGACTATTTGCAACTGTAGGGGGTAGCTGTTCACTGATGGCATTAATCTTTGTAATGAAAAGTGTGACACTCAGAACACAGCCCTGAGGGACTCCATGTTCCTGTGGGAAAAAACAGGAAAATTTGAGCCCACACTGACCTGGAATTGGTGGTTCATTGAAAAATGCTTAACAAAAAGGGGCAAATTGCCATGCAATCTGTAGGAGTGAAGTTCTCACAAGATATTGTCACTTCAAAAAGACTTCTCTAACTGATGTTTCAAGGCAAATTAAGTGGTCATTGTGGAGCATTGTCTCTGAAACACACACTAAATGGGTGAGAAAAAGTTGTTTGATTCAAGGGACCAAACAAAACAAGCATCAATCATTCTCTCTTAGGTCTTACTGAGACAACTTGTCAAAGCAATTGGACAGTAATTCAAAGGAATCTTGGGATCGTTTCCAGGTATAAGAATAGGGAATGTAATAGCTTGGTGCCAAGCATCAGGAAAGATATTCACCTGCCATATCCAGTTAAAGACAGCTAGAAGAAAGGATACCATAGCATCTCATAATATACACCCTTATGCAAACTAATTGAAACAAATGGTTATTTTACAATATTTTCAGCATGGCAGCTGGTGTAGGCTTACTGTACCTTTTGATTTCCTTTAATACTCATTTTTTCACACAGATGGCATCATTAGCTATGTTTTGCAGTGCGGTCAATCAATTTTTGAGATATATGACAAATTTTGAGGAATATTATGTCATTCGAAATTTTGTTGGAAGGGCAAATAGACCAGTTAAAAACAACTTCTTACCAACTCAATGAAGAAAAATGGTATCAATGGGATCTGAAATACAAGAACTGGAAGCAAGAACAATGAAGAAAGGTGTTATTCAGTGACTAGACACATTTCTTTGTACAGGGTCAAAGAAGTCTGCATGTTTGCTGATCTCCAGGTGAGAAACTTCGATAATCTCACATCAATCAGTTTGTAAAACTTCCCTTGAAGAAGATGTTTTGGGGCTTTTTAAGCTACTATGGCACTGGAGGCTTACATATCATAGAAGGTATGATGCAAGTACCACACTACAAAGTTTTACAGAGAGGAGTCATTCCAGAATTGAAAAAGAAATTTCCAGATGTATCTGGCATTTTTCAGCAAGATCTGGATCCGTGTCACACATAGAAACTTGTGAAGAATTATATGACTACAATGTGAATAAACATGCTGGACTGGCCTGGAAACTCTCTGGACTTAAATCCCGTTGAAAATCTTTGGGCAATTTATAAAAAATGGCTTTGGGGAAAAGACTGTACTACGAAAGATAAGCTAATTGAGGCCATAATTGAGATGCAGTAACGTGATCCAAAAATTAGTGAAGGTTGCAGTCAACTCATGGACTCGATGCCAAAGTGGATTAATGACCTTCTGTAAAATAAAGGCAGTCATGTATTAATTTGTAAGCAATATTTGGATTCTCAGAAATAAAATGCTAAAAATTGAAAAAATTGTAATTTTCCATCTTGTTTCAATTAATTTGCACAAGAGTGTATATTATCAGGTCTAACTGATGTATTGCCAGACCTATGAAGTGCAAGTTCGAGTTCCACCAGTTTAAGACTGTGATTATACTCATAGGGATGATCAGTTGAAAAGGAAAGAGTCAGATATTCAACTCGTGTTTTAATAGCTAAGAAAGAAGGGGAAGAGTTTGAAGAGCTAGAGAAACATTCACTAAAAGTATTGGCAATGGTCTGTACATCAGCAACTTTGTGGCCACTGAATATTAAGATAGAGAGGGAGCAGAAGTATACCATCCACTCACCTTCCAGACCTTGTCCCAAATGACTTTTGAACTGGTGGTTGAAGAAATGCTGGAGGTGTATTTAATCCAAGATTCCTCCTGGCTTTGACATCTAACTCACAGAGCCTGTGCATAGGCTTGCTGAAATGTAATGCAGTTTGAAAGCATGAAGTATCTACAAAATGTATTCCAAGCATGTTTGAGCTTTTTGCATTATGGAACAAGTAGAATTCCACCAAGGGCAGGGAAGCTGTGGGAAAGATGTCAATGTTTTGGGAATGCATTGAGCAGCTGCTTGGACAATACAGTTACTTACTGCTGCTACACAATCATTTGTCAATGATTCACATGAGATGGCAGGATCAAGTTTCCAGAGAGCAGTGAAAGAAGGCAACTTGGCCTGGTCCAACTTCCACAGAGGCACACGGGTCAGGTAGCACTGACCACAGCCAGTCTGTCTCTCTTAATATGATGGGAAAATGATCACTACCTTGTGGATTGATGTTAAACTCCCAAGAAAAGCAAGTGAAAAGTGAAGAGGAGCAGATAGAAAGATCTATAGCAGTAAATGACTGACTGGGTGCATGAAAATAAGTGTAAGAGCCAGTATTGAAGAGAGACAGGTTGTAATTCAGGAGCATATGCTCTATAGCACGACCCCTTACATCAACACTATAACCACCCCAGAGGGAATTATGCTCATTAAGATCCCCTAAAAGTATAAAGAGGGTTGGCAGCTGCTCCATGAGGGCATCAAAGTCTGATGGATGACAATTTTTTCCAGGGGTAAGGTACATTGAGCAAACAGTGATGGTACAACCCAAGGAGATACAGATGGCTATAGTCTCTGAGGGTGTATTCAATAACAAGGACCAGGTTAGCACATGTTGATCAACTAGCAGTGCTACTTCCTCATGTCCTTATCCTACACATGGCCTGTTATTTTATTATAAGAAGTATTGTTAAATTGTGGCTGTATTAGTAGGTTTTAAAAATGCTTCCTGTAAAGAAAGACATTTGGGATAATAAAAGTCAATCAAATCCTTGATGTCATTCACATTTGATTGAAAAATCTCAACAGTTCCATTGGATTAGCATGACCATTTTCATTTATTTTTGAGGAGAATATCGCCAGGAGACATTCTGCTTGTGACCTCTCTTTTTCTTCACTGGTTGTGGGTCGGTCACTCTCTTGTGATCCTACTCTGGATTGAGTAGGCAGATCAGAATTTGTAGACATAAATTCCAGTGATTGAGGACATTAATGAATGGCTTGTTTAATGTTTGGGGTGTCAAGAGACAAAGGCCCCATGGAAACACCTGGACCTGAATAAGGTGAAGTTGAGCAATGACTGGAAGATGTGAGAGGGACAGAGATAGAAGAAAATACTGATTCGTTAACTTTGTTGATTTTGGAGGGTACTAGATTAAGATGTCCTGTTAAAGATTCTGTAGGAGGCATGGAGAGGTTTGTCTGAACTCCTACTGTAGTAGTGGAATGGATTACAGCAGCATAAGTTTGAGATGGAGATAGGAATAGTAATTTCCAAGCCTCTGGGTAAGTAATATTGTGAACTGTCTTCAGACATTGTACTTCTTTCTCTTCTACCCATTTAGGGCAAGAAGTAAAATAGGAAGGATGTGGACCACTACAATTAATACAATGCAGTTCTAGTTGGCATTCAAAAGCATCATGGTCTTTACCAGCACAACAGGCATATGTCAAGAAACCACAGCAAGATGTTTTCAAATGACCAAATCGTTGACAATGAAAACATCTAACAGGGTAAGAAATATAAGGCCATGCCTTACAGTTCAGATATCCTGCCTTGATTGTGGTGAGATGTAATGTTGTAAATGTTAATATTAGAAAATTTGTCGGCTTCAAAATCCTGTCTCTACGAGTACAAATTCAGCGCATGGCTGTAACACCTTGGCTGGTAAAACCTGCAAGGATTTTTGACTCAGAAATGGTCTTTAAATCCCTCTCAACTACAACTACTCTGGAAGAATTCAAAGTAGAATGAGGAATAACCTCAATGGGTATATCCTTAATATCCTGGCTTTTGATTTCAAGAGAAGTTTGGAATGTTGTGATGAAGATGTTTCCACTAGAATGTCCCCAGACCATAATTTTTTTATAAATTTATGGGAGCCAGCAAGTTAAAAATCTTGGGACAGATTCAATTCTGAGTTTGACCAAACAGAGTCATCAATGCAAGGTTGTTTGCCAGTAGTTGGATTTTTCTGTGTTGTCATTATTGTTTGTTTTTTTTATTTGAGGGGTATTGATAATAAAAAAGAGAATATTTTGGTGCTCACTGACCCAACCCACCATGGAGACCCATGAGGGAATGCACTACAGTGCCATATAAAATCACTGCAGCAATGCCAGGGTTTTGTAAGCACTATGTCCGAACACCAGTATCAGACATAATGTCCACTACACCTATTGAAGATGTCCTATGCTGGCACTCAGTTAACCCTGGTCCAAATGGACTAGCCAATTGATCTTGGGGGGGGGGCACCCCAAGACTGCTCATCTACAAGAATTTGAGGCTAAAGAGGTGCATTGGAGTTAAACATCTCAACCACCATGATCCTCTCCTCCCCTTCACCCATCACCATGCATAGCTAACATGCAAATGAATGTCTAGATCACAGAGGAGGTAAACTGAAAGTACAGAACCTTCTCTATGAGGTCCCCTCACCACGTACAGGAATCCACATCGAGGGGGTCATTAGAAAGAGCTCAATTTACACAATACTCCACCAATAAATAATTTGATTAAGGTATTCAGTTTATGTAGTAAAGTCATCTGCTTAACTGACTAAAGCACTAAAGTGGTTTCTTATCTAAATATATTACAGTTAAAGATAGTTAAATTGCATTTTGGTACGTTTTAAAAATCACATCTGAATGGTTTAATAATTTTTATAAGTTTAATATGTTGCTTAGATTGTGAAAGGTTATAAAGAGACGACATGTATAAGCATCATCTTGTTTAGACAATGCATCTCTGTGGGGAGTATGCTGACATCAACTGGCATAACATGAATAATAAAAGGTAAAGAATTTGAAAGTAAAATTACAAATAAACTATAAATTATGCATACAAAAAAAATTCTCAAAGATTTCTATGAAGAGCTTAAAGATAACTAAAAACTTTCATTTGTTAATTTTAGATTTTTCCCTAAACTGTACGTTAATGATAATGTATAATTAGCAATGCAGCAGAGAAAGTATAAAAATATAAACATATAAATTAATAAAAGCTTTTGATATTTATTTATGAGATTCTTGATATTATGCAAATGAAATATGAAAAGTATAAGATCAAAATTATATTCCTATGCTTCATATAAAAATCCTCTTGCACGAAAACTGTTCAGGTAAACTACATGAAATAACATCTTTATCAGAAAAAGTGAAAAAAAAAACTTTAAAATCTTCTGAAATTACACACTTTCAGGAATTTTTTTTTGTCACATTCCAAACAATTTCACTCACTAGTTTATTTTTTAAATGAAATGTAATGAGGGGCATTAACTTCTCTTTGGGTTAAGGAAATCTACTGTGTAAAGAGGTTGAGTTGTCCTCCTATTGGTGGAGAATTTTGCTGTCATCATGAACTACTGCAATTCATGTTGATTCAGCTAACTCAATGAAATGTCACAGGTGAGGATAGTAATAAGCCATGGCAGTATGGGCTAATCAGTGAGGACAACAATGTTATTTACATACAGACTCACTTCAGCCAGCTGCACCTGGATATGAAGACCAAAAGAAAAAATGGTAGAATATTCTGAAAAAGCATAGCCCACCAAGGAATAAAAGACAAACCAAAGTAGGATGTTGTGATAAGAAATGAAGTTTAAAAGCATCCTGCAATGAATTTTGTAAGCAGCAAGTTAAGAAGTTCTTGGGACTCAGTGTACAAACTCTGGATTGGAGAAGTGCAAAAAGTTCTGTGCAGGGCTGAAGCCTCAGATGGTAAATAGGGTCCAGCATCTTCAAGGGCATGGTCATAGCAGAAACATAGATCCATTGTCCATGCTCTCCAAGAAGTTGAAGAGAGACTTTTTAGTATTGTTGTGCACTTGACACATAGCTGTTTGATGTGAAGAATGAAAGTCAACTTACAGTCAAAGATAAACCCCAAGAACTTAACTCCAGGACCATGAAAGGATCAGAATAACCAAGACAGAGCTCAGGATCAGAGTATACACCCTATTAGTAGCAAAAATTCATGCAAAAGGTTTTGGAAAAAGAAGAGTTTTAAAAAATTTGCTGTGGTTTACTTCAACAAAAGACTGAAGGATGGCTGAAGCTGCATCTCAATAAACCTTGTGATAGGAAACTGACATTTATTCATGTAAAGCCCATTTGCAACCCCTGGAGTTGTGTAGTGACAGCATTAATCTTGACACTTAAAAATGTGACATTCAAGACACAGCCCTAAGTGACTCTAAGTTCCCATGGAAAAGAACATGAAAGTGTCAAACATACATAAATTTAAAATTGCCTGTTCAATTGTAATTACCATTACTCGCCAGGATGACAAATGGGTAAGTTCAAAAATCAGTGTTCATCACCTGAAGTTGGCTTTCCAGTCCTGGTTTCAAGTTATTTGTTGTTATACCTATTTTCAGAAAGTTTTAAAAGACTTTCTGTAGCAAAATTTTAATTATTATGACTCGACAGGATGACCAATGGGTAGTTCAAACATCAGCATTAGACACTTGAAAATGACCTTTTCAGTCCTGTATAGTTATTTGACATTATGGCCATTTTCTAATTTCACACTGAACTAGATGTACTTTACTTCATAAAAGGGAATCACTTTAAAAAAAGGTCTAACTTATAAATTAAAAACTTAAATAACATCAAAAAAATTAATGGCCTTTAAAAAACTAATAACATTTGTAAGGTGGACAGTGATTTTGTATCATAGTGAAATCACAAACAAGCTCATCAGTCAACTACATTCAACTCATTAGTCATTCTTGCACAATGTAACTAAAAAACAACTCTACAATTTTGCTTTTGACATATGCAGTGGACAGAACACAGAAAACCCCTTGTGAGATGTGTTTATGAATAAACACAATAAGGACAATATTTCAATTATTTGAATAGTTGGAATAACTAAAACCCTAATTTCACTTAGTTTATCATTTTCAAGAGTTATATCACTAATCCATTAACCTGAATAAACTTGAATTAATTGAAAACAGTGATTAAAAATCATAATGGTAATATTTTGATTACTGGATAGTTATGATAATCATAAGTAGTAACTCAAAAACTTTGGTTGAATATTTTTAGAACATTGGTCAATTTAACCTAATGTGTAGAGATGGGGGTCAAAGCATGCATGTCACAACCTTTTAAGTTACACTCAAAACCAAATTAAACAGCTTTATAATAAATGTGTTTGTAAACTTACCATTAAAAGGTACTTTAAAATTCAAATTTTCATATTATAATTTTGAGTTTTTAATTTCAAAAAAAATATTCAAAAAACTCTTAAGTCTTCACTTTATGTATCATGTGACATCTCTTTGTTCTAACCTACCCATTTATGATATTCTTTCTATTCCAATATGAGCTCCTGGGTTTAACACAAGATACACAATTACGACAAAGATATTGCTAAGATATAGTCTCCAACCTTTTTATTTTACTGAAATATAAATTAGAATGTCAAACCTGTATGTCACATCATAATTTTTAAAAACATCAATAAATTCTCTCTGGCATTAGTTATAGAATTTATAAAAAACAGAAAAAGGTCTGAATTCATTAAAATGGCAACTTAAGAATTAATCAGCTTACAGTTTTGCTCTTTATCATCACAAAGTCAACAGATCAATCAATGGAATTATTTAAACCCTAAAAGCCTACTTGGAATGCTACTTAAACAAGTTATGAAATAATGTATTATTTGTTTTCCCAAGTTACATATTTAAAATAAAAATTAAATGTTAAAACTAATTCTTAACAAAACAAAGTTGACTGTTAAGGAGACTTCAAGAGCAAAAATAGAATAAGGTCTACAAGTAAGTACTACATTTCATGTTTTTCACATATACTTTTATCTGTAAAAATATATACATTCCTCATGGAAAAATGTATTTATTTATTTACCATAACTATTCTCTTATAAATCACCATGCACTTAGATTGACCCAGTAATAGTTTCAAACATTTATAACTTTTTAGTAAAAACAATTTGAAAGAAAACAAAACAATTTGAGTTTGTGTGTGTACAATACACTTTTTTATTTTTGCTACAGCTTGCCAGTTTTTGTGGAGATAAACACAGTAAATTCAGACTTATAGTAAATATTAATTTTGCAATATGCATACAAATTCAATAGACTAATCTCCTGCACATAGGATTAATCATAATTTTGATAACTTGATAGCTGGAATAATAAAAAAAAAGTAAGAATATGAATTACTTGATTTTTGGTGATATTATTTAACTGTAATTTAAACTGATTATTTTATATGACACAAATCAATGCTTACCAGTAACATGTTATATTGATTATGAGCATTAGTTCCACAGCTATATTTAATATACATAACAAGTTTTAAGTCCATCTTCTATTAATTTTCTTGTTACATTTCTCTTCACTAATTTTTTTGTCTTTTCAAGCAGTTACTTAAGCAACTAAGACCTAATGTAAACATGGTTTACGAAACAGCAAAACAAAACCTGATGCAATCAACTATCTAATGAGGCCTAAGCTCTTATAACACCCCATCTGATTCCATGAAAAAAAAACAAAAAACATTTATTTTCTTCTACATTTAAACATCATAATTTAAATGAAGTATAAAATGATAAACTTTGAAAAACAAAAATCTGGGGCTGTTATTGTTATAACACTTCATTCTACTCTCAATATATCAGTTTAACTGGAAGCTATACAGCCTTACCCAGTTAAAAACAACAAAGGGGCTTTCCATCAAGTTATTTAGATAACTAGCCTGTGACTTTCCAAAGCTGAATAGTTTGCAATTACGTTACAGCACGACAAATTAAGGTTAAAAAATAGTGGTTGACTAAAATCCATAAAACTTAATTGATGTTGAAGTCATAAGGTGGGAATGAATCCACAACAACTAGACACTACCTGTTTATTATAAAATAAAACAATAATTACAACAGAAACTTTTCACGTATAACACTACAGGGTGGCCTGCAAGTCCTTACCCATTCATTTGTTATTATATTATATTCAATTATGCATGTATTACAAATTTGTTTTATTTTCAGAGAAATATAGCCAATGTTAGCCCATTTACATTCAAAAAGCGTATTGTGACAAGTACGTGGATACACGAGTGCAAGAATACTGGTGACACCCTGAATACATAAGATAAAGAAGTGGGTAAGGACATATGGGCCACCCTGTATATAAGCATATAACAGAGCTGTAAATATCTAGGTCTAATACATTATCAGCTATTTCACTTTATGATAGCATATTAAAAAATTTTCTGGTTAAGAGAGACATGGTAGTTTTAGTTTAACTTTTGTTAATAAGATGCAAGACTTGATTGCAATTTCTCTCAAAACTTGTGTTGTAAAACAAAATAGTGTCTCATTTCTCTTACTCATTTCTAATGTTCACTCTTAGAAGCTCTGTCTCTTTACATTTTGGTTTTTGTAGAGGATAAAAAGAAAAAAGGAAATTGCTTTACTTCATTCATTCAGAAATAAGATTTCAGTTATTAAAAAAAAATAATTTACTATGACCACAAAATAGAAATGAAATGACTTTCTGCAAAAGCAATATCAATATATGTAATTAAGTATTATCTGATATCAACCAAAACAGCATGCTGAATGCAGAATGCACATACCATAAAGAAACTATACTTTACAAGGTCAAATACTGTTCAGAGCAATGTACAAATGAATTAACACAGAAACATACATTGATGGAAGTTCTGGGTTTGCTTTTTCTTTGTTTGGGATGGAAATGTTTAGCAAAGGCAAAAATACAAAACCAAGCAAGATATGATTTTCTTCACGTGTGATCAAACAATAACTGCTAGCTATTCTAATTTAGAATTTCACTTGTTAACACTGAACTGAGATGTAATTATTATCAGAAATCGTTTGGAAAACTGGCTTTTAGCAATCAATAGAAACCATGGTTTAAAAAAGTTTATTTTTGTTCATAAAATTAAAATAATTGAGGTTTCTGGACAGTTTTTACATCAGTAAATTCAGGTGTATTATACTGAGTTCAAAAATTAACCAGGAGTGTGAAATACTAGACATATACACATGCACACAGAATATGGAGTTTAATGTTATGTGATATTGATTTTTCTTTTTTGTAGTTAAATATTATATATTTATTTAAAAACTAGCTCAATAATTAGACTATTATTTATCTAAATCATTGTCTAATAGCTTTAAATTCACTATTATATTATATACTGCATATACTATGTGAAATTTATGTGCTCAATAGACCCTTTTGCTACATTGGGAAATAACACATTAATTAAGCAACACATTTGAGTGAGTTATAATATCAGTCTTGCAACCATTGTGGAACAGCTGATAAGTAACTCAGAACTAAACATTATATGTTAACACAGTAATACATGTTCAAATTAATAACTGTAGTCTAAAATGTAGTTGAAAGTTTGCAAAAACTTTATCTTAGGTAATAAAGTTGGATATATATTTTCTATCCTGGACTATTTTTAGCTTTCTATAAGACATTGGCCTTTTTCTGTGTATTTAATTTTGTTTACCTAATTTATGGACATTATTTAACTTCTTTTTAGTTTTCATCTTTTACTTCTTTGACATTTCAGTGATTGTTTTGCACAGTTAGCCATGTTGCTTTGTGCCAATAAAACCCAAACAACCAAAAACCAAATATCCTCGACTTTGAATAGTAAACTTTGTTTGAGAACATGTTTTCTTACAACAAAACCACATCAGGCTCTCTGCAATGGCCAACTAAGGAGAATTGAACCACTAATTTTAATACTTTAAATTCAAAGGCTTACTGCTGTCACAATGGGAGATGACTTGACTTGAAAGACAGTGGTCTGGTACTTGTTTAAACTTCAAGAAAAAGCAAACTTGTACCATATGAGACCCAAAACGGTAGTTTTATTTTTTTTCCATATATTAAAAGTACATACTCTTTCAATAGTGTATAACATCCACATAATTAATCGTAACAGCTTTTGCAACAAACAAAGAGTTCATAGATTTTACAGTATTTTCAATCAGCATCAATAATGTTCAAATCATGCTGTCTAAGAAAAACTTAGACACTCGTATTACTGTTAATGTTACAAACTGTTCATTGTATAAAAATATTGTGTTAAGTTGATCCTGATATATATGATGCATTAGGCATCTTGAATCTCATTAAGACAAAACAGATATGGTGGCAATGTAATGCTTTAGAACATGTTTAAGCTTCACAAACTTGTATATATTTAGTTAATATTCAAAGTTTAATAAAAGTTGGTTTGCAAATAAATATGTCTAGCATTTATTTTAAAAAATCATGTACACTATTTTTTTGCCACATTTGTATTAATTTGTCCATTTTAGGTTCAAAATCAGAGGTATATAAAAATAGGATTTCATATCTTTCTTTTGTTCCACACAAGTTGCTATTTAAAATAGAATTAAAATACAAGTTGAAAAATTGTTAATTAACTGTTATCACATATATTAGACATACTGAGATAACTTCTATTTTAATGTCATACTCTCACTTGTTTCCAGAAACACAATGGAATATTTTCTGATTAGCATTTTTTTTATTTGTACAGGTATAAAAACATACGATAATAACATCCTAGCTAAGTCTTAACACTGTATCAACATCAAGTTAAAACAGCACCGTGACTGAAACGAGTGAAAGACCCAGGAACAGTGCAATATACCTTGTAAGTTTTGTTTTAAGCATTTTAAAAGTTAAACTTAAGGATTTTCCTTTTCCTTAATGCTTGACACCAAAGGTAATGAAATGATAAATTTACGATATATAAAAAAAAATATTCATAATTTCTAAATATCGAGGCTTTGAAAATGTTATTACTATAGTAAGAAACCAGTTTTAAAGTTACATTATTTTTTAGTTTAAATTTAGTCTGTATTGTTAACATTATGTATGAAATATTATATACGCTCTCTGTCTCTCACGACACATACATAAATAACATACTAAAATGCACTTACATACAAAACGTAGAATTCCAAAAAATTTATTAAGCTTAGGGCCTTAGCCATATTTTAATTTACACACTTTCAATCCTTTTCAGAGTTCCACGAAGCCACAGTTAATATTCAATGATGGCACCCGGATGTTGTGTTTTGGCAACTCGTACGACATCTAGTAGATGTCACAAAAAAGCCATGAATAAAAATTTACAACGTGGTATAACATTTTTATGGGGAAAGAAAGTATATTTTAAAGATACCAAATTCTGGGTATCCGAAAAAAATGTTTTTTTTTACTTAGTAACTTTCATGAAATAACTTTAAGTAATATAAAAGTAGATAAGATTTTCTATTTCACACCCAAGAAAAACATAATTATGTTTTAGTGTGATATAATTCTTATATCATAAAAACAATGTTTGTTTGTTTGTTTTGGAATTTCGCACAAAGCTACTCGAGGACTATCTGTGCTAGCCGTCCCTTATTTAGCAGTGTAAGACTAGAGGGAAGGGAGCTAGTCATCACCACCCACCGCCAACTCTTGGGCTACTCTTTTACCAACGAATAGTGGGATTGACCGTCACATTATACACCCCCACGGCTGGGAGGGTGAGCATGTTTAGCGCGACGCAGGCGCGAACCCGCGACCCTCGGATTACGAGCGCACGCCTTAACGCGCTCGGCCATGCCAGGCCTTCATAAAAACAAACATATGAAGCATTTTTGGTTTATTAGAAGCAAAAACGGTTTTAAATGCATTTCTATACTGTCTACATAAGAGTTTCTATCTTGAGTTATTGTCATTTAATTTTTGCTAATAACATAATTTAAAAGAATTTCGGATATGCAGGTTAACCAAAAAGTTAGCTTCAGGAAGAAAAAATACGATAACTATAACAGTAAAAATAAATTGCTTTGTATTTAGTTTTCTTGAGCGTGGGAGTGTTATAATATGATGGTTAATCCCAGTAAATGCTGGTGAAAAGAGTAGCCCAAAAGTTGACGGTGGGTTGTGATGACTAGCTGCCTTCTATCTAGTCTTACATTATTAAGTTAAGAACGGCTAGCGCAAAAAGCTCACATGTAGCTTTGCATAAATTTCAAAGAAACAAACAATAACGACTTTTCCTTAATTCAGCTACACAGATTTCCAAAATATGCAATTGGTCTAAAGACATCTACAGTTAGTGATTATCAATACTTTAAGCATAAAATGTGATCCGATTAAAATGAAAATTATTCATTTATGTTGAAGTACATACGACAATTTGTGAGAAACTATACATGATGAACTATACACGGTTTTAAGATATTACACCTTTTTTATATATATATTATAGATATTTAGGAAGCCCTCGTGAATGTATTAGATTAAAATACAATTAAGAGTCTTTCTCAAATTTTAACCGCTTAAATGAAGAATATCTCTGCAACGCCTAAATGCACTAGTCAAAAGCAAAGTAACGATTTTATGCCGTGTGCAATTAATAGGTAAAGACCTTTATCTAGGTCTTAAATTCGTATATTTTAAACGTCTGTCACACTTTTTTTTTACAAACGATGCTGGATTTAATAAGTAAAGATTATCCTATAGCTTCGAGATTTTCTGATTTTATATACGATTTCGCAGGAAAAACTAGCTGATTGGCATATAAACCTTATGAGAATCTAAACATTAAAACTAAAAAGCAAACGTAACTTTCATATCCATGAAGAGTATGGTATATACTATTAAAATGATTTTGAATATACAAATGAAAGAGTCATGTGTAATGTGCAAACATGTCATACATGTATGTTTTCTACCAACTTTACTCAAATAAGAATATTTATTTACTTTGTATGCAGTTTTAGCATAAAAACATTGTAGTATCCGAATCGAAAGTAATAATTACTTTAATATCCTTTACTTGTCGAAATGATAATATCTGATCAGCAGATCGGTGCTGTGACCAAACAAAGGTCAGAAGGTGACGCTCTTAACTAAACAAAGAAATCGAGTTTACCCATTAAATTCAGACGTGCATTCTTAGCATGGTTATCATCAACACTAGTTCAATAAAGAGGCATCTTAATGGATGTAAAATTAACAATCAATTCAATGATACAGTATAGACAATTTCCACTTGTCCCTTCAGGTAAACAAATTTTTTGCGGTCTAAAATAAATATTTTATCACTGTCTATCAAACGTGTCCATCTTGTTCATTTCTCATGCAACTTGACTTAAAACTTAGTCAATTTTTCAAATACTGCTCACTTATCTTATTATCTGGTTTAATCTGATGTTATTAGCGATCTAATTATCCGATAGCTGTAGAGAAAGTAGTGCACCTGAAAATGTCACCCTGTATTTTGATAGTGTTTAGTATTTTTTATTAGTGTAATGCCACCGAAATATGTGTTCAAGTGGGGAATTTAAAATTTCAATGAAGGGGTATCCCTTACACTTAATTGGTTTTGGAAAACAAAAGAATATGGGTGAAGTCAGCTAGTCACAACAATTAGATAAATGTGCTGGAAAAATTTTAATTTAAACTTACAAAGTTGTCAAATGTTGACTTTTTTAATGCATTTGCACATTAGATAAACTTATCATTAGTTCGTCTAACTCCAGTTGTGGAATCACGTTACGGCACACTTATCAGTGTGCAGTGGCAACACATAAACCATACCTATGAACAGGAAAATGTGCCTCATGAAAAACTTCTGAATTACAACTAACTTACACTGAAGACCATGTATTACAACAAGAATGAATAGCATGACAGAGGGAAGGGGCAACAGGAGTCTTGCATAGTTTACCCTGTCTCGTTCGTACAACTTGAAAATTGTGAACTTATTGCTCATTGTTTGGTTGACTTTTGAAACAGATCAACATTTGAAACTGATACCTGACATGCATAAATATCTTATTTAAATTTTTTTCTGATGTATTAAAACAACATTATAAATAAAAACTGTTTAACATTGATTAAAATTCCAGACAACTTAAATATGCTGGTGGTTTGTTCTGTCACCTCAGTACTCTGTGAATGACTGCTCCAGGTAGCCATGATGTCTTCAAGTCTGTCTTATTATCCATACAAATCTTTGTCTCCTTTGGCACAGTAATTAAAAACTACTTTGCAGACATGGTCATTGTAACTCCCCATGTTTGATGATGACAGGGACTCGAATCTTCAAATCTTGGGCTGTCGTTTTTAACTTGTTTACATTTTACTTTTTATTAATGCCCCTAAAAATGAGCAATCTTGACAGTACATATGGAATTATGAAATTCGAAAACATAGTATAAAAGCACATTGTGTCTAAACTACAAAAAACAACATCAAATGCATACGGTTAATGCACCAGAAAGTATTTTTGATAGCCTGTGAAATATACGCAGTGTTTCTGATTCGTAACTGTTGTTACATCTGTGATTTATTATATTAAGTACATTACGTATCAATGTTTCAAATAACCGAAAATCTGAATTTAGAAGTTAATTAAATGTTAATATGTATTAAGTTTATGTTATTTTCCAACAAGACTGATACATATAATATTCCGTTTTTTAACACAAAGATATTTTAATACGCAAACAAAAAAAATACAATTTGTAATAACATTTATTATTAATAGTTATTACAAATAATGGTTTATATACAACAGTTTTACAAACTTACAAACAACACAGAATCTTAAATTCGGTTTATAATTGAATATTTTATTGATGATCTAGGTCCATGACAAACAAATCCATTCTGAGTTGATATTGTCACATCTAGCTTAATCTAGCTAGCTTGATTGGCTACACACTGCTGACTTTTATTGATGATGATATTTAATGTCGTCGTAGAAATAATAACGTCCAAAGTAATTCGTAAAGTTGAACGGTTTATAATGTTCGAAATCTGTCATCATTCCTGGTTAAATTTCATGGTTTACCAATCAACAGGCGTTAATCACAGTTATAGCCTCCAAGGTCTATAGCACACTGACTGTAGCCGTCTAATAATAAAAATACTATTTGTTTCTCAGTGTGTCAGTTTTTATATACCAATCACGCAACTCAGCCAAGAATGTACGTAACATGCATGAGAAAAAAAATATACAGAAACAAGCGTAGGCAATAAAATGAATGTACAATAATAAATCTACTACACTTAATAAAATGGTAACGGTCATCAGTGTAGCTGCGATATGCTTAGAAGTACTATACAGTCCTTTGCCAAACGGACACTCACAATCAGTTTCGTAACTTATCTTTCATTACTGTCCCTTAAAGTAGTCGAGACCCAAAGACGATACAGAAACAATTAAATAGCTTACATAAACAACTATTTGAAAACATATTTAAAATGATGTTGTTTTGAAAATATCTAGGCAACAGGGGCAATCTAAATTATGTAAGCACATAACAGTCAGTCAACAGACACATTTATCATAGGACCAGTCGAGTTTCTGACTTGTTTATTGTTATTGTGTTATATAAAATTACTAATGAAATCTGTTGGTGATATTTTACAGCTAAACACTCGTTCAGTAATGTTATTGCTTGTGAACACTATTTTTATTTTATAAAATATAGTTTTCGTGAGAAAGAAAACATGGCAGCATTCAAAGAGAGCATGGTTTGTTTTTAATATCTTGCAAAGCTACAGGAGAGCTATCTGCGCTAGCCGTCACTAATTTAGCAATGTAAGACTAGAGGGAAGGCAGCTAGTCATTTCCACTTATCGTTACTCTTGGGCTACCCTTCACCAATGAATAGTAGAATTGACAGTAAATCATCAAACATGTGTTTTCAAGAATACCCACGCAGAGAATTGTAAGTCAACATTGGCATTCCAACATAAGAGAACATATACGTGTAAAGAAATAAAATGCTCGACACTTTATATGTTTATAGTATTAATGGATCAAGTTACAATATTTCACATTCTCCTAGCCATTTACTTCAACAGTTTTTGGTACATTTCCTTCTGCTGAACAATCGTTCAAACAATGTTAGGAATAATGTTTACAGTAAATGATGTTTAAAAAGTAAGTCAGTTGGAGAAAGGTTACACAAGTGTTCAGATGTAAAACATTTAATGAGGCAAGATCCTCAAGCTGCTACCTGTAGAGTGTACATTATGTAGACGGGAGTTATACCAGTAGTCACTTATTGCCAGTTAAATTTTCACGTTAAGCCCATTTCGATAACTTTCTTACTTTATCCAGATGTTTCCTTAACGGTACTTTAGTTTTACTACAAAATATTTTATTTTCTCCTCGCGATAAACAAGCTAGTGATATAACAAACATAAGTTTTCCACTTTGAATGAGTTGAAAAAACAGCTGAACACAATGTAAAATAAAACGAAAACTACTTTTTACTTGAAACAACTCAAATGGCTAACGCATAGACGATATAGACACAGTTACTCTCTAAATACTGTGTAAAAATCATAAAGGATCAAAGTTCAATAAAACTGGGACTAGGATACTCGACAACTACATACAGAAAAAAATAACGTAATCTCTTACGGAGTGTGTGAAATATTCACGTCACTTGGTATCGTAAAATCCTTATACAGGTGATGTTAGAAGTATTACATAATGTTAATGTACAGCAATACCTTCTGTGGGATAAATCCCGTGGTATTAGTTTCTCTAATGTAAAACATGTACGTACATCTAAACACGCCAACATGTTTCAAGTGAACATGAAATATTCATCTGCCTAACTAAAAGGAGATAGGCATGTTTCAAACACCACAAACGACCTTCACGATTATCTCCTTATTGCCATTTGACGCAACATGTATCTCCTGAACTCTATTTCTCCTTTTAATTATAATGACATATCACTAGGCAAATACCCAAATCAGTCCAAGTACCGGATAATTTGAATGAAATGTTTACTCTTCTTGCTCAATAACAACCCGATAAAGTTTTTAATTATTGAGATAAAATTTATCTTGTATTCTAATGAAGACTCTTTTTCTTCTAAATCAACAACCATTTGGCAGTTTTCAAAATGATAGTTCTTCTCTGTATTGGTATTGGCAATGTTATAATTTATTTTAGCTACAATAAGTGTGTCTGTACATCATGGAGAATGAGCTGTTAAAATTCTCTGTAGCATTTGATCAGCAAAAGCTCCAGATTTTACTTATTTGTGTCTGGGTTTTCGATGACTGTTGTAAGATCTAATCTAAACGTAACTATAGAGCTGCCATTCACAACTAGAAATGTATGTCTATTTAAGAAAAAAAGTTGATTTAGTAAATATTCCAGCATTAAAACTAAAAACAATATCAAAATTTATTAGTTTCATACTTTTCATAACAAGTATGAACAGATTTCAACGGACCAACTTGCATCGATGGAAGGGAAATTAATATCAATCAGTGATGTCGAGAAACCCGCTTGTTGAGAATTTTATATGCAAAAACGGCTCGTTTGGATTGAGAAAATATTTTAAATAGAAGAGCGAACAACGTTCCGACCTTCTATTTAAAATATTTTCTCAACCCAAACGAGCCGTTTTTGCATATAGGAAATTAATATCAGTATACATAAGTTTAATGAAATAGTGATTATTGAAATTTCGTTATTTTTACAGCTGCATACCATTTAGAAGATATTTACATTTTAATATTTCTTGTGCTGTTCTTACAAGCCGTGTAGTCTTTCTTCATTGGTCAGCGTTATTATGTCATTTAAAAGGCGTTTATCTCCTTCGATCCATCTAGGAAGTTTTTATTCGTGATAAGAAGACCAACATCTTTACATGCGAGTTGACTTGCAAAAACGCTATAAGTTCCTGGTATAACAAAACCTTATTTTTCTTTATATATTTATCGAATTACCTCCCCCCTCCCCTACTATATGTCCCTGGTTGAAGTAAACCTGAATAGAAGTTACCAAGCTGATGTGAAAGTTGACACGCTGTACTCTGCTTGAGAAAATAATGTGTCACGACATGATGGTTTCTTTATTGCAAAATGTGAGAGTAACTCCAAATTAAATATAATCGCAAGATAAAAGTTTGAATATATATCTAATTTACAATTAAATGTTTAACAAAACAATAAAGGCACTAAAAAACTGACACACTGTTTGTTAATTCTCAAAACTGTACAATTTGTAGAACCCACCGTTGAAGAACATTAAAAAGCATTAAACATATATTAACTTGTTTATTAATAGAAATTGAAAAAAACCTAATTATTTGTCACTGAAATAAAATAAAATCACATGTATTTTAAAATAATATGTATTTTTAAATTAGTTGTTTGTTTGTTTGGTGTTTATTGGCGCAAAGCAATTATGCTATTTTAAATTAGAATTAGTATTAATGTTGCAGTATTGTATGATAACTCCCATTTAAAAATAACTCTTAATTTTCGTATAAAATTAATTATCCTATACTCTCCTTTAAAAGTCAATAATAATCTTATAGGCTTTCTTTTAATGACAAGATAAGTTTTTGTCGCAGAAGTAATTAGTTTGGAGTTTAGTTTTTCATAAAAAAGCAGTATTAACGTTCTATCTTTAAAGGCTCTTACGTTGAGAGATCGAAATCCCGCAAACTATAAGCTGCAATGTTGTCTTGATTTTTTGCCAATTATGGACAACTAAAAACTAATGAAGAGCTTGAACATATATTCCAGAGGACCAAACTGTTTCTGTATTGTGCTGCCTAAATATTATTTAGTAAAGTGGTCTCTCACAATTAATATCACCACATATACTGACTCACTGTTATTCACATTCTTACAGATTTTTCTTGACGGCGGTTATGTTTACTTTTGAATTTCGAGCAAAGTTACTTGAGGACTATTTGCGCTAGCTATCTCTAATTTAGCACTGTATGGTTAAAGTGAAGGCAACTGGTCATCAATACCCATCGCTAACTCTTGGACTACTTTTTTACCAACAAATAGTGGATTTGATCTTCACATTATAACGCGTAAGGCTTAAAAGGCATGTTTGATGTGAGGGAGATTTGGACCCGTGACTCTGATTACGTGTCGAGTGTCATAACCACCTGGCCATTGCTAGGCCACGGCGATTATAAATACATCAGAAGTTTTTATGAACAACTGAACTAAAATCTTGTTTACCTATCAGGTTTGTAGACGTGTGAAGCGTTCTCAGTTCACACATCAACAAAACATTGTCTTAGTGGTAATTAATGAATGTGAAGTCTGAAATTCAAGCATCGATGAGCTAATGTTTAAAGGTAACTTAGTGATACAGTTACATCACAGTCAATATACACATAAAATGGAATACTAATTCTGAAACAACTTACTCCTTCAAAACATCCACAGACGTTATAAACACGCCAGTGCGTAAACTTCAGTTAGACGCACAAAACCCATCAAATTAAATAAGGTGTAACACATTTCGTTATCGTATTTAAACACTGTACCGCACTGAAGAAATCCACCCTGTTCAACAGAACTAGACAGGAATACGCATTTTAAATTTTAGTTCTTTATTATTATTGGTTTTAATGTTTGAAATACCTTTTAACAATATTATTATTTTATTTTACAGTAATGAATATTATTCAGCATTGTAAGCGTTGTATATGGTTTTAGGCCTAATCTAAATCTTCAAGTTGTCGAAATCTCATGATGTATTATTGGGATTATGATTCAAAGCATTATTGATAACAGGTTATCCCCAAAGGTCTAATACATTCTAATCATTATATACTTTAATTTTCTTTATTGATTTATGATATTACGTTCTTCTTGTTATTTTTTTTATATATATTTAGCTTAATTTCAGTTTTGATCTACATAGTCAGCTTACGTTTGATTACAAGCCATTAATAATTAAAATATGAACATATCTTTATCCACAATATTTCTTTTAAATTTTATTAGAGATATTGGTATCTATTTTAAAATTTCAGATAAACAGGATGCATTCAATCTTTTACCCATGTTCGGAAGTGACAGCCCAGCATAATTATATTGTGGTCTGGGTGTTGAATAATACGTCTCAGTGTAATATTTGGCATGTTAGTGGTGTATAAAGACAAAAAAGAAAAGAAAAAAGGAAGCCGTTATTTCAGTTTTATGTAAAGAGGGCATTTGTGGCGACTTATTATTCTGGAAAGTTCTTGTAGAACGTACAATTGAATATAGTTCTCTCTCAAATATTGTTTGTGATTTTTCTGCGTATATCCTGTTCTATGACAGCCAGAAGACATCTCAAATAGTCAGCGTATACGTAAATAATACGTTAAAACTTATTTATTCAACTGTTTTTTTTCAGGTTTTATTTGTTAGATAATGCTATTTTACTGCGAAACAATTTATTAATTAGTCTGTATATTTTTAGTTAAGTTAAATTTATTTTCGAGTGGCCATATGTGTTAAAGCGTTCGACTCGTAATCCAAGGGTTGCGGGTTTAAATACCGGTCGCACCAAACATGCTCGCCCTTTCAGCCGTGGAGGCGTTATAATGTGACGGTCAATCCCATTATTCGTTGGTAAAAGAGTAACCCTAGAGTTGGCGGTGGCTGGCGATGACTAACTGCCTTCCTTCTAGTCTAAATTAGGAACGGCTAGCACAGATAGCCCTCGAGTAGCTTTGCGCGAAATTCGGAACAAACAAACAAGCCTCTTTTTTTGTAATGAAACACACTCCTACTGATATTTTTAGGTGATGTATTCGTTAAATAAAATGTTATTTTCTTGTGAAACAATTTTATTAGTCTTTATCCTTTCTGCCTAGTTAGACTCGGTATGGCTAGGCTGTTAAGGCACTCGACTCCTAATCTGAGGGTTGCGAGTTCAAATCCCCGTCACACTAAACATGCTGACCCTTTCAGCCGTGGGGGCGTTATAATGTGACGGTCAATCCCAATATTTGTTGTTTAAAGAGTAGCCCAAGAGTTGGCGTGGGTGATGATGACTAGCTGCCATCCCTCTAGTCTTATACTGCTAAATTAGGGATGGCTAGCGCAAATAGCCCTCGTCCATCTTGTACGAAATCAAAAACAAAAAATTCAACGGTAGCAATTTCAATACCGCTTATATTCTTTCAAGAAATCGAAATACAGTGATATAAGCAGTTATTTTAAAATAAACGTTATGACAAGTTTAGTTGTATAACTCGTTCAGAATCGTACGTTGTGTTTATAATTAATTGATGTTGAGGTTATCGAATGTTGCGTGAAAGTTATTGATATCGAAGATATAAAAGTTTCTAGAAGGCGAACTGACGAATAAATGGTGAATATATTTAAATATTGTGAGACGACCGAGGACAGCAGGCAGGCAGAGCCAAAAGTAAAGCAGAACTAAAGACTGTTTGTTTTAAGTTAAGTACAAAGCTACGCAATGGACTCTTTGGACTCTACCCACCACGGATATGGAAACCCGGTTTCTAGCGTTGTAAGTGTGGATACGTACCATTGTGCCACTGAAGGATAAAGTGAAAGAGTAAATAAGAGGCAGAGTCAATAATTTTATAGTGAAGATTTATAATGAAGTTTTTATCTTACAATCTATCAATACGTAATTAAAAGTTGTGTTCATACAAATAATATATACGATTTTGGATATTTTGCAAAAATCTATTTCAGCAAATGGTGCCTAAATATCTGACAATGATCGGGTGGAAAACGGAGAACTGACTGATGATTAGAAAAATCTCCAGGTATCGTCACTAATAAATGCAATCAAATTTTAAACTTTTTTTTATCAAAATAAATACATTTAGGAGAATGAAGAATTCATTATCTCATCAGATTAACTGAAGGAGTGGGCTTTAATCCTATTACAACCAGTGGGCAGTTCTCTTTTGGTATATAAAATCAAAGCCTCTACTCAACAGTGATTTAGTTTTCACTTATTCTTTCATATTTCTCAGATGAGTACTATACTGATACTAAAAATAATACAGAAACAAAAATTTAATTTTAATGAATAAATAACTAATGGATACATTTACCAAAATTTAAACATAACAATGAAAAAAAATCTAAGATGACGTATTTTTAACGTTAAAAACGAATTGTTTCACAAAAATATATCCAAAAATCTACAACCAAAACTATACAGGCCTGGCATGGCCGAGCGCGTTAAGGTACTACAGATCTACAAACGTAAGAAATTCCCTCACGAAACAGTTCCCTATATTAGCTGCCACACCAAGTACTTGGCGCATCCATATGTCTCCTTATTACAGGCCTGGCATGGCCGAGCGCGTTAAGGCGTGCACTCGTAATCCGAGGGTCGCGGGTTCGCGTCACGCTAAACATGCTCACCCTCCTAGCCGTGGGGGTGTATAATATGACGGTCAATCCCACTATTCGTTGGTGAAAGAGCAGCCCAATAGTTGGCGGTGGGTGGTGATGACTAGCTGCCTTCCCTCTAGTCTTACACTGCTAAATTAGGGACGGCTAGCACAGATAGCCCTCGAGTAGCTTTGTGCGAAATTCCAAAAACAAACAAACAACAACAACCAAAACTATAAATATACTACACTAAATTGTTATATTTTCAAATTAAAAAGTACAGTTTGTACTAAATTTCATGTAATTCCATAAATATTAATGTAAGAACAAATAGCGCTGACATCATATCACTGTGGAAATCCAAATAGGATTGAAAATCAATGGTAGCATAATGGTTATAGGAAACCAGCAATATAACGCAAAACCACGTTGTAGTAACGTTTCCAGGAGCTCACAAACTTATGTTGCTGCAACATAAATCTCTAAAATTGTGGCAACCAAAAAGCAATGTTTCAGCAACGTTCCCACAACGTGAAATTGTTAGCTGAGATTAAACATCGAAGTTTAATAAAGACTTATTAACCTATAATTCTGTTGTTTTCACACTGTTTTCGGAGGGAAAACTTTATTGTGTTTGAGCGCTTAGGAAACTGTTATTAAGTCTAAGTATGATAAAATTGTTATTGTATTTAAGCACTAAAAAATTATAATGAACTACAGAAGTTTAGCGCACTGAGAAATCCTACACTTTTCAATTATTGGTGGGTCGAATTTACATGTATCTCAGAACGGCTAGTATGGGTATTAACACTTTTATTGATAAGCAACATTTAAACCTTCCTAGAACATCTTCAGGTTAAAAAAGAGAGTTTGCAAGTGACCGTTGCCGGATGCATATCTTAGAGACGAAAGTATAAACGAGTGCGGGATTATAGGGGGCGTTGCAATTGGATGTCAGGTTACTAATTAGTATAGGTATAAAGGTGCTCTTTTACATTGGTTTATAGAAGTTGTGGCAGTTGTTGCATTGTATTTTATAAATTATGTTAGTGTTGTGTTTGTCACTATAGTTTTTAAATAGTATGGACTTTAGTTTTGCATCTGGTTTTTGAATAAATTTGGTATTTACTGGAATGTTTAGTTATAAGTTTTTTTCTAAATGGTTATTTTATCATTGATGTCGGGAACATATGGTATGCAGCAGTATAAGGTTTTGTAGTTTGTTGTATCTTATGAGTTACTGTTGTTTAATCTGGCTGTGTGCGTATAATTTTTCCATTGTTTTTTGAGGACATTTGTTGAGGTTGGTGAAGTTTTACTTTATTTTGTTGATTTGATCGTTAATTTTATCAGGTGAATATAGTTTTATGGCTGTGTTTATTTGGTTTCTAAATATGTCTAGTTTTTGTTTTGTTTTATGTGCTGAGTCCCATAGAATGCATAGTCCAGTATAAGTGAATTCCTGTCGATATTTGTTTTGAACTTTGTTTCGCTTCATGTGATCTTGAGGTTTAGATATGCTGTTTGATTAGTTTTCTCGTGTTCTGTAGGTGTTAATCCAGCAATTGTATCGTCAACATATCTGTACCAATATAGTGGTGAGTGTAAGGCTGAATTCACCACTTGAGATTTAATCTGTGTCATGAAAATGCTAGCTCGATCTGGTAATACGAGATTACCCATACTTAAGCCATTTATTTGTCAGTAGAGAATTCTATAAGGGTTACATCTTCGTTGCTGGGGATGTGTATTAATGAATTGGGGTCTTAGATATAAAGCTCTGAAACTATTTTTCAGGTTTCGATAGTTGGGATCTCTGTAAAAAAATATACACACACATACACACCTAGACCAACAAAACAGTCAAGAACAAACAAACAATTGTAAATCCCAAGAAAGAACAAACTACAAAACCTTAAACTGTTGCATACCATATGTTCTCGATATTAGTGTAAAAATATACAATATTTGGAAAAACGCATAACAAAACTCAACATTCCAGTAAACACCAAATTTATTTAAAAGTCAGGTACAAAACTGAGACAATGTAAATTTAACAAACACAAAACTAGCATTATTTGTAAAATATAATGCAACAGCTGCCACGACTTTTATATTGGAGAAATAAGTAGAAAAGTGGATACCAGATTCAAAGAACACAAAAAACACCTTCACACGTTTTTGAACACTGCAAATCAAATAAACACAACATAACCATAGAAAACACCAACATGCTAAGAAGAGAAACAAGAACAAACAAACTCAAAATCACAGAAGCCCTACTTATACAGTAACTAAAACCAAAATTGAATCATTGTAAAGGAACCCCTTTATATTTATACTAATTAATAACCTAACATCTAATTGCAACGCCCTCTATAATCCCGTACCCGTTTATACTCTCGTCTCCGAGTCATTTCTCCGGAAACGACCAGTTGCAAACTCTTTTTGTTTACTTGAAGATTAAGAATGAGTATTTATACTAGTCATACTGAGATTACATGATTTCATAGACTGTTTTCAGCTCATTTACTAAGTCTTCTCATGTAATCTAACGTTAGGCTTATCACTTCTACGGCAGTAAACTTCACACCAAACTTTTCATTGCCGTGACTTTACTCTTTGCTATTGTCTTTGTCTTTCTGCCATTTCCCGCTTCCCGCTCATTTCGTACTATTTGTATGCTTATTACTAAATCAAACACAACTTCTAAAAATCGCCTTCTTTTAACATTCTAATAATAATATAAACTAAACAATGATAAAATATTCGTTGACAAAATAAATAATATATACACTAAACAGTCTCTTATATTATGACGTTTATCATCTCATCAATGTAGCAACATTAATATAAAAAGAAGGCCGAGTTTTCTCAAACTCTTCTTGCTTAACTTACACACTTTTACTTGAGGTCCACTGTTTTAAGTTATTCAAAAGCACGCAAGACCAACAGAGAAATAGTTATCATAAGAAAAGAAATCCAGTGCTAAGCACTTTCCTTCATCACAAGTAAATGGCAAAAACTTGCCTACTGTTTCTATATCGAAGAGATTATTAGTTACTTAACGGTAAGGAATTGACTTTGAATGTATAGTTTATGATAAAAAAAAAAAAGAGAGAGAGTCTTGATCTTGCAATAGAGTGCATAGCATACATCTTCTAGATTTTTGTCAAAATTTCTGGGTATTTGTACTTTTCATTGATGATTCAGGGTACCACGTATACACCAAAGATCGGAAGGTTTGGGTCTGGAAAACGAGGAGCGCTTGATGTGTTCAGTATAATATCGTTGGATATTATAAGTTATATGAGGCTAGATGAATTTACAAGTCTTGCTACACTTCTGAGGAGTAATTGTACTGTTAAAATATTTACGTGGTAGTGGATCTACGTGTTTAACCTTCCATGGTCCTGCTTTAATATATTGCTAAATCTCATGTTAGCATGATTTGGATGGTTTATATTTAACAAGAAGCCATAACAATTATAAACTGAATGGCGAGAAGTCTTAATAAAATTCCCATAAATACCTCTGGGCATTATTATAGCATATAACGCCTTATGTTGACGAAGCGCGACGAAGAATGATCGACAGTTTGTGTGACATTACATTGTAATGAGTTTAACAGTCATTTTAAACAAATCTTTTTAAACTTACCCTCACTGGGTTTTCCATGTGTGGTCGATACGTTTGTTTTCTTGTGTGTTCAATTCTCCCCCCTCATTCGTGGAACAACTGCACGATCATTCATTGGTAAACAGGAATAAAATGTCACAACTTTTAGTAAACGTTTACTTCACCAAGCCTATTTTTGCCTTACGTTGAGCTGTTTCGGTTTAAAATTTATTTTATCTCGTTTTTTATTAGTACTTCTTTATGATCTGACTTCTTGAATGTAGTAGAAAGTTGATTGTATTTAAAATTATTATCCTACATTGTCTGCGTCTACAGGTACAGTTTCGAACTTAGTAAGACATCACAAATGATGTAAAGTGTACTTCGATGGGTAAGAGATAAATTTATGGACTTACAATGCTAAAATGTGGGATTCTATTCTCCTCGGTGGATGAAACAAATAGACCAATGCGGCTTTTCTCTAAAACCGCAACCAACAACAACTCATTGAAATTAAAATTAATATAAAACTTTTACTGACTTTTTCACACTAAGCAGTTGTATATCTCGTCTACCAGCTAAAACCGTGCCTTAGATGGATGTGCCCTTTATCGAGAACCTCTCTGTTTATATATCTGTATAATTAAAAGAATAACGTATGTGTGTGCATAAAACTGTTTTTAAACTTCATTAAACTAAGCAATAATGAAATTAGAGTTTGGAAATATGAATGATGTCACCACATACTAAAGGTAGGATAATACTATACATTCAAATAGTAATGATTTATGGAGAATGAATCTTTCTTCCTTTATGGCTTACTTTGAGGTAAAGTGTTTACGTATTCATGTTTTGCATGTGAATTTCTTTACTTGTTTATAGTTATTTAGAGTACTGTTACTGTCACCTGGATAATTAGAGACCTGGAAACAATATTGCTTAGATTTAATACTTGCCATGGATACACAGGTTCTGAAAATGTCGTCAGATATGATATCTCTTATTAAATAAATTGATCGTTTCATATTTTTATTAATTTTGATCAGATCATTCGATTCACACTATCTTTTATTCTAGATGTTGTGAAATACGTTTAACATCGCAATCATAGAAAGTTCTGACATGTCACTGAACTTTTTTCATTACTATAAGTACATAACACTGCCTATAAATTTTACAGACGTTGAACATTGAAATACACACAATCACAACCACAGTAAAGTTTCTTTACTCGAATCACGAGGTTTCAACCATATTAAACATATTAATAAAGAGCAAAAAACAAAGGCTTTTAAAAGTTGCAGTGACCATTTTCATCCGATGGATATAATATTAAAGTTTTGTATGTGGAATTATATTTAAACAACAAAACAATCAAGATATTTTTGTGTTCGAGCTCCAAATCTTTTGCTTCTCAGTGGCTAAGCAGCAAGTCTGAAGAGTCACATTTCATTAAACTGATTTTCGATGCTCGTGATGGTTTATGAGTGTAAGAATAGATGGAAGGCAACTAGTCATCACCACTCGCTTCAAACTCTTGGATTACTCTTTTACTAATGTATAGTGGGATTGATAGTAACATTATGATGCCACCACGGTTTACAGGGCGAGCATGTTTGGTGTGACGAGGTTCAAAACAAATTACTCTGATGTGTCTTTGTGTTAACAACAAACAAACAATCAAAAGCTCAAGTTGTTTTTTAATTTGTCAACTTACTATTTAGCAGAGTCGCTGAGAAAAAACATGTAGGTGCGTATGTTTTAATGAAACAAATGTCAATATTTTTTCAATATGTGAGCTGCACCAGTGAAATTCCCGACTCCAAAGTGGCTCAGCGGTAAATCTAGAAGCTTGTAATGTGAAACATCGGGTTTCGATACCTGTTGCAAGCACAGTGTAAATTGTCTCTTGTGTAGAGTTGTACTTACCAAGAAACAAACAGAAGTAAAATGTTTATAAACATTCATGTTGTCTCTTTGTTATTTCTAAAATATACCTAGTGTTATTTTTAGCTGTAGTCAACTCAACAAGCATTAATATTTTTATTTCACTGTGATAATTTAAATGTGTTAAGGGTATCTCAAGGAGCTTTAAGATTCAGAAAACTAGCGAATACTTTGAGGCTGCTTTCAAGAAACATTAAGGAAACAGCTGAAAGTATTTCTAAAACTTCGGCAGTTAACAACATAGTCGTTGAATAACAAACCAAAAGAAGTGAACATGTAAGTTAAAGTAAACGTTTTAATATACGTTTTTGAAGTATAAATACATTTTATGTATTTTAAAAGTACTTTTTTATGTATATAATTAAAATGCGACATCACAAACTTTGCAGCATGTCCTTACAATTTCATTTCATGGACTTTGAAGCTTTCAAAATAAATAAGTAAACCTAAAACCTTATTAAACCCATCTATAACCATATTCATTTAATCTACTAATTGCTCTAGAATTTTGTAGAAGTTACGCGAAAAACATAAAACATAAAAAAAAACGTAACAGAAAATTAGGGGCTCGTCCGGGATTGATCAAACAATTTAATTCTGTTCCAAAATTATATTTATATTCTATACAGATAGACAGCTTGAAAATTCAAAATGGCATTCCAACTCGAAGATTTTATAGACAAATTTAATCAGAATCCCTCTTTCGAATTGATCAGTGAATTAAAAAAATCTGAATTGCTTGATGTTGGAAAACATTTTAATTTGGAAGTGAAGCAAGCAATGAAGAAAGCAGATATTAAACGAATTATTGTTGAACATTTGGTCACCCAAAAAGTTTTACCTCGAAAAGTTGCACAACAATTGCCCGCCGCTCATTTTGTCCCAGATTTTGAATTAAAAAGAATGGAAATGAAATTTCGTTTAGAAATTGAAAGCAAACGTCTTGAGGCAGAAAAAGAAACCAAACGACTTGAGGCAGAACAAAAACGCATTGAGGCAGAACAAGAAAACAAACGCATTGATGCCGAAATACAAATAGAACGCATTAAAGCTGATAAGGAAATCAGTATGAGAAAGGCACAGACGGAAGAAAAAATTGTCCAAATGCGGTTGGATAATTTTGATGCTTCCAAACAAATTCGTTTGGTACCTCCATTCAATGAGAAGGCTGTAGATAAATATTTTCAGCAATTTGAAAAATTGCCCCTTAGGCTAAAATGGCCTACCGAATATTGGACAGTATTACTTCAGAGTGTTCTCAAAGGTAAAGCTCAGGAAGTATTTTCCAAACTCACGGCCGAGCAAAGTTATGATTACGAGCACGTCAAAAAATGCATTTTGAATGCATATGAATTGGTACCTGAGGCATACAGACAAAAATTTCGTGGTTACAAAAAGTTTGACAGCCAAACTTATGTCGAATTTGCTTGTGAAAAGAAACTCTGTTCGACAGGTGGTGTGATTCCAAAGAAATCAAAGATGATTATACAAAACTCAGAAAACTCATGTTAGTTAAAGAATTTAAAAGATATATTCCCGTAGAGCTCAAAACTTATACTGATGAACAAAAAGGTTCCAAAATTCATGATGCTACTGTCTTGGCAGACGAGTATGCTTTGACTCACAAAGATTTCTCGTACAAAAGCAAAACAAATCACACAGCGAAGAAACCCAATAACTCATTCAAGCATTATGCAAATGTCAACAAAGACAGAAAAGAGCAAACTTCTGATTATCAAACAAAGAATTCATCTCATTCTCAAAGCTCATCATCTACCAAAAACGTGTCATTCTCATCCAAAACATGTGCTTATTGTAAGAAACCTGGCCATCTGATTTCTGAGTGCTATAAGATCAAAAACAAGCCATCACCCCATAGTTTCATTTCGCCCTCGTTGGATACATCATTGGTTCCCAATGATTTTGACCGTCTAGTCCACTGTGGATTCCAAGTCCAATATTATTGATGTACCTGAAGATCTTGTTGAGGACAAATTCAAGCCTTTCATCACTGAAGGTTTTGTTCCTTTTGTTGGCGATTCACATCTACAACCAATTAAAATTCTGCGGGATACTGGAGCTTTTCAGAGTTTGATTTTGGAAAGTGTACTTCCATTTTTTGAAAAGTCATCCATTGAAGCCAATGTGCTCATTTCTGGTGTAGAAGGTGGCGTCGTTTCTATTCCTCTTCATAGATTGGATTTGCATTCGGACTTAGTTTCTGGCCCAGTGACTATGGGTATTAAATCTTCATTGCCTGTTGAAGGTGTGTCTATGCTTTTGGGGAATGATTTGGCTGGTAGTAAAGTGGTACCAGAGGTTCGTGTTGTTGAAACACCTGTTGTTAGTCCCAGTACAGAGCAACTCGTTGAAGAGTTTCCTGATGTTTTCCCCGCCTGTGCTGTTACTCGTTCTCAAACACGTTTTCAGGAGTCCAAAGAGGATTTCACTTTATCTGATACGTTCATGTCTCACATCGATGAGATTTCTGACTCAACTTCGAGTTCTACTTAATACTCCAAGTCATTTTCAACTCTCTTCATCGTAACAAACTTGTTGAGGAACAGGACAATGATCCTGAAACTCGTTCTCTTCTACAACTAGCCGTTGATGAAAATGAAATAGGAACTGTCCCTATTTGTTACTACCAGAAGTCAGGTGTGTTATTGAGAAAATACAGACCTCCTGACGTTGCTGCTGATGAAGAGTGGAATGTTATTCACCAAATCGTCATTCCAAAATGCTATCGGAATGATATTCTGAGTCTTGCTCATGATCATGTGTTGTCGGGACACTTAGGTGTAAGAAAGACCCTAGATCTATCCGACGACATTTTTATTGGCCTAAGATGCGCCAAGATGTTGTTGACTTTTGTAAGACATGCCATTCTTGCCAAATGACTGGAAAACCAAATCAGGGGATTCCCAAAGCACCACGGCATCCTATTCCTGCCTTTGAAGAACCGTTCTCAAGGGCCATTATCGACTGTGTTGGCCCAATGCCAAAAGGCAAAGCAGGAAATGAATACCTCTTGACGATCATGTGTGCTTCTACACGTTTCCCTGAGGCAATCCCTTTGAGAAAAATCACTGCTCCCAACATTGTCAAGGCTCTTGTCAAATTCTTTACCATGTTCGGGATTCCAAAAGTTGTGCAATCAGATCAAGGCTCAAATTTTATGTCCAAGCTATTTCAACAAGCCATGCATGAACAGCACATCCATCAAGTTTCATCCAATGCATACCATCCTGAGTCACAAGGTATCCTTGAACGTTTCCACCAAATTACTGCCACGAACACTCAAAGAACTGGGATGAGGGTGTTCCCTTGTTGTTGTTTGCAGTTCGTGAGGGTATTAAAGAATCCACTGGATTTAACCCTTTTAAGTTGGTTTAAAAAGACAAATAAACAAAACAAAAAAAGTTTTCACAAGTTCAAACTTTTTTTTACTTTTAAGAGGGAGAGTGTTATGTAAATGTGTAAATATTTTGTGAACGACGGCATGTCGTGTTGTGTTTGAGTTTTCATTTCTATTATTTATATTTCCATATTTATATTATTGTTTCAAAGTTTGAACCAATTAAAAAAATATGTTGTTATTAATTTAAAATAACATTTAGAAATTTCTAGAATTAGGTAGATCAAATATATGACTATAAACGGAAATGTATGGCGGCCTAGCGTCTAGACGTTGAGTCTCGTGCATGAACGGACATGCGCGGATTGCTCTGGAGTTCTGTAGAAGTTACGCGATTGTTCGAGAAGAGGCCTACTAATATATAAACAGACGGAGACGCGAGAAATAAGAAGAGTCATTAGTTTTTATTCGAAGAAAAGAATAAGAAGAGTCAGTCATTCGTTTGAGAAAGTTTAAGTGTTTGCTGTGAGTTTATTCAACTTGAATTTGTGACTGAAGCTAGATCTACAGAAGCTGTGATTTTGTCTCGTCAATCTTTACGATTCATTCGAATTACTGGTTGTGCTGAGAGTCGTCACGTACAGACTATTTAGGGGAGACTGGGAAAATTGGAAGGCGGCAAGTTTGAGACGTTCATCAAGAAGCACCGTAAAAAGAACTTCGTCGGACCAAATTCACACCCTAGACCGGAATTTTGGATTTCTGATCTGAACTTTTGGACTTTCATTCTAGATCATTATATTAGATACAGGCCAGTACCATTTTGTGTTGTAATTAATTTTGAAGGTTTGAACTTAATATCTGTCATTGTTGTTATGTAATTTATGTTATATCTGTTACATATATAATAGTTTGTTGTAATAAATTATACAAGCTGTTATCTGTGTTTTTCTGTTGCGTTTAGTCTACATAAAACATACAAAAAAAAACGTAACACCATTTATCACAATGGCCCGTTATGACGCATGCAGATGGGTCGGAGAGTTCATAGAACCCCTTCCCCTTAGAGAATTCAATGCGCCGTATGGTTTTATAAATTTAAGGGCTAGAGTTAGTAAAAATAATTACAGAAATAAAAATAAACCAGTTGTAAAAAAAGAATAAATAAAACACGTTCGGACCAGGAAAAAAGGCAGCAACTAAAAGATATGAAATCAAAATTAGCGACTTCTGGTGCACTAATAATGTTGAAGACAATGAAAATTTAAATAACGACATTTCAGATAAACAATGTTTTACAACCTCATAAGTGAAACATAGAGGATAGCATAACACAATGTTTACTTAAACTTTTATTATTAAAATGTCTTTTGTCATCAACAGCATTAGTGTACTCATTTGGCTGCACTTTGTTTTTTATATGTATGCTGTTTTTGGTTTAGATAAAAGTTGACAAGCTACTAATATTCAAGAAAAATGAATGAACTTAAATTTTTTGCTCAAGAAAGGGAAATAAGCGAGTGAAGTCTTATTTATTAAATGTACTTTATTTGCTGCATAAATCTAAATGCCAAGTATTTGTTTTTGTTTCGGATATATCAACGTAAAGCTTACAAGGGATAACCGAAGATTTCAGCTGATAAACTAAGAGAGAAAGCAGCTAATTAGCGAAGAACACTAATCGCTATCTGTTAGGCTAAATTAATATTATTAAATAATGAGGTTTGACCGTTTTTCTTGAAATGCTGATATGCTTGTGTTTTCTATCTCAAGAAACTATCTTTCTAAAACATGTAACAGTTAGGTGAAAATTACTGTGTAAATGTTTGACACAAATTATAAATTTTTTTACCATCATCGAAAGAAATGTGTTTACGTGCTCAGAAGAGAATTTTCGAAATTAGTTACTCTGATGAGAGTTTAAGGAATTCAAGAATGAATCTCGACAGTGCAGAAAATAATAATAAAAAAATTTTTATAGCATAGCCACATTGGGCTCTCTGCTGAGTCTACCGAGGGAAATCGAACCCCTGATTACAGCGTTGTAATCTGTAGACTTATTACTGTACCAGTAGGGGAGAACAAAATTGTTGTGAATTAATAAGTAATATTTTCGACGCTACTTCAAGTTGAAGAGTGTAAGACTATTGTATGATTTTTTTTAATATATCAAAAAGCAGAAAATAAAAATTTGCTTGTGAACAAAAGGCTCTTCAGTTCTTATCGTGAGAAGATGCAAAATAATAAAAAAATCGTTTCTCTTCAAACGGTCAGACTCTTTTCCAAATTTATGCATTATTCATGGAATGTAGTCAAAACATGAAAATATTCCTCAGATAAAAAAGAAAGACTTTTTTTTAGTTTAAAGATAATCTGAGTAAACGTTTTTTTGAAAATAATATCTCAAGATACAGGGGGAAGCACTGTATTTGATAAAACTGTATCTATCAGAAGTTCCTGATTTACTGTTCTGAAAGTCTGATGGACTTTGTAACATGAAATTCAGCCTCTGCTTATAATAAATGTAAATGTATTGTTCACCTACTTTCTTCGCATAATAAACACAGGAAAGTGGTTCTTTTCTGAGCACATACACGAAAAACTATATTCTACATCTATTGGAGACATTAATACTTTCTACGTTATTTTCACTTCTGAACTAGCTTCTATCTTTTTTTTTAACAACCTGTTTTGTCAACAAAGTATTATTAAAATAAATAATGATGGATTTGAAATATTTTGCCATGAATTTCAAAAGAGAAAAGTGTGTGTGCAATTGAGTCAAAAGGTGTCGTACTGTTTAGCATCACTGCTATCAAATAAATGTTTATCGTTTGTTCGCGTGATTATAAACACCTTGAACTATTTCTCCGATTTAATTTTATTCTAATGTAACCTAGGCATGCTAAGAATTTTACCCATAAAATGACTCTGACAATTTATACTACAAAGTGTGCCCATCTCATTATTGAAAGAGGCTTCTTCAACGCACGAGACAAATGTTATTTACGTTATCCTAAAGAAATGGCATAAGGTTTAATGTCGGAAATGAGATAGAATGTTCCAATAATTGCACTTTACTTGTGATTCAATTTAACTCAAGCTTATTATTGGATCAAAGTTCAAAGTAAAACACGAAGTAAACCAAACATGATAGCCCTTTCAGTCGCGGGGGCGTTATAACGTGAAGATGAACCCCACTATTTGACAAACTAAGAGTAGTCCAGGTGTTGGAGGTAGGTGCTGATAACTTGTCTAACACTGCTAAATTAGTGACGGTTAACGCAGGTGGCACTCGTGTAGTCTTGCGCAAATAGTAAAAACAAACCAGTCACAACTGCACGTGTTACTATCGTGCTGTCGTTACAACTTGCAAAAGCGACGCCATTTTAGACCTATTTTTTTCTTGGGTTTTGTTCCAGATATTAGAAAATGTAATTGGCAATAGTGACATTGTCCATATTTTACTTTTATTTAGTTTTTAGCAAATTTTCACAGCATATCTATTGCACAGTTTGGTCTTTATTTATTTTTTCTATAATTTTTTGATAATTCCGTTTTTCCTTATTTTGTGACTTTTGACGTTTTCGCATTTTACTGGCCTGTTTGTCGCAGATAACTTCAGTGCTTTGCGCCAAAAAACACCAACCAACTAACCTAATCACGTAATTTCAGCTTTACAGAACATGGACAAAATGATGCTGCGTGAGTAATACCAAGTTGTTTTATTTTACTTCGTTTATGGAATATCACTTACTATTGGAACTAAAGCAAATAGTTTAATTTTGTTGTCATTGAATGGATAAATAATATAGGATTTAAAAAACTACCAATGTGGATATGTATACCTCTAACACACGTCATTTAAACATTTAATGTGTTTCTATAGTGTAGGAGCATGTACATATCTGTGTTTTTCAGCTAGAAACTTAAAATATATTTAAGGACTTTTCATGTCTTATGACGCATTGCATTCAGATATAAAAGTTTCAATAAAAAGTTTTCTATTATATTAAATTATCAAACAGTGGCAGCTGAAACAAATACCATAAATAATGAAATTAATAACGTAATTTGTTTAGTCTAGTATTTCTATACATGTGAATTATAATTTACGATGTGATACTAAATGAAAGCAAAATAATAAAAGTATATTGTGTTGTTGATACGAATAAGAATTATTGTTTTATACGGAATATATGTACATATTCACAAGCGTTTGTTTGGTTTATAATTTCAATGTCTTAAGAATACTTATTCTTTTACATTTAATGGTGGCATCGATTTTAGGTTTTGTGCTTTTTGACGAATTATTTTTCACTTGCATCAACTTTAC